>CM064901.1:33302453-33902453 GCA_030347415.2 Decapterus maruadsi | reverse complement strand
CAACCAATCCAAATCCTTCTGCACGCACACCCCCCTCTGTCCCTGCCGTTCGCTCTCCTCCTCTCCTCCTGCCGCTTCTTGTTGTGTGCGCGTGCCGGTTTGCGGGGGCGTGGCTTAGACCGAGACACTGACGGGAGGGGGAGCAGGGGGGTGGGACGTAGAGGAGGCAGGAGGAGCTGCTATTTTCAAATCTTGCTAGCTCTCTCCCTACGTTTTCAGGATCGTAGACCCCAGCTTTAAGAATTCTCCTCTTAATCCACCAGGTCCTTTAGCTTTGTGTGGTTTCACCACCCACCATCTCTGAGGTTGTTATTTGGAATGACTTGTTCCGTTGCTACCGTATTCATTGTTGTTTGAAAGAATGATTGAAAGTATTGAATCATTTTATGAAGTTGTCAGGGTCATTTTATTTGGCCTCTACATGCATTCCTAACATTTCCACAAGAGAAGCTCTATTTTATTTTTTCATCAGGGCTTGTTTTATTTCTTTTGTCATCCCTACATTTAATTGACTGTAAGCAGATGTAACAGCAGGACAACTGCAGCAGCTCTAAGGACTTCCATCCCCATCATTAGCATGACTGCTAGTCTTCTCACCACTGTGACACTGTTAAATTTAGGATGTCTGGGGGTTGACATTAAAGGGATAGTTCAACATTTTGGCAAATTGGCCCATTGCCGTAATCGCTGTAGTCATAGCAGTAGGTTTGTTATGTTTATTTGTCGGTGTAAGCTATTTTTAGAACAGCAGAGCAGAGCTTTATGTCAGAGCTGCTGTCAGAGCTATTACGCTGGAAGTCTATTGTGGAGGCAAGGGAATGTCTTGGTTTAGTTCAACATTTTGGCAAATTGGCCCATTGCCGTATCCAAAATGCTTTTTATTTGTGGGAACAGCAGAGCAGAGCCGTTGCTGACCTTGGTTTCCCTCATACACAATCCAAAATGCTTTTGTGGGCAAGTTGTGACCTGCACAATCACCACGCTATGAGATAACAACAGAGCATAGCCCTGAGCAGCCTGCTGTTCCACTCCACTGTACTAAAAATAGCTTACGCCGACAATTAAAGGTAACGAACCTAATGCTATGACTGTAGTGATTATGGCAATGGGCCAAAATGTTGAACTATCCCTTTAACAAGATGTACACCTACATTTCTTATGCACACACATACACACAAACACGCATGCACACTCACACCAATCAATGGTTTGGAAAACCCCTAGGAGATGCCGTGCAAGACTGCAAATATGAAGCGAGTGAGTCAGACGAGCTCATTACAGCCTTCAAAGAAGAAATCCCTGTGGTAGTACTGTAGGTGGATTCAGTTATGATCAGAACAACCCAGTGGTGGTGGACATCTAGCAACATAGGCATCAGGTATATCCCCAAAACATGTATCTAATATTCTTTTCTGCCTGGTTGGACTGGTCACAGTCCACAGCAGAGGTGATACATCACAGTTATCAAAGTCACTTTAACTAGAAAAAGTTAAAGTAAAAAATCAGAAGTGACTCATATCTGATAATCTGCATTTACCCCTGCTGTGCTAGCATGAAACAACACGCTGGAAATAAACGACAAAACGACAATAAAGATTGTCACGTTATGGTTCCATAATACTTTCTTCACGGTTTGAGACAGTGGGATATACTATTGTTTCTTCAAAATGAGGATGGTATCACTAGTATGTCAACACTACGCAGATTTCTCAAGTCTTTAGGATTGTTCAGGCCGAAAGGGCTTTTCATCCCTCTCCTCCTACACCTCCTCCCCTCCTCTCCATCTAAACTTCCTCCTCTAATTTTTACAAATCATATTATATTAGGAAAATCAGTCAAAATAATTGCAATTAGAATTTTTTATTTAAACTGTGCATGACTTTTCCATGCTTTTCTTCCCAACATTGTCATTTCTGAATGAATGAGTGAATGACATCAAATGTTTAGCTCGCCCATGAAATTTGCAATGATTTGATAAAATGCACATTTACTCTCTTGCACACACACACACACACACACACACACACACACACACACACACACACACACACACACACACACACACACACATATGGTTGGAAACTGTGCAGCTTCCCTGTCCACCGTGTGTGATCAGCTGTGCAGGTGACGTCACAACAACAACAACAACACAACCCGCACACACGTGAAAAGTCAGCCCCACATGTCAATCACAGGCTACAGAATATCAGCGAGACACATGAGCTTTTTACTTAAGCAGTAGCTGTATTAATAAATAACTCTTTTGAAGACTCTGTAAAACTTTTTTAGTAAATGTGCAATGGAGTATTTTAAAACCGTTGTAGTGGAACTTTTACTTAAGTGCTGAAACAGCACCATCTATCACTGTGTTAGTTTGTTGTATTAGTTATGAATTCTGGCTTCCTTGATCTGCGACTGTGACCAAAGTGCACATCTTACAGGTTGATGTTGTAATTTTTTTTATATTCACAATGGACCATAGTTTATAAATGGTAAATAAACCATTTATAAATGGTAAGTAGACCATTTATAAATGTAAACAGATAGATAATTTATTAATGTTTAACCATCATTTATAATTGGCAAATAGGTAGTTTATATATGTAAGTTTACAATTACTGTTATGGAAATAAGCACTTTGACACCATAAGTGAAGTTATGTTTTTGGATAGTGGTCTCCCTTCCTTTCTGTGCAGTTTGCGCGTATGTTCTGAGGATAACAAACAGCATTCTTCCTGTAGTTAAGTGGTGCTGCTACAAGATCTAATGTTATTCTCTAGCTTGCCACAATATAGTTATTAAGTGCAAGTTTGTGACACACTGTTGAGTACTAGCTTCAGTTAGCAACCCAACGTGATTGGTTTAAAATAAGCCAGCAGTGTATTCAATGTGAACCCTTAATTGGGTTGATCACCCCCGTACCCATCTGACGACACATCATTTCAGAGCCATAGGATGGCTAAAGGTTGAGGATCGAGTGGCCATGCTCAAAAGCAGAGCAGTACATGACGTCCTATTCAACAACTCAGCCTCTTATTTTAAAGATTATTTCAAGCGGGTCAACAAGATTCAAAAGCCTGCAGGACCAGGGCCAGCCTTTATGATGTAAACACTGTGACTTTCAGAACAGCAGTAGGGTTTAAAGCATTTTTATAATTGGCAAATAGGTAGTTTATCTCCCTGTAAGTTTAAAATTATCAGTTATGGAAATAAGATTCAAAGTTGCAGTGAAGAGGTGGTGGATGGATTTTGCAATAAAATAGCAGAGTATTGCCTTCCTTCTCTGCCTGCAACATGTTTCATGTGTGCACTTTTTTGATTAAGTAGTTTTCCTGTTCTGTTTATTGTATTGTTTATTGTAAAATGTACCTAACATCTAATGTTATTCTCTGTTTGCCACAATTTTATATGTCAATGTTTGTGACCACAGTGGAAATAAGTCTTGGACTTTTCAGTTAGCATCCCAACATGATTGGTTTCTTTCCACTGACAAATAAATCAAATCAAAAATCAAATCAAATCAAACAACCCAACTGTTGGTTTAAGGAAACCAACCCAACTTGTTGGGTCAAAATAAGCCAGCATGTGTTCTGTTCAATCAGTGTTGGGTTAAAAAATAACCTATATTGGGTTGTTTTTAACCCAACATTTTGAAGTGTGTAATAGTTAATTTATAAGTTACATTTAGTTAATTTACAAATGGGGTATCAGTGGCACTTCGTAAACGATTAACAATTGATTTATAAAACACCTAGATGGTTATTGTTAAGTGGCGACTTATGTTCATAATTATTTAAAGGGATACAGTAGTTCACCCAAAATTCAAATTTCACTCTTTATCTACTCACCCTCATGTCGACTAAGGCTTTTTCAGAGTCCTCTGTGCCTTCTCGGAGTTACGGGGGGGTCCACGCAGCAGTATTGATGATGGTTGTGAATGGTGCTCACTTTTCTTTGTCCAAAAAGACACACCCAAAAACATCCAGATACCTCCATACTGCTCATCTGTAATGTCCTTCTGAAGCCCCGACATGAGAAATTGTTCCACCGGTCACACGGCCACGGACACGGGAAGAGCAGCGAACTGAGACACTGGGAGATTCCACTACAAACAAGCTTAAAATAAAGACTTTTTTTTTTTTTTTTCAGAACAATTTCTCATGTCGGGGCTTCAATACAATAGGGACATTACAGACGAGCAGTATGGAGGTATTTGGATGTTTTGGGCATGTCTTTTTGGACGAGCAAAAGTGAGCCCTGCTCGTATTATGGACATGCAGTGCTGCACGGAGCCCCGCTGTGCCTGCATATTGTATCATCAATTCAAATTTAATTATCAAATTTAAAATTAAGTTGTCGTTGTGTTGTAATCCCACCATTTTTGCATATCACCATGTTTATCTATACAGTGTTGCATGTTATTGACTATATTCATATGTGTTCAATACAATGATCAGACCCTATTCTTTTGCAAAAAAATAATCACTGTTATAGATCACCACTAAAAGAAGTCAAATAAATGTCACTTGATGATTTACAGTACAAACAAAGTATTAAACATTAAATAATTATGAACATAAGTCGCCACTTGACAATAACCATCTAAGTATTGTTTATAGGTGGTTTATAAACCAATTATTAATCATTTACAAAGTATTACAAACATCAGTTGCAACTTTATAATAACCATCTAAATAATGTTTATAGATGGTTTAAAAAACAAATGTAACCATTTACAAAGTGCCACTGATACACATTTTAATCTTTATAGATGTTTAACAATCAATATTTAAACCCTATATAAACAATAAATAAATAGTCCATTAATAATTACTAAACATTATTAATCAGAATTTAATTGCTTGTTAATTGTAAATTAACTTACATAAATAAACTACCTATTTGCAAATTATAAATGATGGTTAAACATTAATAAATTATCTATTTCCCATGTATAATCGGTCTATGCTGTTTATATATGATGATTAAATATTAGTAAACTACCCGTTTACCATTTATAAATGGTCTATTTACCATTTATAAACTATGGTTATTGCAAAGTGTTACCATAAAATGCATAAAGTAAATGTAAAACTGGTTGAAACTTGTTGTCAATGTCAGTATTAGACTTACCCCTTGGTTTCCAGCAGAGGTGGGTAGAGTAACCGAAAATTGTACTCAAGTAAGAGTATAGTTACCTCAGAATAATGTTACAAGTAAAAGTCAAAGTAAAAGTAAAAAGTAGCCATTCAAATATTGGGTAAGAGTAGAAAGTACTTGGTGAAAAAGCTACTCAAGTACTGAGTAACTGCTGAGTAACCTCTGATATGTTCATTTAATGATCAGCGTGTAATTATAGGCCTAATGAAATACACAGAAATATATAATAGCAATGAAGAAAAAGAACCAAGCCTAAATGACTTTTTTTTTTTTTTTTTTACAAAGTAACATAAATTAAGACAAATTCAGCCGCAACAACTTACATAGGCCTATGAACTGTCTGAGACTAATGTCAGAAACCCAGGTATTTAAACCCAGATTGGGTGGTCCTATGATTGGTTTCTAGTGGAACCAAAGTCACATGACCACACCCCCGAAACTGGAGAGGTGGTCATGTGACGAGTCACATGTCTCCAGGTGTGTATGTGGTTTAAACTATCTGGGGAGGAAGAAAAACTAGAACATTTCCTCTGGGAAATTTTCAGAGGGCCACGGGAAGGTTACACCCCCCCTTTCCGAAACCCAGCCTTTCTGAAAATAGACTTCCATAGCGGGGTTTTCTATTTTTTCTAAAGACCCTGCAATTCCGAAAAGGCTACTGGGGAAACCCCTCACTCCAAACGGACAGATGGACATAATCAGAAAGGAACCGGAGGCTGTGCAGTCTGCATTGATCCTTTTTTCCTTTTTTTGGGCCAAATGGATCATGTGCATGATTAAGTGCAAAACAAGCAAATACGTAATATTAATGACATATAACGTTCATTCTGCTCCTAGCCGTCTAGCCTCTACCTGGTCTTTTACTAAACTTAACCAACTCCATTGCCTAAACACAACCAAAGCAATTTTTTTGTCCCTCAGTCAGCTGTCAGCAGGAGCGGTGGCTGTAGCCGGGTTCAGTTTGAGCGCAGCGGGGGAGAGAAAAAAAAGTGTAGGCTATTTCTTTTACTGTGTGGAGATGTCCCACAACGGAGTGGGTGAGAAAGCAAGTGGGACAGATCTGACCAGTCCCTGGGCAGCGCACGAGTCACAGACAAGCCACAACACAGAATGTTAACAACACCACATGGTTCAGCACCTTGGACAGCTGCCGGGGGGGGGGTCAGAACGGCGGGGTGTCGGAGTGGAGGTGTGTTCATCTCTGTCAACATGAGAATCAAACCCATGTTCATCTCTCTATAAGCACTGATACGGAGGAGCTGTAATCACATTAGGTTAACTGTGTGTGTGTGTGTCTGTGTGTGTGTATCCAGAGATGGCAAAGTACCCAGATTCTTTACTTGAGTAGAAGTAAAAGTACCTGTGTAAAAAACGACTTAAGTAAAAGTGAAAGTACTGATCAAAATATCTACTCAGCTCTGAAATTTACTCAAAAGTATTATTAAAAGTAAAAAGAATTTCTATTGCACTATTAACTGCAAAGCAAATGATTTCATCAATGTAACAGAACAGTTTACAATATACAATACGTTAAAGTCCTTACTTGCCATCACTGTGTGTATCTCTAACTTTTATCACATGAAGTTACCTGTGTGTGTTTGTGTGTGTGGGGGAGAGGCTACTCAAACATGCACCCAGAAGTTTATTTACTTCAACAAGCCGACATGTTTGTAAAACTAAACTAGATCTAATTCAAAGTCTCCCAGAGTCTCGCGTGAGACCCAAGTTGACGCTCGGTGTGTTCAGGTGCAGTTGGAGCTCCTGTTTGTGTCATAAACACAGGAATATCAACTCTGGACTTGCTTCAAGTCTACATTTTTCAACAGACAGCGCCAGGTGGCGACTCAAACATGCGCCGATAAGTTTTTTGTTCTTTGAGGGATGTAAACAGCCTAAGCAGCAGAACTTTTTTCTGCTCCCATTCATTGCTGCCGTGGCGATGCGGGGACAGACACAACTACCGCAAAACAGGAGACATTAAACTGAAAATCTTCAGATTCCTTCTTTTAGACCTAAAATGATAGGAACATACAGCTCTGAGTTGAATTCGCCTGGAATTGTCCTTTAAAACAAGACAAACAATTTTCACATTAGTTCGATGAGAAAAAGTAGTGAGTAGCGGCTGCAATGTAGCTCAATGTAACTGAGTAAAAGTACCGCTTCTTCTGAAGAAATAAACTCAAGTAAAAGTAACAAATATGCTGCATTGAAACTACTCTTGGAAGTACAATTCATCCAAAAAGTCAATGTAGCGCGTTACTACCCACCTCTGGCTTCCAGAGACAGATGCTTTGGCTCCGACCGGTGAAGAAATCCTGCTGAATAAGCTGTTGTTTTCAGTCGGATGGGGATGCTTTCAGGAGCTGACACGCCTCTAACTACGCACTTCTTTTATTTGAGACAAACAACCTGAGGGCAAACGACTCTGTTTCATATTCATAGTGTTAGTGATCATTAGATTACTTTCCTGCTTTATTACAGCACCTTCAATAATTTTGTGAATTTGCTGCTCTGACTGCTGATTTTAAGAGGAACTAGGAGTGAGTTGCTCTGACCTCTGCACTAACACAGAAGAAGAGCTGCACATACTGATTGTTCTGTGGATATGGGTCCATATGAGTCACTGTATTGTCTTTTCTTACAAAAGCTGTATTAATAAAATGTCTAAACTAGACCACATAATGCTCCAGCACTAGTGTTTTATTGCTCATGAACTCCATCTTTCATTCGAAGTGGAGGAATACATTATTTCTTCCACTTTAAGGGTCTTGGAGTAGACAAGTAACTGTCCATATAGCTATATAGTTTTATGTCAGTTTATTGTAATTGAGTAATGTCATTTGATGCCTGTAGTTGGAAGTACAGTTTTTTTTTTCAATGGTGTGAGTGAGTCTGCAGTCAACTCAACTTTGAGAGATGTATTGTGGGAGTGAAAAAATCTAGCACTGACTTTGGTTTCGTTTCCTCTGAAAAAACACCACAGGAATGAAGCTGAATAATCAAGTCATTCATGTGTGTAGAACTAGGAGTGAGTGATTGCCCTGACCTCTGCATTAACAGAACCATATATGTAGAGGTGCACATACTCAGTATGTTTACATGACACTTGAAAAAAACGAATTATTGCCTTGATTCAACTATAACTGACAAGTGAAGTGCATGCAAACACTTTAGTCCGACTGAAATTGGAGTTGGAGAACTCTGATTAAGACATTAAAGCCGTTTTCCCACTAAAATTAGCGGGTTTGAAATTATAACTGAAATGGAGAGAATCTTCCATGTTGATATAGAGATGGATCCCATATCCCTGATTCTAGGTTTTCCAAGTGACCACCTAAAAACAGCAGTCAACAAAAGATTGTATAACATTCTAACATTCGCAGCCAGGAAAAATATCCTCTTGCAGTGGGTCAGTGATAAGATTCCCACTGTCTGTGGTTGGCGTAAAATAATTTTCGAACTGATTCCCCTAGAATATCTTACCAACGTCATACACCACAGTGTGGATCAGTTCTACAGAGTGTGGCACCCTTTTTTGGACTATATCGGACCAGACCTTTCCACCATTTTATTAAAAGGACTGTTGCGCACGTGATCAACACCCGGGTACTGTAAGAATGATCCACCACCTCTTGTATTATGCTATATTTAAGAGCTGTTGTGTACGTTTTGTGTTTGTTTTGTTTTGTTGTTTTGTGTCTAGTGTTGTAGACACTGTCTTGTAAAAAAAAAAAACTGCAATAAAAACAATGAAGAAAAAAAAAAAAATTAGCGGGTTGACACAGGTTTTTTAAACGCGGGTCGACTCGCTAACAATCAGCATTTGGTCCCTTTCCCATTAAGACAGAGCAGCCATGTTGCCCCAGTCGGATTACAACTGGATAATGCATGTGCACATGCTCCACAATAGTAGAGATGGCACAAAGTGGAGCAGAGGGGCCACCAGAACCCGACAAAGTAAAGAAAAAAAACCCCAACGTCAGCGCTGATTTAATACATTTCACAGAGAAAGAAAAAAGGAAGTACCATATCCTATTCTCAGTGCGAATCCGGCCCAGAGTGATGCGTCTGGTCGGGAACTGTGGTTGAGAATTTATTATTAAGCTTACTAAGTTGTTTATATTCAGTTATTTACGAGGTGACAGAAAGGTCAGCAGGACAGGAGGCGTATTAACCTTAAACAATGGGTGACACCGCATGAGCGGGCGGACCCTGTCAGTTATTCAATTTTCTCATGTAAATTGAGACAAGGAAGAAGTCTGACTAGACGCCAAAATTGAATTTTGAGCATAGCTCGATTAAGCTCTGCATGTAAATATACTGACTGATTGCTCTGTGATGGGTATGGGTACATACAGTATGAGTCACTGTATTGTCTTACAAAAGCTGTATTAATTGCTGTATTGCTCATGAACTCCATCTTTCATTCGAAGTGGAGGAATACATTATTTCTTCCACTTGAAGTATCTTGAAGTTTTATGTCAGTTTATTGTAATTGAGTAACGTCATTTGATGCCTGTTGAAAGTACAGTTTATTATTATGTATTTCAATGGTGTGACGTGTGAGTGAGTCTGCAGTGAACAGAGATGTATTGTGGGAGTGAGAAAATCTAGCACTGACAGTGGTTTCGTTTCCTCTGAGAAAACACCACAGGAATGAAGCTGACTAATCAAGTCATTCATGGAAAAGGGTAGCTGAGCTTGTAGTCGTCCAGATGTCCTGCTGGGATGGGGACTTGGTGGCTGCTCATCGTTTCATCATCATGCAACAGAACACAGCACAGTGTAATTACTGTATGACCCGCAGACAGTTCCGGCCACACCAGTTTCATGTGGTTCACGTTTTGTCTTGACAAAAGTCAATTACTGTAATTCAGTCACACACAGTACATTTTGAAATATGCCCCACAAAACTGTAATTGTAATGTGGGCAAGATCACTGCTGTATATTTGGTTGAAGATGTTTATGAAACATACATGTTTGCTTCACCTTGCATGAGGAAGCAAAATGTCTTTGCTGACTGGTTCATGGGCACAAGTAGCTGGTTTAAAGCAGATATCAGCGATCCCGTCATTTTGGCTAATGCTGCGTTCGAGGCAGGCTTTTGAAAACGTAAGTTACAGCTTCAAGTCACGACTACGACTTTGTAGTGTTCCAGGTAACCTGTAACTCGTGTGTTTACCGTCCTGTTGCCTGTGAAAGTCACTATAACGGCCTCTCGTAACTTCCGACCCATGAACTCGTACCAGATCGAACTGGTATGACTTCACAGGTCGGAAAAACACAAGTTACGGGTTTCCTTGAATGCACCATGAGTTAACGGCCCCCGCCCTCGTCAGGCATCTATTGGTCCTCGTCCCTATGTCACCATATTCATGCGCATCCCTTGGCTGCACACACAGCCCTTCATGCCGTTCTCTCTCCTCATTGGATAACACTTGTATCCCACAAGGAAAGTTTTCTCCTGGTTTACAGCAGAGCAGAGTGACGGAGAGACCAAACACTCCATGTAAGTGATTGCTGACGGAAAATAGGACTATTTAGGACTTCTATTAACAAAAACATTCCGCTGATATCTGCTTTAACTGTGCTGATCTCATCGTGGGTGTTGTGATTGATTCTAGGATGACCTTTGCTCAATTTGTGTCTTGATTTTTCCTGTTTAAATTTATGTTTGGTATTGCAGTCTTTTGGCACATGAGTCCGCATGCTGAAAAACCTTTAATATGCTGAACTTCCATGAGACAAAAAGTCCCATGTCCATGGGTCAAAGTGTCAAGTTGGTTGCAGTGCTCTGTGTTTTTATTGCCTTGTTTGATTGTTTATTGCCACATCCCATGGTCTTATTGAAGGCCTGTTTTTGAAATGTACTACATACTGTGTTACTGTCAGTGTTGTGCTATTTACTCAAAAATAGTAACTAGTTACAGTTACTAGTTACTTCATTAAAAAAGTAACTCAGTTAGTAACTCAGTTACTCAAACCAAAAAGTAATGCGTTACTGAAAAAGTAACTTTTCCGTTACTTTAAAAGGTTTTTTTTCTAATGCTCCCATTAAATAAAGGTTATGAATTCTCCTCTACCCCCATGTCAGTTCTGTAGCTACTGATGCTGATGAAAAAACGTGTTTTTATCTGTTAAGTGTTATCATCATCATCATCATCATCATACTGCATGATGTCAGCATGCAGGCTACAGCAGCTTAACCCAACAGAACCGCAAAACAAATCTTGAGGATAGGCCTACGTCTTATTTTGACCGAGTTACATGCAATGACCGAAATAAATTCACTCCAGCGGTTGTTGTTGTTGTTGTTGTTTTCGATCGATCTGAGGCCTGTACCACAAAGCAGGATTACTGTCTTAGCGAGGTAACTTCAGGGTTAACCCTGGCTTTCCGGTACCACGAAGCTGGAGTCATTCTTACCAAGGTGAGTTACCATGGTAACTTACCCTGAACGGCAAACCTGCTCCGGGGCAGGGTAGCTTTCAGGATTGATCTGAATCCAGTAAAAAGCTCCACCCACCGGCCAATCACCTGTACGGGAATAATGGCTAGGGATGGGTCCCGAAATCCGGTTCCGATTCTGGAACCAGAACCGAAACGCCAAAATTCGAGAATCGTTTTAAAAATGCCCATTTCGGTTCTTTATTTCGGTTCCTGGCAGTCACTCACACACACGTCACACAGCTGATGAACGGTGATTAATGTTATCAGTTAACTGTCTCAAAACCAGTGTCGCCGCCGGCTTTCTTTTTCCTTTTTTTCCCCGCGGTCGGGTTGTGAATTAATTAATTAATGCTCGTGAGTCCGGCCGGTCCGAGATTCAATCAACACGCTGGTCTGGTTTTACCGTTACTACCGGCAGTCTGCCCGTTTATCACCGATAAACACAGTAGATGAAGAGGGAAGTGACTGAGTGGGTCGGTGGCGTGGAGCGGTGCGCCACTCTGACTGCAGCCGAGGATCATGCTCCGTGATACTGTGAGACTGGCCACCGGGCGGGAGCGCTTTAGGACGGGACTGGGGCACGGCAGCACCCGCTAAGCTAATAACCTGAAAACAGCAGTGACACGTGCTTTCACGCCGGAGTCTCCAAACCAGAAACGTCTGGAACAACGTCGGAAAAGGTCGCTTTTGAAAGAAAAGAGAGAGAGACCTGCTGTGGCGTGTACACAACAACAACAACAAAGCTGACAGCGAGTGAGTGAGAGTCACACTTCCTGTATATGGCCCTTCAAATTAAAAGCCCTATAGCCTTTTCCTGTTCAGTCATATTGGTTCTCACTTAATTTTGACAAGAAACGGTTCCAAATGTTGTTGTTCTTTTCCTGTGACCAATCGACCACGGCCACTTTATACAAAACAGATGAGCAGACAAGTCATATATCTATTTATTTACTTATAATATATATATACTTATAATATTAGTATCGGAATCGGAATCGAAAGGAATCGGAATCGAAATGAGGAATCGAAATAGGAATCGGAATCGATGAAAATGCAAACGATACCCATCCCTAATAATGGCACGTGTCCTGTCATCGGTAACCGGAGCTCAGATCATGAGAAGAGCGTTAAGGCTGTAATGTTTTATGATGTTCAGTGTGCCCTTATTTTGAAATCCTTGTACCGGGCGGGGGTTACTGTTACCAAGGAGACGGAAATAAAAGTAGCGAAGCTCCGGACAGAGTTGCTGTGATTATGATACGTTATGAAAACATCAGTCTATCACAACAACGGATTTTCCGGGACAGATCAAATCCGTTGGATCATCATGC
The DNA here is from genome assembly GCA_030347415.2 of Decapterus maruadsi. NCBI lineage: Eukaryota > Metazoa > Chordata > Actinopteri > Carangiformes > Carangidae > Decapterus > Decapterus maruadsi. Next base: position 33,889,511 of record CM064901.1, on the reverse strand, counting down.
TGATGATCCATACCAGAGGTAACGTTATAGGCACGGACTTCGGACAAGTGTGTGTGTGTGTGTGTGTGTGTGTGTATGTGTGTGTGTGTGCGCCGAGCGGACCCATCAAGACACGCGTCTATGGGACAGGCTTTTATTTAATTCAGAACAAACTTTATGCTCAGCAAAGATGGAAAATATATAATAAATGGTTCTGTTGTTCCTGTTTAAAAGAATGAGAATAGAAGGAAAGAATGGGATCCAGAGCAGCATCCCAGCAAGCCAAATGACGTCCGGTTAACGTCGAGCTGACGTCATTCAGTGACGTTCCGGACTAGGCCAAATTCGGGTATAACTGGCGATGTTTTAGACGTCATTTTCAGGACGTCTTTATCGGGACGTCACCTCGACGACTTTTTAATGACCCTGACCGACCACATACCGGTCAATTTTATGCCGTCGAGAGTACGTCCTGGTGACCATGTCCTAAATTACGTCCTAATGTCCCCCAATACAGCTGTGATGCCCATTACTAAACGTATAAAGTCAGGATTTTTTTTTGCACTATCATTGTTAAAGCAATATGCAATAGGCTACGTGATGACAAATCGTCTTTTACAAAATGTAGCATTTCATTAATTTCAATATGTTATGAGATTGGTGTGTGTATCCCTTTAAGAGCGAGTGCAGGAGGGTGACGTGTGTGTGTGCGTATGTGTGCTCTGTGACGAGAGGAGGGAGAGCGGTAGTTTTCGGTGTGAGAGTGTGAGAATAATAAGAGAAGAAGGAGGAAAAAGTGTATGCCAACGTGTATGTGATTTGAAATAAAGCTGCTGTTCAAGAGTCAAGCCGAGTCCTGTTGCTTCCACTGCTGTGAGGGAGTTAACCCCGACGACGTCGGCCCTGGAGGAGAGCTCCCCTGTGCTTCCCGACTACGGTCCGGACGAGCAGAGCAGGAAAGGTTAACAAATAGTAACAATATTTTTGAAAAACATAGACACAAAACTTTCATTTAATTCAAACAGAGCCATTTATTGTTTGACAAATGAACAGAAACAGAAAGATGACGCCATCAGATGCCATGTTGTTCCTTTAGTTGTTCTTCCCTCCACGAGACCTTTCTGAGGAATGTTTTTTAAATAATCAGCATTTATCCCGTTGTCAACAGCTGACAGAGGAAATGAAAATTCAAAAAGAGATCTCAAAATCTGTTTCATTTACTTCTCCTAGACAACTATGAGACCTGTGTGATGCACTATATCTCAATTTAGTCTCCTTTTAAGTTTCAGAAGAGATCTCAACAAGCTCTAATATAATTCTCAGAGTTTCTCAACTTTTATGTCTCTTTGTGATCATGCAGAGAAATCAGAGAGCTCTCTCTATAAACTCAAACTATTCTCATTCTAGCTTCAGTTTATTCATCTCATACTAAGCTCAGACAGAACAAATGAAGAGTTCTCCACAAGCTGTCATTCATTTCTCAGACTTAGATCGTTTTGGCAGTTAGAAAACAGTTAGAAACCCAGCACGTAATTTGAATAGCAACAGAGTTTAGCTAGGATATAATTTTGTGTGTGTGTGTTTACGCGTGCGTGTGTGTAACAGAATGTAATGTAATGTGTAACGGAGGTCCGCAGGTGCGCCGCAGTCTTTTTTTAATTTTTTTTTTTTAAGTATTTATTTTCAAATCGTAACAACAATTGAAAGGTGTGCCACAATCATGAGGGACCAGTAAGGTGAAGTGACGGGTTGCGGCGATAGCGGTACTGGAAGTAACCTCACTCACTAATAAAATACCTGCTAACCACATTGAAAAGCAGTTGTCTGCAGTTGGCTGAGTGGTTAGCATCATTGCCTCTGGTGCAAGAGGTCGTGAGATTGATCCCTGCTCAGGGCAGGTTTGTCTATTCATGCCTGAGCACCTTATTGCTCCATAGTAGCTCCAGTATTTCTCCTTTTCTTCTCCAAGGAAAATGAACGAGCCGTTAAAAACGTCTCCCCTAACTCTCCCCTAACTCTCAAGTATGACTCCCCTAACGACTCTGTCTCACCTATTGCTCCTAGTGAATTTTAGGAGAAACACATGAGAAACATTTAGTCAAAATAGAAACTAAAATGAGGCTGAGTTGAGAATCTCTAATTTGTCTCCAGAAGCTACAGAAGAGCAAGCTTTGAGCAGTAAATTTTTCCTCTTGTCCCAGTGTTTGATGGCATCTGTAATACAAAATCAATAACAATGTCAGAGTTTGAAAGATTTCATGTTTACACAACTGTGTGTAAAAGTATGAACAGAGTAGTGATGGGAACAGCAGTTATTTCATTAAAATGATTCATGAACTGATGCAGACAGGACGCCACACTGCAACAAGCGCTAATGCTATTAGCATCTAGCAGCAGGTGTTAGCAGCAGCTAGGCCAACGAGCTAGTTTTCGTAATTGGGCGAGAAAATAACTAAGTACTTAGTTGTTCTGGTGGTATTTTCTTTGCTGCTATTTGGCTTAATTTAACATAAATTATAGTACAGTCAAGGAACTTATATGACCATTTTCTCAGCATTGCTGTGTTGGGACCGAGTGCGGTCAAATGCTGCTAACAGGCCTAGTTTTTTGTGAGTGTGTGTGTGACCCAGTTTACGAGATACCGATAATTCAGCTAACACTTTCAACAGTATTATTTTTACTTCAATCAAACTCCGAAATCATGAAGATGTTACTTACAGGGATGGTTTACTCGTGCTGAGTTGCTGTGTCCTGTTGATCGATGTTGAACGTGCAGCACCGTGTGTGCGTGTTGGAGAATTACATCACGTGCTGGGTCGTAGGTCACATCCATCAGATGACGCCCACTTCACTTTTTTTTTTTTTGTATTTTCACCTATGATTTTCACCAAGAAGACTTACAACGTCTCTGGTCGTGTGCTCTTTTGGTGTGATCTTTTTATTACGCACTCTAGCCTACTGTAATTCTGTTGTTTATAATGTCATGTTTATGTTTATCATGTTAATAAAGTTTGATTGAATAAAACTCGGTCGCAATCATGACTGTATAAACAAGAGGTCAGACTCGATCAGACTGTATCAAAGACGGTTTATCTTTGACTATATGTCGTATAAGTTTTTTTTGCCACATCCCACTTTGTCTCTGACTGGTCATGATATGACTCGATCACGACCAGATCACGACCCCCCTCTCAGACGGTCCATCCGTGCGCAGTCGCAGGGTCATATTCTGGGCCTGATCGGACTAGTTGTAATTTGACGTGATAACGACCCAATCGGGCTCTCTCGAACACGTCCGGGTCCGTCCGTGTTTGCTGGGATCATTTACAAGTTTAATCAGCACTGATTAAACATGTTTGACCTCAGTTGAAACTTGCCTGAAAAGCTGGAGTTTGAAAGTGGCGCCGTTTTTTCGCTTTGGCTCTTTTTCCGATACTGTCCTATACTGCATACTGAATGAAGGATGCAGTAATGTTACTTCAGATGACCAACAGTATGCAATATATGAGTTTTCCAGAATGCATTTTGCTGCAACTGGCAGTGGTAGCTGTAAAAAAGGCCAAAAGCTGTTTTATTTCCTGCTTCCTGCTGTTATTGTGTAACTTAACTAAGTTTTAATATTTTTTCATGCAAAAAAGTAACTGTTAAGATCCCAAATATATGGCCAGCTTATCCAAATGACAGCTGTTTAGAAGTTTGCTCGGACAGCGACTGTGACATCACAGCGGCAGCAGCCGGTCTGCAGAGCTGGTCAGCTGGCCAACCTCCGTCATCATCCTGGGGGAGAAAACGATTGCTAATGAACTTACCCACAGGTTTTTAGAGGTTTACCCCCGGCCTGGTTAAATTATTTTTATATTAAAAATTAGAGATAAATGCTGGTCTCATTGATGAAATCTAAGTTGTCAATTCAATTCAATTTATTTTTAAAATGGGACAATGCAAGTTCATGAACGAAGCAATCGTAAACACGCCGGATTGTAGCCACAGGCTAATTTACATCTGCTGTCCCATGCATAGATGTTCCCTGGTACACACAAATTACAATGAATAAAAACAAAGGCATGTTATAAAATAGCAGCAGTACAATAGATAAATAATACAAATTCAGACAGTACAAAAGTGCAACCGTGTCAAGATAAAGTGCTTACAGTCATCAAAAGTGCATAGAAGGTCCTAATATCTAGTAATATCTAGTTGAGCTATGTTATAAAGTAGGTCTAGGGATATGGTTTAATCACTTTCACTGCTATGAATAACTAAAGGTTTATATAATAATAATAATGAGTAATAATACTGTTAAATGTATATGCATACACGCTTACATATATACACACACATACGCATAAATATATACACATGCATACATACATATATACATATATATGTACATATACATCCATACACATCCATACACACATATATCGACCTATAACTAGTGATGGCATTATTCATATTGCTATTTTGTCTATGTTAGTTATTATGATAATAGTAATAGTACTGGTAGTAGTAAAAATGGTAACAACACAGCAAAATTACAGTAATGGCAACATCAACACAGTCATATAACAGTAACTCAGCTGTATTATTTATACATTAGACATCCTGGGAAAACACAAACATGGTAAATCATATGAATTAACAACAAAACAAGATCTCCTGCATGTACTAGGATTCGCGTGACAGAGACAACTACACGAAGAGAAACCAAGAGAGGAGGTGGTTATAAGCTGACAGATGAAAAAGTGAATGATGGATGTACTGTAGGCGCGGGAGGAGGGATGACAGAGGTTGTGACTGAGGCATCAGTTTGTTTGAATGAAAAGTGAATCTTCCTGTGTATTGGACACATGGACAGAGAGCAGCGCTGCCTTGGGGCTCTGTATGTACAGAAATCACCACATTTACAAAAATAAATAAATGTTTTACAATGAACTGATCAGTCTGCATTAAGTTTTATTTTATTAAGCTATATAACATGGTTATGGTACACGGCAAAGATACTTAACTACTCTAAACTGTCTTTGGTTGCGGTTAGATGTGAGGGGTGCATTGCATTGTGGGATACAGTACGTAATGTAGACTGGTCAGATACTGGAGATATTTTCCAATACTGCATATTGAATTTTGGCCAAATCACTACGTAGGCTACTTGGCAAGGCAAGGCCTGTTTTTACAAACAGTTTGTCTTACAGGTCTTCACATGGCATCATAACAACATCCTCTGTCCTTAGACCCTCACATCCACTGAGGAAAAACTCCATAGAAAACCCTTTAACAGGGAAAAATCTGACAAACTTCTGGGTGAGCAACAGAGGAGCTAGCAGTATAGTATGCAGTTTCGAATACAGCCCTAGACTCTTTGGTGGCGGTTTAAATCAGAGGTAATGAGGGAACACTCTGTTGCCAACACCTCCATGTGAACAGGATTGATCACTAAGCCTTGGCAGGAAAGTCTGGCAGCTACAAGATAACAGCAAAAGCAGTAGAAAAAAAACAAAAGCAGTCTTTAAATTATTTTATTTATTCCTCTTTATATTTACAGACTTTTCTTCATTAGTCTTTCACAGTTAACAGTTTGTATTAGACACACTTTATTAGAGTGTCCTTGGCCCAGAGCAGAAATATCATAGAGCAATGGCCATCGTACTGCGCAGGAAGTGTGCTGTGTGTGTTTGTGCAAGCGCTGCACAGGGCCATATGGTGAATGTAATAAACAATGGAAGCACTATAAAGTGCAGAGGATTGAGGACAAGCCTACATCAGCATTGGAACAGACCAGATCAGAAGGAGAGTCTGTGTGTGTGTGTGTGTGTGTGTGTGAGAGAGAGAGAGCTCGGGGGAAATAAATACAGGATTAATATCATGTACATGAGCAGAAAATAGTGTCAGAGTGAAAACTGTGTGCACAAGTATCAGTGACACATTGTTTTATACTCAGCTGTATTATTTATACATTAGACATCCTGGGAAAACACAAACATGGTAAATCATATGAATTAACAACAAAACAAGATCTCCAGCATGTACTAGGATCCACGTGACAGTGACATCTACACGAAGAGAAACCAAGAGAGGAGGTGGTTATAAGCTGACAGATGAAAAAGTGAATGATGGATGTACTGTAGGCGCGGGAGGAGGGATGACAGAGGTAGAGAGAGTTAGATGAGAGAAGGAGGAGCGACAACAGTAGGAGATATGCCTCAGATTATCAACCAGTGTCAGATGCCCTAGAGGCAGATAAAGAGGAGGAGTGGACAGGAACGTGACAGGACAGAGCGTGAGAGACACACACACACAGAGACAGAGGACGTGTGTGCAAGTTGGGCTGCAAAGATGACTGATGTGAAAGGTGTATCGTCCATGGAGGTGACAGAGGGGAAGTTAATGAAGAAGGTCAGTGATTCAGTCAGAGCTCTGCCACTCTTCAGTGTAAAATGCTTCATGGCATGATGTTGTGTAGTGACATGCTTCATGTGGTCAGGATGATGTAGACACCAACTTATTGTGTCTTTTTTATTTACTTAAACATGACCATGTTAGTGGTCAAAATGCATCCCATCAAGATTTCCATCAATTACCTTTTGTTGTTGTTGTTGTTTTTAAGACTATGAACTGTTACGTGACTTACAGTGTGTGTGGTTGTGTGTCTGTGCTTTTAGTCTTTCTGTACCTATGCTGCAGCAGCTTCTTCCCCCTTAGCTTTTTTTTTTTTTACAATGCCTTTGTTTCAAGGAATATTGGTTCCTGCAATGACTTATATTAATAAAATCAGCTCCATGCATCATCATCTGTCCTTGTTTTGCAGTGATTTAAAATCATTCTGTATTCTCAGGGTTCCATCAAGAAGAAGATTGAGTCATTAAGGCGATGGAGTTCAGCTAGTATTAAGAGGCCTCCAAAGCCAAAGGCCAAGACCCTCAGTCTGTGCTCCCCCGTGGGTGACCCCGACGACCTCTGGCTGCAAGAGGGAGACAGGAGAAAGCTGCGACCAATTGTTGACTCCGTCTTCGGGCAGGTATGGGATACTGCATTACTCTAAGTGTCTTTGTGCAAGTGTGCTTCTTTTGTCTCTTTGTCTATGTGGCATCGGTACGTAGTCTATGTCTGACAGCATCTCTCCACTACGCTGAGTTTAAACATGAGTTCATCTAAGAAAAGACTTAAAGCTCACAAACACTGATGTAAACAATGAGGTTTTACATGACAAATACTCTAAACATGTTTGTTACACAACAAGCATGAACATTGTGGACCTGTGAGAGTGAAAATGTGCATTTTGCCCAGGTAGTTTGTTTGTTTAGGTTGCACACAGTAATTTGATTATCACACGAGAGTGTTTGTTTCAGGATTATCTCAGTACTTGGGTTGTGTGCATCAGAGAGAACGCACTGAGGCAGGTGACAGGAGCTGTGAACCAGGCAGTGCCTTTTATTCTTGTTTAAATAAACTGCAGCTACAGGCCAGACGAGGAGCAGTGAGGCAGAAAAATAACTGGATTCTGCCTTATCGCTGGCAGGTGTTTTTGAAAGTGTCTACCTGTCCTATTAGTCAGTAATTTTAAGCCAAAAAGGGGTCAACGTTGAACAAATTGCAACAGAAGCAAACTCAACTGATTGTGTATACTCAACATGACCTGAGTGAAAGAAAAAAAGCCCTGAAGAATCTCATTAGGAGAAAGTTTAGAAAAAGACCCAAATATAGTCCATTCATACGCCTAGTCATTATTGTTCTCACCTGAATAGGGTAACATTTTTAGCCTTTAGATATCTCCATGAAAATTACTGAGTTGATTACTGACATTAAGACAAACAAATAATGTATTACAAGTTTTTTGAAATTCTTTGTTAACATGTGAAAATTTGAATAAATTTGCATAAATTTAAGAAGCTGCTTTGCACATTTCGCACATTCTGTGTCATAAACTGTAAACTGTCTTGTCTGTAACAACATCTACTGCACGTCTGTCCGTCTGTTGCTCACCCTGAGGTTTCTCCCATTTTTCCCTGTTAAAAGGGTTTTCCATGGAGTTTTTCCTCAGTGGATGTGAGGGTCTAAGGACAGAGGATGTTGTTATGATGTCATGTGAAGCCCTTTGAGACAAACTGTTTGTGAAAAACAGGCTATACAAATAAAATTGCCTTGCCTTGCCTTGCCTAAATTAAACCGTTTTGACGGCACATATAAATAAAAGTGCTGTGGTGGTACCAGCATTAATATTATAATGAGTTGACTCCAGAGGTTCATAAAAGGACCTGTGTGTTGTCTTGAAATTTCAGACCAAGTTTACTTTCACTTTCATCAGCTTACCAACTGTAGCTTTAATGAGCTAGGTTGCTAGGCTACCATGGAAAACCAGTGCTTCCTGCAGCGACGGATTCTTGAAAAATTGCAGTCATCTTGAAACTTAAAGTGGTTTTTTGTCGGTTGACCGATGGAGTCAACTCATTCCAATTTTCATGCTGGTACCATGTCAAAACGGTGGAATTTATGCAAATTTGCTCATGTTAAAGGTACATTGTGTAAGAATTCCTCCCATCTAGCGGTGCAGTTTTATATCACAAGCAACTCAGTCGTAGTTTTCATGCTGCATTCATGTGAAATCAGTTAGGTGGCAGACAGACGACAGCCGCTGCAGGTAACGGCATTAACAAGCCTCTACAGTATGTAAACAAGAATGAGGCAAAACAATACATGTGACAATATGTTGTCATGGTGATGTGGTATTGTTGACCTGACCCGCGTTTTACCGGCTTTCTCTGCACTTCTGTGACTAAAATGACATCTGGTTTGTTACCGACGGCCATCTTTCCGACTGCACATGAATGCAGCATAAGATAGCAGGAGAACTTTTTTTTTTTTTAAGTAAATTTTTTGGCTTTTTATGCCTTTATTTGATAGGACAGTAGAGAAAATGACAGGAAATGGGAGGCAGAGATAGGGGGGGAATGACACACAGAACAGGGCCGTCCGACGCGGGGCTCGAACCGGGGCCGCCTGCAGCGAGGACTATAGCCTCTACACATGAGACGGGTGCTCTACCAACTGAGCTAAACACCACCCCAAAGCAGCAGAATTTACACAACGTACCTTTAACAAAGAATTTCATAAAACTTGTACATTTTTTGTTTGTCTTAATGTAAGTAATCAACTCAATCAACAAATTTTCATGGAGATATCTAAAGGTTAAAAATTTTACCCTATTCACATGAGAAAAATAATGACTAGGCGTATGAATGGGCTATATTTGGGTCTTTTTCTAAACTTTCTCCTAATGGGATTCTTCAGGGCTTTTTTCCCCTCACTCAGGTCATGTTGAGGATACAAAATCAGTTGAGTTTGCTTCTGTTGCAATTTGTTCAACGTTGAGCCTTTTTTGTTTTAAAATGACTGGAGTATATCTGTAAACAAGAGAATAGCATTCATTCTTTTTAATTTTACTGTAAGCAGCGAGAGGGTTCTGGGGGGAGGGTTCTCTGGGTGCTGTTTGCATGTTCCCCCTGTGCCTGCATGGGTTCTGCAGCCATCCCAAAATTGTGCACACTGAGTTGATCAACAACTCTAAACTGCCAGAGAGTGTGTCAGGTTTTTGACTCCATGTCTTGGCCCCATGATGGGATGGTGACCTGTCCAGGGCAAGTACCCCACCTTCACCCTCTGTTTTTCTTCTGTCCTCATTAGAAACCAGCTGCATATACAAATGTAAGAATAGTATGACACCTTCACGTATAACAGCATTGTTTTCTAGATGCAGCATGTTAAACTTCAAATTGTATATGAAACTAGTAATGAATGAGCAGGTAGCCATGGTGCCCTCATAATATTCCTCTGCTGTAGAAAAGAAACAGAGGGAGGGATTAATTTTTCATTTCATTTCAAGAGCATGTGAGGAGTGAGGAGATGAGCACGTAACCATATTTCTCGGAATAAGAAAATAGGCATTTACCAGATAGAGGCCAAGTACAGGCCAGAGGTAAGGCAAAGCAAGGCAACTTTATTATTATAGCCCATTTTTACAAACAGTTTGTCTCAAAGGGCTTCACATGGCATCATAACAACATCCTCTGTCCTTAGACCCTCACATCCACTGAGGAAAAACTCCATGGAAAACCCTTTTAACAGGGGAAGAGTGTAGAGTTACGCTAAACAAAACAGAAAAAGACCAGTATAAAATAATCGCTGTCCAGATCATCAGGCTCTCAGACTGATTCAGACCCTGACCCATGACCTTCCATATAGGACATAAGCTTACTCGTCTGTGTGAACATGTTGAGTGTGATCAAAATGCAAATCGGAGCAAGGAGGAACAGATGGGATACGCAGAGTGGACACGCATCTGTGAATTTGGATGTAAAGTTATTAGAAGTAGAGGATCATCCCCATCATGTGTGCAACATGTTACGATACATGCTAATCATGTATCTGCATGCAGCTGTAGAAATGTGTGTATACAATAGTATACAGAAATTAAAGGGATAGTATCATTTTTTTTAAAGTGGGGTTGTATGATCTACAAATAGCCCCTAAGTGCTTTAATTGCAGTAGAAGACTCTCTGCACTCCTCCCGTTAGCAACGCCAGCCCATAGCCCTGCCCAGAGATTTACAACATACATTGTTGTGAATGGACCCAAAGAAAGAGGTTTTACCTGAAAAAAATGCACAATTCCGTTGTTCGCTGTAATATATATTTTTCCAGCCCCTCAAAGTGCAGGATATACATACACACATATGTATCCTGCACTTTATATATATATATACTTTATATATATATACACATATACATACATACTGTACATCAAGGCCCCAGTGAAATTCCTCATCTCAGGTCAAAGGGGATGCTCACCCACTGAAACTGAAAAGAGAGTAGAAGAGCTGGATGTACAACAAACCTCCAAGTCCATTTCCTTCAAATAGAGAGACTCCTATTTCAAAAACTTCACGTAAAGAGTTATTTCAGCCTTGTTTGTTGAAGATTGTGGCATGTTTTTATTGTATCTTCCTTCTACTCTAATTCTAGACAGCTTTGCTCTACTGTAACAATCCCAATTTTTAACTCATGCGTTTGTTTCAAAAATGGAGGTGTACAGGCGGGTAGAAATGTGTCTTCATGATAGGCACAGAAGACAGGGTCTTCATATCCAGAAGCATGAACCTATATATTATTATTTTGGAAAACACTTTCTCAGTGCGTCTGCTGAAAAGAAAAGAAGACCTTTGTTGCATTTCTCCCCCTCGGCTTTTTTCTTTATCCTCCCGTTGTCATCGACTAGATGAGTCATCTATATGCTCGACAACAGATGGAGTAAATGATGAGAATCAGAGTGGTGGATGACTGGATGTCATCAAGAAATAAAGGCAGTGATTGCAACGTACAGTCGAGGGAGATTAGAGCTTGAATGAGTGAAAGGACAAGACTCAAATAATTTAGATGGAGGAAGGATGGAGCGCCGATTGCTTTTTAGTCAAATTCAAATAGTTACACATACATTTTGAAGTCAGATAAAGAACGTTCAACTGTAAACAAATGGCTAAGTGACAGATTTACCAGTTTCCACCTGCTGCGCTGTGACCTGTAATCCACACTTTGTGTTTAATTACTCAGCTTTATCTCTTACTGTCACATACCAAACAGTCCTCATAAAACAATTTGTAGACAGAGGTTAGCTGCTACTATGTCTGCAAACTAAATATGATTAAGTATACTCTTTATTATTGGCTGAGGTTTACAGAACTCTCTTGTTTATTGGATCCTGTTACTGTTTTCTATCTTCTCTTTCTCCTCCTCTGTCTACAATTCTAATTTTTCTCATTTGTGATGTGCTTTAGTGTAATCTGTGCTAAATGAGAACACATGGGTTGCTGTTGCTCTCCTGGTGGTCATAAAAGCCAGAATAGAAGACACAAATAATGAATGTTGAGACCACACATTAACAGAGGCAAAAAGATTTACTTCCAAAAACTTCAGTCAGTATGAAAACAGTTGGCGTCAAACCATCCTATAATTGAAAGTAAAACCCGTGCTGCTGCTACAGTATATAGAGAACAATGCAAGTGGAAATGTAACAACTTCAGGTGAGATATCCTCATTATTCTCACTTTCTCATATTTCTTATATTCATATTTTTTTATTTGATGCGATATCTAAGCTTAGCACAAGAAGTAAGAAATCAATGTTAGGTAGATTCTTCCCTTGTTGTAACAATGCTTCTTGCTGAAACATCTTATACCATTGGAAAACCTGTTTACATCCCTTTTAAATCATGCCACATTCATAAGGAACATGCAATTGTGGCATGAAAAATTTGGCAAATAAAATTACGAGTTGCACCTTTCCAACAGGAGACAATGTTTGAAAGCTCCAGTTTAGGAGTGCATACACCCTGAGCATTGATAGAAAACCGGTTCTTATGGTTTCTCTTCTCCTTGACATCAGGAGTTGATGGACATTTGATTGGGAACAACAAGGACTCATCTGGCTAGCCTACATGTTGGCTTTAATTTACTGTAGAAGGATTAATTTAGGCTTCAAGGCTAGCTATTATCCTCTGAGCAATCAGGTTGGTTTAATGTAAAACGGGTTAAAACTTTGCTTATTTTAAGATACTGTATGTCTGTGCAAGTCCATTTGAGTTAAGCAAGCTGAAATGAGCCTTCTAGTCTGTCTCAAGGCTTAAGCCTTGTCTGTGAAACTGGTCATCAAGCTTTCATCTGACAGCTGAGTGAAGAATCGAGAGAGAACAGCGAAATGTTGTCTGGTCCTGCAGAAATGTAATTAAAATGTATCTTTAACCCTGACAGAATAAGACTTGTTGAAAGAAAATCTAGGATCTATCTGCTGGGAGCTACTTGCCCAGTCAGATTACCCTGAGGGAGAGGATCCTTCAGCATTCTTTGTGTTGTGGGAGCCAGTGTCTATTGGTTTGGCTGCCGCTCTCTGCTCTTTGACGTGTTGGAACTGGCTGGTGTTAACAGACAGCAGCTGCCAAGCTGTCTGCTCAATATCACAGTCTCTAACCTGTTCTACTTAAAAGAATCTATTAAAGAGACCAAATAACAATTTTGTAGATGACTAACTTATTATGCTTGTCCACACAATTTTGGCGGTTAGTATTTCACAGTGTGGGAAATGTTTTGGCCAACAAAGAATGTGCCAGTCAACGGCTGTGGGAATTAAACTTATGTCTGTAAGGCAAACTTGTTTTTTCACAATCATATTCTCCTTGTATCTAAAATAACCAGCACAGAAGTAATAGATTCATAAACAACATAATAAATCATCAAGCCTTCCCTTAGCAAAATGTAGTATACTTGAAGTTCATTTTATTAACACTAGAACCGCCGTGAGGTCATTTTGACCTCTCTCGCTTCTTAAAATGCGCGTAACTCTGTTTGCGTAAAAACCCTAGGTCTCCCAGTCGGTGACTTTTCCTAAAAGTGTGTTCTACATCATCTTATGCGTTTTCGTGATTCTGATGTAAAAGAGAGCGAAGAAAAGAGAGATTTTACCTAGAACCGCCAAGAGGTCATTTTGACCTCCATTCACTCTAATGCAAAAATGGTAAATGGACTGCATTTATGTAGCCATATATATTATAAACCCAGCCAGACACACAGTTCAAAACACTTTATGGTAATACTTGACATTCATATACACACACATACTTTACCAAAAATAACAATAGTGGTTGCTAGGCAACCAATATAGATGACTCTTTATTTTTCTACTGTTCGAATAGTGTGTGTATGTAAAAATGTATAAAATTGATTTTCCAATCATTGCAATCTGGGCTAAATAATGTCCATTTAGTCACTCAATTTGCCAGTTAGTTAGTTATAGTTAGTTATTTAGTTAGTTAGTCATTTTGACCTCATCCCACAACACAACACGAGGTCAGATACTAGAAAGTTGTCAAACAGTTCAAACAGGTCAAACAGATAAAAACTAATATTACTCATAAACATTGAACATAACAAAGACAATCCCTTGCTCTCATGAGAAATGGACATGAATTCAAAAATTTGAAACAATTTTGAAAATTTTTACATACACACACTGTTCGAAAATAGAAAAATAAAGAGTTGTCTATATTGGTTGCCTAGCAACCACTTTTGTTATTTTTTGTAAAATATGTGTATGTATATGAATGTGAAGCATTACTATAAAGTGTTTTGAACTGTGTGTCTGGCTGGGTTTATAATATATATGGCAACATAAATGCAGTCCATTTACCATTTTTGCATTAGAGTGAATGGAGGTCAAAATGACCTCTTGGCGGTTCTAGGTATACATGGAATGTTGGCTGTTCTAGTGTTAAGTATGCTTGAGTATAGGTATAGAAAGAAGACTATGGACCATTTACTTACATATATATATACTAATTTAATACTTTTACTAAAAATTGGAACATTTTAAATTAAAGCAGAAGTAAGTGATATATTTGTGTTAATATAAGTCTTAAATAGTTATATCTTCCGACAGCAATCACTTACATAGAGTGTTTGGACCAAAACACGGGTCTGTCAGTCACTCTGCTCTGCTCTGAGCCGAGGAGAAAACATTTATCGTATCCTACAGTTTTTATCCAATGAGGAGAGAGAACGGCATGCAGGGCTGTGTGTGCAGCCAAGGAACGCCGTGAATGTGGCGACGTAGGGACGAGGACTGTTATGGTGCGTTCAAGGAAACTCGTATTTTTCCGACCGTGAAGTGGTACCAGTTCGATCTGGTACGAGTTCACCGGTCGGAAGTTACGAGTGGCTGTTATAGTGACTTTCACCGGTAAAACAGGTCGGAGAAACACGAGTGGGTTGCCTGGAACGCTACAAAGTCGTAAGTTGTGACTTGAAGCTGTAATTTACGATTTCAAAAGCCTGCCTGGAACGCAGCATTAGCGAAAACGACCGGATCGCTTACTTCTGCTTTAATATAAATATAATTTATATGTCATTTTAGTTTAGTTTTATGTTCACAAGTACATTCATCTATATACTACTATGTACTCCTAGTGTACTAAGTATGTACACTTTCAAGTATACAACAAGTACACTCATCTATACTGCTAGTACACTAAGTATATCCTTCTAGTCCACATTTTAGTCTATTTAAGTATACTTTATAAGGTCACTTTAAGTTAACAAAAGTACACTTTCAAGTATACTGCCTTAGTTTTAGTATAAAATGAGTATATACTTATATGTAGTTCACTTTAATAAACTAATTTTTGCTAAGGGATTGTGGCACAGCCTGCATGAGTTTAATCTGGAAAAAAAAGTCCATCAAATGGTGCATCCTTTACAGTATAATACAGGCCATTCAACAACCAGGCCTTAGAGGTGGGTGATCTTTGTGGTTTTAAACCTGCTTTTGCACATCAGTATTTTGCACAAAACTGTGTGGTTCCTCCACAGAGCAAAACATGGAACTGCTGGCACACTTCAAAATCAGTCTCTCATCCAGTCAGTGATTACTACTTTAGCAAAAAGTCCTCTGGAGCAATTTTTTTTAACTATTAAATCTAGGCATTGTTCTCATTGCTTCCTATGCAAAATGCATAGGAAGCTATGAGAACAATGCTGTAAAGACAAGAGCAGCTTTAGCAGACAGATTGTCCACTCTGATTGTTCCATTACATCAGGGAGCAGCAACAACAGTTGTGTTCTATACTCATGGATAGAAATAAAGAACACACAGTTCCAGCTTTACTGATGTTTTGCCCCTTCAACCTACTTATTGCAGAGTATCTCTAATCCATAGAACCACCAGGACCTCAGGGGAAACTCAGGTCTGACGTTTAGGCTACATGAAAATGCATAAACAAAATCTGCAACAGGCATTATCCTCCCTTTGGGAAAGTGGGTGGGAATGACAGCAGGGAATGTGGGACAATGGAGACAGCCATGGTTCATTTGAACTCTTACTATCACCATACCAGCAGGCTTATCCAGGCCGAAACCAGTTCTCATACATTATGTGATTTCAGCCTTCATCTGTGGTGAACCCACACTTTATTTATCTGATTCACCTCAACACGATCCACTTCCCTAAAAGTCAGACTCAAGACATCTCGCAGATATCTTGTCAGATATTCTATTTCCAGAAAGCTCCACTCATGTCCAAGGTCAGAGGGTTGAGCACTTTATGTTTCTGTGTGACGTCAGACAGGCTACATATACTGTATATTGCACATTAAGAGTCTTATTAATGGATTGGGATTATGCTATTCTACAGACACTGACACTACAGCTGTAACTGCTGTACTATGACATTATGATGAAGACTGTAAAAACTGCTCTCATTCTGATTCTCCAGATGAAAATATGCATTGTTTCAATCATAGATTATCCCATTTTCCTCATATGAACTGATTTATAGCCTCTGTGATAAATGTGTGTTTGTATGTCAGTGTGCATGCATAAGTATGCAAATACACATGGGCCCATCCCATCTCCGCCAAAATGTTTGAAGTGACCTACTGTAACCGAAGCTGTTAGTGTAGCATGGCACGCTAAAATCCTGCCTTTTGGAATGTGTCCATCATGTTGTTTACTGCCCCGGCTCTGGATTTTACATTGGCCTATCTTCTATCCTTGTCTTTCAGGCATCTGGTGTGCTTGTTGTTGTCTAGGGATGGGGCATGAATTCTCACCCAAATGCTAGGTTTTAGGTTTTATAGCTGAAAAGCTTTGTACTCCCCAACAGGCTGTTGATTGAGGCAAGGTGATTTTTTTCCCCCAGAGCCAGACAAAAACAGGAAAACGGGTTTGCTTTCGCTTTCTGTGTGTACATATGCCATAGGCTGTCACTCTTTGCATTTTGCAAGATATCACCACTTAATACCACCTAAAACCACTGCTCCAGTTAATCGGAAGCACTCTGTGCATGCTTGTGAAATATATGATAGAAAGCAAAGGAGGGGAAAAAGCCCATTACAGGGACGAAGCCTCCATTTGCTAATCTGGTGGGTGTCCAGCTGGATCAGTGGGCTAAGGCACATGCTATTATATAACTGAGACACTGTGGATACAAATCCTTTGTCGCAAGTCATCTCATCACTCTCTATCCTCTCTACTTAATAGAATCTCCATGGAACTTTATCTTTCATCCACAGAGGGGTCAGGCTGCAGGGTCAGGAGAGTCATGTCTGTGGGCTTGGTATCCCACACACAAAAGCATCTGTGATTGGGCCATGGGTGCTTCTAACCCTCCCCCCTTTTTATTACTGTTACTTTTGCTTCATCTCACCTCTTTTTTCCGATTTGTGTGACGTCTAAAAGCACAGACACACTTCAAATCATGAAATTCAAACATGGGCTGATAGTCAATAACAAAAACAAAAAAACAGCATCATGGTGACACCTGGTGGTTGGACTTGAGTTTTACAGCTTGGTGCAGGTTCTATTTTACAGCATGAAAATGAGCTTTTCTCCCCCCCTGCTGGTGATGTGCACACAGTGTTAACCTAGAAACATGTTCTTGGCTGAGGCCACCTGAATGATGGACTGTGTAGTGGCTCTGAACTCTGTTACTCATTCCATTCATGTTGTGTACTGGAGTTCAGGTCTGTGATCTGGTCTGAAAAGCAGTGGTTTGGAATGTGAGGCCACACTGAGACAGCTTTGGCTAGAAACTAGTATAAATCAAACTGATACAATCTGTAGGTTTGAGTGGGGCCGAGTCCAGATTGCATCACGTTGAAGCTGAACTGTCTCCTCCAATATTCTTTAATTGTTGTACATTTTAAGTCTCCCCGTGAACTTAATAGCATGGATCTTAATTAGTATAATTGTATTGACTACAAAGAGAGGCCAGTTCTCCAATCAAATGACCTACTTTTCCAGGCCAAAGAACTTTCAGCATCACCATAAAGTCAATTGGATTTTTCCAGAAGCTTTTATATTATTGAAAAAAATAAGCTCTGTAACAAACACATTTTTGATACTTTCATGTTTTGTTCAGCCTGATTCTGATGAACAGCACGTGTGATTTTGAGGTCTAAATACAAAGAGGCCAAAAACTAATGTTAAACTACTATTGAACTACACAGGCGATACACTTTTTTTTTTTACACCAATGCCTTTCTTCTGAGAAAGTTGTTGGCAGTAATAAAGCTGTAAAGGCGGACTAGTGAGACATAAAAGATTTTAAATAAAACAACAACTTTCTCACCAAAAACCCTTTGAGTCAGAAGCAGCAGAAGTAAAGCCTTATAAGCCTATTTTAGGATTCATTTTTGACACAGCTGTGTCCCAGTTCAGGGTGTGGGTGTACAGTAGTGCCACAAAGTGCTGCTATTGTCACGTAGCAAACTTGACAACACACTTTTTTACTTCAATTAAAAACAGGCCTTGGCAGCATTAACTGGCAGACTGAGCTAAAACATTATTTGCTCCAATTTTAGTACGTTTATTAGTGTAATCGTGATTCTACGGGTTGGTTGATCCACGAAGTCTCCATCCAGATGCCTTGTGCCCAAGATGCTGCCCATGAAGTGGGACACTGATGGGTGCATGGGCAGAAAGGTCAAAACCAGCAGAGTCTGTTATATTGTAATTTGTTCAGAGCCTCTTCTTATCCCCTATAGCGTTTGCACCATTAGGTACATTATTACAATATTATTCTGTCATGAATACAATTTTACCTCCCTACTGACATCTATCTAGTGATAGAATTTTACATTTTAAATAACATCACACAGTTGCTAAGACATGCAAATCTCTCTCTCAAATCAATGGCTTAAATCCCACTGCAAAGAAGAGAAAGGCTCTTTATGAAGAAATATGAGATCAGTCCTGACTTTATCCATATTGCAACGGTCCGTCAACTGAAATGATCTTTTATGTGTAACCAGGCTTAATCCCTCAATTGATCTACCATCCCCCGGTTTCTACTCATGGTGCAAAATGCATTGTTTCATTACAGCAAACAGGAAAGTAGAGCAAACACTGTAGGAATAGAAGAGTTATTCTAAACATGTACCTTATTAACATTAAACAAACAGACAAAAGCAAGATGCCTAGGAAGACACTCCTGTAGAGGCCGAATACATTATGAGGATTTATGATGTTTGGAGAGTATTTTACATTGTACAATTATACATGAATGAATGAATGAATTTTATTTTTTCGAACATGTCTAAAAAATATATGTAACTATTGTACATACAAGAGAAAGAAAAAGAGAAAAAGGGGTGTGAAGAAGTATAATACTTTTTTAATTTCCCACCCCTTTTTAACTACTCTTCAGTTTGTAACTACACAGATATCCTAACTACATAATACACTTATATACCACATAAATATCTATATAAATCTATCATTACAAAAATAAATATATACTACATACATATCCTCATGAATATAAATATATATAAACTATCCCCATAAATAAATATACAGTACCATAAATTAGTTACAATATGACAATCAATCCTATTCTATTTATAGATTGATCCAATCTAGGGCATCATCCTCCGTTAACATCCTTCCTCTTGTACTTGTTTTTAAAAAAAATGTTTGTACCTTTTTTTCAACAGATGTATACAGTATTTGCACTTTGTTTTATTTCTGTCTCCAGACTGTTCCACAGAGTCATCACATAGCTCCATACGCACATGCTTTTCATACTGTATGTTCGAACCATTGGTTTTAGATTATATCCCCCCTCCTTTTCACTAAACATTCCTTTTATATTACATTCATACACATAATAATCCTGTTCCCCACTTTGTATGGGACAGGGGGAAATAGAACCCTTATCGTAAAAGAGGCCTAAAATTATCGTATTTTCCCCAAAGGGTCCTATGTTCCCTTTTATAGACCAAAATAACAAGCCTATTGAAAGCACTATAGTCAAATATCTGATGTTCCCCACTATAGTCAACTCCAGTGTATAATTTACGGTCCTAGCCCCACCAGTATTGCGAGAGGACATGATGTCGAATAAAAACGGGGAACATAGGACCCTTTTGGACAAAAACATAGGACCCATTTTCAAAAGGTCCTGCAAGGTTCCCCTACAGGGGAACATAGGACTGTCTCCTTCAGGGACCTGGGGAACATAGGTATGCTCCCCTTCTGTTTTGAATTTTGCTCGCTTGACTTCTGGACCCGACCTGAACGTCTCCTGGGGCGGGCGCAGCTGACCATTCAGCCAATCATGCTAGTTTTTCTGAGACAAACGCATGAACGTCACTCCTAATTGGCTGGAAACTTGTCACATGGGAACAGATGCCTTCAGGGTTCACAAAAAAAATCCGGCAGATAGTTGCGGCAGGTTGATTACAGTCACGCATTCACAAAATGGTCAAATTATCGTACATTTGGCCCTTTTTGGGATTATTGATCGTACATCGTACAGAGGGCCAAATTATCCTACAAATACGATAATTATCGTACACCTGGCAACACTGATAATGTATAAAACACAAAATATATTGCATTCAAATTGAAGACAATTTTTACCGGGATTATAGCAGACCAAGTCACCAAGACAATAGATTCAAAGTATAATTGAAGTGTTGAATAAGGATCATCAGGTGGCTGTGACACAGCATTGGAATATGAATTCATCTGGTCATTATTTTTGAACACCCAGTCTTTCTGATAATTTCTAACACAGATAAATCTTTATTGTCATTTTTACTGTAATTTGCCGTGCCTCCCTCTGTCTTGGCCTTCACAGTATTCACTGCATCATACCTCTTTCTCTCCATCTCTGTTATCCCGTTGCATTTTCCTAGCTGTTTTGTACATTAATAGTGCCTGACTAATACAAATATTCTTCCTCTCCTCCCACTTCAAGCCCCTTCTCCCATGGCCTGTCAACATAACTCTTTGCCTCTAATCTGAAATGCTGGGGATTAAACAGGCGGCCAACTCTCCATCCATAATTCTACCATCCCCACCCCCCTTCTCTTTCCCTCTCTTTCTTTCTTTCTTTCTCTCTCTCTCTCTCTTTCTCTCTTTCTCTCTCTCTCTCTCTCTCTCTCTCACACACACACACCTAGAGTTCTGCCAGAATAGTCATTTGAAGGCCATAAGCACAATGTTTGAGTGGCAGAGAGGGGTCGGTGGGTGGGTTGGATTAGATTAAGTTGGTCCAAATTCAAGGGATCACTCCTGGCAAGTGCGGCTGACAGATAAACAGAAAAATGTGTGTTTGTGTGTGTGTGTCAGAGAGAGACAGCCAAAGAGAGAGAGAGAAAATGGTCCAGTCATGCAATCAGAGACTCGTCTGGCAGCAGCAGGTTGTTTCAGCCCAGATATGACCCGGCTGTCCCACCCCACCCTGACTACCTCCAGTACCCTGTTGCTCTTCCCTAATATCACACTACATGTCTCAAAGCTCATCGTGACAGCCTCCCACAACCTATAGGAGTTTAGGATTTAATACGACATCATATGCCTACCTTGTCTCTCACTGGACCAATAGGATCTTGGATTATAGCACGTGCACTGAGAGGAGTTGCTTTCAGTAGTAGTGGTGCCAGCGGAGCCATTTGCCTCTGTCTCACTGGGTGTGAAGGGCCCATAGGATGCATGGGATGTAGCATGGATTTTGGACTTTTTATATGACATTTGACAAGAGAGAGGGAGAAACAAGAGAAGTGTGGTGACAAACTGGGAGGAAAGGGAGCGGGGAAGCCAGAGAGGCAGGGTGATGGGAAACATCAACAAGGCTTCTAAAAAGAACAGTAAAAGGAAGAAGGTAAGGATTAATTCACCTGCTCTAAGCCAAGGTTAAAAGACTTCCAACAGGCTTTGAACTGATTATGATATTGATGCCTTGTTGTTGCATTTAAACTGAGTCCGTATTATTTATTTATTTTTATTTTTTTACTGCCATAACAGTGAGAAACTAAGATGTGAATTTCCCAGTTTCACTGCAGTCAGTGGAATTAAAAGTTGTATGTGTGTCTCTTCCCCACACTGGCTGCTTCCCGTCCTCTAAGGCAGTATCACCTGTAGAACGAAGCAGCGCCCCATTGGCTGCCGCCATGCTGGGGGAACTGGGTGGCGCAGGTGAGGCGGACACAGAGGAAGAGGATGAAGGAGGCAGTGAGCGGGAATTTGAGGAGCCCCTGTGCGCTTTGGTTAACAACTGCAACGTGATTCACAACATAGTGGGGCCAGCTTGTATCTTCCTCAGACAGGGCTTCGCACAAAGTCAGCTTGTATGTATGGCACACACTAACACACACACACACACACACACAAAATCATACAGCCACAAACACACTACAGAATTATCATTATCATCCATCATAGACATTTAATCACCTCCACCATCCCCCTCCCCATCAATCCTATATACTGTACCACACATGAACCATGAATAATTGTGCATTTTGGCTTTAGAGATCTTTAAATAAATTAGTAAAGAAAAAATGTAACAAGACATACTGTATGTCCTATAGGAATCATGAGAATTGTTAATAAAACAGATAATACTGTAATGACGGAGTAACTGGCCCCACAATTTATCCAGACTCTATTATAGACCATAAATTCTGGTGCAAATATCATGTGCACCTCTTATTTCAGACAAATGCCTGATGCAGAGATGATTGAAATGTCACAGATCGATAACAAAGTCATTTCCTGACAGCGCGGCCAGTAGCCTAATTGAAAAGAGCCATTAAGCTGGTGGTGTGGTCACCTTGCTTTACTGAGATATACGGTAGGTTCCTGAGCCTTTTAAAGACCTTGAGATGAGTCCAGAGGAGAAATATAGCAACAGTGAATATAAGAGCTGCTCAGTAGAATTAATTTATGATGTATTGATCCTTTACATAGGAACTAAATTCATCTACTGCATTCTGTAAATGACCTTTGTTAAATATAATTCCTGTGGGTCTTCTGGTCTTGGGCCATGGGCAATAGTTTTGTTCTGATTATATTCTCACATAAGACCTTGAAAAGCTGCACTAGAGAAATACTTTTTTTCCCCAGCCAGAAGCAAGTTAGCTAACTTAGCTCAAAGATAAGACACAGAGAAACAGCTAGTCTGGCTTTACAGGGGTCATGGTTCTTATGGGGGTCATGGTGCTCAGTCTCTGAAAGAGGTTTGCACATAAGTTACACATTGATTTTTGTACAGCTCAAACAAACAAGATGATATTTGTTTATACATTACCCTTAATGATTCTTGTATAGATCACATTATCTTAGCTCGAGGCAAACTATTTCTCCTAAGACAGTTAACTTGGCACAAAGATTTGTGCCGTAATGTTAAAGGGCAACTTCGGTTTTTTTCAACCTGGGCCCTGTTTTCATATGTTTTTCCGTATGTGAGTGATGGATAACACTTTTTTTGAGGTGGCTCCAGTATTGAGCGGGGCAGGCAGCCTGCAGCCCAGCTAACGCTCTTACATGGGGCAAGTGGCTCCCGTCAAAGTTCGCTGTAAACGGGCTTTTTTTTTTTCAAACTGACAGGCTCAGATAGTTACAATGAGTGTCTGACAACATACCAGACCCTATTAATCTTGATTGAAACTCTGTACGGTATGGAAGCTCAGCGGCGCTGTTTGCCCCACCGGCACAGAGCGTGGAGAGGAAGAGGAGACGGAGGGCTGCTACTGTAGCGAGCCGGGCTCTCCTGTAGGCAACTATGGGTGGCTATTTTAACCCGGCTAGATGTCCATGTCTACGTCATGTTCAGAGTTTTATCCTAAAATCGGCTGTAAAAGCGCGGTTGTTTCACTATTACAGCTGGCGGCACCTACTTTGCAGTGGATGTGGATCAGGACGGGGCGTTTGACCGGAGGGAGAGAAACGTATCCCCGCGGCCGCCTCAACCCAAATTTTGGCCAGAAAAAAACCCTGATTACGTTAATTTCTCCTCTCTAGTGTGTTGTCGGACACTCATTGTAACTATCTGAGCCTGTCAGTTTGAAAAAAAATGCTCGTTTACGGTGAACTTTGACGGGAGCCACTTGCCCCATGCAAGAGCGTTAGCTGGGCTGCAGGCTGCCTGCCCCGCTCAATACTGGAGCCACCTCAAAAAAAGTGTTATCCATCACTCACATATACAGGAAAACATATGAAAAGGTTGAAAAAAACCAAAATTGCTCTTTAAGTAAGTAATGTTATGCTAACACTATAGCATGTGGATAGTATAGTTTCCCTTTGCAAAAAGTAGTATACTTGTTCATTTTATTAAGTATGCTTGAGTATAAGTATAAGTAGTACCTTTTTTAGAGACAATTTTGTACCCATTGGTGTGGGTACATTTTTGTACCTTTTCAAAATGTACCAGTTAAAGTATAATTGCGCACCTATAGCAACCAGTGTGTGTGTTTGCTGACCTGCCCTGAGCAAGGATCAATCCCATGACCTCCTGCACCGGAGGCAACAATGCTATCCACTTTGCTAACGGATTGACAACTGCTTAACAACCACTTGACACATTGGTTATGTTTTATGGGTGAGTGAGTTTACTTCCAGTACGGCTACCACCACAACCTGTCACTTCTCCTGACTGGTACCTCCTGACTGTGGCACCTGCAGACCTCTGTTACATAAAATAATTACTAGTTGAATGTTTAATTATTATCCCTATGTTAAATCATATTAATAGTCGGCTCATAGGTTACCAGACTTATTTACTTAGGCTACACACTGTCTCTGATAATGTACCTTTAGGGGGTAAATATGTGTACCTTAGGAGTACATATTCTGGAACATTTATGTGCCTTTTCTATCCCCAAAAGGTACATATAGAGTAATATAATTGGCCCTATAGGCTACAGTAGGACAGAACTGTACCTTTAAGTACAGAAATGTCCCTCTTCTGTACCCCTATTTTTCTCTGTGTACTGTGGACCATGTACTTGTAGCATACTAGAAAGTATGCTAATTTAATACTTCTTTGGGTTAAATTGGAACATTTTAAGTTAAAAGTATACTTTATAGGTCATTTTAAGTTTTACAAAAGTACACTTTCAAGTATACAACAAATACACTTATCTATATACTACTAGCGTATTAAGTATATACTTCTAGTCCATGTTTTAGTTTATTAAAGCAACATTACGGAGTTTCAGCTCAGTGCTCCCACCATCTGGTTGAAAAGCGCTATCTTCTGGGGGAGAAAATGAAACTTAACGAAAACGAAACTAATCAGCCAGCGCATCTAGCGTTGATTCCCATTAATAAACGACAGTATTTACCACATGTTTGCATGGAGACTGTGTGGTAGGTGGTGGTGGTGGTGGGGGGGGGGGGGTCGGCGGCGGCGGTGACGACCGGAGGGAACCGTAAGTTTCGCTTTTACCCACCTCGTCTCTCCTCGACGCAGAGGGGAGGGGGGAGGAGGGGGCGGCAGGGAAGTTACATAGTGCGGTTTCAGCCGACGCGACCCCGCTCAGACCGTGGCGGCAGCGCCATTCATCCTATTAACCATTTTTCTACCGTTGCACGGAGTCTGGAAACATTATTTTAAGGCCGAAAAAACTCCGCAATGTTACTTTAAAGTATACTTTATAGGTCATTTTAAGTTTCTTCCAAGTATACTGCCTCAGTTTTAGCATAACATGAGTATACTTGTAGTTTACTTTAATAAACTACTTTTTGTTGAGGGTTGTGTTTATTACTGATGCTACAACCACTGCAAGACAACAAAAGACTCTATTGTGTCTCTATGGACTTGAGAAAACACTTCTACTGGCAAATCTAGAAATAAAACTGTAGAAGGAAAACCGCTTGTTGTGACGTTTGTCAGCACACCATAAGAGTTGACTGTGACATTTTCCATGTGCTGCTGTGTGTCTCTAGAGTCATCAGGTAGACTGCTATAACACACTTTCAGGATCCCCTCAGGTTTATCACCTGCAACTTTTATAACATTCCCATCCAACGAGCACATAGTAGCATGCCAATTCAGTTAAGTGAGGTGTTTACATTATAAACGTATGTGGCAAACAGAATATAAGACAATGAAGGAATGCTTTGGCTATCTATCTATCTATCTATCTATCTGTCTATCTATCTATCTATCTATCTATCTATCTATCTATCTATCTATCTATCTATCTATCTATCTATCTATCTATCTATCTATCTATCTATCTATCTATCTATCTATCTATCTGTTGGTGGCATACAGTAGATAGATCCTTCCTCCCTTTGCTGAGTTACTGTATGACATTGTCTGATGAGAGCACTGGTAGTTTGGTAGTGAAGACAGGAACAGATGAACGTGTCATTGACTCTGTGGCTGAGCTGCTCTCTGAGCCTTACTGTAAACAATTCTAACAAATTGTTTGCGTAGCTAGTCAAGGTCAGTGCAGCGAAAAATCTTACAGTAACGTGTGTGTGATGTATGTTGAGCTTGTGCAGGTGTGTTAATATAATGTTGGTTTAATCAAGGCACCGGCTGGACAGCGGCGCAGATGCAGATGAAAAAAAATCAGCAGCAGATAGGGAAATGAAAAAGCGATGAGCCTCTGTGATTTGTAATACAATTTGCCACTGTAATCTCCCCCCGTCACTGTTCTCTCCCCTGCGCTCTCTAATCCAGGTCTGTATTATTCCTGCTGCTGATGTCACAGCCTTGCAGAACATGCCGTGAACAAACTTATCCCAGCGTCACCTTTTGTCAGTGCCAGCAGCACTGTGAAAGCAGCTCGGCCTCAACTAAAAACTGTGTTTTTTTGTCTCTCTCTGTGTGTGTGTGGCATAATGTGTTATTGTTTAAAGTCCCTTTGGTGCATCTAGATTTTAGCTTTCACCGGCTTACTCTGTACATGTTCAACTGTGGTAGCTTGCGTTGGTTTTTAGAAATGTATCAACATTCTGTCATCTCATCAGCTTTGTGTGTTTGAGTGTGTACAGATGGGTGACAGATGCTAAAAGCAGACTTTATGTTCCATCATTGTGTGTATAAAGTTCTTTTTTTGTTTTGTTTCTGTAATACATATTGAATGCTTGTTGCGGAGCATATGCTTGGCAGACATTCAAAGCTTCTCCACCAGCAGGAGCAGAATGAGATTGGACATGAGATTGTGAAGCAGATCTACTAAAAGGTTATTAGGGTCAGTCAGATCAAAAACCGAATAATCCTGTAAGAGAATCTCTGCTCAGACGAATGAACATGGAACAAATGCGTCATTAAAAAAAGGAAAGAGGGAGCCCACTAAAAGATGAAACAATGAAAGCTTTTCAAAAATTTTTGTCATTGTGGCTGTGTGCACATACTGTAGGACCAGTGCCGTTGCATAGGGGAGAAGGGTGATGACAATTTTAGGGGCCCATAGTCCAGCAGGGCCCCCAACAATCCCCAGTATCCTAAATTATTCTGACTAAAATTCAAGCAAATGCTGCATCAGCATCAAAACAAAGCCACAAAACATGTAATATTCATGAAATGATTTATTTTCCAAGCAATAACCCCCTACTTCCCTATAAAAATGATTTAGTCCATGCTAGAGCAAGAGTAGTTCCCCGCAAACGAATAATAATAATTGGGTACATTGCATCAGACACTGTCAAGAACAAAGAGTAACAGAAAAGTGCATGGAAATAAATGATAAAATAATACATAAACCCTATTCGCACTGGATTAGTATTACCTGGGGCTTCTGGTAATTTGTAATAATTGCGGAGGACGTCTGAGATCTGAATCCCGTGCGAATGCGCCATCGCAGTAATTTGTAAAGTAAAAATTCCCCCACGAATTAAAAAACTAGTCCTGTGTGAATCTGCATCTCAGTAATTGAGGGGCTTTTTTGAAACATGGAGGCTGTGGTGGAAATTATGAGAGGCATTTTCGAAGGCGTTTTAGGTGCAAACACGGGCTCGTATCTGTGCTGGAGACCCATTTAACGAAACAGCTCAGATCCATAAAAAAGAGCGAAATTACAGAGGATATTGAGATGGATACGTTGCAGCTTTCAACAGGTTTAATACAAATACCATGACGGCCCGTTGTTGTGACAGCAACTACACTGTTGCGAAGTCACGTTGCTGCTTTGACATTTTATTTACATTTGCTTCTCACATGGATGTGACAGCAGCGGATGTTACGATGTGCACAGCTTTGACGTCATATCGGAGCCTGAATGTCAGTAAATTCGAGTAAAATACAGACGTCACAAATGCACCGCAAGAAACACAGACGTGGGGGGGTCATTTACAACATACCAGACGTCCCCAGGTAATACTAATGCCATGCGACTAAGGTTATTGTCTAAGAAAAAAGTGGCGAGGAAAAGACAGGGGGCCCCAGAATTCCCAGCAACAGCCCTGTGTAGGACACACTGTCAGACACTGAAAGTGTGTGTGTGTGTGTGGAATCTGTCTGACTGGCTGTCCATTCTTCTGTATGTATGTTCTGTCTTTTCTCTTCACCGCGGCAGGACAGAGATCTACGACCAGAGGAAATGGAAGGTACAGAGATACGAAAAGCTAAATCTGAGCCCTCACTCCTTTGTTGCTCCCATCGTCTGTTTGAGTGAAAACCTGAAAACTGTGTTGTGCTGTGTCTCCCGAATGGTCCCACTGCTTGAATGTCAGAAATGTGAAGCAAGAGAATCTCAAATAAGGCAACTCATTATACAATAAAAGCTATGTCACTTGTTTTATAGATCCATTTAGAAGCCATTAAGGAATGTGGTGTTACCAGGTTGTGAAGGACCTATTTCCACAGCTTTGATTAAAGAAACACAAAAGAACACCCAGACACATTGATGTAGCACAACTCTAATATTAGATGCCTCACAATGAAGAGTCTAAAACAGAAAGGAACAGAACCGGAGCCATCTTAACCCCTGGTGGCACAGTCAGGCTAATGTAGCCTTCAGCCAGTGTCTACAGCAGAATAAAGGTTTCCTAAGGTCACTTCTTTTTTAATCTGTGCCATTCTTATCATTATAGACTTAAAGGACAATTCCAGGTGAATTCTGTTTTGCGGTAGTTCTGCTGCTTAGACTGTTTCCATCCCTCAAAGCCACAGACAGCGTCAGATGGCGACTCAAACATGCACTGAGACGTTTATTTACTTCAACAAGCCGACATGTTTGTAAAACTAGATCTAATTCAAAGTCTCTCAGAGTCTCATGCGAGACCCAAGTTGACGCTCGGTGTGTTCAGGTGCAGTAGGAGCTACTGTTTGTGTCATAAACACAGGAATATCAACTCTTGACTTGCTTCAAGTAAAAAAAAACTTCTCTGCGTATGTTTGAGTCGCCACCTCACGCTGTCTGTGGAAAAGAATGTACACTTGAAGCAAGTCAAGAGTTGATATTCCTGTGTTTATGACACAAACGGTAGCTCCTACTGCACCTGAACACACCGAGCATCAACTTGGGTCTCGCGCCAGACTCTGGGAGACTTTGAATTAGATCTAGTTTTACAAACATGTCGGCTTGTTGAAGTAAATAAACTTCTGGTGCATGTTTGAGTCGCCATCTGACGCTGTCTGTGGCTTTGAGGGATGTAAACAGTCTAAGCAGTGGAACGTCCATCCGCTCCCATTCATTGCTGCCGTGGTGATGCGGGGACAGACACAACTACCGCAAAACAGGAGACATTAAACTGAAAATCTTCAGATTCCTTCTTTTAGACCTAAAATGATAGTGACATACAGCCCTGAGTTGAATTCACCTGGAATTGTCCTTTAAACAGCCATATCTCTCTCTCTTTGTCTCGTTCATTCATTCATTCTTCTCCCTGCAGAGCTGCGTGAGGCCTTCAAGGAGTTTGACAAAGACAAGGACGGGTTCATCAGCTGCAAGGACCTTGGGGAGTGTATGAGGACTATGGGATACATGCCGACAGAGATGGAACTGATTGAACTCAGCCAGCAGATCTGTAAGTCCATTCATTAACAGCCCAGATGATCATGGGTCGACCACACGTTGTAGGTGTAGTGTCATACTGCCTCTTACCTGCAGACAGTGATGGACCAGCCACAGGGCCAGAACGGCCACCATGTAATGATGTGACTGTGTTGATGCAGCTGCAAAAAAACGAAACAATCTGCATTGTTAACCTTCGCCTTGTGTTAGCTTTCTGCTACCATCTCTTGTATTAGTGTCGGGTTTGACCCACGTTTTAAATCAGCTGTAAAATACACTAAAAACATTTTTTTTTTCATCTAATTAGTTTTTCTTCTCTTGGTTACATTGTCAGCTGTCCTTATCCATGAAAATATTGGTTTTGGTGTGGGCCCTTAGTATTTTTGTCAGTATACTCTTTGGCTTCATTGTAACCTTCCTCTTGTCAGCTTTCTGTCACCATCTCTTGTGTTAGGGTCAGTTTTGACCCGAGTCTTAAAGGTGTGCAGAAAAGAAAATAGACTTTGAGCCCACTCTGGGTTATAAAATGATCTTAACTCATCTACCAGACGATGTAGCCCAAACTTCGTGCAAAATCCTATTTTCGAGTAAATCCAGGATGAAAGTGAGGTATTTATTTCACATTGGATAATGCTGGCACATGAATTATGCATCACATTGCTCACAATTCATTAGCCACTGATATTGGATCTGTCATGTGTCAATCAAACGTCTGAGACACACACACACACACACACACTGAGCTCCGTCTCACCCCAAACATTGAATATCCTACCCGTTCAAATTCGATTTCATCACTCGGGTAAACTCATGGAAACTCGTAGAAGAATGCGTGACAAACAGGACAAACGGCCATTTCAACACATTTAAATCAGCTGTAAAACACACTAAAAACAATTATTTATCATCCCGTTTGTTTCTGATCTCTTGGTTATGTTGTTAGATTTACTTATCAATGAAAAGGGCAGTTTAGCACTTATTTCAGTTTTAACTCTAATTATTGTTTTAATTGTTAAAACTGGGTCAAAACCAACCATAACAACACAAATGCCATAATTTTAACCAGAGCATTTAAAAATTTTGTGAAAAAAAGTTTTTGTTTAATTTTGTTTAAATAGGGGTTTGTGACAAAATCAAAAAGCCTGAAGAGTACTTTTATGCATTTAAAACCTGAAAACAGGTCACTGGTGTAAACTAGGCTACACATCAACACTAGGCAGCAGCGGAGTAGGTATGACCATGAAACATCATGACATATGTTCTTTTTGTGTGACAGATAAGTTATGATATTTCTGCTTAACTTAGATAGTTTGCTCTGACATGTTGCTACTGCTGAAGTAGTCTAATTGCTCCTTTCAGTAATTTATTCATTCTTGGGTAGAAAGCAAACAACCGATGGTCGAAGTTCTAACACCGCCACACCATGGATGTGTTTTTCTTGCACCATTGCAATGCATTGTGGGTGTTATACAGCTCTGACCATGTGAGTGACCATCGATGGTGCCTCGATCCCTCAGCCCTTCAAGGGTCGATCTCACCAAGTTCACTTGAGCTTTTCAGAAAGTGGAACAGCACGTATGATGGTGGTGGGGTTTCCCCCCGAGGGCAAGAGAGCGAGGGCAACACGCAGTCAGAGATGTAGAGAGAAGGAGAGTTGTTGAAACAAGTTGCACCATGTCTGGTTGCCTCTTCCTCCACCAGCTTCATAAAACTGAAAAAAGAGATATTGTGTTATTGTTATGTTAGAGGCTTTCAACTTGTGGCTTGGTTTTAAACACATATATGTAAACTCAGAATATTTATTTGAATGTGAAAAACAATGGTTTAAATAAGCTTTTAGTGAATCTGTGGCTCTGAAAACTTGCATATTGACTTTTAACAGAAACAAAATATTACCAGGTATAAGGTCTTATCAGTTACTTTAAAGAAGAAGTAAGTGGTCCGGTCGTTTTCAACTTGTGGCAGGCTTTTGAAATCGTTTAAAAGTCACAACTATTTGTAAACCCACTCAGAATATTTATTTGAATGTGAAAACAATGATTTAAATAAGCTTTTAGTGAATCTGTCGCTCTGAAAACTTGAATATTGACTTTTTTCTCCTCGGCAGAAAGCAGAGTGAAAGACCCGTTTTTGGTCCAAACACTCTATGTAAGTGATTGCTGTCGGAAGATATAACTATTTAAGACTTATATTAACACAAATATATCACTTACTTCTGCTTTAACTGCAATCTGTAAATAAATAATAAATAAAAACCTCCCTGTAACATCTAATTAACAATCAAGTGGCCAGCAGTGTAGTTGCCAACAGGCTATAGTGCCAAGTGTTAAAATGTCATGTGTTCTTGAATACATCTATTAGAGATTCATGTGGATAACGGTAGTTGTTGTTGTTGTGCTGGGACTCTTCACCTGTGAGCGTACTCCGGTTAGGGAATAAGGACACCGTTTTACGTTTTAACTTCTTTATGTGTAACTTTTAGCAGCAGGTAATACACACTCACATCACATCAGTTTCTACACGCTGACTTCAAGGACCCCGGAAACGTAAAACATAGCTGCCCGATAAACTGCATGAATCAAACAGACTCAAATTAAAGGTGCATATCTCAAATTAGTAACTTATTCAAGTCAACAATAATAAATTCTATTAGATTTAACAATTAACACATCAATTAGGGTATCTTTATCTTTTATCTTTATCTCTGACAAAGGGAATTTATAACAACATCTGTTATTGCCCTGCAGGTGGTGGCAGAGTAGACTTTGAAGATTTTGTAGAACTGATGGGTCCCAAGATGCTTGCAGAGACCGCAGACATGATTGGAGTCAAGGAGCTGAGGGATGCCTTCAAAGAGGTTTGCTATAATAAAGTATTGTACAGTAGTTGTTTTTTTTTGTGGCTCTGATGTCCCCTAAGTTTTCTAATTCTTCTCCAATTTTACCTCATTCACCTTGTTTCCCAGTTTGACTCAGATGGTGATGGACAGATCAGTCTCGGGGAGCTCAGAGAAGCCATGAAGAAGCTGATGGGGGAGCAGCTCAACCACAGAGAGATCGACGAGATCCTGCGAGATGTAGACCTCAATGGAGACGGACAGGTGGACTTTGAAGGTGACTTGTTAGAAATACTTAAAGCGATATTCCGGCGTAAGTGAAAGCCATGGTCAAACACACCGTAACACCGAGTCAGACCCCCCCTCGAGAGATTAATTTCCCCGACCGCTATATTCACGAGTTCCACCAACTTCAGAAAAGACCGCACTATAACACAAATAATGCTCAAAACTGCACCAAAGTTCATCAATAGTACATTACAGGGTCCCAGCACGTAGGACGAGCCGTCAAACATCCGCTAGCTTTACCTGTTTTCTTCAGCAGACACAACTCACCTACTTCTCCTCCTGGAGCCGCTCGCTGGTGGAGAAGCCCTGACGAGTGGATCTCCCAGTGCAGCGGAGCTAAAGAAAGCAGGTAAAGCTAGCGGATGTTTGACGGCTCGTCCTACGTGCTGGGACCCTGTAATGTACTATTGATGAACTCTGGTGCAGTTTTGAGCATTATTTGTGGCTAAAAGTGGCGTTTTGCGGTTTTTTACAGTGGATCCGCAGAGCGCCGTGTGTGTGGCGATAGTGCGGTGTTTGCTGAAGTTGGTGGAACTCGTGAATATAGCGGTCGGGGAAATTGATCTCTCGAGGGGGGGTCTGACTCGGTGTTACGGTGTGTTTGACCATGGCTTTCACTTACGCCGGAATATCGCTTTAAGAAACTGAGAGCTGAACAACTAACCACTAGAAAGGGCTGCGAGTAGGTGATAAAGTTAAATATTCCTAGGAATGCAGAAAGAAATGAAACAGTCACATAAGTCTGAATCATTTTCTTCTTTTATTGTTTCTTGACAGAGTTTGTACGAATGATGTCTCGCTGACTCACCAAACCTCACTCTGCTGCACTAAACTCACCATGGACCAGACCGCACTGCCACTGTTCTGTTTGATGTACAAAGACTTCTTGGTGTCTGTATTTTTCAGTTACCTCAATCTTTTCTCAATAAGACAATCCCTTCAATGTGTTACCACTGTATGAATGTACTTTGTGTTTAACATGTAATGAGAGATCATAGACTGCAACTCAGCAAGGAGAGGGTTTAACCAATATTGTAGTCTATTAAATTTGAATAGTCTTGAGTCTTGTATATCAGCAATACAGTACAGTATATACTATACATGCATATGTGTGTCTGTGTGTCAGTTAACACATATTAGAATTTTCTGACATACCTCCAGTTACTTAACCATCAGCTAAACTCTAACTTAGGGTTTATTTGCTCCATATGAGATATCTGCCTCAAACAAAGAAAAGTGGGATTTGGTTTGTTGTGGTCATAGTATAGCATAACATATATGTTTTTGTTTGATTTTTTTAAAACTGGTCAAATAAAACCCAAATAATCAGATTTTTTAAATTCTATTTTTCTGTAATATGGGTGAACTGACCCTTTAAATATGCAGTTTACAGTATGACATTGCATGACTTGAATCTGAAGTAAAATGTAAATAAAATGACTTTAGTATTTAGTTTCAATAATACCACAAATAAAATCATCAATTCAGGCTTGGATTTAACTGTTGTAACTGTGACTATGTGATATTACTGTAGTATATGTACTGTAGCTATGGTGGAGTGCTTTGCAAAAAAAATAGAGCAAATACATGAGATTATAAGTGTGTCTTTATTGTACAAACTATTGTATAAATTCAGAAATATATCAGTTACTTTCAGCATTATCTTGATCTGTTCTGATGGAATTCAACCATTATTGTTATGTATTATTTTATAATAACTCAACCAAATTGTCACTCTTTGACAGAGATTTGATGCCACCAGAGGCTGATTTGTGGAGCCTGCCACATATCTGTGCACAGTTAACTTCTGTTCGTCATATCAGGAATAAATTGACAGACTGTAGTGCAAAGTGCATATAGAGCACACCAATACTTACATTTAATTTATATTTGTACATTATTCTACAGGTCACATTTAAAAATGCATTGTAAATAAAAGAAGGTTAAAAAAAAAAAAAGGAGTGACAAACTGTTTTTATTGCCCAGATTTCATTCTTAGGGCCCTAGTTTCGTAGCGCAGCCGGTGTAATACAAGTTTGGAGCAGTGCAGTCTGACACAAAGTCAGGTCGGCAGATTCATAGATCACGCAGCACCGAGATGGGTGTGGCAGCGCAGCAGGGGGAGGTGTCACAGATTCAGCTTGGTGCAGCGCAAGTTTCATGTGAAAATGTCCCCCTGAGGTTGCACTGAAAGCTCGCCAGCTCAAATCAGGTCTACTCTCAGCGTACAGCGAAGCGCAGCGGGCGGAGAGGGAGATTGGTTGACTGGCGAGCAGTGCACACACGTCACCAAGACCTCACAGACAGGTTTCCACAGTTCCAGGCACATTTAGATGCAATAAATAACCACAATAACCGCTATTTAATGCAACTAATGGAATCCACACGTGAATTTATATCTATAAAGATTGTCCCGTCACATCTGACATCAGGTCAAAGGCTGTTGGCAGCGTAATGAAAACTCCACCTGAATTAACTCAGCAGGGACGAACTGGCACTGAAAATCCGCTCAGGACCGCATGTTTTTGGCTATTTATTTACCTTTTTTCTCACGTCGAACCAAACTCTGTACATCACCTAGAAACAAACGGTTTTCACGTGGTTGAAGAGTGACTTTCCAACGTGCTCCTCGAAAAAACGGCGAGTTTTTCTGCCATTTCGTTCATGAGCAGGAAGGAGAAGAAGAGAGCTCGGTTTCTCCAAAAAACGGAGCTCCCGCTCTAGTTTAAGAGAAAAACGCACTTTTGTGTCAAGTGGCATCTACTCATTTTACCGCCACTCTGCAGTGTGGCGTCTCCCAAATCATTTCTACAGCTAAATAAATATTTTTGGAGGCAAATCTGGGAAGATGGGGGTGGGAGGGCAGCGTGGAGTGCAGTGAAGCGGGTCTCTGGCCCAGTTTGAATCTCCAAACCAGAAACGTTTGTAACAGCACCGGAGAAGTCGCTAGATTTGTCGCTGGTCGCTTGACAAAAAAAGTTGCCAAGTTTGGAAAGTCGCCAGATTCAGCGAGGAAGTCGCAACACTGTAGCAGACGGCTGTACAGCTGCTGCTGCTGCACGCTGTCCACAGAGCAGCGTTCAAGGAGACCGCAAACAAAGCCAAGATCACACATTTTATAAAAAACATTATGTTTTGATTTTATGTGTATTTTACAATTGGTATGGGTAGTTGACATGTGTTTTGGACTCTAGCTCCGCCCCTGTTTGACGTAGAATGATAAACAGGGTACCGTTGGATTCCTCTCGATGCGTAGAATATGTTTCTAACCTTCCAGGGAAAAGTTAAACATTTTTTTACAATTTTGCATTTGTTTTAACAACTTGTAAATTACATTAGCGAGAAAACGGAGGTTATATAACGGAGCGTCTTTTTCATCCTCATTCTGAGGATCTTCAAATAGCGAGAGGTTGCTTTTTTCAGGAGCTCTTCTAGAAAACCTAGAAAACACAGAAAACAGATAAATTACACTCAAATAACACAGGAACACACACAATACACACATATACAAGACAAAAACACACAAAAACACACAAAGACACACAAACACTTTAAAAAAAAAACAATCACTGACTCTGTCACACACTCACTCACACTTGTGGGAGAAATGGCGGCTGCTAGCCCAAGTGTGAAGGAGGTGGGTGTGGAGAACACACAGAGCCTTCTGGGGATATTTAACAACTTTCCCGATGTGGAGGGGTTCCTACATGTTAATGAAAGCATGGCCTTTCATTCTACGGAGGTGCCGAACCCACGAGACTTCTTTAAAGTGACATTTGACACCGATGGTCTGGTACTGGAGTTGGAAAAGGCGGAAGGGCTGCAGGGAGGGGTTCATTACCTCATGCTGCCTCGCCTCCGCCTCGACCAGATGGTTCCGCACTACCATCTTATCAAAAAACATGTGGAGCTGGAGAGGTTCTCCACAAAGGGTTTGGAGGCGTTGAAACACTGTGTTGGGCACACAGTGTCGTATGTGGATGGTGGATACCACCTGATAATGACATGTGTGCCCAACAATATTGTCGACCCCCACCCTAACCTTGCAGACAAAAAAACATACAAGGTGATGGCACATGAGCTCCTGAACAATGTTGTTCTGAACTTCAAGTCCCTGCTGCGTCAACTGCCGGACATTGAGAAATGCCGTCCGACGTTGCGTAAGCAAGGGACTTTTGACACGTCGAAGTTCCACGTGCTCAGGAGTGACAGTGCGTTCATCTTGTCTGTGTTTGACAGAGCTATTGAAATGGCCAACGCAGCATCCTTCCTCACTGTGGTCCTGTTCCTCACACAGTTTGGACAAAAGGACATGGAGTGCTGGGACGTGAGTGACGTAGTCGACCCTGACAAGGTGCGGGCGATGTCTGTGCACTATGCCTGCAACCTGGCGGCTCGTGAGCCTGGCACCCATGTCCTTTTTTCTAGGTTTGGGTTACAGGATCGCGTGGGGAACAGGTCTACGCTGTTTTCCACTCTGGGTATGCATGAGTGCACAAACATGCAAACAAACCTTGACATCCAGCCCATGGATGCAGAAGCATTTGGATTGGTTGCTCCCTCCCGGGTCTGGGCAATACGGTGGCCTGGAGGTGCAAATCAACATTACAAAACATAAAACACTTTTACAATATCTGAAACAAATTTACATTTCAGAAAACACATTTACAAATTGCAAAACAAATTTACATTTCAGAAAACAAAATGACAAATAACATAACACTTTTACAAAGACCAAAACACTTTTACAATATCTGAAACAAATTTACATTTCAGAAAACAAATTTACAAGACACCAAACACTTTTACAAACACCAAGACACATTTACAAGTGGCAAAACACTTTGATAAACTGCAGAAACAAATTTACAAAAAGGCCAACATCAACCGGAAAGGGAATGTACCAGTGCAAACAAACAACCCAGAAGTGAACGAGGAGCGGTCATTACAAGTTCTAAATTGCCCTTTTAAATATTAACCACGTTCACTGGTTCTTTTCAATCCCCGGGTCTCCCACTCAGCAAACACGCCGATTTTTCCCAGTGGCCAGTCGCACTATTGCAACAAAAAATCCCCATGCGGCCCAAAACCTGCTTTTTTTCCTTCATAGACCGCAATAGTAAAAGAGAAGCCTCTAAAACTGTTCACAGGACATCTCCAGCTGTAACCTCCGCTAATTACTAATCTTTGTATTCTATATTTTTAAGTCATGGACTTTATATCCGCAAAAAGAAAAATGTTTTCTAACGGCCAGAAAAGCCAAAGAAAAGTCTCTTTCTGGGCGTGACGTCACGGCTGTGTCCGTGCACTCCCAAAGCGCGGTCGTGTGAGTCTCGGGACCGAGGATGGTTGAAACTAATGAGACGCTGTTCGGCGGAAAAATCACTCAGGAAAGTGGAAAACACGACTCAAAGGTGAGTTTTTGTTTCGTCACATCGAGTTAGTTTAACTTTATGATAGTTAATGTCTGTTATTAGTCTCCTGTCAGCTTTTGTTTTTAAACGTAACGTTTAATTGATGAGATCGCCTCGTATTGACTGGATTTACTGACGTGAAACCGGACTGTTTTACATTACTGCTCTTGTAAAACTCCTATTTTTCAGTAGTTTTAGCTTGATAAATCATTTATGCTGTATCTGTGTTCTGGCACCTGAGCGCGTAACGTTGCGCACATCACCAGACAGCTAAACATTTTTAACTCGACTGAATGGCTGAATATCTTCAATGATGAGTAGACATGCTGTCCAGGTGAACTCAGTTTTATTGCAGATACAGCGTTGTTTTATGTTGAGTTTCAATCATGTGAAACTGCAAATAAACCAGGATAAAAATAGTAATGAAAATAAAATACATCCTTTGAAATATAACAAAATACAAGCAGAAATATTTTTTATAAACATCGATTAATCAGGCTACTTACACACAAAGCTTCTCCAGGCTCTGCACAGCCAGATGCGACCGGATGAACAAGGGGAAAATGTCAACCCATGTGGTTCTCTATTATTATTATTTTTTCTTCCAGCCGATCATGTGACCCGGCCAATCATGTGATCCAAACCACCAATAAGAATGCAGACATGTAAAACATAAAAAAACTGCATTTCTTTTAATAGCCTGTAGGAGGCACTATAACATTTTCCAGAATAAAACATATGTAACATCACAATCTGTGTCTGTTCAACAGTGTCTCATCGCGGCTGATATTCAACACCTGTTGCTCCGTTCACAACGTCCACGTTAATTTATTTTACGGTTTAATTAATGCTATGCTGGTCAAATGTGAACCGAGACTTCTCCAGACTCCTCCATGGTCGGTGTCTGTGGGTTTCCCTGTGGCCCGCATGGAGCTGCTCCCCGGCCGTCTTCCACCGGGACCGGGAGGAAGAACCTGGACGACGATGTCCTCCTCCTCCTCATCTCGTCAGTGTGTGTTCAGTGTCAGCATATGCTAAATGACTTAAACTCATAATCATATTATTAAATTGTTTGGAAAAAAACAAACATGCTTGTGACTTCTTTCTTCCTCTCCCAACTAAATCCAACATCTACAACCGGTCTGGGGCATTATAATACTGTAACAGCAGTGGACACTGACATTCTGCGTGTTGTGGACATAATGTAATGCTAAACTGTATAACAAAGAGTTTTATCCAACTCAAGGCTTGATGAAACTATAAACACAACCAGTAAGACATTTCAAAAGAGCTCTTATTTTAATCAGTGTGGCTGATAAAAACAAACCATGTAATGTGATTTTATGATAACATCAACTTCTTTTATATTGAAGACTTAAGTATAAAAAGGTAAGAAGCCATGATAACATTATCTGAGCTTTTCTAGGGGTCATCTGTCATGTTTAACACTCAGTTCTCATTAAAACGCACAAAATACAGTTAATTCTGATTTATTTTCCATTGTGATTCAAGCTCTACAGGTTCGGACTGACTCGTTTTCAGTGTAACATCGTATATTAATTAACTGTCAAAACAACTTAACGATCGTAGTGAACCTACGATCGGCCGTCAAACCTTTTAAATCATTATCTTTGTTTTAAAGTCCTTGTGAGTCCTGTAAAAGTCTCATTCCTTATCCACAAGTAACCGTGGCTGTATCATGGATGTATAACTCGTCATGACCGCTCCTCGTTCACTTCCGGGTCAACCCCGGGGTTGGTACATTCCCTTTCCGGTTGATGTTGGCCTTTTTGTAAATTTGTTTCTGCAGTTTGTCAAAGTGTTTTGCCACTTGTAAATGTGTCTTGGTGTTTGTAAAAGTGTTTGGTGTCTTGTAAATTTGTTTTCTGAAATGTAAATTTGTTTCAGATATTGTAAAAGTGTTTTGGTCTTTGTAAAAGTGTTATGTTATTTGTCATTTTGTTTTCTGAAATGTAAATTTGTTTTGCAATTTGTAAATGTGTTTTCTGAAATGTAAATTTGTTTCAGATATTGTAAAAGTGTTTTATGTTTTGTAATGTTGATTTGCACCTCCAGGCCACTGTAGGGCAACGTGATTGGTGAAAGTTTTCTCAGCACTGTAGTTGCCAGACAGCACAGATTTTTTCGTTCTTTTTCATTAAGTCATAACGTATCATACCGTTTCACCCAGTATGACAGAAAGTGCTTTTGAACAGGATCGGCGACCCCAGCTTTAAAGGTGCATTATCGCAAATACAGCAGTAATAGCGTAAAATAAGCTGAAATATGCAAAAGATGGGTCGGGGGGAGCCATAATTAAATTTATCCAAAAATTAGCCACCAGTGTAGTTTCCGTGGGGCAAATGCTGAATCTGTTGTTGTTTTGATCCAAGCCGGCCCGGCGCTTCTGTAAGTGAGTTTTGCACTCGGAAAGGGCAAAACCGAAAAATGCCTCCGAATCAGAAAAATGCAATAGTAAATTGTAATGTAGCAGTGCTAAGCTGCTAACAGTCACTGACTCCAAAGACACAACACTTCTCTCCATGCCCGTGTTCTTTCTTCAGTTGTCCTCTCACAAAAAAGGATTTTAATATGAGCCACTCTGTAGTTTTGGAAAACAGAGAGGCTGCTTCTCTCCAGATCATGTGTAGACAGAAAGTGTGATTTGAAAACACAAAGCTCACGTCAGGTCTGCCGGATATTTCTGTGTCTTTACATGATCCGGTCTGAGACATGAAACTCATGGACTGAGGAGCCGTCCACTGTGGCCTGTGGCCTGGAAGTTGTAGCTGTTGTTGTGGTTGTGCGTGACGTAGAGCTGCTGCTTCGACTAGGGAGGTTTTTTTCTATCATTTCCCCAATCGCACGGTGAGGAGAAGGAGGGGGGGGGGGGGGCTGCATGTGTTTTTCTTTCAGGTCCTGGCACTCCAGAACACCAAACGAGGCTGCTCTCTCTGTGACTGCAGTTGTTTATATCTGATGCTCCATCTAGTGGCCGCGGATTTGCGGTAGCCTAAAGCTCCTTTAAGTACTTATTCTGCATGGCCTTATTATACAACCAGTAAGCCATTAACTAAGAGTTTTCCCTCAATAAACTTGTTTTTATTAGCTACTACTTTCTATTTCTTACCTAAAATGTCTTTACCTGGTTCCGATTAGCAATTTTGCTCCTGAGATGCCTTGCCCATAACGAGGGGGCGCTACGGCAACTCGATTGTTTAACCATTTTGAACCATTAAAGGGCAACTTCAGTTTTTTTCAACCTGGGCCCTGTTTTCATATGTTTTTCCGTACATGTGAGTGATGGATAACACTTTTATTGAGGTGGCTCCAGTATTGAGCCGGACGGCAGCCTGCAGCCCAGCTAACGCTCTTACATGGGGCAAGTGGCTCCCGTCAAAGTTCGCCGTATAGACTGGCTTTTTTTTTTTCTCAAACTGACAGGCTCAGATAGTTACAATGAGTGTCTGACAACATACCAGACCCTGTGCGTGATGCAGTTTGAGCCTCGCAGAAATTGTCAGAGACATTTGGAATCTTGATTGAAACTCTGTACGGTATGGAAGCTCAGCGGCGCTGTTTACCCCAACGGCACAGAGCGTGGAGAGAAATTTGTGGCGTTCCAGGTAACATGTAGCTCCTGTTTTTACCGTCCTGTTGTCTGTGAAAGTCACTATAACGGCCTCTCATCCCACTTCCGAAATCCACGTTGTCATTTTCTTGTTTCAGATCTAACTGGTATGAATCCTTCTTCACAGGAAGGAAAAACACAAGTTCATTTCCTCTTGAATGCACCATGAGTTAGCAGCTCCCGCCCTCGTCAGGCATCTATTGGTCCTTAACCATTTTGAACCACATTCACGCGATCCCTTGGCTGCACACACAGCCCTTCATGCTGTTCTCTCCCTCATTGGATAACACAATTTCTCCTGGTTTACAGCAGAGCAGAGTAAGTAGAGGAAGTTGTTTATATGAAACACTCCATGTAAGTGATTGCTGACGGAAAATAGGACTATTTAGGACTTATTAACAAAAACATTCCACTGATATCTGCTTTAATAGTGTCCAAATAACTCAAAATTACGTCTTTTTTACTTGGAATATGTTCCCCATAAAGTGACATCTTGATCATTACTAATTCACTAATAGTTGAACACTTATTAACCAACACATGTTCCCTAATCTAAAGTTGCCTCCTTTTCACATATTATAGCCCATAACTACTGCAATAAACAAGTGATGGGTTACACCAT
Source organism: Decapterus maruadsi (assembly GCA_030347415.2). Taxonomy (NCBI): domain Eukaryota; kingdom Metazoa; phylum Chordata; class Actinopteri; order Carangiformes; family Carangidae; genus Decapterus; species Decapterus maruadsi. The sequence goes on along the minus strand of CM064901.1, from coordinate 33,846,945 downwards.
TAAATGTACCTATCTATAGGTTCACTCTCGTTCAGTGCAGAATAACAAAGACAGCACAAGTACAAAATACCTCATTTATTAAACCACTGGTTCAGGTATTGCTAAGGCTTACAACAAATACTGTACTGCTCAAACAGGTAATGGGGTCTTCCTGAAATATCAGTGTACTGTATGTAAATATGTCGTATCAAATATATAAGCAGGTCATACTGTATTGTGCAGTGTTTTTCAACAATAGAGTACCTGTATTATCATAAAGTACAAAAATACACACACAAAAAAGAAATATACTGGATATTTTTTCCTAATATCATGCAAATGCATTCCAAGTGTTCCATTACTGTGATGGTTTCCACGCCAATAAGTCCACTCAATTATACATCTAAGTGATTACTCAACAGTTTTTGTGTGCGGTTCCCTCTTTGTCTCCAGATAGTGGACTTGCAAATACCCCAAAATCTCTCCAGGTTTTGTGTATGTGCACCTGTAACAGGGTCCACAAAAAAATCTTGATGGTTCACAGTCAGGTGATTGTAACCTTCACCCTGAAGACAGCGTGAAGACCTCCACCCATCTGAAATGACGGAGCTTCCACAACGAACGTGCTTCTTTATTAGAGGCAAGAGATGCCTGGTTGAACGGTGATGCACAATCTTAAGAATGGGTCTCCTCCTGGCAGCCCCCTGGCCAGCACTCCTGGTGCTGGGCCCCAGGTGAGCGTTGGCGGCGGCCTCACAGCTGCTAGACCAGTGGCCGTAAGCGTGACCCCGCTGGAGGCCCCCGCTGGGGCCGGCTCCCCAATCCGCGTCGCTGTTGCCGCTGCTCCCGGTACCAGCCCAACGGCTAGCGCTGTTTTGGTGCTGGGCCCTAGGCCATCGCTGGTGGCAGCCTCACTGCTGCTAGGCTGGGAGCTGTCGGCGCGACCCCGCTGGTGCTGGCTCCCCGGTCCACGTCGATACTTTCACTGCCAGCGTTTGAGCTGCTCCCGGTGTTAGCCGTCCAGCTAGCGCTGTTGGCGGACTCACAGCCGCTAGGCCAGCAGCCATCGGCGCGACCCCCCTGGGGTCCGCCGCTGGTGCTGGCTCCCCGGCCTGTGTCTGTGTGGATCAACAAATAGTCCGCCAGCTGCTGGGCTGGTGGGAAAAACACTTAATTTACCACGCTGACAACCGGGTCCCATTGTGCTCTCATGATGTCGGCGCTGCTGTGAGGGCTCTGGCGGCGAAAGAGGTGGAAGCCGGGGCCATGCTGAGTGACCAGTCGTCACCGCTGAATTTCTCACTGGCACGGCACGAGCTCAGGCGGTGTTTGTTGACTTTTTATGCATTTATTTTGAAAGGACCGCTGGACAGTTACTTCTTTTTTTTTTTAGATCTTCGATTTAGAAGGACCTCCTCATCTTGAACATCCTCAGCCTGGCTTATTAGGTTATATTCTTCACATTCATGAGCACTCTCTGCAAAGAAATCTACATTTAATGGACTAAACAGACTGTATTATTAATATTAACTCTTAAACTGCCAAAGACGAGATAACTCGTCTTAGCGTTTTTTTTAAATTTCAACTCCATGCTGAATGTCCTACTCCTCTGTGAAGATCAGATTTGTATCATCAAAATAAAGTGCAGAAAAATGCATTTGGATTTAAAAATATAAAAGTATAGCATATTTATCCCCGCTCACGGAGTGGTGCGGGTGTCTGACTGCAGCACGCCGCTCCGTGACACTCAACGCCGGTGACAGCTTTGGGCCGCGAGCGGGGCTCATGGCAGCACGTTGAAGCTCCCCAATTAGTATCAACATCTAGATCTGGTCTAAAGCGCTGTGTCTTGGCTACAAAAACCTACAGTAACTCAAAGTAAAGAAAGAAAAAAGGCTGGAGCCTACTGTGTGTCAGTAGCTAAATGTTTTGTCTTTTGTCATCAAAAGTCAGTTGTCAGTGTTGATATTGTTGTTGTTTACAAGAGAACAACTGTACAGATGTTGAGGTGTCACTAAAGCTAAATATAATGGAGCCAGTTGTACTGGTTCACCTGAAAATGACAGAACACTAAAACCTAATCTATATTCAACCACCAATTTCTCAAGACTGGAACAAGATAGAAACAAACTGTTTTTTTGCTGACAAGTAGAGACTATCACCTTTGATTTGATGGGTTGTATATTAATGTAGTAAGAATACATATTAATGTAGTAAGAATACATAACAGGTGGGTGTACAAAAATCTGTCAAAAAGCTGGAAAAGGCCTGGCAAGCTGTAGGAAGCTGCTGTGGCTGAATGGCTGGCAGTCAAAGAGTTGGGGACTGAGACTGAGGTCTAAAGGCCTTTGCACACTGAGTCCGTTTTTTTCGCATGCGTTTTTCGCATCCGCCATCCGTCAAAAATCGTTACGTGCAGGCTCCTTGCACACTGAGTCCGTTGCGTTTTTTCGCATGCGTTTTAATTATGTGTTCTAAATTTCGGAGAGGGAGACAAAAATCGTCACGCAGTGGTGCACTTTGTGGTTCTCTCACTTGTTGAGAAATTAAAGAAAAAAAAGAGTCCATGCTGAGAGGACGAAGTAGCGAGGGGATCTGCTGCTTAATGAGCTCCACATAGACATGAATGGGATCCGTTGACTGAACGTCGGTTGACGGAGTTGGTGTGTCTGCACCATTAATGAGCAGCGGGACCATCATCATCACTTCAACAGTTTATTTTAGGATGTCAATCTCCACTTTGATAGATATTGATTAGCTCACACAGTAAACAGAAGACGGCCACTTTCCATGATCCTGAACAGCGCGGCTGGTGCACGCATACACAGACACAGACACACACACACACACACGTAAACAGCGGCTGGCGCACGCACAGCATACAGACAGACAGACACACGGTGATCAGCGGTGATCCCCCCACACCCTCCTCTCTCTCCCTCTCCAGCCTCAAAACGCTGATGTGATTGGTCAAAAGGCTTTTCACGGATGCGAAAAACGCATTAAATCGAACCTGTTCCGAAAACTTTTATGACGGACGAAAGTTTCGGACTCGGTGTGTAAACATGATTGACACAACATGAGGTCGAATTTATTTTTTGACGTGCGGCAATTTCGGACGAAAAAAACGGACTCAGTGTGCAAAGGCCTTAACAGTTTCATTTTATCAAAGTACAAGAAGTACAAAGAGTAATCTGTTTGTAGTCAATAATGTAGAGTTTAATGATGATGCTATTGTCACTTCTGATGAGGTACATGAAGCAATACTGAAGTTAAAAGATAATAAGGCCTGTGGTCTTGATAATATTACAGCTGAACATATTAAGTTCGCCAGTAAGAAAATGTGCCCTCTGGTGGCTATGTGCTATACAGGTTTTTTTGTTCATGGAGTGTTACCTGATTCTATGATTTCTGTTGTGCTAGTGCCAGTTATTAAAGATAAAGTGGGGAAGCTGTTTTTATTGGTTTTTCACAGCTCAGATAATTACAGGCCAATAGCTCTGGCCAGTGTCATGTCCAAGGTGCTGGAGACAGTCCTACTGAGTAGACTTGAGAGATATATCATGTCTACAGACAACCAGTTTGGTTTTAAACAAAAGCATGGCACTGATCTATGTATTTTTGCACTAAAGGAAATCTTAGAGAAATATAATAGTCATAATTCTACCATGTTCTTGTGCTTCATCGATGCTTCTAAAGCATTCGACCGTGTTAATCATGTGAAATTATTTTTGAAATTGTCTAAAAGTGGGGTCCCTGGTTTTTTAATTAGAATCCTGGTCTACTGGTACTCGCATCAGACAATGCGAGTGAGATGGGGGAATGTAACATCTGATCCCTTCCATGTGACCAATGGTGTCCGCCAGGGCAGAATCCTGTCTCCCTTTCTTTTTAATGTGTATATGAATGATTTGTCTCTGATGTTGAATGCATGTGGTACAGGCTGTAGAGTTGGTGACCTACTAATTAATCACTTTATGTATGCAGACGACCTGGTCATCTTCAGCCCTTACAGTGCTGGTCTCCAACAGCTATTGAGAACGTGCACACAGTATGGTGCTGACTTTGACATAAAATACAATGCTGGTAAGAGTAAAGTTATGATTATCAGAAGCAGAGAAGACAGACGGTCAACCTTCCCTGACTTCCACCTGTCTGGTACTGCACTCAGTGTGTGCAGCGAGATCAAGTATTTGGGGCATATTATTGTTAATGACTTGTCTGATGATAAAGATATGTACAGGCAGCGTCGTAAGCTCTATGCACAAGCAAACATGCTGTGTCGTAAGTTTAGCATGTGCTCTGTATCTGTAAAAATTGCATTGCACACCTTTGTACACAGCCCACCTGTGGTGCCGCTACAAACAAGGTAGTATAAGAAAGCTCACAGTAGCTTATAATGACAGCATGAGGCTACTGTTGAGAGCCCCAAGAAGCTCCAGTGCAAGCCATATGTTTGTTAGTGTCAACCCACCTGCTCTGCAAGTTCTGGAATCTGATGCACAGATTTATGTGTAGGGCGTCAGAATCAGAGAATGAATTTATTAATGTGTTGGTTAATCCTGTACGCAGTTCTGTAAGATTTTCGTCCAGACTGTGGAACCATTTTAGAACATGTTTGTTTGCAAGCCTACACTGAATAGTGGGGAAAGCTCTGTAGCCTACTTTGTATTTTGTGTTTTTTTGTTTTTGTTTTGTTTTTTGTTCTGTCTTTGTTTTTATTATCTTAATCTGCTTTTATGGTGATATGGATCCCCTTGGGTCTGAAATAAAGATATATTTACCTGCAACTATTTTTTTTTTTTAGAAGGATGAATGTCTCCCAGTCCTCCTCTGGCACGACCTGATTTAGAGCGCAGTATTTCACCTTCTTTTTTGGCCACCTTAAAGTTTAAAGAACCATGTCTGTCCAGACATCCGGGACGGTTCCTTCCAACTCTTTGCCCCCCTCCAACCAAACTGCCTTGGTGTACATCCTCTGCAATGGAAGGATAAAAAAATAAATTATAGATTAAGTCTGGAGCAATTATGTTTATGAGGCATCATATATTAATTTTGCAACAGTTAACAATTGCTTGAACTGAAAATTAAAAGAGATTAAAGCAAAGGCATAGTGAATGCAAACAGACAACCTTGCGAATTAGGTCTTTTTCTTTAACTACTACTTTCCTTTTGTAGACCTGACCCTCTCTCATGTAAACAATGTTTAATAACTTGGACTCACACGGCATGTCAAAGAAGTTAGCAGTGTGACTCTGTTTTACCTTCCTACAAACAACTGTCCCATCTGCTCTCCTCTCTTGAACAAACACGAAGTTATCATCAGCCATCAGGAAGCAACTGTCCTTCATTTTTGTGGAAATGTACATTTTTGGCCTCTCTGGTTGTGCACTGGCAGTCCTCTGGGAATGTTCACTTTCAATTACCGTAAATTCCGGACTATTGAGCGCACCTGAATATAAGCCGCACCAGCTAAATTTGAAAAGAAAATAGATTTTGTACTATAGGCCGCACCTGAATATAAGCCGCAGGTTTTTCATGAGATGTTTACACAGAAAGAGCCTTGTGCATTTGTTGACAATGAAGCTGGTGACAAATCAATAGGCTTAATTGAGCGGTGCACTACATTACATAACGATGTTACGGCGCGTGTGTTTGTGTAGTCTAACCGCCATGAACAAAATATTACGGGTACGTAGCGCGTTTATGTTGCGGTGTGCAGAGACGAGAGCTGGGACGCCGGGGCAGCAGCCAGGTAGATATTACACTGATGTTGCAAGGTTGGTTTTCAGCCATGAGACGCCAGGTGAAGGCAGAGAGCCTCCGTTCTCACTCGTAACAAGTCACGTAGCGAGTTAACCATCACAATTACTCTGGAGCTTTTTAATTAGGCTACGGTAAAAATGTAGCAGAGCCACGGGGGAAATCCTGCTTTTTTCTAACTGTGTCTGAAAATCGGCAGTACGGCACCAGCACGGTGTCAACACAGCACCAACACGACAGTAACATGCCTGGTTAGAAAAGAAAACACTGCACCAAAACGCAAAACTATTGTGTCTTCTTCGGCGCATAATCTTTCCCCACACGTCTGTCTCACTTGCGCTTCCTGCTAGAGCGCCCCCAAAGGGCATTAGCCAGAAAAAAAATCTGTAAATTATCCGCACTACTTGTTGCGGAATGACAAACACACTTCTGATTCACCTATTCATAGGGTTGCCAACTGTCCCTTGAAATACGGAGTTGTCCTGTATTTGGAGACTAAAAGATGTGTCCCTTATTGAACTGACACGCGGCGCACTTTCTCCCGTATTTTTGAAAATTCACGTCGGGCGAATTTTATTAATGACCCAGTGCAGTTGTGACTGCCGCTGCTGACTCTGCCTGTCTGGAATGAGCTTCTCATTAACCAACTCGAATGCTCGGATACGCCTGCAAAGCCGCACTACGCTACCCCAAACGGTGCAGTGGCGAAAAAAACAAAAAACGATAGACGTGTAGAAAAGAACGGGAAAAGAAACACAAATGGCAGGAGAACATGAGAGATCATTGATACAGAGGCAACTGCACATCTAATATCTGTATTAAGCCCTATTCGCACGGGATTAGTATTACCTGGAGACCTCTGGTAATTTGTAATAATTACGGAGGACATTGGTGATCTTAATCCCGAGCGAATGCGCCATGTCAGTAATTTGTAGGGTAAATATTCCCCCGCAAATTACCTACTGTATTTCACCAAAGACCGACGTCCTGTGGTAAAACTAGTCCCGTGCTAATCTGCATCTCAGTAATTGTGGGGCAGTTTTTGTTTTCGTTGTTTTTATCCTGTCCAGCAGCTCCACTTCACTAATATATATAAAGTTCTTTTTACGTTTGCAGTGTGGTGCCCCTTCTCAGATTTTCATTTGAGCATTTCAACTTTCTTTCTCTCTTCACCTCCTCTGCTCAGTGCTGTGGGTTCTGTGTGCACACGGCCCTGCAGTCTCATGCCCTTTTATGGGCATTGAAGGGGTTGTTATCTATGCTGATCCTATGTTAATTGGACTCACCTGGCACGCGCCCTCAATTTATGAGGAGGTGGCATAAGAACACAGCTGCAAACAATTCTGAGGCTTACGAACGCGTTGATGAATCTGGAGTAGGGTTTTCTTAAAGCCCCAGTATGTGAGATTTACCCCCATCTAGCGGTGCGGTTGCATGTCGGCACGTATTCTTGCTGTTGCGTTTACGTAAACTCGGGCAGAAGTCAGAAAAACAACAGACGCTGCATGTAACAGGATAAACAAGCCTCTATGTAAGGAAATGGTCCGCCAGCACGAGGCAAAACAATACCGGCGTGACAATATGTTGTCATGGTAACGTCGTATTGTTTACCTGACCCACGTTTTACCGTCTTTCTCTCGTCGAGTAAAATAACATCCAGTTGGTTTGCCGACGGCGTCACTCACGGCGTCATTCAGGTGTCTGACTGCACCTGAAGGCAACACCAGTGCCTCCGTCCTTCCTCACACCAGCCTACACGGCGGTGACAGTTTTAACAGGCGCCGTCTGGAAAACTTTCTCCCCGAGCCGAGAAGGTCCGGCGGCGGAGTTGTGGTTAACTACGGCCACGGTGACACTGAACGTAAAAACATGGCGATTCAACATGGCAGAGAAGGTTCGGTGAACCCCCCCCTGTATGTTTGTAACGACTTTTAACAACTCAATTGTAAGGTACGAGAAAGCGCTCGTTTGTATGCGGGCGCGATTCCACTTCACTGAAACACGTATTAATGAAAGCGAAATTTGATTTTTGTCAATAAAAAGCCAATAAAGTCCCATACTGTCCCTTTAAGGAACTTCTTAAGAACAACTTCACAAACAAAAATCTAAGATTCTTAAGAAGATATTGGTGAATGAGGCCCATTGTCATGAAATGATTGTACAACTGTGAAGAGAGCGTATTTTTCAGTACCAAGGGCCCAGTGTACAGACAAAACTGTCTTCCACCTGTCTAACTCATCAAGTCCACGGGGTTGTCGCACAAACTCTCCGGGCATCTGGCCTTTGAGCATTTTAAGTTTGTCTGAGATGTCACATTTCTGTCTAACAGACAATCTACAAATTTTGGGGCCTCTGATCAGATATACCAACATGCGCCTCACAACTCCCAAGCAAACTGTATGCATGTAGTCCAAAACAAAGGTACTTACACAGGGAATGCCAGCAGCAATTAAAGGACTAGCCCTTGTTTGATGGGAGGAGTATTCTACACGGCTAAATGCTGCATCTGTACGCAAAGTAGAACCAAGCTGATTGAACACAACTCTTCCTTCAACATATTGGCCCCTGACTAGGCATCTCTCACAACTGTCATAAGCTGTATGACCTTTGATGCATTTTAGACAAACAAAGGTGTGAAGATTCACCCCATACTTTTTGCCATTACACATTAAGCCATTATCCTTTAGGTCTTTCAACTCCTCTAAAAAGTCTTTGAGGTAATCTTCAAGGGGTTCTGGTTTACTTTTCCCACAATACAGAGCCACGACAAAGGGGATGCAATTGCTGTATTTAACCAGTATTGGCCAGAACTGGAGCTTACTACTTTTAAAAATTGGTAGCCCATCAACAGTAACATCCAGATTGACCGAGTCATGTTGTTGTCGGAAAACAGCGTCTTGCATCAGTACTCTAGAAATGCCCCTCTCCAAGCCATAGTAGACGTACTGTCCATTGCATTTTAACTGACTTTCAACAGTTTGTTGAGTGCCTTGCCATGTCCGCGCATCCTTGGGGAGTACAAGTCCATGTTGATTAAGAAGATGCAGCAACTCATTGAGGGACGGGAAACTCAGCTCCTTGCTGTCATCAGTTACTTGGTTGTCTTCACTGTCAGCTAGGAGAAGCTCATTGATGTCAGCTTTCCTCTTTCTCCACATTCGTAAGTATGCCATCTGTAACCCACAACAAGTTTAGTAGAAATACACAACATGTCCTCTATTCACTCCAAAATAAAGTTTACTTGGGTGGATGGCCTAATAAACTTAATTAGAATAAGTTTAATTAGAATTAAATATAATTCGGAAGAGTAAGACTTGCCAACTAAACAAATCTTAGAGAGTATCATTTTTGTATTGAATTCTGAACCACATATTGGGTCTCATTCATGAAACGTTAGTAAATCTGTGTGTAGATTTGCACATAAAAGCTCTCTGTACTAAAACTCTACTCCAGATTCATGAACGGTGGTAAACTCAGATTTGATGGTAAGCACGTGTGTAGGATCATGAATGCCGGGCCATCGTAAATTAACAGCACGCCCCCGGTGATGAGTAATTAACATAGCTCTCCATAAATGAATAGCATGAATAGCCATATAAGGAGATCCTGACCACCATATTAGGAGGTAGGTGCATCCTGGTCACCTGCGGCCATGGCACAAACAAGGAAGGGGAGAGAGAAAAAAGAGCGATCAGGGATCAAAGGCATTTTGGATGACGTGGAGTCCAGAAAAATATGTAATTCTCTTCTGATAGTAGCGGTGTGACTGGGACAGGTCAAAGGCGTGGAGGGAAGAAACAGATATAGTGAATTAAGTATCCTTGGTTTATTAAAGAACCGTTTAAGAAGTAAAGCCAGAATAGTTTGATATGAAATATGAAAAAAAAAAAACATAACTACAGCGCTAGAGCAGCCACGGGAGGAGGAGGCTTGTAACGCCGCATTATGTAATAATGTCGCATTATGTAATAATGTAATAAAGCTTCACGTCATTATGTAATAACGCCGCAATTTGTAATAATCTGCCGCATTTTGTAATAAAAATCTTGAACGCAATATGTAATAAACTTTGCCGCATTTTGTAATTAGTTGTTACATTTTGCATCACTTACTACATATTGCGGGTGTTACACTTTTTTATGAAAAAAAATGTAATAATTTGGTGCATTATGTAATAAACCACTTAAATGGATGTCTTAATTAGAAAAAACATTAACAATAATACACGCTGCTCCTCCTCCCCGCTGAGCAGAGCGGTCTCCTCCTACAGCGGGTCCCACGCGGATGGTAACCGCTCCGCGTCTCTCCCTCCCCCCTTGCCCACCGACAATAATACGCCCGGGTCATGTTCGTCTGTGGAGGGATGACATGGACCACGGTCCGACTGGAGCTCCAGGCCGGGTCCAGCTCTGCTCCAGCAGCGGCAGGGGTGGCTGGGATCACCGCCCCCGGAGCCGCAGCTGGGGCGAGCTGGGGGGGCGGGGGAGTTTTTTCAAAACTCCGATCTAAAATATCAGATTATACCACTTTCCCTTGGTCGATTGAGGTCCAGTAAAAAGTATGATGGTCTTTTAACTCTCCTCTAGCCATACGTGTATTATGATGTCATGTTTTTACACAGTCACGTGACCACACATTTTTTGTCACAAAATTCATCTTAACAGAGCGCGAGCGAGATTTAACACACACATTCACACAGGCGACACACACATACGGGCTACACATGATACACATACCCCCAAACACACATCTGAGGAAAAAACAAACTCTGGTGTGATGACAAGGATCAAACCCAGCACACACTGATCTGCAGCTACTGAGACTGAGACTGATTCTGTCACCTGTTGACGGTGTTTTGTTTTGTTTTTCTTGCTGAAGGGTGTGTGTGCCGAGCGGACCCGTCTAGAGAGACGCGTCTATAGGCTTATTATGGGACAGGCTTTTAGAACAAACCTTATGCCCAGCAAAAATGGAATATATATAGTCTGACACCAATATAATAAAATGGTTGTTTGGCCACTGTTTAGAATCATAATAGGCTACTGTAAGGAAAGAATCGGATCCAGAGCAGCATTCATTTACAAGTTTAATCAGCACCAATTAAACTTCTTATAAATAAACGTAAACATTCAATAACTGGGGTCAGGTCTCGGAGCGTTGCTGCGCTATGAGCAGACGTGGCGCGCGTACATGTCATGTCATTGTCATATGAGTGTGTGCTGTTAATTAACGAGTGTTTATGGAGAATGAAAACGTAAAGTCCCATCGTCATGTAGTCGACGGTCCAGACCGAGTGTCACAGCACCACTGACAGCGGTGTGTGTGTGCACGTGAGAGAGAGAGAGAGAGAGAGAGAGAGAGAGAGAGAGAGAGACGGTGCGCCGTGTTTGTATGGGATAAAATACAGAGTCTCTCCTGACACCAATATAATAGGAAAACAAAGGACCTGTATGTAAAAATCCGATGCGATGTTCAGCAGCAGGGAACAGCAACCACAAATTATAATCTATCATTTTATTGTCATTGCAACAATTTTTCAACTTTGGCCACCAGGCCCCAGACGCTCACAGCTGCTGCTTCTCCGCGGCTCATCCGTGGTGCTGTCCGTGCTGAAGGTGACAGGTTAACTAGACAAACAAACTGCAACATAGTTCTGTTTGTTTATCATGTCAGTTTTGTGTGTGGTTTAGTAGTTTAATTGTTGAGATTAAGAACATCACTCCCTGGTGATAGGCATGCTGAAAAGAAAAAAAGAGAGAGACGCGCCTGGGTATCGCAGCTGTAAAAAAAAAAAAAAGAGAAAAAAAAGGATGTGTCGGAATAGCGGTACCAAAAAGTGTCGTATTATATTATATTACCGGTATGTCTAGATAGAGAGACGTCGGAATAGTGGCATGTCTAAATAGAAACATGTCGGAATAGCGGGATGTCCGAATAGCGGGCGGACCCCCATCTTTCTGAGGGGCCGAGGCGCCTGCCGAGCGGCACGGAGAAAAGCGCATCTGGTGGCGTGCTCCTCAGGGCACACCCAGGTTGAGCACCCAGGGTGCTCAACCTGGTCAGTGGGATAGATAGATAGATAGTTAGATTTGACCGTCCTACTGGTTTTAGAAATTAATTCATATTTATGATTCATGCATGCTGGTATGCTTAGTCAGTGTTATTCTGATGGTCCTAATGTCTCTTTTTTCTAATTGAGACATCCATTTTGGTGGTTTATTACATAATGCACCAAATTATTACATTTTTTTCATAAAAAAGTGTAACAGCCGCAATATGTAATAAGTGATGTAAAATGTAACAACTTATTACAAAATGCGGCAAAGTTTATTACATATTGCGTTCAAGATTTTTATTACAAAATGCGGCAGATTATTACAAATTGCGGTGTTATTACATAATGACGTGAAGATTTATTACATTATTACATAATGCGACATTATTACATAATGCGGCGTTACAAGGCTCTTCACAGCCTCAGCTGTTGGATCATGGTTGGATCAACACACTCAAGTTCTATAGGCAGGTTCTATTGTTACAGAAGCACCAGCCATCTGTCACAGCTCCATCCAAACCGGTGCCGGCTGTGCTAATGTGCAGGATGAAGTGTGTAGCAACACAAAAAAAAATTTTCCGGATTTCTATCAGATTATTATCACATTAGATGGAGCCTTGACGTGTTTGTGTGTGTCCGATCCCTAAAACATCTCTCTCTCCAAATATTTCCAATTGTTTGTCTGTTTAAATCACGTGTTTCAAAGGCATCGGCGTATTTTGAACATGAGAGAGTAATACAGATTAAAATTGTAATTTTCAACATTTATTTGGGTTACACCCCGCCTTTCCGAAGCCCCGCCTTTCCGACAATAGACTTCCATTCATCGTAATAGCGGGGTTTTCTATTTTTTCTAAAGACACCGCTATTTTGAAAAGGCTAGGCTACTGGGGGGAACACTCAGTGCGCAGTGATCCTTATTTTCCCTTATGGAGTCAAACGGATCATGTGCATAATTAACTGCAAAAAGCAAATACTTCATATTAATGACATAAAGGCCTAACGTTCATTCTGCTTCTAGCCTGTCTAGCCTCTACCTGGTCTTTTTACTAAACTTAACCAACTCCTTTCTTCATTGCCTCATTCCCTCAGTCAGCTGTCAGCAGCGGCGGCTGCAGCAGCCTCGCGCCCCTGTGAGCTCAAGCCGGGTTCAGCCGCGCTCGAGGGGAGCGGGGGGGAGGAAAGACGTATCTTTTACTGTGTGGGAGATCTCCAACAACGGAGTCGGAGAGAAATAAAGTGGGACAGATCTACCCAGTCTCTGAGCAGTGCACGTTCCACAGACAAGCCACAACACAGAGTGTAAACAACGTCAAGCAGTTCAGCACCTTGGACAATGCTGCGGAGGGGCTTTCGGAACAGCGGTGTTTCCGAACAGCGGGGTGTTGGAGTGGAGGTGTGTCGGAAAGGAGAGCTGTCCCCATTTATTTGCATTCCCACATTTACACAAACGCTACACACAGTCAGGGCCAGGTGTAGATTTTGTGAGTAGTTACTAACAAATCTGCACTACTAAAAGATTGATGAATGCGGAAAATGCACGTAAATTCGCGCTGCACACGGTTTACACACAAATCTGTGCTGCTCACGTTTCATGAATGAGACCCTTTGAACGTAAGTTGACATTTGTCTCAAACGCCTATGTAGGTGGTTTGAGACACAGGAGGGACGGCTGAAACAGCATGTTTTAAACAGAAACTACTGACATTACTCAGACAACACACTAGTGTACTTGTCATTGCCAAAATGTCACAATTTCTCACAATATAAATAGGTCAAATAAATATTTTTGTCCTGTGCGTGATTGTCAAGATCCGCATTTCGATTAAACTCACCTTTCTTCTTTTGTACAGGTTGTTGGACGACTGCATTTTCATTTCATTGGCTTATTCCTCGTCCTAAGTCATGTTTATGGATACACAGTGATCATATTGTCATTTTACCCTCACTTTGCTGAATATCTGTTAATTCATGTCACAAACACGTTTTGTTCATTAAAAATATGTGGTGTTTATTAGAAATATTCATTCAAATCGGTTGTTGTTCATTCAAAACAATTAAGCTATTAATTTGGTGATTTATAGCAGGGTTGCCAACTTTCACGCATCTAGGTCCTCACGCTCTCACGCCACTCAAACAATTCTCACGCCAAAATCAGTCAATCAATAAAATGTGTGCGATGCTTATCTGCATTTCGATTGGACGGCTGTTCAAGCCTGTGATCACAGCGCAGTAGGACAGGGAGTTGTCGATCCGCGAGGGAGAGAGCGAGGCCCACGTATATATTTTTTCACACACATCAACATGGTTGCATGGTCATGCAGCAGTCTCGACCGCATCTTTACGCGGCTGTGTTGTTTATGGCCAGTCCGTCACTGCCCGTGACCAACACGTCAACAACAACAGATTAGTTTCTAATCAGACCCGCGGACACCGGGACCTGTGTTAACCCCATGTTTGGCGAGTGGAAATCCCATTTTCGGTTTATTCATCGCTCGTCGGCGCAGCTGCGCTTGTCCCTGTGTGTGATTTATGTGTTTATTAAGTGGCACGTAACATAATAATCGATTTTCCTGGCATCGATTGATTCCATTTCAGTACCGTTGTGGTGGACAGAGAGCTTCTTAAGAAGCTTCTTTGGTGTGATCTTAAGGATCTCCTAAGAAGGCAGTTAAGAAGACATCTGGGAAACACCCGTATCTTAGCGCTCCTTCTTAGCCGAACCCTTCTTTGGAGCCTTCTTACGTCCTTAAAGGATAACTTTCGTTTTTTACAACCTGGACCTTATTTCTAGCATCAAATACGATCATTTACTCACCCTGACAAGTTTGGTGTCATTTGGAGTCGTTTTGATGAAATTAGCCCCAATCGAGCGGCGCGTATATGGGTGATTATTCAATTAAGGGAGTTTTTCTGTCCCCAGGGTAGATTTTCAAGAAAAAAAAGTTAAAACAAACAAACAATTATTGTATGTATTAAGGTTAGGTTGTAGTAGCTATGAAAAAAATAACTGTGTGTCAATGATGACATTTTAATACTTTTTCAGTGTGTTGAAGATTCAAATGTGCAAGAATTTCACTATTTTGCGCTTGTCCCCAACCCAGACTTCATGATGTCTCCTCTATATTAAAGCAATAAAAAGTGATAAATTCATTAAAACTTTACTGTGCATTTCCTCATTACAACTTAAAAAGACATTTTTCAAATTCATATAGTTTATATTTGTTCTATTTGCCATTTATTTATGGTTAAATATCGCTGTCCCTCATACATCTGTCATTACCATCACGCTCAACGTTTAGAGAGCAATAAAGTTTTTACAAACAGGTACTTACATTGTTGCATGCAAATTAGATGCTCCAGAGGAACATTCCCAGACATGAGGCAGAAGCCAGATTTTTTGATACCCACATATGTAAGTAATTTCATGTTTTATACATCCTGATCTGAGAGTATGTTTATTAGGCGTCATTACCAAACAAGTTATTATTTGAATATTTTAATTCATTAACAGTAAATTTCACTTTATATACTTATATTTAGTGTACATTGTATGCTAGCTAACAAGTTAGCTCAGCAAGTCTAAAACTTAGCCAACATTATCTGCAAAGAGGGAAAATTGTCATTACCATCACGTGTCATTACCATCACACAAGTGACTGTGATGGTAATGACAATCAGTGATGGTAATGACAGTTTATCTGTTTATTACCTTATAACTAGACTATATTAGCTTAATTCATTACTATTAGGACCATTACTATTTATTTACTACTTTACTATGAAACATAATTGAACAGTGACCAACCATAATTTCCTTTTTTTTTTTTTAAGATGTTGACATGGCCCCAGCTAAACAAGCTCAAAGGTCAAAAAAATACAGAGACAAAATTAAGGAAGACCCTGAGAAATATCGGGAATATCTTGAAAGAGAAAAAGAGAGATACAAAAAAAGAAAAGAGGCAGGAAAATTGAAAGTGATCTCACAATTATCAAAGAGGGAACAAAGATGCAGGAGGCAACAGTGGAAAGTTAACCAAAGAAACAAAAGGGCCAGTGATAAGAACAGAGAGAAGATCCAAAGTTATATAGCTGGAAACACACCTCCCATATCTCCTATAGGTCAGGAGGAACATGAGAATGAAGTGCCCATTCTTCACAGTTCTCATCATAAAACCCCAAGTCATAGGAGAGGACGCAAAATTGTGAGAGCAAACAGGACAAAAGCTTACCGTGACCTTGCTGACAACAATCTTAAGCTTGAACATGCTCTGAGAAAGGTGGAGAAGTATAAAAAGAGATGTCAAAGGCTCACTGAAAAGCTGAAAACTTCAGATTCTCCCAAAACGAAATTAAAGCAACAAATGCAGCTAAAACCAAAAGCTCTTCGAAGAACACTACTGTTCCATAATGTTGTGCTTTCTCAGCTGAAAAAAAGATATAAGGATTCTGACAAAAAACAAAAACAAGGGGGTGGTGCGTGGCGCAGTGGTTAAAGCAGCCGCTCCATGTATATGCAGACGCAGGCGTCCCCGGTTCGCGTCCCGCATCGGGCAGACCCTTCCTGCATGTCGTTCCCCTCTCTCTGCCTCCCCCTTTCCTGTCTATCTCTACTGATCTATCAAATAAAGGCATAAAACGCCAAAAAAATATACTTTAAAAAAAAACAAAAAACAAAAAAACAAGTAGTGTCAAAGATTCTCGCTTCGAAGATTCTAAAGAAGTACCACTTGTTGAAAGAAGCACAGAACCAACTTGGTTTCTCAGCCAAGATGATGCGGAAAAACAGCCAACGGCCCGCTGGTCTTCACTTTCATAGGACACCTTACAAAAACAAAATTAGTGTGGAAACCACTAAGAAAATTGAGAAATTCCTGGAACGAGATGATAACAGCAGAGCAACAACAGGAAAAAGGGAGACACTGACACGACAGAAGGTGAAAAAGCAAAAGCGTTTTCTAAATGACACACTTAAAAACCTTTATCTGAAGTTCAAGATGGAAAGTCCACTGTTGAAGCTGTCATATACAGAGTTTTGCAAAAGCCAACCTTTTTGGGTTGTGACACCTACTTCACGCGACAGAGATACCTGCTTATGCAAACTGCACGCCAATGTGCAGTTTATGGCTGACAAACTAGCATATCATAGAGTGATACCAAGCAAAAATCCTGACAAGTTGATGGAAACCTTATGCTGTGAAAAGCGAACAAAAGAATGTGCATACAGAGAGTGTAACCTCTGCAAAGGAAAAGAGCTGAAAACTGGTGAATTTGATCCTAGCTTACAGACCTACTGGTTTAACTGGAAAAATAAAGTTGAGGAGCGTGAGAAGACAAACAAAGATGGAACGAAACACAAGTTTAATGTACATTTAACGATAAAGGAGCGGATGTATGGTACCCTACAATCTCTCTTGGAAGACTTCACAACTGCTTTAAAGGAGAAGTTTGCAAGACATGTCTTCAACATATGTCATCAATACTCCACGCTGAGTCGTCTGAAAGAAAATGTTGGGCAGAGTGAGATAATTCTTCAAGTGGATTTTGCTGAGAATTATCTCTGCAAATACTCATCTGAGATTCAAGCCGTACATTTTGGCGACTCTCACAAGCAAGCATCCCTTCACACTGGAGTTGCCTACACAGGAAAAGGGATATCATCAGTGTGTTCAGTTTCCTCATCAATGAGGCATGATCCAATAGCTATTTGGGCACATCTCTCTCCTGTGCTCTCCCACTTGAAGGAACAGAACCCCTCTGCAACCACCCTCCATGTCATAAGCGACGGCCCTACAACTCAGTACCGCTCCAAGAAGAATTTTTATTTACTCTCCACAGTGCCATTTAGGCTTGGGTTCAGCAGGGTGACCTGGAACTTTTTGGAGGCTGGGCATGGCAAAGGGCCTGCAGATGGAGTTGGGGCAGCAATAAAGAGAAATGCAGATGCTATTGTTGCCCGTGGAATAGATGTACCCAGTGGGGAAGTCCTCTTCCATGTCCTGTCGAAGGAGCAATCAAAGACCAAGCTCTTCCATGTCACTGAAGAAGACATTTCAGCAAAAGATGCCTTACTACCAAATCAAGTGGAAACAGTACATGGAACAATGAAAATACATCAGGTGGAGTATTTTATATTATAATATTGTTAAATTCCTATTTTTTTTAATTTAACCTGTATTTAACCAGGCAAGCAATTTAACAAAATTTCTTATTACTATGTATTTCCTCTGTGAATGTAGCATATTCAGTAACACCCTATTGTTTTAATTTTTGTACAGATTTTCACCAACAAATCTGGAAGCATAAAATGGCGAGTGCTCAGTTGTTTCTGTTCAGCTCCAGAGGAGTGCAACTGCTATGGCCCACAGACAGTGGCCATTCAACCACATGAGCCAAGCCAAGATGTTCAGCCATCTGAGATGGACGCACAGCCATCACTTCTCCCCATCCCAGAGATCACAGATCAACTGATAGGGCAATGGTGTGCCATTCAGTATGATCAAGATGTGTATCCAGGCATCATTCAGGATGTAGATGCAGTAGGCTGTACACTTGTGAAAACGATGAGCATCATTGGCAAGAACCGTTTCTTTTGGCCTATGAAAGATGATGTTCTGTGGTATGAGCCACATGATCTGCTTGGTCTCGTCCCAGAGCCCCAGCCTGTCACAAAAAGGCACATGAGGCTACCAGAGAATGTGTGGGAGAAGTTGTGCTCCCTCAGGGAATGAAAGAAACTGAAAACGCCTGTGGTGTCATGGCTTAACTGACCGGGCTCTTGTGTATCCGTTACCGCAAATAAATCCAGACGTGGTCAAAAAACAAAAATAAACAATGAAATAAATAGTTAAGTATAGTTAAATAAAACCAGAAACAAAACTTGTGATGAACTCCTGTTAATGATGTGCGCAGAGGTGACGTGGAGCTGTGATTGACAGCAGAAATAAGAGGGGCAGGGTTGAAATTGATGGCATTATTAAGTGAACTCATGTTATAACTGTTTTGAGGTTGTTGTGGTTGTTTGTTTTGTTGATCTGAAAAGGCCACTGTGGAGGTCTCACTCTCTGCTGGCAAACAGTTTTAGTAATACCACTGTAAAAAATGAATTTTGTTGCATTTCTTAAACATTGAGTAAAGAGTTTTTGAGACAGTCATTGGTTGTACTCGTTTTTTTTTGTTCTTTATCTTGCATTTGTTGTAAAAAAACAACAACAACAACAACAAAACAAAACAAAAAAACACTGGTGTTTTTGTCATTACCAAAACATGTTGTCATTACCGGAATACATTGTCATTACCATCACAACACATTTTTTGATAGAAAATGTTGCTTTTTTGTAAAGTTGGGTTTTACCTCAATCATTGTGGTAAAGTTTAAAAGTCAAAATTTGAATTTTCTGAAAGAATATACATTGAAATCCAAATATTCTGATTAGTACGCAATATTTCATTGTTGAGATAAGGCAATATATTAAAAAGTTAGAGTAAAAAGTTATTAAAATGTATTTTAAATGTACTTACAAATATTTAGAACATGATTCTTAAAGAGGAAGTTTTGTACTTACTGGAATGATTGTGAAAACTTTGCTTGTCAAATCATTTTGTATTAAAATCAATGTTTTGCTTGTGTGATGGTAATGACATTTTGCTGCGACAACTTTGAAAAAAGCATCTTAATATCAAAATTATCATGAAGTACAGTCAAAGCTATGCTTAGATCTTTGTTCCAGACCAATTGATAGACCTTTTGAAATAGAAAAAAACTGAGATTTAAGATTTTTTTTTTTCAAAATTCCAAAAGTCAGAAGTGCCCCTAATTGAATAATCACCCATATCCGTATAATGCGAGAACACGGGGCACCCAATGCAGCCTCTAATTAACACATTATCCGCCGCAAAATTTGTTCATTTCACCTCAACACACCGGCAGCAGCACACACTGATCTGCAGCTACTGAGACTGTTATTATTCTGTCACCTGGTAACCAGGTTGACAGTGTTTTGTTTTGTTTTGCTGAAGGGTGTGTGTGCCGAGCGGACCCGAGAGACACGCATCTATAGGCTTATTATGGGACAGGCTTTTAGAACAAACCTTATGCCCAGCAGCAAAAATGGAAAATATATAGTCTGACTCCAATATAATAAAATGGTTCTGTTGTTTGGCCACTGTTTAGAATCAGAATATAGGCTACTGTAAGGAAAGAATCGGATCCAGAGCAGCATTCATTTACAAGTTTAATCAGCACCAATTCAACTTCTTATTAATAAACGTAAACAGTCTATAACTCGGGTCAGGTTGGACCACAGGCTTCTTTTTTTCTTTCAATACAATACAATACAGAGGCTCGCCTGACACCAATATAACAGGAAAACAAAGGACTTGTATGTAAAAATCCGATGTTCAGCAGCAGGGAACAACAACCACAAATTATTCTTTCTTTATTTCTTTATTTCGGACACAGCGGCGGTCCATAGTAAAAAAACAATAAAAAAAATACAGAGAACATACAACATACAAAACAGACAAATTTCCCAGTATCACATATTTACATATACAAGCTAAGACGCCAATGCCTCCAAAGCTTATAATCTATCATTTTATTGTCATTGCAACAATTTTTCAACTTTGGCCACCAGGCCCCAGACGCTCAGCTGCAGGCTTCTGTGTCGGAATAGCGGTACCAAAAAGTGTCGGATTACCGGTATGTCTAGATAGAGGGATGTCGGAATAGTGGCATGTCTAAATAGAAACATGTCGGAATAGCGGGATGTCTGAATAGCGAGCGGACCCCCAATAAACAGAAGGATGACAATTGCTAGATTGCTCTAAGTTGGTCTAAGGCAGGAATTCCCAAAATGTGGTGCCGCTAGGGGGTGCACGAGCGTAATGGCAGCTGGGCACCATGGTTTATATTGCATCAATAAATACGCTAAAGAAATACATAAATGTGACTCGCTGTGGCGAAATGAGGTGAGGAATGGACGGCAGTCACCTGAGTCCCCGGAGAAGCGTTCTGGGCTTGACAGTCTGAGGGAGCGGAGCTCAGGGAGATTGGTCCGATCGGGCTCGTCAGGAGCAGCGGCAGGTGACTGAGGTGTCCCAACGGAGGTGGTGGTTGTCAGTCTCTGAAGCTGATTGCTGACGTGAGCGAGCTGAGCAGAGACTGTAGCACACTGTGCCTCAGAGTGGGAGGTGAAGCAAGTTTTATTCACTTCAGGTAGACGAGTCCACAGATGTGGAAAATCTGGCAAATCTGTTGGTTTACATTCACTACATCTTTGACTGTACGGTGTAGGATGGTAGGATGATTTTTTGTTCTTTCGGCCACCCGCTACCCAAGGCCGGATTAACCATATGGGCAATTGGGCAATTGGGCAATTGCCCAGGGGCCCGCGACCTCGAAGGGCCCAGGGCGATGAGGGCATAAGCAAAAATATAATATATTTGGTTATGGTTATCTCTTGCTTATAAGTTAAACTGTCCGCCGGAGCCGCTGCGCTGCACCGTCTGCACCGCACAGACAACTCTGCACCTGTCTGTGACTGTGTCTGTGACATGAGCTGAGACCCTCTCCTCATTGGTCAGCCCGTGGTGGTCAAAGGTGATGCAAATCAACGTGAGCGGGGAGTGTGAAGCTACTCAAAAAATGCAAAGATGGATAAACTAGGCTAAGAAATTAAAAAAGGAGAAGGACATCAGAAACACAGAAAGTTTTAAGCCGAAAATAGGTCATTTCTTAACTTCAGTTAGGCTACCAACACTTCTGCTAAGGCAGCTTCTGTCAACGAGCCGGACTCCCGGTTACTGTTACCGCGGCTACCGCCACCGGTGAGACCTCTCTGTCTCCTCCGTTCACGTTCATCCGTGAGAACACCTGCCGAGGCGGTGCCGTCCACCAGACTGACCGGAGCTCAGACCGACCGGTGACCGCGGTGCGCGCAGAGGAAATGTTGTTGACTGGGAGTGAATTACTCCGGCGGCCAGCCCAGTGTTGGTGAGTGACAGCTACTCATCATCATGCTGCTTTTATGGCGCTAGGCTGTGCATTTAACATGTTCATTTATTTTATTCAAATGGTAGGTTAAAATTTAAAGCAGCTGGATAAGTCACGTTTGTAATTTATTGAAATAGAAACCTGCCATTGTTGTGCGGAATCTCTATAGATGGTGAGTGTCATAAGGTTGTTGTTGTTGTCGTTGTCATAGAATGGATCTGATCACAGTCGTGTGTGTCTGTGTGTCCGTTGTGGCCCTGGCGTCAGTATTGACCTCTCTGCTCCTCCCTCCTTCTTCTCTCATTTGCTCCAAGTTTGGTTTTGTTACCTTATGATGTGGAAACTTAGGTTATCTTATATTCTTTATTTCGATTTGTGTGATTGCTACAGTGCATTGATGAACACATCACTAACAATAGAAGACACATGGTTTTTATGCAGCTTTCTATGAAATGGTGGTGCCCCAACACTTTTTTACATGTAAAAACGCCACTGATTGCACTATAACTTGATAGTCCTGTTGAATTCTGAGGTGACACGTCTCTCTCTTTCTATGTAGTGGGTCAATTTTGCCAGATTATGATGCTGATGTGTTTTGTTTTCATGGCATCTATGTGAGTGAGTGGCTTTGACAAGAGAACATTGTGGTGTATGTGTACTTGAGCATTTGCACATCTGCACATCACGTGCATTTAATGACGGTTAGATATTGAAGTATTGAGTATATTTACCGTATATTACTGGAATTTATTCTGTATTTTGCCAGATTATAGTGATCCTCGGGTCGTGATGATGGGGCCCTTGAATATTGTTGCCCAGGGTACAGCGAAGTGTTAATCTGGCTCTGCCGCTACCCGAGCAACAGGAGAGGAAATCTTCAAATTATCTGATGATTTTATCAGGTCACACTGCGTGGGAATATGCACGGATGGAGCAAAGGCAATGACAGGAAGCACACAGGGCTGATGGCTCACATCAGGAAAGTCTGTCCATCTATTCACTGGTTACACTGCAGTATTCATAAGGAGGCCCTCCAGCCAACACCCTCAGTGATGCGGTGAAACTTCATTAAAGCTTGTCTGCTAAATTCAAGGCTGTTCACACTACTTTGCAACGTGAACACAGATGGGGGGCAATCGCCATTCCGACATGCTGCCACTCCGACATTAGGCCCTAATTGTCGGAATGGCAACACTTAACCCTTTAATTAAACGTCCCATCATTCCGACAATTTTCGTCTCCTAAGGTCGGAATGGCGGTATGTTTTTCTTTTTTAGGGTTACCGACAAGTGTCTGTGAGCTGTCACAGCAGCTGAGTGGAGCTCATGCGTCTTTACGCACATAGCAGAGTAGCCTACATGCAGTATTGACTCTCATCTTCAGTATTTTGACGGCGCCACAGTCCACAGATGTAGCCTACAGATGTGATATATAGTCAACAACAGTAGTTTACAGCTAAACATTCACACGTGGAGGTGCGCGCTATGGCACAGATCTCAGGGGGGACACTCAGGACACGCGGATCTAAACGCCCCCCTCCCGCTGTCCATTAAGTCTGAGTCCCCGCTGAGGGAATGAATGTATGTTGAGTGAATGCGCGTGCACGAGCGCACAGTCTGTCTGTGCAGGCGTGTGTGTGTGTGTGTGTGTGTATGGGGGTGCGCGGTCGCAGAGTCAATGTTCATGCAGGTGTGTGTGTGCGTGCGTATTGGCGCGTGGTGAGGGCGAGTGAGAGAGAGAGCTTGTCCTACAGTACTGTCCAGTGTCCACACGGGAGAGACGCCGCGGCTCCGCTGAGGAGACCAAACCAATCCTCTCCCTCGTCCCGCTTGGCTGAAACGGGCCTGGCCGGGTGGTGTCCAAACGGGCCTTTACAATCCACAGGTTCATCCACAAGGAAAAGTCAATCTACTGCGCCGCTTCAGAATTGCCGCTCCACCGGCCGTCCCAGCGCCGACTGTTTCTCACTCCCTCATCTCACCACGTCACTAACCCGTTTAAACCCTCGGTCCCATTACTACATCTGTGCGCATTACGCACACCATGACAGCAGAAAAAAACATTCATTCATTCATTACGGGTCCGCCCGTACCCGTGCGCAAACAACAAATATAATTGATCATTTCCCGGGCCTCATACACAATGGAAAACAAACCCTGGGGAGCAACACTGTAATTTTAACCCCCCCTGCTCTATGGCCAGGTAAAACCCAGTGGATCACTACAACATGTGTACAGATGTGATATATAGTCAACAACAGTAGTTTACAGCCAAACATTCACACATGGAGGTGCGCGCTATGGCACAGATCTCAGGGGGGACACTCAGGCCACACGCGGATCTAAAAGCCCTGACCAGAGGGATCAAAGACGGACGCTCTCTCAGTCCTGCTCCCAGAGCTGAGCAGCCACGTACTGGAGAGGAGGAGGAGAGGAGGAGGAGCG
The DNA here is from genome assembly GCA_030347415.2 of Decapterus maruadsi. Taxonomy (NCBI): domain Eukaryota; kingdom Metazoa; phylum Chordata; class Actinopteri; order Carangiformes; family Carangidae; genus Decapterus; species Decapterus maruadsi. The sequence continues at coordinate 33,822,710 of CM064901.1, read as the reverse complement.
GAGAGGAGAGGAGAAGAGAGGGAGGAAAGGAGAGGAGAAGAGCGCACCGGACCAGAGAGGTGCGTTGTGCGTAACGGCGCTGTATCGCTTCACATCCGTACACATCTCTTAAAACATGAAACACACACACGTTATGGAAACGCCTTGTCGGAATGGCGGGACGAAACTGTCGGAATGGCAGGATGTTTTTATGTCGGAATAGCGGGATGTCGTAATGGTGACATGTCTGAATAGTAGAATGTCTGAATGGCGGTATGTCGGAGTGGCGGTATGTCGGAATGGCAGCATGTAACCAACACAGATCATTGCTTTTGCACACTGAAGTGCGTTGGTTGTCATGAGGAAGTGTTGACAAGGCTTTTTGAACTGTGACATGAACTTCAGCAATTTTTGGCCTCCAATCTGCATGACGAGGATTTTCTGCAGAAACTTGCCTATCTGGCTGACATATTTTCGGTTCTGAGTGAACTGAGTTTGAGTCTTCAGGGGGGTCAGTGTTATCCTGTTCAACACTCAGGACAAGACCGAAGCTATGATAAAATACGCTTCTGGGTGAGCTGTGTGAGTTGAAATACACTCTTGTGTTTCCCCACACTTTTGGAAAGCAAACGGACGATCATGTCAAAACAATAATAACTGAACACCTCAACCACCTTGCCGAGCAGCTGCGGAAATATTTCCTGCCCATGGATGAATCTCAAGTATGGATTCGCAACCCCTTCGAAGTTTCCCTCCCTGTCCCGCAGCTGTCACTTCAGCAGCAGGAACAGCTGATTGACGTGTCATCCGACGGAGCGCTGCAGCTGCAATTCAAGCGAAAGCCACTCGTAGACTTTTGGACCGAGGTAATGACAGCATACCCGGTCCTGGCAAAGCCAGCCTTGAGGGCTTTGATGCCTTTTGCAACAACCTATCGTTGCGAGGCAGGACTTGCCGCTCTCACGGCAGTGAAAACAAAATATCGCCAAAGACTGAATGCTGTCGAAAAGGATCTGCACAGTCCTCCTGTTAGGACCCAGAAGGACGCCTCTGCCCAGGCATAGGGAAAGCAACATACAGGGTGGAGACGGGAGTTTCAATGCATATTAGAAGTGTTTACAAGAAAGGTTTAAAAATGTACAAGGGGATCAACTGGGCGGCTGGTCTGGCAGACAAAGGAAAACCAAAAGGAAAACAAAAGAAAGGACGGCCACCGTAACCAACCCACACAGGGCCGTCGGACCCGGCACCGGCCTTCTTCCCTGCCCAAGGAGAAACACAAACTAAACCCTGGAAACCAAAACAAAACTGAAACAAAAGGTCTGCCAGCCAGCCGCATGAGCACCGCCTGCAGGACCCTCAGGAGGCGCGGTCTGGCCTCCGCGCGCAGCACCAGGAAGGGGAGAGAGGGAGCACGCGGACTCTACGTCTTTTAAAGCGCGCAACGTAATCACCTGGGTGGAGACAAAACACATTAGTTCCGGGCCGGCCACAGAGGGCGACAATGTAACACCCCCATTGAGCCAAACCTCACAGAGCTGTGTGCAGAGATGCAGGCCCATCCTTCACATTAAAGGTACAATCCCAGACGGCTGGATTTACGAGAGTAACAGTTTTTCTTTGAATTGCACACCCTCCCCTCCATCCAATCAGGAATCACAAAAGCCACGCCCTCCCTTGCTAGGCTCGTGCGTGTGCTTCATTGCAGTAGGAGACTGTTGTTGAATTGCACCCTGCACCACAAGTACCGGTAGCTAAATGACAACACGGACACGTGAGCAATGGATATGACGTTTGCACAGGTAATTGAAAACTAACTTTTTAATTTTCAACATAAACTCGTCTATTTTCACCACACAATGTTGTTAGTACTCTGGCATAGAGGTAAGATCTTAAGCCCGAGCCCGACCCGAATTTCGGGCCGGGTCGGGTATAAAATGTCAATCATTACATTTGGGTCGGGTCGGGCCGGGCATCTCTCTCGCTGACTTTAAAATATATATATATATATATATCCGTTCATAAAAATGTATACTAAAACGATGTGTGGATACTAAACTGAGGAATACTTGTTATGAAACAAATAATTTGGAAAAAAACAGAGACGGCGCTGTAAGGTAATTGCTATTTAACTACTTAACAGGACAGGAGCCGCAGAGCCAGAGCACACTTTGCGCACGTGAAATAGCTTGTGCATGCTCTGCACACGTGAACGCCGCCCTCTCAATAATCTTTCCCTCCGCAAGTCCGCATTTTGACCTGGTAATGGATCCCCGATGTGGATCAGCAAGAAGTCAAGGATAATGTTATGCTGCTGGCTGCATCACAAATTGCCCTTGGGGGACAATAACTTGACTTGACTTAAACTAAAGACAGGGGAACTCGAAAGCCAAACACGCACTGGTAAGAGTGACGTGTGGAAAAGCTTCAAATTGAAAATGCTGCAGTAACTTGCGTTAGCTTCGCTGAATGTAGTCAATGTGGCGCTTTGCTTTCATATGAGAGCAAAAGGACTGGCACCTCAACGCTGAGCAGGCATTTCAACAGCTGTACTGGCAAAAGTGATGATCGTCAAACATCTATATTATCATTTGTCCCAAAGACCGCCCCTCTTCGCGCTAAGGCCATCACAGACAAGTGCGTGGACTTTTGCTGTCAGGACCTTAGACCATTTTCATAGTTAGTGGCTAAGGTTTCACAAGTCTGGCCCAAGAACTGATCAATGTTGAGTCAACTTTTGGCCGCGTACCTGACGACTCGGTCCTAGTGGGGCGTGCACCGAGAAGGCTGAGGTAAAAAGGAGCTTGTTAATTGAGCGATTAAAGAAAGCTCTGGCAAGTAGCTGTGACGTCGCCATGAGTACCGATATGTGGACGGATGATTACAGGAAGATGAGTTATATTGCAATAACTTGTCACTTTACTGAAACGGACTTGGTTGGAAAAACCCTCACCACTGCTGTATTTCCAGCAGAAGACGCCAAAACGGGGAAGAATATAACGGGGATGCAAACAGCGCGCTGAAAAGCGAAACTCGCTTTTTTCATCTTGCTTTTACCATATGAACCCTCGCGGACTCTGAGATCCTCCGGCACCGGCCTTTTAAAGGGACAACGAGGAGTTTCTATTCGGTTATAAAACAGTCTCACGTTAATGTGGATGAATCTACGCTACCCACACTTGTTAATGGCTCCATTTTCGATCAATTTATCGTTTTGTCTCTATTGTTATTTTGTTATTATTAGTGGTGGCGGAAATGCTGGTCGAGCCGACCAGCGTTTCCTTACTTTTGGTTTCGCGGACGCAAATGAGAATAACGGCGATTCGGGCGGCGTTATGGTCTGAACTACGACGGTAACTGAACCTCTTTGAACCTCTGACTTTAATCCTTGATGAATGAAAACATGAGTCCGTCTTGCGCCGGTGGAGGAAACTCCTCGTTGTCCCTTTAATGATCCCTAAAGCCAGAACACGAACATACGGTGAGGCGTCTTTCCAGCACTACGGCCCCCGTCTTTGGAATAGTTTGCCGGAGGATCTGAGGGCCGCAGAGAATGTTAATATTTTTAAAAGCAGGCTCAAGACCCACCTATTTAATTTAGCTTTCAACTAATGTCTTACTTTTATAGTCATATTTTATTTTAGTCATTTTTTATCCGTATTTTCACTCTTTTATTTTCTTTTATGAGATCATTTTTAACTAATTCTATCAGTAGTATCTTATTTTATTATTTTTATTCATTCATTTATTTTACATTTTGACATTTTACCTTCTCTTATTATTTTATTAACTTCTTATGTTCTTAGTGTAGTGGTTTTATGCTTTTACTTCATGTCTCTAGTGTTTCCTCAGTAGGGGCCGTCTGTACTGGGGGCTGTGATCGGCTCTCGCTGGGATGTCTCTCACTTGTGGTGCACATCTGCTCGGCCCGGTGGGGAAGCTATGGCAGTGCTTCACTGCTGTGGGCCCTCGCTGGCCTGTAGCCTGATGGGTGCCCGCCCGGGTGGGGGCATCCTGGCCGTGTTCTGTGACCAGCGCCCAGTACAGACGGCCTGGTGTTTCCTGGCCTGGCGCCTCTGTATTCAGCCATATGTTTCTCATTTCTTAGATCTTGTAGTGTGTGTGTGTGTGCGTGCGTGCATTTATATGCGCTTGTGTGTATGGATGCGCATCTGGGTGGGGTTTTCTATGGGCTGGGCTTGGGTAGGGTAGGGTGGGGCGGGCGGTGGCTTTTAAACATGTAAAGCACTTTTTGCTACATATTTTTTTATGTATGAAAAGTGCTCTATAAATAAAGTTTATTATTATTATTACTATTCCAGAAGTGTTTGATGGCGTTGACACAGTAGATTTCTTGGATCCTTCAGATTTGCTCAACATCCCCATATTCATGAATTGAAAGAGGAGTGAGATCTTGGCAAAGTTGTTTCCAGAAAGAAGAATATTACATCCCAGTAAAAAAATCCCCTGCCAGCATCTGGTTCTTGACTGTGGGTTGTGAATACCACTTGTAGACACTGTGTCCACGAGGACAGATCTGAAATTAGAGTGAAAGGAAAAACATCCAAGAAAGACTAAGATTAGATTGATTATGTTCATTTTGTATTCTCTAAGATTAGTTACATTTTTGGATTACATATGATAAACAAATCACATACTCCTGCTAAATAAAAGTGCAGTAATGACGGACCCGTTCTATGACAGCAGCAGTTCCCCTGGACTTGATCTTCACGTCGAAGGTGGTAGCTCCACACCGTTGATTTGTGATAGCATTTTTGGAGGTACACATCTTGATGGGTAGTTGAAGGCAGTCTGCGAGTTGCTTCAGTGAGTCATGATATGATATTGATGCCGAACGGCCAATGAGGTCATCTTCAACCAGGACTTCAGTAGTGTCGTTGTTGTTGATAGGTGTTGCCTCAGACTCTGTCTCTGTATTGTATGGCCTGTCAGCTGAATCAAGTACTGATTCTTCCATACTGATCTGCTGCAGGGTATCCAGGTTAAGTGGAGTCTGTAGTGCCCCGGCAGTTCTGAAAAAATAAGCAAATGATGATGAATATGATTGCAAAAAGTCATCTTATATTGACATGGCAATAGAGCTGACTATTGAAAAGAAAAGGCCTGTGCACACGCTTCTTCTAGTCTTGTTCCAGAAAATGTTTACTGTTTTAAAACCTGACTATCCCAGACAATTTTTGAGGGTTCTTTACCATATTACTTTAAAGTCAATTCAACACAGCCCAGATGAATACATCAATATAGAGAAATGGTTGAGTATTTCTGCTGGAATTGCTTAAAATTAGAGGACAGTGTAATAAAGTTTATTATGACTAGACAAAGAAACATCACAAAATAAAATAATTACATGGGAGTGCCATATTGTTGTAACTCGACTAACTTCTTTTAGGACATCTGCGTGGCTGTAGCACACTCCTAAAATAATTCTACAGTCTGAGGTAAAGTGTATTGTACATACCGCACTAGTGCTGGGCGATTCTCAGATCGTCCCAATCCCCCCCCCCCAGGAAATCGCAGATTGACCAATTTCACTTTTACCGTGCACTGCTGTCATGCATGCGCGCTTCTTTGTCTCGCTCTCTGTGTGAGGGCTAGTTCTGCCTTGGTTTCATCTTTCCATTTGGTGAAGTCATCAGCAGGGGGCACTGTGGTGACTTGACGGGACTGTCCCTCACAATCATCACAACAGCCTTCTTTCTCTGATTCGTTCGCTTCCTGAAACAAGTCATGACAGGATTTCTGCGTACTTGCCTTTGGAGCTCCTCTTTTATTGGTCCGGCCTGTAGGCTGACGAGGATTTGGTCTCTCAAAGTAGCCTCTTGGTTGGCAGATCCATTTGGTTCTGCTGCCCTCCACTGCTGGAAAGCCTCTCTGATACGCAGACTAAATTCACTCAATGGTTCCCCACTGCCCTGCCCGCAGCTCAGCAGTAGATGGATTCAAATATTTTATCAGTTGTATTTGTGGCGTCTTCATTGAGTAGCTGAATCTCCCTTTTAGCATCCCCCTCTATAACCAGAACCAACACCAAATTTCAGTGAATTACCGTAACAGCTGTTAATTTATGGAACAAATTGGAGAATGACTTAAAGGGCCAACGAGGAGTTTCTATTTGGTTATAAAACAGTCTCACGTTAATGTGGATGAATCTACGCTACCCACACTTGTTAATGGCTCCATTTTCGATCAAATTATCATTTTGTCTCTATCATTATTTTGTTATTATTAGTGGTGGCGGAAATGCTGGTCGAGCCGACCAGCGTTTCCTTACTTTCGGTTTCGCGGACGCAAATGAGAATAACGGCGATTCCGGCGGCGTTATGGTCGGAACTACGACGGTAACTGAACCTCTTTGAACCTCTGACTTTAATCCTTGATGAATGAAAACATGAGTCCGTCTTGCGCCGGTGGAGGAATTCTACGGTGTGCGCGGAGGCAGCGTGAAAACACTTCGCTTTTCCAAAACTCCTCGTTGTCCCTTTAAAAACATGTAATACCATAATCTTATTTTAAAAAAGTACTCAAAAACAGGATGATTAATTTATATAAGTTAGAGTAATGAGTGGTGACACGTGTTATGTTGCTGTTAATTTTGTCTTGTTTTGTTCTGAATGTTGTTGTTAGCGCCAGGCTAGTCTTCCTGGGGTCCTTTTCAAAATTTCAAAGTAAAAGAATAATACACAAATCCAATTACAAAACATACACAAATCCAGTTACAATAAAAGAAAAGGAAAAAGTAAAAGATAATAAAATAAGATTAACACTACACAAATCCAGTTACAATAAAAACAAAGGAGAAATGGAAAGAAAAAGAAAGTTCACACTAAAAATATACAGCATATTACCACTATACATATGAACCTACTCTGCCAAATACTCCCTTACCAATACCTTGAATTGCTTCATGTTAGTGGTCAGTTTGATATTTTTAGGCAGTGAGTTCCATTCTTTCATAACTCTATACAACACAGTGCGCTTGATGGCGTTAGATCTTGCTTTGGGTATCGTAAAGTTTCCTATGGCTGCATGTCTTGTGATATAATTATGGCTCTCTGCACTAAAGGCAAGGTTTTCAAACAAAGTAGCTGGTGTTCTTAGGACAGATATACTTCTAATAACAATAAGTAGTGAGTACAGTAACCACTTAAGTTTTTTGTGCATAGAGATTACAGTACATTTGTCCTGTAGTCACATTTTAATATTGTGCGGGCAGCTCTATTCTGTATATGTTGTAGTTTATTTAACATGTCTCCAGTTAGGGTTAGGGTTGACCAAACTGCTGGGCAATAGTCGAGATGTGATAATATCATCGATTGGATTGCTGTTTTCTTTTTTTTTTTTTCTTTTTTTTTTTTTAATTTAGTTTTTATTGACATTCTGCCACAGATATTACATGTACTTCCATTATAAACATTTGTCATAAAATTAGCATAAATGTCCTTTTTCCAATAATAAAAGAACATAAAAAAACAGAACTAAAACAAGAACATTTAGGGAGTGAGGTACAGTATGGTTATTGTTGCATATACATCATATATTATTTCAGGTTAAGCAAGTTGAAATCCGGCCTTCGTGGTGTTACATAGTCCATCCATTTCCTCCAGCGTAGAGTAAACAAGTCCTTCTTGTAATTCAGTCAATTTCTCCATCCTGTATATGTCCATCGTAATGTCCATCCACATGGTCAATGTTGGACTCTCATGTGAAAGCCATTTTCTCGTGAGTGCCTTTTTGCCTGCCACCAACAAAATGCAAAATAAATGTTTGTCTCTGTTTGTCCATGGATTGCTGTTTTCAAGATATTTGGATTCATAAAAGTTGCATGTCTTCTTAGAATTGATATACCTCTGCCCATTTTTGCAGTCATATTATTAATATGTTTTTTCCAAGACAATTTGTTATCAACTGTCACTCCCAGCAATTTGGTCTCGTGCACCTGGTCTATAGATATATCATTCATTTTAACATTCAATACAAGATTTCTATCAATGTCAATGTCTTTTTTCTTCATTTTTTTGAGGAGGAAGGAAGTAGGGGAGGAAGAAGGAGAAAGGGAAATCAAATCAAGCAGCTTCTCTCTTTTCACTCTTTTGCTTATTATTTATTTTTATTCATCTATTTTTTTCTTCTTAATAACAAACTGTACATTTATTTTTTTTTAAATTAACTTGAGGTGTAACAGGGTAGGCGCAATAAGCTATGCTTCAGCCTATGCCTTTTCGGTCTAAATGTCTATTATAAATTTTCTCTTTTTATTTATTATTGTTCTGTACTTTGATTGATGATCTTTTTCTATTTTCTTCCTGGTTTGTTGTTTCTTTTTTAAAGACTTGTGTTATGACCCAGAAGGACGCCTCTGCCCAGGCATAGGGAAAGCAACATAAAGGGTGGAGACGGGAGTTACGATGCATATAAAAAGGTGTTTATTGTTTACAAGAAAGGTTTAAAAATGTACAAGGGGATCAACTGGGCGACTGGTCTGGCAGACAAAGAGAAACCAAAAGGAAAGGACGGCCACCGTAACCAACCCACACAGGGCTGTCGGACCCGGCACCGGCCTTCTTCCCTGCCCCAAGGAGAAACACAAACTAATCCCTGGAAACCAAACCAAAACCGAAACAAAAGGTCTGCCAGCCAGCCGCATGAGCACCGCGCTCCAGGACCCTCAGCAGGAGGCGCGGCCTGGCCTCCCAGCGCAGCACCAGGAGGGGGAGGAGAGAGAGAGGGAGCGTGCGGACCCTCCGTCTTTTAAAGCGCACGACGTAATCACCTGGGTGGAGACACAAACACATTAGTTCCGGCCACAGAGGGCGACAATGTAACAACTTGTATGACCGAAATAAACGAAACGAAACGTGTTGTCACTAGATCCTTCAAAGCAGCAACGAACTGGCCCGTCGTCTCACCTGGGCGTTGGCTCCGTTGCCTGAACCGGTAGCGTTCTGCGATGACGTTCACTTTCGGTGTGAAAAAGTCTGTAAGAGCCTCCAGCTCCGTAGCGTACTTGTCATCAGCGACCGTCAATGTGTAAAAAAGTCTTTGACCTTCTGTGCCCAAACAATAAATGAGCAGCGCTCGCTTACCTGCCTCCGGCAGATCTGACTCGGACATGGCTAGCAGGTAGTTTTCAAAAGTCTGGATCCATGCCTTGAACGGGACCAGCGGTTCCTCCACGTTTTGCAGAAAGGGCATTAGGCTGGCTCAGGTTCAGGGCCGTCATCCTCGTCGCCAATATGTGGTATCGTAATGAGATGCAGATGTGACTTTACTGTACTCACTTTATTTATACAAGATAATAAACCGGGATGACGTCGTAGGTAGCATGTAGCTTCAGGCAGTAACTTCTCTTCTTCTCTTCTCTCCTCTACTCCTGCTCTGTCTACTCATAGCACCTCTAGCATTCAGGAAGAAACACCACAATTGTGCAGGCCCACATGGAGGTGTTGGAACAGGACAGAGTAGTAGCAGTAGGTTCGTTACCTTTATTTGTCGGTGCGAGTAATGTCTCACCATCTTGCTCACTCAAGAACAGTTCATAGGCAAAACTAAATGGGAGGAAACATTTGATGCTAATCCACCTAACATGCGACTATACATGTAACATATTTCACCATAGTTTCTGATAGGCTACATTGTTTAACTATTATTTTTGTTTTATGATGCCACATAACACAGGCAGTATGATGTTCTATGATCTGCTCACACAAGTCTGTGGCTAATTCCATGCTTAAAGATCTTGTCAGTTTGTTTTTTTTTAAGTACATTTTTGGCTTTTCATGCCTTTATTTGACAGGACAGTTGAGAGAGTGACAGGAAATGGGAGGCAGAGATGGGGGAATGCAGTATGGGGCCGTCCGACGCGGGACTCGAACCGGGGACTAGGCTATAGCCTCTGCACATGGGGCGGGTGCCCTACCAACTGAGCTAAACACCACCCCAAATTCTCATTCTTTAACCTTCATCTTGTCATAGCTTTCTGCTACCATCTGGTGTTGGTAGGGCTGGGCGATATGAGAAAAAATCCTATCACGATAATCTTTTTCATATTTTTATCGATATTATTACGATATGACCTCCTATTTTTGTCAAAAATGTTCCATCAGGTGATTTTCAATATCAGAAGGATATTTTTTTATTTAAATATTTTATTTTCTGTCTGAATATACAGATTTAATGAACATAATAAAAGTAAGCACAGCACACGTTATTAACAGTTTCAAGATGGCTAAATAAAACTGGAATTATATATTTTTATACAACAGTTAGTATACTACCAATCAAATAATTTGACTACAGGAAAATGAATGCTGACAGCAGCCAAAACTGGGACTTTTCCAGAATTTGGACCCATTTCAATGCTATAAGCCCTCAAAGGCAGAGCTGTAATCTTGTGCTGCTGCTGCTATCAGTTATAAGCAGGACTCCAAAATAAAACCTGCACAGGCACATGAGGACCTTTTAAACACTGGTGAAACAAGGAGTCTGGAGCCCTGGATGGGACTTTGTTTTTTATAGCCTACTTAATTTATTTTTGTAGCACTCTGTTCAAATGTGAGTGTATTCAGTAGCTTAATAAACCTATATAAATGATACATATTTGATAGTGTATGTTTTTTACATTAGTAATTCATTTTACACATAGTTTTGCATTATTTTTGGTGATAAACATACTTTAAGCAACAGAAAATCTGAGGAGCCATGTGTTACTGTGTTGTCTTGAATGTCTTCTGTGCTGTTTAGCCTGGCTGGCTCAGCCATTGGTCTCAAAAAGAGCCGGAATTGGTTGTTTAGTATTTTCTGTCAAAACATGAATGAAACCTATCGACTTTTCTGAACACCACCCCAAATTCTCATTCTTTAACCTTCATCTTGTCATAGCTTTCTGCTACCATCTGGTGTTGGGGTCAGTTAAAAAAAAAAAATCCAATTTGTCTTTCTTCTCCAGGTTACATTGTTAGGCTTCCTTATCCATGAAAATGTTGGTTTGAATTTTTTTTAGTGTGGGCCCCTTGGCCTTTGTTGTCAGTATGACCCTTGTCTTCAATTGAACCTTCCTCTTGTCAGGCCGTCTCTTGTGTTAGGGTCAAGTCTTAAATCAGCTGTAAATCACAAAATATTTAGGCGCGCGGGGGGGGGGTCTCACTGGTCTGAACCCGAACGCAAGAGGAAGTTTAATAGATATACTGTATTCTCTCTTATTCTCAATAAGGAGGAGTGGGTGCAGTTCTGCAGAAAAACATGAGTCAACTGTTATGTTTAAAGAATGCATGTTGGGGCGGTGTTTAGCTCAGTTGGTAGAGCACCCGCCCCATGTGATGAGGCTACAGTCCTCGCTGCGGGCGGCTCCGGTTTGAATCCCGCGTCGGACGGCCCTATACTGCATGTCATTCCCCCATCTCTGCCTCCCATTTCCTGTCACACTCTCAACTGTCCTATCAATAAAGGCATGAAAAGCCCCCAAAAAAGAATGCATATTTATTGTAAAAGTAAATCCAACATCCCCTTGCTCAAGTAGCCATTTGGAGGATAGGACCCGTCAACGGTCACAGTAGGAACTAAAATAACAGAGGGAAAAAGTTCATGAGAATTTTGAGAGATAAAGAAATACTCAGGAACAGGATGTTGGTAAGTGTTTAGTTATGACAGACAGTTTTACAAAACATTCTTGCCAAAAGCTTTTTCCACCTTATCTGCTATGCAATCTTTCACATGGTTTATTCAGGGACGACTGATCAAAGAGGCCTGAGGTGAGGCAACCATGAAGTCATGTCTTTATCAGAGTCTGAGGGTGCTGAGGTGGAACCACCCTAGCTGCCTGAAGGCAGTGATTGGTGAATAAAGGTGAGCAACCAGGGCAATACAGCTCATTTACCACCAACAGATGACACACATTTTAGTCTGTTAGAGTATCAGCTTCTTTCCCAATGAAAAAGCCAAGGATATGACACATTTCCCACTTTTCTCCGATTGCCAGTAGGGAACATTTCATCATACTCACGTCAAACAGCAGGCCTCAACTGTGGATTTTTCTGAAGAACCTGGAGTGCAAGGGAAATGATTTGAGAAGTTCATAATACCAAAAGGTTCATGGTATCCTGTCCCGTTCTATTTCTCTCTTTTTGTGATAGATATACTCCTATGGCTATACTAGTGTGGAGTGAGTGCCGCATGTCTGTCCTTCTACTCACGAGCATAGAAGAGCATGATATAGAGATGTTTACTTGCAAGGAGGTGTCGCAGAGTTGAGACTGCCGGAAAGGATGTGAAGATGAAGAAGAAAAAGAGGAAGAGATTTTGTGGAATTTGAACGTCACATCAACCCAAGTGGCAACCAGAAGTTACGTTTGATTCACTACCAGTTGGAGTTGGGGTTAGCGGTATATTACTGTAAAGCACAGGTCATGTTTTAGAGAGTGTTGCTATCTTTTTTTCTTTTTTTCATTTCACCTTTATTTATTCAGGGAGGGCCAATTGCGAGCAAGCTCTCATTTCCAATGGCGCCCTGATTACAGCACAAATACAATTCAACACATTTCAATACATATCCATAATAATATACACTCAACAGAAGCACATAATGAATTTAACAAGCACATGTACATTCAGAAATCATGAGATCAACATGAATGTATTTAAAATGATTGAAGCTGAGACAGTAGATTTTTTTTTTTTTAACAGTAAATCTTTTTATTATTATTCACTAATTCAAACATGTTTACAGTTTTTTTTTTCAAAGCATATTTAAACCCTACCTCCGTTTTAACAGCTGGGATATTAAGAGGAGGGGGTCCTAGAGGACAGATGGGATAAAAAAAGAACTGAAAAACAAACAAACAAAAAAAAAAGGACAACAATAACAGAACAGAAACAAGTGTAGTGGAATATAATAATTAAATAAATAATGAAATAAATGCAATTAAGAAAAAAAAACAATAAAAAACCAGTGTGTCATTCCCTTATTTTTTAGAGCAAAAGCAATAAAGTCCAACCTCATTGAAGATGTTTGGCAGTTTTTTTTCAGTTATGAACCCAATTTTTTCTGGTGGAACATAATAAATCTCCAATAGCAGAATTTAACTGCAATACATTTGAGTGCAGCTATTGCCATTTTAACAAACCTAATATTTATCTAGAACAGAGTGGAAAGTATATGCATCTAAATAGGGTTCTTGGATGGAAAATTTCAAAAATTAACCAGTCACTTTATCTAAACTTTTTACATTTTTCCAAAATTCATTTAGATGGGAATTTTGGAACATATTCCAAATTGGAAATTTCTCTACACCTGGGGCATTAGAGCAGAATTATTGGGAATTTGTTAAGACGCTGCGTGTAGTATGTTCGAATTAACTAGAAATTGGGAATCTGTAATTGAAACAAACTGTATTTTGGCAAAAATCTTGTTCTTTAACGTTATTTTGTTATTTAAACTTTAGTGGTGAACCACAGTTAGACAATCTCAATAACATTTCTTAAATGTTTTTTTTTTTACCCCCTATGCTGCCACTTCCAAGGGTTATGGGAATAATGTCACCAAATCTGGACTTTATGGTCTCTAACTTGTAGATGTTTTGTCTAAGGGGCAGACAGAATTTTAATCTCAACTGTTCAAAGGATAATAACTCCCCATGGGAAAAGTCCCCAAATGTCTGAACACACTTTTTTTCAAAAAGCTCCTGGTTGTCCCTTTAATATTTCAGGAGAACAGGGTTGACATTGTGATTTGGGCTAAAAGTGTAGTCTTTTTCCAGGGTTCAAGAATTTTGCATCTATGCATGACAAAGGAGGAATTTAAGATCAAATGTATGTACAAAAGGAATATAGGGAAGACTAAAGAGGTTTAGGAAGCAGTGATTATGGAATAGCAGAAATAAACAAGTTGCTTCCGCATTAAATCTGGGATTGTTTTAGCCAAGATGATGCTAAAATATTTTCTCCAACTATATTTAAGTTTTTTAAGTGCCAAATTCAATTTTGTAAAGTTTCCCCATTTATTCTGATAGAGATGGCAGTATATTCATTAACCCATATTCCCGTAATAAATCTAATAGGAATGATAAATTTTCCAACTTTTTAAATTCAGAGGAATTTTGCAACCCTACATATAAATAATATCACCATAATCTAAAATGGATATAAATGTAGCATTCACTATCTGCGTTATGCAGTGCTGCAGGATTTATTTCTATATGTAACACTAATAGAGCGAACAGTTAGTCTGAGGAATAGTATGACACCAATATCTAAGCTCTAAATTCAGTTGGAGGATTAATGAGCAAAACACAAGGGTTATATTTAGACAATAACCGGGTGCATTTATTCACCACAGAAAATAGAAACACTTCTCTCAATAAGGTCTAATTCACCTCTTATTCTTTGACAAAATGCTAAGTGAACTAAGACACTGGGAGCTTCCGCTACAAACAAGCATGAAATATACTTATTTAATTTTTTTCAGAACAATTTCTCATGTCAGGGCTTCAATACAAGAGGGACATTACAGACGAGCAGTATGGAGGTATTTGGATGTTTTTTGGTGTGTCTTTTTGGACAAAGAAAGTTGGTGTCCATTCACAACCATTATATGGACAAATACTGCTGCGTGGACCCCCCCATAACTCAGAGAAGGAACGGAGGACTCTGAAAATTCTCACAGCTCTTAGTCGACATGAGGGTGAGTAAATAATGAGTGAAATTTGAATTTTGGGTGAACTATCCCTTTAAGTGTGCGGTCTCTGTTGTGGAAATTTGTCAGGCAAGAACTGAAATAAAGATGTTGAGATCGACTGTCTATTTAAGGGTTTTATTCTTTGCAAAGAAGGTTCTCAGTCGAACAGAGTGCAAAGCAGTCTGAAAGGAATGGAACAAAAAATACATTGAACAGAGGAGTTTTGTAGAATCTGTGACACTCCCCACAAGTGAACTTTACCAAGCTGAAAGAGATTACAATGTACACCAAGGTCAGCAACAGGAGTCAAATCCGAGAATCAGGCGATGTTACGTGAGAACATGCACAACGTGTATCTTATTGTATCAAACAGAGAGCACAAAACAGTAGAAAGGAACAAACAAGTACACACTGAAAATTACCATTACAGTCTCCTCTTTTCTTTTTTCAAACCAAACAACCTAAAATACACACAAAATACACAGGCCAGGCCAGAAGACTGGATTAAAACAAGATAGCAGCTTCCCCTAGAGGCGTCTTGGCTTTTGTTATTAGTCACAAACTCTAAATTTATAGAGTGAATGCAGACACAACAACATTCTTCGTATCTTCGTATCAGAAAGTAAAAATATTAAACAGATGGAGAAACTCAAAAGTACATTGGAAAGAACAGTAAAAATGTGAAAATATCAAATGAAAACTGTAAAATGAACAACCGTGTTTGTACATCGGCCAAAACACCTTTGTTGCATTTAGTTCAATGTTCAAAGTTCAATGTTTGTGGTTTTGAGAAGAGAGTTAAAAGGAGAACTTGCTCAACAATGACCTAAAGTGTCTTTCCCCTTTCTGCATCCTTTTCCACAGGAAAGAACTTTGCAATCAAAGTTTACTTTGGTGAAGTTTCAGGTGCAACTAGTAAAACTAGAAACAATAGAACTCTGTTACTGTGTAAAATCTCTTGGCCCCATCTCTCTAGTCATCACTGCTTATGAGACCTTCACTATAATAACTCCAAAATTCTTCAATGAAGAAAGCTCTCCACCCATGCACCCACTTGCCTGTGCAGGGTCACAGGGTGGGGGCTGAGGGCAGGTAAACCAAGGGGGTGGATCGGACCACACGCAGGCGTAGTTCACAGCAGGGCCGTTGCTAGGAATTCTGGGGCCCCTGAAAGAATACTAAAGTGGGCCCTTGACTCCTCCACTTTTTTTAATAAGACTATTATACTTACGTATTATCATTTTTTTATTTAGCCTATTTGTTTTGATGCTAATGCAGCATTACTATGAGTATTAGTCAGGGTCTTACGCAGAATAAATCAGTCATACAAAGATTAGACTACTATTTTTTTATGGGCCCTTCTGGGCACTGGGCCCCTAGAATTATCATCACCTTTCTCCCTTATACAATGGCACTGCTCACAGTCGACCACATTGGGATGGGCAACTCGCCCAGACACTTACATATGGGTGATCCTGTCCTCTGCTCTAAAAATATTACTAACTCTGAATTAAAAATAAATCAGTAACTACAGCTACTTTAATGCTTTTGCATAATGAAGAAAAGTTGGTTAAGTTTAGTAAAAAGATCAGGTGGAGGCTAGAGAGGCTGAAGCCCATGAACAGGTCTTTTCATTAATAGAAGTTAGTTAATTTTTAGTGTGTTATTCTCACAGTATTTACCAATCGAACGCAATTGTCATCAGCAGAGAATCAAACTGTGGAATGTGTAATTCATATGTGTCAACATCTATTGATTCCTGTCCTCTGCTCTAAAAATATTACTAACTCTGAATTAAAAATAAATCAGTAACTATTACTTTAACTATTTGCATAATGTCACTAATGTTACTTTTACAAAAAAAAAGCCTGACCTGACCCCACTGCCCACCTTTAATATATAGCACTTAGTTAATTTTTAGTGTGTTATTCTCACAGTATTTACCAATCGAACTTTATTTGAGAGAATTAGTGGAATGTGTAATTCAGGAACATCTATTGATTCTTGAGTAATCAGTATGTGCACTTTCATGAAGTTCTGTCGAAGAGCAGAGCTCAGGCAAACCAGATGTGTAGTAAGATACTAACTTCCTCACACCCACTTCCTTTTAGGAAGCAAATTCACATGTGTTTGAATGCTGTAACAAAACAGGAAAGCATTCTTATCAACGCTAACAGATATATAGAGTTTCTTGCTGTCAGGTTGATTATATGTAAAGAAAGAGTTAAAGAGTTGAAGGTGTGTCAGCTCTTGAAACCATCCCCATTCTCTTTTTAACAGAACACAACATCTTATCTATCCAGATTCCTTCATGAGTTAGAGCCAGAGCATCTGTTTTTGGAAACCCAGGGGTAAGTACAACACTCAACCTATTTATAAAAGATTCATAGCCACAGGTACAGATCAAGGGATTCATAACTAAGACAACTAACACAGTGATAGATGATCTAAAGCTTTATTAGGGCGCTTTTCAGCACTAGTGAAACAGTAAAATACTACATTACAATACAACAGTTTTAAAATACAGTTAAAGTTATACTGTACACTTATGTACCTTACACTTTTCTCCACTGCGTTGCTTCTAAAGCAAGAGTCACAAATTTCTCTTTAATCTGTTGCCTTACTCATTTAAAATATTTAGTGCAAAGGGCAAGCATTGATTAACTGCTAAAATTGACGTGACGTGGCAAAAAATGCATCACACATTGAGTCACATTCATTTTTCATGCCACTTATCCATCTAGGGTCATTTATGCTCAATGTATCACTAACACTATCTGTAACCAACATGTTCTTAGCTGCCTTGTGTGTTGGCCTCCTTCTCAGCAGGCTCGTAACATTCTGTTATTATCTCATAGCGTGGTGAATGTGCAGGTCACAACTTGTCAACTTGTCATTGGACTGTGCATTTGATTGGTTTGATGAGAAATTCCATGAGCCTCCGTAGCGTAGCTCTGAGCAGCTCACAGCTCTGCTCCGCCGTTCTAAAAATAGCTTGCATCGACAATTAAAGGTAACAGACCTACTGCTATGACTATAGAGATTAAGGCAATGGGCTAATTTGCCAAAATGTTGAACTATCTCATTATGTCTTTGTAGTTTTCTTGCAGGATTAATGTTTCCTTTTTAAATTCTCCCAATTGCATAGAAATGAACTGCAATGATTGGAGAGAGAACAACATGTATTAGTTGTTGTGTTTAATCTGTTTAATCCTGCAGTGTCTTTCTGCCCTGGATCTTCTCTCTCTAATATTCTCTCCAAATTACAACCATGTCCATTGTCTCACATTGCTGAGGCTGGCAATACTACCGAGACTAGACGTGTCCATGTGTCTGTGTTTGTCCAATTGAGTAATGAGACAGTCATTCTCATGTGATATCAGATATGGCCAAATCCAATCACTCAGAAAGGTAGGCAGACACCCAATAATTCAGATTTAAAGTAGTCCTAGATTACAGCCTGAAAAGCACAACCCTACCATGTAGTGGTATGCAGTCAGTGGGGCAGACCGGGGACAGTTGCAACACTTTTTGCATTTTGCTCTCTTACTCAGAGACGGTTTGGATCAGACAAACCAAATTTTTATACGATAAACTTACATTTGTCTGTTAATAGTCAACACAATTAATAGATGATTACAGAATCCACATTCTTCACAATTTGCATTTGAGTGTAAGGAGTCATGGGACAGTTGCAACATGTTATACAATATATTTCATGTCTAGTTAAAGGATTATTATCAAAAATGTAAGTTCTATAGTGTAATTTATTCATCAGCTTTGATCAGATGGCAATTGCAGTATAGACTTGTCTAGATTAGGAGGCCTTACTGTATGTGCAGATGTCAAATATTCAAATTGAAAAGAAAAAGACTTTCAGTGACAAAGGATGAATGGAATAATTCGTGAGGGAATAACTTTTATATTACCATTGTCATTTATTCTCTCATCATTTTAATTTTAGCAATAGAACAGTAAAAAAAAAAAGTCAAAATACTGTTTTGTGGTCTGTTTTTATATTGATATGATTAAATCCCATGTGCTAGCTAAACAAAGTGCTCTTGATACATGCTAATCATATCATCTTAGAGTTAACATTTCACTCCTTTAAACCATATAAGTTTGAGCAGAATCACAAAAAGAGTGACAACAGTTTTAACAAAAACAAAGCTCAAGAAAAAAAATACTTTCATACCTCAAAAACAGTTGTTTTTTTTGCAATAAATCCTGGAGCATCTTTTGAATTAAACTGATTTTTCTCTGCAAGGGGGGGAATCAAACTAAGCACGTGCAGTGTGAGTATCATCACTCTAGCTTGTTCCTGATTGGAGAAAAATGAAATGTTGCGACCATCCCCTCTTGCTACTGTCCCCGGTCTCCCCTGCTATACTGCCCTCTGGTGGACAGATATCGTAGGGCACAAGCCCTCAGTTTCCAGCAGTGGTTGTCCTCACAGTTTATGGCGTGTGTTCCCTTAACAATAGCACTGTGTACTTGTATCCTTTCATCAGCGTTTGCATAGGATTTTCCTTTCTAATGTTTTATTCAAAAGCATTTCAGTCAAATACATTTAGAGAGCCATAAGATGCCACACTACACAGAATTTCACTTGAAAATAGAGGAAGAAAATCATATGGTAGAAGAACGTGTGTGTACCAGAATTCACAATAATAGTCTTTGCTATGCTTAAAAGAATAGTTCACCCCAAAATTATATTTCTTTTTGATTTTGCATGTCCATATAACGGTTGCAAATGGACACCAGCGGTCTTCGTCACTAAAAAACACACCATATCACACCTTGATGTATGAGAAATTGTTAAGAAAAAAATTAAACAAGTCTATTTTTTAAATTTTTTTTAAAGTATATTTTTTTTGGCTTTTTATGCCTTTTATTGATAGGACAGGAAATGGGAGGCAGAGATGGGGGGAACGACACGCAGTACAGGGCTGGCCTCTACACATGGGGCGGGTGCTCTACCAACTGAGCTAAACACCGCCCCAATAAGTCTATATTTTAAGCTTGTTTGTAGCAGAGGCTCCCAGTGTCTCAGTTCACTGCTCTTCCTGTGTCGGTGCAAATCTGGTGGAACAATTTCTCATGTCGGGGCTTCAATACAGGAGGGACATTACAGACGAGCAGTATGGAGGTATCTGGATGTTTTTTGGTGTGTCTTTTTGGACGAAGAAAAGTGGTGTCCATTCACTCAAAATTCTCACAGCTCTTAGTCGACATGAGGGGGAGGAGATAATGAGTGAAATTTGAATTTTTTGTGAACTATCCCTTTAAGCGTGAAGTTGAAAGTCCAGAACAACCTCATTATTGATCCACCTAATATTTTGATTCAAGTTCAGTTTTGTGAATGTGAGAATCCTCGAGGTCTTCAGATGGGGAAGGTGGCTGGATGTCCCATGATCTACTGGGTGGCAATGGACTACTTGGTGTGTTCCCCTCTCGACTTCTCCTTCTGATATGAGCTCTTATATTCTTTCCTGGGCCCATCAGTATCGCCCCGTCCTCTTCTACCAGTGTAGCAAAAACTGATCCTAAACTCTGCCTTATTCTCACACAGAAATGTGGACAGCTGAAGGCGTACAGAATGGGGTTCAGCACTGGATTCAAGAATGCAATGGTTGTAGCCAGTGGAAGGCTGACCTCCACTAAATTTAGATTTTTTTTCCAGTACTGAGCCGACACTTCGATCATGCAGAAGATGTGATAGGGAGCCCAGCAAATTACAAATGCCGTAATCACAAATGTCACCATTTTGATGAAGCTCTGGGACAGCTGGCCCACATTGCTATGATTTGGGGAGGAATGGGACAAGGTAGTAGACGTCAAGGTTAAAGACGGATGGGAAGCCAGAGAATTTGTGGTTTTAGTGGTTGCAGTTCCTGATCCTCTGTCTTTGTTTGACACGATCAGTGTATCAGTTTGTCGGATGGTGCTCTGCTTCCTCTTCATGCTCCTTTTCCTCAGCGTGAGACCTATTTTGATGTAGCTCCCAGCAATCACCACCAGGGGAATGAGGAATGCTAGCAGCAACTTGGAGACAGCCGTGGCTGCATGCCTTACTTTGCAATCTCTCTCCAGAGTGGCTTGAGAGGATAAAATCAAGGCAAAATTGTGATAGCACAAATTCCCTCCATCCTGTCTCTTAGTAACTGAACGGAACAGGGTGTAAGGTATGGTATTAATCGCTGCCCATAGCCAACCCAGTGCACACACCTTCCACGCTCCCGCCACTGATCGATGGTTCTGGCACCACACTGGCTTAACCACAAGAAGTAGGCGGTCCAGAGAAATGGCTGCCAGCAGGAAAGCTGACACGAACATGTTTAAGAAGAAGATGGAAGCTTGTATTTTGCAGAGTGGGTTCCCAAGCTCCCAGCTGCTGGAGTAGTAAAGGTATGTGGTGAAAAAAGGGAGTGTCAGTGTGGCTAGGAAGTCAGACATGGCCAGGTTGAGCACCCAGACAGAGGCCACAGTGCGCTGCTTCAGGCGGAAGCCAATGACCCAGAGGATCAAGGCATTCTCCAAAATCCCCAGGCAGGAGAACAGACCGTGGAGGCAGACTACTCCCCAGTTGACCTCTTTGCTGTGGTTGTGACTCTGCATGTCCTGTAGCAGAGGGCAGAGCAGCTCTCCTCCTCTGGTCACGTTCAACATTGGTGCTCTGAAAAAAAACAACCAAGAAACAGCTGTAACAGACAACTTAAAGGGATAGTTCAACATTTTGGCAAATTGGTCCATTGCCATAATCCCTATAGTCATAGCAGTAGGTTTGTTACTGTATACCTTTAATTGCAAGCTATTTTTAGAACGGCGGAGCAGAGCCGTGAGCTGCTCAGAGCTACGCTACGGAGGCTCATGGGATTTCTTGGTTTCCTTCATCAAACTCATCAAATACACAATCCAACAACTCCACAACGCACAACGTTACGAAATGGAGCCATTTTCGAATTAAATACAGGGTAAATACAGAGTCTGCTTGCTGAAAAACTGTCCCTGAATGCAATTGCATGAATTTACCTCAAAGTCAGCTCCGTCTCGTAACATTCCGTTGTTTGTTATCGCATAACGTGGTGAATGTGCAGGTCACAACTTGTCCACAACAGCATTTTGGAGTTGTTGGATTGTGTATTTGATGAGTTTGATGAGGGAAACCAAGACATTCCCTTAGCCTCCATAGGGTAGCTCAGAGCAGCCTGCTGCTCCGCTCCATCATTCTAAAAATAGCTTAAATAGCTTGAGAATCTCCTCACTTTCTCTTTCTTCTGCTGGTTTAACAGTCTGGCAGTGAAGGACAAGAACTGTTTAAACAAGATTGTGAAAGTCTGCTCGAAAATTACTGGCACCCAACTTCCTGACTTGAACTCCCTGTGGGAAAGACGGGTCTCACAAATGGCAGCATGCATCATTAATAATCACAATCATGTTCTGGCCTGTGAATTTACCTTGATGCCATAAGGTAGTTGCTAGTTTCCTGACTATATGGTTGAGGCAAATGAAATTTGCCGGAACCAGTAGGCGGCGCTAGCCTGGCTAGGTCTTTTGTGCCTTCTGCCATTAACTTGTTGAATGCTCAGCTGGCTTCAAGCTGTAGTTTTTAGTACTGTTGTTGATAATGTGTTTTTTTACGTATATTACCCTCTCATGTATTTATTATATTTTTGTATTTTGTATCTTATTTGATCTCAAATCTGCACTGTCCTTGCACTTTCCTCCTCAATTGTATGTATGTTTGTGTATGTGATGTTGGTGCGGTGGTCAGCTGTAGAAACAGAATTGCCCTATGGGATGGGGAAGTAATCTCAACTCAACTCAATGACTATAGGGATTATGGCAATGGGCCAATTTGCCAAAATGTTAAACTATCCCTTTAACAGAGTACTGATGCTCACAAGTGCCTTCTTCTTTGGAAGCTTATTGGATAAAGAAATGACAAAGACAGTATCTCCTGGTATTGCTGCTGATGATGATGGTGATATGACAAGTCGCAGCCTGTAGACAGCGGACAAATCACCACTTAGTACGCACAGGGAAAAGCAGTAAAGTCATGTAGTCATTTGACAGTCTCTTTTTTGTTGAGCATTACAAATCTGCTATGCTGCCAAAGAAACTGCACAGAAAACTTGGGTTAAGCCAATTAAGCTGATAATTATGAGAATTAAAACAAGAACAACCATAAAAACCCAGCAACAGGAGAAAAAAAAGAGTTAGAAAAACCGAAAGTCTGAAACAAACTAAGAAGGCCCCTGGTCATTAGCATTAGTTCCATTTACAGTAAGCTTTGCAGCCATAGCTGGTAAGCTGCCAGAATTATGAAGGCAGACTTGCTGGGCTGCATACTTGTAGCAACTGACTGTTGCACTGTTTTACTGCTGTAAGACCTGAAAAAAACATGGAGGTCTTATTTCAAGACTCACAGCAATAAAGAATGAGATAGTAATGAATGAGCATACTTTGTACTTTGGTGGGTCAATAAAACTTCACCCATCCACTGACGGAAGCAATTATTAATGTGATTTTTTTTGTTGTACTCTGGTGTTGGATGATATAATTGCATAAAACTGCATTATCGTTTTGAACGATGCTTCTGAATGTCACGTGGAACACTGAGTTATCACTAAATACCATTTGGTAAATATTTGTATCCTTAAATTAAATGTTACCATTCTTGCATTCATTCGGGTCACTCTAACCTACTGCCTGGATGAGATATACACAAGGCAGCGTGTAGTCATGAACACAGTATCTAATACACAGTGTTAACTTGACTGCATACATACTAGCCTAATTTATCACAATTTTGCGTAAAAAGTGACAGATGAATGCCTCGTGTGTCAGCAACCTTTAATTTAACACTCAGAATTTGAATATAAGCAATGTGATAAACAGAGAGATAAGGGAAACAGTGCCCTGGAGGATTAAAGGTCAAAACAAGCCATGCTTTTTAATCATTACTTCCCTTTTTGGGTTACATTTCATGAACTCTAGGCTGCGTGGGAACTCAATGGGCTGACTTAAGTGCTAAACCAGATAAATAGTTTTGCAGCGTTGCACTTGATGTTGGAATTCACATTGTTTACATAGCTGTTCTGCTTGTTTTTGTGCTTTTGCCATTGAATACACAGCAGATTCATAGCTATAAAACCTTAATGAATGTAGGATTTATTGTAGAAGTGAAATTAAATGTCCACAGCCAAATTATGAAACGGCAAAACAATAATTTAAACAGTATTAGAGTTCTTTGTCACAACAAATTTTACTCTGAATTCCTAGAAATCATGATGTGATAGTAGGAGAGACAGTATCTCGTTATCAGAATCCTTTCTTAAGAGCAGGGTACAAATAGAAAACTAACCCTGCTACAGTAGCACCTTTTGAAAGTATGTAGCCCACACACTGTGACTTAAGTCCAAAATTAAAAAAAAAGTAGTAGAAGAGTAATTTAAATAAAATAGGAAAAAAAATGTTGAAAAAGTAGGCCTCCAACAAGAGCAAATATTCATAACATCAGATAACATACATATAGATATCTACAGATGGTCACAGATAATGTGATCGTAATCACGTTCAATGATCAGGAGGCTGTAAAATTAGTTAATTCACAAGTGACACTCACCTAGATGTTACGTTGCACCCACAGAGGAGAATAAAAAGTTACAAGTAATTCATAAATTCTTTCTGCTCGCTCCGTCTTGTCGCAGGCACTCATCTCTCCAGTTCTGCCACTCTTTACAGCTGTCATGGAGACACCTACTGAATCCCTGCCGCGGCCACACCCCCAGACAGACACATATACTGACATACTTCCTTGTGCTCACCCCTAACTGCTAAGAATTCTGATGAGTGAGTGTGAAGTGTGAAGATGGATGCAAATTTGATTCGTATTCTCATTCAGACAAGGCAAAGGAAATATCATATGAAAAAGAAAAAAATGGTGTAAAATAACAAGAAAATATGCAGTTAGTGAAATGTGATACGTGTGACATCCCTTTATCTTACATCATCAAGCCAAGGACAGACATGTATGGACTAGTTGCCCTGACACCTCAGGCTTCGCTGAAATTTCCATGATGATACACTGCATTACTAAAGTGCTGTCTGTGTATGACCAGACATATTTCTACAGTCATAATCTGTGTCATTAACCCAACACTTTCTGATTCCAACCAGCACAACAACAGGGAAATGTGTAAAAAGAAAACAGCTTTGCCTCAGGGTTACACACATCTGTGCTGCCATCTGCTGGTGAACAATACATAAAACACTTCTTCCCTCAGTAGGCCTGCAGTCATAGAAAAGAAACAACACTTTACTTGATGTCTATCTCTATAACTCATTATAACCATACTTATAATGAGTTATAATGCAGTTATAACACTGTTATAACTATAATTATAAACACTCATAAATGATCATAATGCTTTACAACAATAATCATAACACACTATAAAGCATTTTATCATGACTTATAAGGTCAGGTATTATAATACCTTATAATTGTTAGGAACTTACTGACAATGACCACATTGACAATGAATTATAAATATAGTTATAATATGTTATAATTGGCTTATAAACGTGTATGACTATCATTATAAACACTCATAAATCTAACAAGATTTTATAACAATAAGCATAGATAAAATGCTCTATGTGTTATGCTTATTGTTATAAAGGCTTATGATAATTAATGTATAATGATAGTTATACATGTGTATAAGCCAATTATAACACATTGTAACTATATTAATAATGCATTATCGATGTGGTCATGGTAAATGAGTGACGATTATAACGTATTATAGTGTGTTATGATTATTGTTATAAAGCATTATGATCATTTATGAGTGTTTATAACTATAGTTACACAGTGTTATAACTGCATTATAACTCATTATAATGTGTTATAGAGATGGGCGTCAAGTAAAGTGTTACCAATGTGAATTATACCGTTAATTATTATTTAACTTTATTTTCAAAGCATAGCCCCATCTTATCCCATTTTCAAGAGGGCCCTTACAAATAATATGAACAAAAATACAGGAAGCAATAATACAGGATCAGAGTGAACATGATACCGAACATTTAAAGGGACTACGAGGATGTCAGAAAAAGAAGTGACCGTTAGCGTCCAGCAGACTTGTTGTTGATGTGTTTTTGGTGTTTCTAGAGTAAATACATTGGAAACCCATGCAGGTTAAAAAGAAGGGTCCTTTCTTGTCTCAGTGAATGGGCAGCAGGAAGGGATCCAGCCAGTCAGAGGCTCACAGTTCAGATTCTGTAAGTCTCTTTTGAGCACATGTGAGAGAGAGGACAAGTTTGGCTGCAACTGTGGGGAAAAAATTATGTGTACAGTGTAATTTGTGTCGGTGAGGAGCAAAGACAAAACAATTCTCTCATTCTAGTCGATGATATCATCCACTGTAGCCTGAACACTTTACCAACTCCTAATGAGAAAAGTTTTGCAGTGCTTCCCCACCGAGGGGCCACCAGGGAACAAAGGTATTGCAAGTTTTATGCCCTCAAGTGGATGAATTGACCTTTATCGCACATCTCTCAAATTTGCTTGACCACGTACGATACGAAAATCACTGGTATCACTGGCTGCAATATAACAGTTTCCCTCCGTTATCATGATCCCATTTCGTTAGCAACAATAAGATATGTACCTTCAATGGAAAGTTATTAATTTATTGAATGAAATGAATTAATTTATTGAATGAAAATTTGTAATTTGGCATTGGAAAATGTATTAAATAAATAAATACGTGGATGCAGTTCATTCATATTTGGATTGTGAATAAAGCATTACAACAATGATCACAAAAAGCTTACTCAAACCAATAAATAAAGAATAATATGTTATTTTTTTCTGGACATATGTAACATGGAATCGTTCACAGTTCCATATGTGTGATATATACTGTAGTATTTGGTGTAAAGTGGAAATATTCCAGTTAAAGTTTCCCTCAGAACTATTAGACAAACAAGTTGTTTTTCGTTTTTGCATTTAACAGCCCACCTGTGAAAAAACAAATGTATTTGTTTTGGAGTTTGACATTTGCACTGAATAAAGTCTCTTGACCTCCTAATGTCAGGTTCACCTCTGTACATTAAAGCAGATATCAGCGATCTGGTCATTTTGGCTAATGCTGCGTTCAAGGCAGGCTTTTGAAACCGTAAGTTACAGCTTCAAGTCACGACTTATGACTTTGTAGCGTTCCAGGTAACCTGTAGCTCGTGTTTTTACCGTCCTGTTGTCTGTGAAAGTCACTATAACAACCACTCGTAACTTCCGACCCGTGAACTCGTACCAGATCGAACCGGTACGACTTCACAGGTCGGAAAAACACAAGTTACGAGTTTCCTTGAACGCACCATGAGTTAGCAGCCCCCGCCCTCGTCATGGATCTATTGGTCCTCGTCCCTACGTCACCACATTAACGCGCATCCCTTGGCTGCACACACAGCCCTTCATGCCGTTCTCTCTCCTCATTGGATAACACTTGTATCCCACAAGGAAAGTTTTCTCCTGGTTTACAGCAGAGCAGAGTGACGGAGAGACCAAACACTCTATGGAAGTGATTGCTGACGGAAAATAGGACTTTTTAGCGAAAACATTCCGCTGATATCTGCTTTAAGTGATCTGACTGGATTTAAAAAAGAAAATCTCATTCTTACCTGAATATTTGAAAGAATTCAATAAACAGTTCACCAGTTCCAGTTTTCTCTTATTCCTCATTTTCATATTTTACATTTTGTGAAAATTGTCATGTATGAGTTTGATCCTGAGCATTTTCCTCCCTATTATTTACCCTAAAACAGACTGACAAGATTAAAAATGAGTTTTGATTGTTTTCTTGCACAAAACAATTAAAGGAGTCATCACCCGGAAATCGCAATTTCTCTTGTTAAAACATGCATATTGGTGTTTGACCTCAGTTGAAACTTGCCTGAAAAGCTGGAGTTTGAAAGTGGCGCCTTTTTTTCGCTTCGGCTCTTTTTCCGAACAGGAATAGCACACAAGGGTGTGCCTTCCTAAAGCACCAGATTTTGATTCTGCTCCTACGGTGACCTCACCGTAGACTACTTGCCTCTTTCACCACCCAACCCGGCCCGTCCACTACCTGAAATCGCCGAAGCGGTACCAGGGGGCTGTTTATGTTTTGGAGTCTGCATGCAGGCAAGCCCCCCCCCTGCTCTGTCCTTCCTGCGGCGAATCAACGCGTGCCTCATACAGTGCACATCCGGACCAGTCAAAACCTCGCGCGTCATCTCGCGTGATAAAGTCGCGGTAGGAAAAAGGGTCAGAACAAGCTCAATGTTTGATTAAAGTTATTATTATTTTTTCTAATAAGTTTTACGAATTGATCCAAAGCGATCCAAGGGGGGCTGGATATGTAAAAAACCAGGTTATGACTCCTTTAACCAGTTGAATTGGGAAAAAAAGATTAACAGTGATGTTCCTGATAATTAATCATGTGTAATATCCTCCCCAGTTGATTCATCATGACTTCAGTGACTGGAATGGCACTGCTGGGCTTGGCCTTGTTTGCAGGACCCGCCGTGGCCTTCTTCCCAAACGGGGCTGTGTTAAACAGTCATGACAGCATTACTGAAACAGCTCTTCTGCAGAAAGTGACTGAGACATGTCGGGCAGTGGCTAAGGAAGCTGGTCATGAGTTCAGTCCCATGGTACGTTTGATGGTAAAACCTCTTTTCCAACTTTCACTTTTATTGTAATTTTCATGTGACGTCACGGCCCGTATGTACGGAAGCGCATTGCATTCACTGGATTAAAGAAAACGTAGACACCTTATCTCATAATTACAAGGTCCTGATATTGTAATCATGAGATCACTGGGAAGTCACATGACTGAAAACTATCATAGCTGCAGCTCTAACTAAATATTTATATTCATGAGGCAGTGTATCATTTTTAAATATGAATATTTTGGCTATTGTTGTCAGTGAGATCAGTTTTTCAAATTAATGTGATTCCTTAGTCTCTGGTGACATATTGAGGTATTTGATGATTATTTCCTGTACATTTCTTACATACAGCTGCTTTAATAAATTGTTTGTTTTGTTTATTTGTTTGAGGACAGTGCACATTAATGAACAGTGACACCAAACCATCTTATCTCCTACTGCTAGTGAAACAATGAGAGGAATTTCATTAGGATAGCTGTTCTCCCCTGTGACTGGACTTGATGCCAACAGAATTTAGTGCTCCAAAAGTAGTGGAGACTTCTTGTACAACAGCAATAACAGGTTCCATGGGCTGTTGTAACATTTCCGTATGCCATGACTCTCAATGAAAACAGTGTTTATCTGTCCACAGGGTTCCTCTCCTGAGGAGTTGGCTCAGGCCTGTCTGGGACCCACAGCTACAGGAGAGGTGTCAGGTGCCAAATTTCATTCTGCTCTTCAAGAAATCTACAAACAGAATGGACTGGTGGATCATGACTTTGTCAACAGGTGGGAGAAAGACTAAACAGCTATTAAAAAGCATAGAGGTTGGTGTTTTTATGATACGTCCATACACTAACAAAGTTAATACACTTGTGAAAATTCTGTCAGTGCTCCGCACCACTTCAACTCAGAGGAGTTCCTGCAGGGACGCAGCCTAATCACACAGGGAATGGTAGCCATTAAGGCTAACATTCGTAAGGAGAACTTCCAGGCTGCCAGAGAAACACTGGGCAGAGTCCTTCATACTCTACAGGTGAGAGACCAACTAGGCACACAGAGAAAGATGAAATATGAGAGATGAATTAGTGAGAAAATAGTGACTGAATGGATTTTGTGTGTTTCCATGTGTTTTCAGGATTTCTACAGCCACAGTAACTGGGTGGAGCTGGGATACACAAAGCCATATATCAACCTCATACACCAAACTCTGCCACTGGAAAACCTGGCAGGTGTGTGTGTCTGAGCATATGTCTAGACATTCAATATATTCAGAGATTCATTCAATATATTCAAAGATTCAATGAATCTTTGAATATGGAATGAACCTTGAAAATACTGAAGGAATCTATAATGTCAGATATACTCGGGACAGAAACTGAGAAGTTATGAAAGAATTGAGAGTCAGAATGCACTTTTCATGTATCATGTTCACACTGTGATTGTGTAGATTTCGACACTCCCACCTGCAATGACTGTGCCAGTGGAACATGTCCCAACCCCATCCTCCCCAACATCCTGAAAGAGAAGAAGCTCACATCAGGCTACATGAGTATCTTCTCTCCTGACAAGCCTAAAGGTATCCGTAACAAATGTATTATTAAATAATGATAATAAAAAACATTTTCAGATACATAGGGCCATATTTGTATGTAAACTGTGTAACCTCTACTACTATGGGTCTCTCGATTAACAATAACAATGATGACATCATGGCACAGTGTGAGACCATGTTGACCAAGTTGTTTCCACCACCACTGCTGTACGACTGTATATGGTAAAAACACTTAAAGCACCAGTATGTAGCTTATTTGGCTTTTTAATATTGTTTTCATAAATATGTATTTCACTGAAGTGGAATAACGTGGAATCACGTTCAGTGTCAGCGTGACCATAGGTAACCACGGAAACTCACCGGCGCTCAGGGAGAAAGTTTTCCTGCTAGCACCTGTTAAAACTGTCACCACTGTGTAGTGTGAGGAAGGACGGAGGCACTGATGTTGCATTCAGGTGCAGTCAGGCAGACATCGTCGGCAAACCAACAGGATGTTTTACTCACCGAGAGAAAGACGGTAAAACGTGGGTCAGGTAAACAATACGACATCACCATGACAACATATTGTTTTGCCTTGTGCTGGTGGAACACTTGTTTACATAGAGGCTTGTTTATCCTGTTACATGCATGATGATGATGGGGGGAATTCTTACATATTATACCTTTAATGAAGTAGTTTCCCATTTAATCTAGAAAACCAAATCAGTCTTTTTTAAATTGCTACAAATATATGATTATCCATGTTGGTCAACATTTTATGAGAATTTCATTACTTGAAAAACCAACAAAAGAAATACGATCAACTTATACGGTAAGTGACTTTCTGTAGTGTCAAGCAGGTTAAAGAAAATATCATTAGATTACTGATGTGTGTAAGAGACTGCATGTAGACTTAGATAATTCTTTGATAACAGCATTTTCCATCTCAAATCATGTTAATTTACACACATTTTTTTGAAAATCAAAAGGTGTATAATATCGTGACAGTCATGTTGCCAAGGAGACGATCGTGAGTCCCGTACTTAGTTCAACGGTTTAATTTTCCACACATTAACAGCTGAACAGACTGGAAGTCTCCGCCGGCAAACACCCTTTCACTCCCACTTCACTCCCATTTTTACTGTCATTGTAAAGCTCAACAGTTTCCTCGGGTGAAGGAATAACAACAGTCTCGATACAGATCAGCTGGCGCTGTTGCCGCAATGTTTTTGAAATTTCCGGGTTTGATTCTCATGTCCGACGTTGCGCTCGCGCTGACTCTCTGCCCAATCAGCGGAAGGCAGTCGGATGACGTCACGTTATAGTATCGCTTCGGCTCGCTTGGAACCAGGGCCGAGGAGGTACTAAAAATGGGACCTGGTACCAGGTACTAGGGCTAGTGGAAACACGCAAATGGCGCGCCGAGCCGTGTCGTACCGTGCTAGTGGAAACGCGCCATAAGTGGCATTTCTTGGGGTTGAGGCTAAGTCTAGCTTGGCGGATGGCATGGAGGACATCATGCAGGTTCTGGAGCGCCCCTTGGAAATCTGCAGCATTGGCCAAGAGGTCGTCAAGGTACACCACACAGCGGTTGTGGGGTATGTTGGTCAGGACCCTCTCCATGAGGCGCTCAAAGGTTGCAGGAGCATTGCACAGTCCAAATGGCACCACCTTAAACTGCCACAGACCCTGGCCGATTGCGAACGCCGTTTTAGGGCGAGACTCTGGTGTCAGCTCCACCTGCCAATAATCACTGCATAAATTGAGGGAGCTAAACCACGAAGAGCCAGCGATGTAGTCCAGGGCATCATCAACTCGTGGCAGGGGGTAAGAGTCCTTGTGAGTGACATCATTGAGACGCCTGTAGTCCACACAAAAACGCCAGGTGTCATCCTTCTGAAGGACCAGGACTGCTGGTGCTGCCCAGGGGCTATTTGAGGGCTCGATGATACCTGCCTGATGCATCTCCTCGACTTTCTGCTTTCCGCCACCCGCTTGGCAAGGGGAAGGCGTCGTGGGCGGAGGCGGATGGGGCGGGCCTCCCTTGTGTCTATATCGTGGAGGACCAGATTGTTGTGGGTGCAGTCCTTGTCCTTCACAGCAAAAACATCACTAAAGGCCCGCAGTAACTCCATAAGGTGGTGCTGCTGCTCCCTGTTCAAGTCCTGAAAACTCCTCTCAAAGAGGTCATCGATGGCCCCCTTGATATCCATGGTCTGCAACTGGGAGGGGGGGGGGGGTTCCTCCCACTGGAAAACATGGTGGTGTAGTCATTTCAGCTGAGGTGGTCCTCACTGGCGGCCCTGATGCTTGGTTGGTCTCAATGTTGCTGGACTTATGGAGGACTATGGTTTCAGTGCCCAGGTAGAGTGTTGCTTTGGACACATCGACCACAGCCCCCCACTTGTTCAGGAGATCAAGGCCGATGATACAGGGGTCCTGGATGTTGGCCAACCAAAATTGATGCTGTGTCTGTTGGCTGCCCACCATCACTCGGAGCTATCCGGTTCCCATCATCTTGGCACGGTCGCTGGTAACAGTAATGATGCACTGCGTCGTGGTGCTCCAACCCCGGGGAAATGGTCTGTTGGAGTTGGGCAGGATCCCTGGACGGAGCAGAGAGATAGTGAACCCAGTGTCTACCAGGGCTCGGCAGATTGTCCCCTCAAGGGGCGCAGTCCAGATATAGTCCATGGACCCAACCCAGGCATCCAACTCGTGGTGTAACTGCTGCCCTGGTCTAGTTTGATGACCCCATCGATGGCTGGTTCCTTGGTGTTGGAGCAGGGCAGTTGTGGGCGATGTGGCCAGGGACCCCACACCTGTAGCAGCCTTCTTCAAGCCTCCGCGGTGTTGTCCTGGAGACGAGGTGGCTTGACACACAGCAGCCTCCTCATCGCTGTCCTCACAGGAGGCCTGGCTGACTCAGTGGATGTCACTGCGGCGATGTCCTTCAAGGCACAGGACATGTTCAACCCGCTCTGCCTCTGCCAGAGCTGCTGTCAGGGTGCTGGGGGCATGCAGTTGGAGATGTTCCTTAAGGCGTTCAGGCTGGAGACCACTGATGAAAGCCTGCACAGCTACAACGAAGTTGGGGCGTCCCCACCGGGTGTAGGTGCGTAGGTTGGCAGCGAAGGTGCCCAGGCTTTCACCAACTTCTCTCCTGTGAGCAGATCTCTGGCATCGTCATCGGCATGGGTGCAGCGTCCAAATCAACGTTGAATTGCCATCTTCAACATCAGCCAGTATAGAAGCTCTTCAGGTCTGATATAACATCTCACCGTTGGCTCTGGCAATGACTGGACTGGAGCCAACTGGAGCATACCATCAGCTCTGGAAATGACGTTCCGTGTCAGCTGTTCCACACACCGTTCACGCCGGGGATTGCTGCGCCCGTCTGACCGCCCAGCGGGACCCTTGAAGCAGCCGCTCTCCCGTATCAGCCCGCTGTCTTGCATCTGGGTGATCAGAGAATCGCAGTAATCGCAGTAATCCCACTTCTGACACCAATGTGACAATCGTATTGCCAAGGTGATGATCGTGAGTCACGTACTTAGTTCAAGGGTTTATTTTTCCACACACAAACAGCTGAACAGAATGGAAGTCTCTGTCGGCAAACACCCTGTCACTCCTGGTGCCGACATTTTTACTGTCATTGTAAAACTCAACACAATGTAACCACAGAATAAAGGAATTAATTAACACACTGTCGCAACTATTTCACACTTTGTCTTATTTACAAACACATTCACAACCCGTATTTACAACATCAGCCAAACACCTGTGACAGTTGAGGTTCCTGTCACTATGCCTCCAATTGATCATGTGCCCTGGCTACTTGGCCAAAGGGATGTCCCTTTGGGTGACTGGCAAGCACGCATGACTCTTACCCGGGAGGTGTGGGTTCAATCCCCGCCCAGGCCCTCTTCACCTTGCCACACACCCACAAGTCATTATGCCACAGTCCACAAGGGGCGCTACAATATCATTCTAAAAAATGACCCAGTTTGAGCTGCCCCCTCTGTCTTCTACCAGGTAAATGCAGCCATGGAGGTGAGGCTGACTTGACTAGCACAGCGATTCCTCGTGGTGGCATCAGCAAAGATGAGCGTCGCTCTGACAATTCGGCCTTACATGATGCTGCTGTGACTGCAGCCATCGCTGCAAGTCTACAGCTACTGGACGACATCCGCTCAGCTGCTGGTAACAATGACTTTCTGAGGTATGACGGCCAGATGTGAAAAATTACTACATGCTGTACAATCTGAAAATTGAATCATGGCAAAAAATGACCATTCTTTCTTTTTCTCTCCCAGAATGATGGGGATCGCTCGCTCATCTGTTGTGTGCTTTGTTATTGACACCACTGGCAGTATGTCTGATGACATTGATGAAGCCAGGAATGTTGTTTATGAAATAATTGACAGCAAAAAAGGAACACAAGATGAGCCCTCTGAGTACATCCTGGTGCCCTTCAATGACCCCGGTATGAACCATTGTACTACCAGTCATGTATAGGAAATCAGTAGTACTTTGACAGTTGAATAATGCCATAGCATGTTATTAATTCTCATTGAGATGAGAAACAAAGGCACACTGTAGTTCTTGTAGAGGTGCTGGCAATGGAATATGTAAGGAAGGAAAGAGAATCAGCGCACACACCTGAGGTAGAGATGTAGAGGATGACACAGCTGTCTCTTGGTCACCTGCAGAGGGCGGAGCCAGATCCTTGTAGTCATCAAAGCTAGCTCTTTGGAAACAAGGATTTGGAAATGTATTTGGCAGCGTTCCGGCCAATTACGTTGTCAAATGAATTTCTTACACTTGGAGCTGAGTGTTTCCTTCCATATATTTAATTCTCCACAGCAGAGTTGTTTCACTGTATTGTAAATACATTCTAAAATATATTTAGCAAATTATGTTACTTTAAATATACTGCACACAGTCAGAGTGGTTCTGTAGAATTAAAAGTGAGAAAATGTTTTTTTGTTCATGTAGAATTTGGACCAATGATCAGGACAACAGCCCCTGAGAAGATGAAAACAGAAATCTCTAAACTCAAAGCAAACGGAGGTGGAGATGCACCTGAGATGAGTCTGTCAGGACTTCGAGTAAAGCAATTATATTATATTTTCATAGTGTAAGTAGAATGGATGTTGATATATTTTTATGGTTGATTAAAGACAGTGATCCTTGTTTCCCCAGCTGGCTCTCACTGGTGCCCCAGGCTCCTCCGACATCTATGTTTTCACTGATGCCACAGCCAAAGACATCAACCTCAAAGACACCATTTATGCTCTCATCAGGCGTACCAAGTCAAGTGTAAATACTGATTAATACCAGTGTCCACTCCATTTGTTTATGTACGTATAACTTTCAAAGATCAAACTATTTCCACAGGTGTCATTCTTCATAACTAATCCCACATTGAGAAGTCGTCGTTCCCTCCAAAGTGCTAGCTTTGATGACTACAAGGATCTGGCTCTGGCCTCTGGAGGCCAGGCCATCCAGGTGTCCAAGGCACAGCTGCCTCAGGCAACAGACGTCATCCGTGACACCTCTACTTCAGCTATGGTAAGACTCAGCAGATGTTTGGCGGTTGGACCAGAACAATCAAAGTGTTCTTCTCTTGCTCTCTAACCCTGACCCTCACTGCTTTAGGTTACAGTTCTTCAGCGAGCAAGGAACCCTGGGAAGGAAGAGACCTTCTCCTTTGCACTGGATGTATCTCTTCGAAACATCACCATATACATCACAGGAACATCCATTACTTTCACACTGACCAACCCTGCAGGTAGCACTCCAGTCTCAAAGCAATGTTGTAAAAATATGTTGAAATCTTTCCTGATGTCCATCTTTCTTAGACATATAGACTGTTGTCTCTTCATGATGAATAATACATGGTGAAAACCTCCAGGTGTGAGCCAGAGCAGCACCGAGGCCACTGGTAAACTGGGAACCATTCAGACAGTGGGCAACCTGAGAAGAATTCGTCTCAATGCTGACAAGCAGACAGGAATGTGGAAGATCAACATTAAGTCCACCCAACCATACACACTTAAAGTCACAGGTCAGATACTGTACATTTATTAATTAGACAGGAACTTCCTGTTGACATAGCGTCCTCTTGTCCATGGCTGGATCTGTACAAGATGCACATTTACTCTCTCTGCAGTCACAATATCAGTGTGTGCTTGTGTTTCCAGGTCAGAGTACCATTACATTTATCTATGACTTTGTGGAAAGCTTCAAGGGACCTCACCCAGGATTTGCAGTGATCAGTGGGCGTCCAAAAGCAGGTAACATATAGGCTATCACTAGTAATGATCAGTTTCAGTGTTTCAGGTCAGAACATTTCAGAATGTTAAACATCCAAGTTAGCAGAGGTGGGTGGTAACATTATTTTTCGTCTTGTATTTGGTAATGCTTGCTGCAAATCCAATTTCCCGCGGGATAAATAAAAAACTGAACTGAACTGAACTGAACAAGTGGTACTTTTACATTGAGCAACATTCTGCTTGCTACTACTAATTTTTATCGATCCAGTGCGCAGTCTATTTGTTTATGTTTTGACGAAGATACTGCCAACAGAGGCGCTGTCACATGACTGCGTTTCACCAATCAAATGTAGCAACTAATGACGTTTGACTACATTTCACTTGCCACATGACCCCACACAAAATCTCTGCGGTAAACAGGGCAGCTACTCCGCCTCAAATTTGAGAAACACACTAACACGCGGTTAGTAGATGTGTTCTGACTGTGAATAGAATGACAAACTTTTTCTCAGTATTTTAAATTTACAGAACTTTAAGCAGACTTCTGTGTACACAAATCGGGCAGTGCCCTAATGAAGTTTGCCCAAGTGGAGTTGCCGTACGCAGCTGTCCAAGATGGCTTGGCATTGGTGTGACAGTGCCTGTATTGAATGGTTTTGCATACAACAACATATTTTAAGTGATACGCCAACATTCTTGTTTGTGTCTTGCCTCACTCTCGAGTCCATGACCAGCAGATAGACAAGGGAGATAGAGCTGTATCGCCTGTAATTAGCTTAGCTCAAACACTGGAAGTGTATGGGTAGTGTTAGCCTGCCTCCTACCTGAGCTGAAATCAGCAGTCAGAAGCTGAATTAATTTTAGCTCTAAACTCTGTAAATATATCACTTTATCAACATTTCAAACATTTTTAGGTGAGAAAGTATCCGTTTAGATCAGCAGTGTGTCGTTAATTTGTCTAAATCCCAGCTGTTTACTATTGTGTTGAGACAAATTCGGCGCTACTCAAGCTAGCCGTTGTGACCAACGCACTTCTGGTTACTTTCACAAAATAAAACACCCGTTGCCCTTTACACACACACTTTTACTTTGAAATAGTACTGTACTTTTGTGCTACCAGCTCCTCACCTTGATTTCCAACAGACCGGCCCAACCAGCCGACCACCCATTTGTCCGGCGTCCAGTTCCCATTTCTCCGACTTAAGTAGCCCTAACCCTTTTCCTTATTCCTAACCTCTGTAGAATGAGTAGTCGAGAAATGAGCATAACTCGGTCAGGTCAGTTCCAGACGCATTCAGTCCAAAAACATAACTGGGTCAGGTCAGGTTGTACCCCGGCCTCGCTCTCTCCCTCGCGGATCGACAACTCCCCGTCCTACTGTGCTGTGATCACAGGCTTGAGCAGCCGTCCAATCGAAACGCGGATAAGCGTCAGAGAGCCTATTGAGACGTGCCAAAGCTTGCTTTTTATTTTATTTTTTGCAAAATTGCTGATTTTGGCATGAGAATTGTTTGAGTGGCGTGAGAGCGTGAGACAGGACCTAAAAGCGTGTGATGCATGCCAGATGTGTGAGAGTTGGCAACCCTGCCTACCCTCCATGTAGCTAGCCGTCTTTGCTTGAACCCTCCGTTTTGACCGATCTCGTCCCGTTACCGGCATTTGACCGCTCAAGATGCCTTACCGGAGAGTTTTGTCAGCTCTGAGACCAAGATCGATCCGTTTAGAGTTGCTGAAGAGTGTCTCTGATGACTTTAGGTGGAGGCAGGCTAACACTACCCATACACTTCCAGTGTTTGAGCTAAGCTAATTACAGGTGATACGGCTCTATCTCCCTTGTTACTGCACGCACAGTCAAAAGGATGGTGTCTATCTGCTGGTCATGGACTCTGAAGTGAGGCAAGACACGTAATTGCGCATGGCCCATGCAAGAGATGATCTTGGGGTTTAATTAACACTTTTGTCAATAAAAATGAATTTTTAACTCATTCCTGATTCCCGTCCCTACGTTTCTTCTGTCCTCTGGAAACCCAGGCCAGCCAGCCTCCTTGATGGTCACAGTAATGGGAAGTAGAGGTCCGTCCTCAGTGACTGTTGGAAGCATTGGCCTCGTGACTGTGTCTGGTCCTGAAACTATGAGCAACAGCACAGTGACTGACATGGGTAGTGGATCCATTCTGGTGACTGTTGACAAGGTCCCTGAGGGGGAGTTTGTTGTCATTCTGAAAGGAACAGACAAAGTGTCAAATAGTGAATTTCAGAGACAGTCCACCACCCAGATGTCAGTCTCCAAAGTGAATATCCAGGTCTGTATCTTTACATCCATTCATGTGAATCCATTCATGCAACTTCCATTTGATGATCAGTTCCAGAAACCAAGGGGTAGCGAGGAAATATGCTTACCATACTAAAATAAATCCAGTTTACGTAGAGGTACATGAGGGGAAATATGAAGATTTTCAGCATTGTCTTTCTGAAGTATAAGAGAGACATTTCTCTTCTTCACCTTTTTCTTTCCCTTGTTCTTTCTTCCAATTTCTCTTCAGGCTGTGGTGGACCGCAGTGTGGAGCCAGGACAGGAATTCCGGCTCCCCTTTAGTGTAATGACCCAGAGCTCTGGTGGTCAGTACCTCGTCAGCGCTAGGAATGACAGAGACTTCCCCATGAAATACCCAGAAAAGTGAGAATCAACTAAAAAGAATTCTTTTATTTTATTAAGGGCATATTCACAACTGCTTTGTTCCAATTCAGCAACTAAACCAATACAACTGTTGCATTGCAGTTTGGGGCCGTTTGTATTTACACACAGTAAGGCAAGGCAAGGCAAGGCAAGGCAATTTTATTTGTAAAGCCTGTTTTTCACAAACAGTTTGTCTCAAAGGGCTTCACATGACATCTCAGATGAAAATCTAAGCTTTCGGTTTCAGGCGACCTTCATCAGAGCAATCTAATCAAATCCTGTAACTAAAAAGGGATTTTTTTCTGTTCTCTTGACAGCATCAACCTGACAACTGGATTATATTCTAATAATTCATTGACCATTACACCACTTGCCAACACACCATCAGGCACTGATGTCACTCTGACATTGGAAGCCAAGTCGTCCAGTGGTGCCGACACCAATTACATTGTTCTGAGAATGTCTGTTGTTACAAAGGTAACCATCACATCCTACACACTGCTGGAGGGAGTGAAAAACAATTTTTGGAGATTCCTACAAAAGTTATACAACAATAATACATATTTAAAGTTCCCTTGATGGTCCCAAGATGTATCCCTTTGTTTTTTCCTGTCCTTTCCAGATTACAGATTTTGTTCCTCCTCTGTGTGAAGTGGTGAGTGTGCTGGCTGATGACTGCCCTCACAATGTGTCTCAGTGTGGACCTTTCCAGTGGGAGCTCTCGGCCAACCTTACTGATGGAAATGGCACTGGGATTGAGAAGATCTGGCTGCAACAGGGTGATGGAACCCTCTCACACACATCTCTGAGTGTTCCTGCTGTCCAGGCCAAATACAATGCCTCCTGCTGCTCTCAGATTGTGGAGTTTGTAGCTGTGGATACAGTTGGCAATGTGGGAAAATGCTACCAATCAATTGTTCGTTCAGGTGGCCCACCTGCCTTCACTCTGTCACTGCCACTGTTGTTTTGCCTGCTAGTGTCTGCTTTTGTAATGTGGCCTTGAAGGCAGCACCAGTAATGTTACATTACTCATCGTGGTCATCATAACGGAGTGAAACTGAGGGGATGATCATCTTAACTTATTGAGTGCCAGCCCTTTTATAAAATGCTTAAAGCTGTACAGAAAAGAAAAAAATGAATTAAATTTGAGCCCACTGTGGGTCTTAACATTAATTCAATTCAATTCAGTTTTATTTGATAGAGAGGGACAATGTTCAAAATTCAAATTTCAATCATTACCTACTCATCCTCATGTCGACTAAGGGTTAGGAGAAGTTTCAGAGTCCTCCGTGGCTTTTTGGAGTTACAGGGGGGGTCGGCGCAGCACTGCATTGCCATATGACGGTCGCGAAAGGGCCTCACTTTTCTTCATCCAAAAAGACACACCAAGAAACAACCAAATACCTCCATACTGCTCGTCTGTAATGTCCCTCTTGTATTGAAGCCCTGACATGAGAAATTGTTCCAAAATTAAATAAGTCTATATTTGAAGCTTGTGGAAACGCACTGACACCGGCAGAGCAGTGAACTGAGACACTGTTTTACACCTGCCATCAATTGATTCCAGTCCCTGGTCTTGTAGTGAAAGGCAGTTTCTGCCTCAAAATGGCTTTATG
Organism: Decapterus maruadsi; assembly: GCA_030347415.2. Taxonomy (NCBI): domain Eukaryota; kingdom Metazoa; phylum Chordata; class Actinopteri; order Carangiformes; family Carangidae; genus Decapterus; species Decapterus maruadsi. The sequence continues at coordinate 33,782,233 of CM064901.1, read as the reverse complement.
TCACTCGACAGAGTCATATCTACGTTAATCACTACTTTTTATAACTTCAAAATTTAGTAAAGGGCCATTGCAACACATGTTCTAAACCCGCCAAAATTAATTCCAGCTCCTGGTGTTGCAGTAATTGGACATTGGACATTAAAGGTAGGGTTGGAGATTGTGGAAAAACGGTACACACGTCAAAAATTCAAGCTCCTTTCCTCAAACTTCTCTCTGAAGCCACGCCTCCAGAGCACAGGAACACACAACGTCTTGTTCAGTGTTGGGTTCACATCAAGGTGAAGCCATGAAGGTGTTGCTCTCGCGGTGTGACTCAATGTAATCCCAATATGAGTGACGCGGCTTTCCACAATACTGTCACCTGTCGGCATCGTTAACGTTCCTCCATCTTTTTCCCATTTTTGTGAAAAAGCTTTTCATTAATTACATAGACATTAGCAGAGTCTCAAAAGCAAAAGTACTCGTATATGTTATTTATTCATTATAACTCTATAACTTCTTAAAGCTTTTTGCTGGTAGAGTATGTTAGATACAGCTGTTTGATGAACTATAACAATACATCGTTGTTTATGGTTATGGTTATGGTTATGGTTAAAGCGGCCGCCCCACGTAGAGGCTACAGTCGAATCCCGTATCGGACAGCCCTTTCCTGCACGTCACCCCCCCTCTCTGCCTCCCCCTTTCCTGTCTATCTCTACTATGGGCTATCAAATAAAGGCAAAAAAAGCCAAAAAAAATATATACTTTGAAATAAAACAGCACAGTATTCTCTGAAAAGAAAAAAGTTGGAGAAAAAAGAAGTTCTTTCATAGCTCAGGACAAATCATGGCCTAATTCATGTTCCACAAATTTCCTTATGATTGTTTGAAAACTCAATGGCTTACGTCCAGCAGCTTTTATAGCTGATGGACCTTTGAGTTACGATTGTGATTCAACCTGCACTCATCAATATGTAATATATAACATATTACAATATATAACTGAAAGAATGATAATGTGTACGTGAGAAATAGGCTCAGGATGAAATCACGGACAATTACCACCACAATCCACCATTCCTCGCACTTTTAAGGCAAGGCAAGGCAATTTTATTTGTATAGCCCGTTTTTTTTTCACAACCAGTTTGTCTCAAAGGGCTTCACATGACATCATAACAACATCCTCTGACCTTAGACCCTCACATCCACTGAGGAAAAACTCCATAGAAAGGGCAATATTGTTTCAATTTTAAGGTTTGATTGTCATTCTGCTGGTTCCTATTCCAGTAAGTGTGCTATGCTATGACAGTTTATTGCATAATAAAAAAATTGCATTGCACTGATCTTTGGTCCCACTTACTGTAAATGTGTGTTAAAAGGGCACTGCAATATAAAGGTGTCTCCCGTCCTGTTATCATACCTTCATTTTTTTATCAGCTACTGACTTGATTTGAATGTTATTTGTTTATTTCATTCTACATCCATATCAACCAGTCGACTCTGGTCTTTTACTATTATAGCTATCTTCATGGGTTGTAACTTGGATGAAAATTTGAAATTTGGCATCATAACAATGACAAAAAATCTTCCATGTACCAATTAAATAAAATGAAATGTCAAACTCTGAGCTGAACAGTGAAGACTGTAATCCATCCCAGCATTTTAGCAAGCTTTGAGTCCTGTATGTCCTGGCTACAGGTCCAAAATCCACTCCTCCACCTCTAACTTGAAAGGTGGCAATAATGCATCAAGTGGATTTGCCCCACCTTTGTTTGAACTTGTTTATGTTGCAAGAACCATTTCTTGATTTGCAGAATCAATTAAAACATGACTTATCTCAGAATGTATCCGTTAGTTAAGGTGTGTCTTCAGTTATGACCACATTTACACCAGTTGAAATGGGCTCAGATGATGATAATAGGTTTTTATGAGGGAAAAAACCTGCAGTCCTGATTACAAGCGAGTGTGACGGATATGGACGTGGATGAAGATAGCATGCACACACACACACACACACACACACACACACACACACACACACACACACACACACACACACACACACACACACACACACACACAACACACTGTTTGAATGTCCAAGTCTCCACCCATAATCACATGCAGATAGTGGGAAGTGTTTATATTGAGCAGTCTGGGGATGCATGTCACAGTGGCTGGAGTCATCAGCTGAGAATAATCAAGGTATGCTTGTATTTCAGTCTTTATTTTTGTTAATTTATTTGACAAACTACTTACATAGTTTATGAAACATTTGATTTTAAAAAAGGAATTATATGAGATTGTTTGTGATATACATTTGATTTTAAAAAAGGAATTATATGAGATTGTTTGTGATATACATTTGGTGTAAAGTTTAAAACTATGGGACGGACAGGTGTTAATATCTGTCTTCTCTTTTTTGTCTTTGTTTGTTGCTGTTTTATTGGATAATATCAATGAAAGTGAGTTCCAAGGAGTTGGAAGCCAGATTTTGGTTCACTTGTTATGTAATGACTTTTCATTCAGTGAAAGGCCTGACCTATGCACTTAAGGTCAGGTTCACCTGTACATTAAGCGATCTAACTGGGTTTTATAAAAGAAGATCTCAATTTCTGGATGAAAGCAACTGGAAGTTTGAACGAATACAACAGACACACATCCTAAAAATCAGCCTATTATATAGTCATTTTATATTATCTTCTCATTTCCATTCAGGCAGGAGGCTCAAAGTACCAGCCTGTAAAACTAAGCGGTACAAAAGTAGTTTTATTCCATCAGCCACATCAACATGGCGAAGAAACCTTGAGAACTGTTGGTTTTTATTTGGTTCTATTGAGTTTTATTTGGTCTCACGCACTGTTGTCACTTTATTTATATGTCCTGTCGCATGAAGTGTGCTGTTTGTTTGTCTTTTAATGTCATGTAATTCACTGCAAACAAAATTTACCTGAGGGTACTAATAAAGTAACCTTTGACCTTGGATTTGTCGTATCATGGTAAATTCTGTAGATTTCCTCTCTACATATCATTTACCCTCCTCCAGGAGATTCATCATGACTTCAATGATTGGAGTAGCACTGCTGGGCTTGGCCTTGTTTGCAGGACCCACCGTGGCCTTTGTGCCTATCGGGGGTGGGGCGTCCACTCATGTCAGCATTACTGGAACGGCTCTATTGCAAAAAGTGACAGAGACGTGTCGGGCAGTGGCTGAGGCAGCAGGCCATGAGTTCAAGCCGACGGTAGGTTTGTTGATAAAAATGTGCAAGACAGACATAAACCTAATCTCACAACATGAAGAAACACACATACACCCACATCATGTTTGTATTTTAATGACGTAGATGTCGAGTATATTGATAAGGTGAAACAAAGAAGTTGTGTAATAGCTGCATTTTATTACTGATGGATAGAATGAGAATAGCTGTGCTCTCCTGTGCCCAGGATTGATGCCAACATAAATTAGTCCTACTCCAGGGAAAGCAGTGGTTGCTTTATTGTACAACAGCAATGATAGGTTTTTCTTCATTTCCATGCTGTTTGTGACTATTCTCAATGAAAACAGTGTTTATCTGTCCACAGGGTTCCTCTCCTGAGGAGTTGGTTCAGGCCTGTCTGGGACCCACAGCTACAGGAGAGGTGTCAGGTGCCAAATTTCACTCTGCTCTTCAAGAAATCTACACTCAGAATGGACTGGTGGATCGTGACTTTGTCAACAGGTGGGAGAAAGTCTAAACAACAGTTGTTAAAAAGCAGATGTTTGTCCATACACTCACCAAGTTAATATTTGTGAAAATTCTGTCAGTGCTCCGCACCACTTCAACTCAGAGGAGTTCCTGCAGGGACGCGGCCTAATCACACAGGGAATGGTAGCCATTAAGGCTAACATTCGTAAGGAGAACTTCCAGGCTGCCAGAGAAACACTGGGCAGAGTCCTTCATACTCTACAGGTGAGCAACTAGGCACAAAGAGAAAGATGAAATATGAGAGGCGAATTAGTGAGTTAATGATTGAAAATAGAGACTAAATAGATCTGTGTGTGTTGCCATGTCGTTTTTTATTTGTAGGATTTCTACAGCCACAGTAACTGGGTGGAGCTGGGATACACAGAGCCATATATCAACCTCATACGCCCAGATCTGCCACTGGAAAACCTGGCAGGTATGTGTGTCTGAGTAAATACAGTATATATACAGTACTATAATGTTCTGCCACCTTAAAGCCCCAGCATGTAGGAGTTCCCCCCATCTAGCGGTGCGGTTGCATATCTGAATGTATTCTTGATGTTGCGTTCACGTGAACTCGGGCAGACGTCAGAAAAACAACAGACGCTGCATGTAACAGGATAAACAAGCCTACAAGCCCCCCCCCCCACCTTGTATATTTGTAACGACTTGTAACAACTCATTCTAAGGTACGAGAAAGCTAGAAAAACCAGATAAGTTACATACTGGGGCTTTAAATGGGTTTACTGATATTAGTCGGGTGCATTTATGAAAAAAAAGCACCTTATCGTAAAAAAATTCTAACAAAAGGTTTCTCAACTGTTTTTTATAGTATTAGGTGTCCTTAATAACATACTAAAAGTTTACCAAAGTTTGACCACTGGAAAGGTGTCATTTTCAGGATGGCGTCCTAATGTAAATGTAATGGGTTGAAGCCCGGAGAGACACCCCAGGTGAATAGGGTAAAAATTTTAACTAACAGGTATCACCATGAAACTTCCCAAGTTTATCACTTACATTAAGACAAATATTTTTTGTATTACAAGTTTTGTCAAATGTTATGTTTAAATATGTAAATGAGACAATAACTAATTAAATATGCACTAAATTGCATACTTTTCCAGATCCACTTCAGCAGCACTTATACACACCAAACCTTCCAGTTTGATCATTTTCCATATTCTGAAGGTTTTTACGGAGGGAATTTTTGATATATCATTCACAGCCTGATTTATACAATATTTGAGTCCTGAAAACATGGCGAAATTTGATTTATTTAGGGCTGGTGACAGTATTTTCTCATTTACAAAGTGATAAAAAGAGATATCCAAAATCCCCTCAGTAAGACCTTCTGACTCTTATGTGTTCTAATGTGTCAACAAAATAAAACAAGACTTTTGAAAGTGGCTTTATCCATTACATTTTTGGATCTGGAAAAATATGCAATTTAGCGCATATTTAATTAGTTATTGTCTCATTTACATATTTAAACATAACATTTGACAAAACTTGTAATACAAAAAATATTTGTCTTAATGTAAGTGATAAACTTGGGAAGTTTCATGGTGATATCTGTTAGTTAAAATTTTTACCCTATTCACCTGGAGCGTCTCTCCGGGCTTTCAACCCATTACATTTACATTGGGACGCCATCCTGAAAATGACTCCTTTCTAGTGGTCAAACTTTGGTAAACTTTTAGTATGTTATTAAGGACATCTAATACTATAAAAAACAACTGAGAAACCTTTTGTTAGAATTTTTTTAAGGTCAAGTCATAAATGCACCCGACTATATACTCAGAAACTCAGTCAGCAATCAGCAACTCATACATTATGAAAGACGAGAGTCAGAATGCACTCTTCATGTATCATGTTCACACTGTGATTGTGTAGATTCCGACACTCCCACCTGCAGTGACTGTGCCAGTGGAACATGTCCCAACCCCATCCTCCCCAACATCCTGCAAGAGATGAAGCTCACATCAGGCTACATAAGTATCTTCTCCCGTGAAAAGCCTAAAGGTATCAGTAACAAATTATTATATTAAATGAATGAACCCTATTCATATACATAGGGCTACATTCTAAACTGTGTAACTTCTGCTTCTGTGTCTCAGTAATGGTAACTGCCTTTCTGTAGTGTAAAGCATATGATTAGAACACTGACATGTTTAAAGGGATACGCCAACATTTTTTGTTCGTGTCTTGCCTCACTCCCGAGTCCATGACCAGCAGATAGACACCATCCTTTCGACTGTGCGTGCAGTAACCATGGAGATAGAGCCGTGATATATCGTCCGTAATTAGCTTAGCTCAAACACGGAAAGTGTATGGTTACTACAGAAGTGCTGTTACTTTGAAACAGGACGCTAACCTACCCTGGATGTAGCTAGCTTGAACCAAAATAAACTGTCTTCGCTTGAACCCTCCGTTTTGACTGATCTCGTCCCGTTACCGGCATTTGACCGCTCAAGATGCCTTACCGGAGAGTTTTGTCAGCTCTGAGACCAAGCTAAGCTAATTATGGGCGGCAGCTCTATCTCCCTTGTCACTGCACGCACAGTCGAAAAGATGGTGTCTATCTTCTGGTCATGGGCTCGGGGTGTGAGGCAAGACACATAAAAAAAAATGTTGGTGTATCCCTTTAAGAGACTGCATTTAAAACAAGAAAATCTCCTCACAGAAATTTAGCCACAGAGGCTGCTGCTGGGGTTACCATCTCTGTCAACATGGGAATTAAATGCATGACCTTAAGGTCAAGGCAGACACATGTCTCTGATAGCTGACCTTGAGGAACTTTAACCTGTCTATGTGTATGTGTATGTTTGATAAGTAGCCTGGGTCTTCTCAAAGCTGTAAGAAGAGTAGCGAATTGAAAATGGACACAGAATATTAAAAATTAGAAGAAATGCGCAGGATAACAATAGTGCCTTAGTGTTTTAGCCTTGTGGCACTAATTAAGTAATTCAATTAAGTAATATCATCATCACCTCAAAGCCATCTAAAAGGTGTAACTATAATATAATTCTAAAAAATGACCCAGTTTGAGCTGCCCCCTCTGTCCTCTACCAGGTAAATGCAGCCATGGAGGTGGGACTGACCTGACCAGCACAACGATTCCTCGTGGTGGCATCAGCAAAGATGAGCGTCGCTCTGACAACGTGGCCTTTCACAATGCTGCTGTGACTGCAGCCACCGCTGCAAGTCTACAGCTACTGGAGGACATCCGCTCAGCTGCTGGTAACAATGACTTTCTGAGGTATGACGGCCAGATGTGAAAAATTCCTACTTGCTGTACAATCTGAAAATTGAATCATGGGATAAAAATGACCATTCTTTCTTTTTCTCTCCCAGAATGATGGGGATCGCTCGCTCATCTGTTGTGTGCTTTGTTATTGACACCACTGGCAGTATGTCTGATGACATTGATGAAGCCAGGAATGTTGTTTATGAAATAATTGACAGCAAAAAAGGAACACAAGATGAGCCCTCTGAGTACATCCTGGTGCCCTTCAATGACCCCAGTATGAACCTTTCTACTCTACCAGCTATGTGTACTAGGAAATCATTAGTACTTTGACTGATGGATAATGCCATAGCATGTTATACCGTATTTTTAATTCTTCACTGCAGTTTTAATACTAGTCACATCGTGTCGTAAATACATACTCTTAGAAATAAAAGTGCTATGTAGAACCATATAAGGTTCTTCGGCTTGTCCTCATTGGATAACTTTTTGGAGGGTTCTTCTTAGAACCCAAAGAGTAAAGGGTTCTACCTAGAACCATCTGTGAAAGGTTACACCTAGAACCCCCAATGAGAGGTTCTACAAAAATCCCTTTTATGGCGTATTGGTTTCACCCAGAAGCCTTACTGGGGGTTTCATCCAGAAAATATCCCACTTCTTACGGTTTCATCTAGAAGCCACACAGGGAGTTCCACTAAGAATCCTTTTTTTAAATGATATTTTTTGGCTTTTCATGCCTTATAGGACAGTTGAGAGTGTGACAGGAAATGGGAGGCAGAGATGGGGGGAATGACATGCAGGACAGGACTGTAGCCTCAACACATGGAGCAGGTGCTCTACCAACTGAGCTAACCCCCCCCCCTCCCCCCCCACCACCAAGAACCCTTTTACTGGAACCCTTAGTGTTACCAAGAACCCTTGAAAAACCATTTCTTTGGGGAAAGGGTTTTTAAGGGTTCTCTGGATCAAAATGGTTCTTACTGGAACCCTTTGTGTTACCAAGAACCCTCGAAAAACCCTTTCTTCAGAAGAACACTTTGAGAAACCCTTATTTCTAAGAGTGTATATAAGGCAAATTGTGTTACTGTAAAACTGCACACAGCCACAGTGGTTCTGCAGGATTAAATGTGAAAAACGTTTTTGTTTTGTTCATGTAGAATTTGGACCAATGATCAGGACAACAGACCCTGACATGATGAAAAAAGAAATCTCTAAACTCAGAGCAACTGGAGGAGGTGACCACCCTGAGATGTGTCTGTCAGGACTTCAGGTACTAAAGCAATATGATACTGTCATAGTGTAAGTGGAATGGTTGTTGATATATTTTTATGGTTGATTAAAGACCATGGTGATCCTTGTTTCCCCAGCTGGCTCTCACTGGTGCCCCAGCCTCCTCCCACATCTATGTCTTCACTGATGCCACAGCCAAAGACATCGCCCTCAAAGACACCATTGTTGCTCTCATCAGGAGCACCAAGTCAACTGTAAATACTGATCAATACCAGAGACTACCCATGTCACTGTTAGTTTATATATATTTATGTATGTATAACTTTAAAAGCTGGAACTAATTTCTACAGGTGTCGTTCTTCATGACCGGTAGCGGAAGGAGGCATCGCCGTTCCCTTGAAAGAGCTAGCTTTAATGACTACAAGGATCTGGCTCTGGCCTCTGGAGGCCAGGCCATCCAGGTGTCCAAGGCACAGCTGCCTCAGGCAACAGACGTCATCCTTGACTCCTCTACCTCAGCTCTGGTAAGACTCAGCAGATGTTTGGTGGTTGGACCAGTTTGAACAATCAAAGTGTTCTTCTCTTGCTCTCTAACCCCAACCCTCACTGCTTTAGGTTACAGTTCTTCAGCGAGCAAGGAACCCTGGGAAGGAAGAGACCTTCTCCTTTGCACTGGATGAATCTCTTCAAAACATCACCATATACATCACAGGAACATCCATTACTTTCACACTGACCAACCCTGCAGGTAGCACTCCAGTCTCAAAGCAATGTTGTAAAAATATGTTGAAATCTTTCCTGATGTCCATCTTTCTCAGAGTTAGGCATTTGTCTCTTTATGATGAATAATACATGGTGAAAACCTCCAGGTGTGAGCCAGAGCAGCAACGCGGCCACTGGTAATCTGGGAACCATTCAGACAGTGGGCAACCTGAGAAGAATTCGTCTCAATGCTGACAAGCAGACAGGAATGTGGAAGATCAACATTAAGTCCACCCAACCATACACACTTAAAGTCACAGGTCAGATACTGTACATTTATTAATTAGACAGGAACTTCCTGTTGACATAGCGTCCTCTTGTCCATGGCTTGATCTGTACAAGATGCACATTTACTCTCTCTGCAGTCCCAATATCAGTGTGTGCTTGTGTTTCCAGGTCAGAGTACCATTACATTTATCTATGACTTTGTGGAAAGCTTCAAGGGACCTCACCCAGGATTTGCAGTGATCAGTGGGCGTCCAAAAGCAGGTAATATAGACTATCACTAGTCAGTCCAGTATCAGTTTCAGTGTTTCAGGTCAGTTGCACATTTGATATGTTCTGGATATTTTCTTCTGAAGGGTATTTATTGCTCAACCATACCTATTATTATCCAGGACTAGTAAACCTATTAGCATCAGTCCATCACTCAACACAAAATACTAAGAGATGCTATTCTGTGTAAAGTGCTCTCTGATGAATTCCTTGAAAAACTCAAACGTGTACATTGTTGTTTGACTATCTCAAGCTAAATGTATGTGTTAAAGGGATAGTTCACCCAAAATTCAAATTTCACTTTCACTTTCATGTTGGGGCTTCGTGTTTGGGTGAACTATCCCTTTAATACATTATTTAATAGCCACTAGATTGGCACCAACATGAATATAAACTCCATGCTCCATGATGTAATTGTATGTATTGTACTCGCCTGAACTGTATATGACTAATAAGGAAACAACATTTGTGGCTACGTGACTTTTATTCACAATTTTTGGACCGTTTGAGTTTGGCCTTTGCAACAATGTAACGTCCTTACGTTGGTTCGAATCAGATAATGGACCTTTAGGTTGAGAACCCACCCTTATACTCATGCCTGTCCCTACGTTTCTTCTGTCCTCTGGAAACCCAGGCCAGCCAGCCTCCTTGATGGTCACAGTAATGGGAAGTAGAGGTTCATCCTCAGTGACTGTTGGAAGCATTGGCCTCGTGACTGTGTCTGGTCCTGAAACTATGAGCAACAGCACAGTGACTGACATGGGTAGTGGATCCATTCTGGTGACTGTTGACAAGGTCCCTGAGGGGGAGTTTGTTGTCATTGTGAAAGGAACAGACAAAGTGTCAAACAGTGAATTTCAGAGACAGTCCACCACCCAGATGTCAGTCTCCAAAGTGAATATCCAGGTCTGTATCTTCACATCCATTCATGCAGCTTCCATTTGATGATCATCACAGAGTAGCAAAGAAATAGGCTTACTGATCCAGTTTACTCAGAGGCATTTAAGGGAAAATATGATGATTTTCAGTGTTGTCTTTTTGAAGTAGAAGAAAGACATTTCTCTTCTTCACCTTTCTCTTCAGGCTGTGGTGGACCGCAGTGTGGAGCCAGGACAGAAATTCCAGCTCCCCTTTAGTGTAATGACCCAGGGCCCTGGTGGTCAGTACCTCATCAGCGCTAGGAATGACAGAGACTTCCCCATGACCTATCCTAAAAGGTAAGAAGGAACTAAAATGAATTATTAAAATGAATCTGTACAGATTTGGGAAAACACTTTCTCACAGAGCACAGGTCAAGGAGAAGAAATGGAAAACACTCTGCGCATAGTGAACTGAAATATATTTATGTAATTTTAAACGAGTTAGATTATCTTGGTGCAAACACTGGAAACTGGAAAACTAGCCTGGATTAGCTTCGATAACTAAATCCACCAGCACCTCTAAAGCTATAATGTTAAGCCGTTTTCCCACTTAAATTAGCAGGTTTTTTAAACACGGGTCGACCGGCTCACAATCGGCATCTGGCCCCTTTCCCATTGACCAAAATAAGTGGGATCAGACTCGGCTTCCACTACAAAACAAGCTTGAAATGTTAGGAACATACACCCCCGAGTTGAATTTGCCCAGAATAGACCATTTGCCGACTCCTCCCACAAACAGCTATTGTCCAACCTTATGTTAGCAACCGTAACTATTACGTTTGCTTTTGTGGACACATTTTGAGACTAGGATGAAAAACATTTGTTTGTAGAGAAGGATGTTGTTGCTGCTGCTGCTACTACAGCGGTGGTGGCAGCAATATAGAGATGTTCAGATACGAGCTGACTTTTTTTCCGACTTGAACAAGTGTAAATATGGGGATAACCACGTGTTCACCTCCAACATGACAGCTGTACTTTTAGGGCTTTTACCTGGGCTTCCAGGTGAGGGATCCTCCAGGCAGGGGCTGCTTTCACTGACTGATAGAGCGGTGGGAGAAAAAAAACAGCAGCGGAAGCCGTATGTGGTTCACAATCGCCCAAAAACTTGCAGTTTGACAATGTTTCATGATCAGTGAGATGAGCTAAGTCTTGGTGGGTTGATAGACGGTAGAATGACCAGCCCTTACTGCTGCTCTGTACATTGTCCAGTCGTGTCGTTGAACAGATATTTGTCCTCCTGCGCGAGTCACGTCACTGAAAACTAGGAATGATCTTTGTGACTTATTCTCTCTATTATCTCAGAACACTTTATCCAGAAATTTGCTGATATTTCCTTTGAAATCGATACCAAATATTGCCAGGAGCATGGCTGGGAGTGAAAGCTTGCCCGGCGTCGCAACAGTTACCAAGGGGGCGGGGCTTGGGCAAAGTAAAACCTGGGTGGAGTAAATGTACAATTCATTTGGAATAAAGACTAGGATTTTACTCAAGGGGGCAGTTGTCAGTCTGAGAAGTGAAGCCATGTCAAAATAGCTGCTTTACAGCTGAAAAAACATCAGACAAATCAGACAAAACATCAAAATTACAGCCTGGTACCATGTATTGTTTTAGTCTCAACCGTTAGTTTCTACCCCCGCACCGCACACATTCTGAGGGGGGTGAATTTTTTTAAACTCTACCGTTTTACTATTATTAGGTTAAAGCAGATATCAGCGGAATGTTTTTGTTAATATAAGTCCTAAATAGTCCTATTTTCCGTCAGCAATCACTTACATGGAGTGTTTCAGCCGTAACATGAGTCTCTCCGTCACTCTGCTCTGCTGTAAACCAGGAGAAAACTTTCCTTGTGGGATACAAGTGTTATCCAATGAGGAGAGAGAACGGCATGAAGGGCTGTGTGTGCAGCCAAGGGGTGCGCGTGAATGTGGTCACGTAGCACGAGGACCAATAGATGCCTGACGAGGGCGGGGGCTGCTAACTCATGGTGCGTTCAAGGAAACTCGTAACTTGTGTTTTTCCTTCCTGTGAAGTCATACCGGTTTGATCTGGTACGAGTTCACGGGTCGGAAGTTACGAGTGGCCGTTATAGTGAACTTTCACAGGCAACAGGACGGTAAAAACACGAGTTACAGGTTACCTGGAACGCTACAAAGTTGTAGTTGTGACTTGAAGCTGTAACTTACGGTTTCAAAAGCCTGCCTTGAACGCAGCATTAGCGAAAACGGCCGAACCGCTGATATCTGCTTTAAGATTCTGGCCAATTAGGGCACAGAAACGTTGAGTGACAGGTCCGGAGACCACTGCTACGAGGCCAGTGGGCGGCCACACCTCTCCAAATATGGCAAGTAAAATCCAACATGGCGCAGTTCAAACCCCCGCACAAAACAGACTCCCCCAAACCAATGGGTGACGTCACGGTGCTACGTCCATTCTTTTTACAGTCTATGATTTTACTGCATGCTTTTGAATTTTAATCTAATATTTTTTTCTGTTCTCTTGACAGGATCACCCTGACAACTGGATTATATTCTAATTATTCATTGACCATTACGCCACCTGCCAACACACCAACAGGCACTGATGTCACTCTGACCTTGGAAGCCAAGTCGTCCAGTGGTGCCGACACCAATTACATTGTTCTGAGAATGTCTGTTGTTACAAAGGTAACCATCACATCCTGGATTAGTTGGAGGGAGTAAAACAAACTTTTTGGACTTTTCTGCTAATGTTATACAGCTAATATACATATCTGAGGTTCCCTTTGCTGTGCTACATGCATAAATGTATCCCTTTGTTTTTTCCTGTCCTTTCCAGATTACAGATTTTGTTCCTCCTCTGTGTGAAGTGGTGAGTGTGCTGGCTGATGACTGCCCTCACGATGTGTCTCAGTGTGGACCTTTCCAGTGGGAGCTCTCGGCCAACCTTACTGATGGAAACGGCACTGGGATTGAGAAGATCTGGCTGCAACAGGGTGATGGAACCCTCTCACACACATCTCTGAGTGTTCCTGCTGTCCAGGCCAAATACAATGCCTCCTGCTGCTCTCAGATTGTGGAGTTTGTAGCTGTGGATTTAGTTGGCAATGTGGGAAAATGCTACCAATCAATTGTTCGTTCAGGTGGCCCACCTGCCTCCACTCTGTCATTGCCACTGTTGTTTTGCCTGCTAGTGTCTGCTTTTGTAACGCGGCCTTGAAGGCAGCACCAGGCACAGTTGTGTTTTAAATTATTTACACTAAATTAAAATGTGATCATAACAGAGTGAAACTGGTGACTGTCATCTTGTCACCAGATGTCCAGCTTTGATTAAACAAATGATGGCTGTATCCTTCACTGTCAGAAATAAAATATAAATATAAAATATTGTGTGTCATAAACCGAAATCTTGTTTAGGACATGGGTGAACATATACAGGCTCCGAACAGCACACAGCAGAACTGCTCTTGGGTTTTAAAATAAATCAGGGCATAAACAGCATAATTACTCTCCCTTCACATTTATTATGAAAACTATACATGCAACATAAATGATCAAGGGACATATTTACACATTTTTGCGCAACAACCATTTCTCCCATTGCTTAAAAGGCCCACAAGCTTCCTTTTTAAGTGTAAAGTTGGCATGAAGCACTCGGGGCCATTGTAACTTATCCCCTATCTCAGTGACATAATGATCATCAAGAAGAGAACACAAGAGTCACTCAAAAAACAAAACAATCAAATGTATAGATGGGCATTTAATCTGACATTTCTATGTTATTACATTTTTGAAATGAATTCAATTAATTCAACAATAAGGAACACTATCTAGACTGAATTGCTGTTTACAAACTACTTCTACTTAGAAAACCAGTACGTAATTTGAACGAGAACAGTAGTAGCGAAGGAGACTTTATTTTTCACGCCCTTTCACCGTTAAGACAAATCTGAAATGATTTTACAAACACATTTGTGTGTGTGTGTTTTGTGTTGCTATGTGTGGTATTTATTCAGTTTGGGGGAATCACGGTGTCTAGAAAGCAGTGGCTCAGCTGACAGTAGCTAAGCTAACGGCAGTAGCTAAGCTAACAGAAGCAGCAAAGCTAACGGCAGTAGCTAAGCTAACGGCAGTAGCTAAGCTAACAGAAGCAGCAAAGCTACAACAGGACGTCAGCTGTTAAAACTCTCGTCGTCGGACATGACATGAAACTACTCCAGTAGCTCAGTCATGTTGGAACTCAGATAAAATGTTTTTTTCATGGACCGTTGAGTCACTGAGTTATTAAAGTTAAACAGCTAACCGTTAGCGCGGCTAATCTATGATAACCATGACTGGTTACAAAAACGTGCACACATAAATAGTAATGTTTGTCCAATCATTGGTTTTATAAACTTTACAAACACCAGATTAGTCTTACCGGTGCTATAGTGACGTGAAAAATGAGATATAGGCTACGTAGTAAAACTCTCGTCCGTCACTATTGTTCTCATGCTGGTTTTCTACCCAGTGGTTGTAAACAACAAAATGATTCATTCTATATCTTGGGATTTAGAATTATAAAAAGTGTTTGTCCATGTTGTTCCAGAAATATTTAAATGTAATTAACAATTTAATTCAAGACAATGTGTACATCTTTAGGACAAAAAAAGGTGTGTGTGTGTGTGTGTGGGGTCTTTTTTGCAATTTGACAAAACTACATGTCAAACATATGAATGACTTTGAATTCACTGCACATCATAACTATCTGCTGAGGTTGTGCTCTAATGCTTCCAGCTGACCCATCGTCTGTGTTTAAACCAAACACATATTTATGTTCTAAAAGCGAAAATTAAAGGCAACACGAATGTAGTCAAAGTGAAATAAACATGATGTGAAGCTGCTGAAGGTGACATGATCTAGGCAAAGAGGAACATGAGTGTGGAGCTCAAATTGAGTCTTGTCTAAAAGGTACAAACACACACATACACACTACACTACAGGCACATTCCAATAGTCATTCTGTGAGATGAAAATATCCTTCAGATTCACTATGTGAAAGCACATTTACAATCTTTGCCTTGCATGGCTATTATTGCACAAATATTACATCTAATGTCATTTTAACAATGAAAAAAAGAAGCTGTATAAATTAACTAAATAGCAAGAACAACTCAAAACTGTTGACATTTTTACTGTAATTCAGTAAAAAAAGAAAAAAAACACATTTACTTTATAATAATATCATACAACTGGGAATACACAACAGGGGATTTTCAGAAAGTAGCATTATTAATTGAGAATCAATTGAATAACAAATCTATTATCAAAACATTTGCAATTCTTTTTCTGCAAATTAGTAATTGCAGCTCCACAATAAATAATTTAATTTTTTGTGATTTCACAAGAGACATCACATGTCTTTATATTCTGATGAACCAAATTGAAAACATTTCAGTTTTACTGCTCTTATCCACAGGTGTTTGCACCTAAGTCCATGTCTAAAACACATGTCTAACAAAAATGAATGCCAATTATTCTTGCTCTCTAGTAATGTGCTCAATAAAAAAAATAAGAATTATTAATCAAAATAAATTATAATTATTTTTCATTAACACAGAGGGAAAACTGTTTTCACCTGCACTATTAGCAGGTTTAAAATCTACATTACTATTATTATTCATGGACTTCTAACATATGCCATTCATGTCTTTACCTTTCTCTTTACTCTGGCAGGTGCACACTGTGACTTGCTAGGCAACAACTAGAGACATGACCTTGCAAAGCTAATGGCTCCAGCTCAATACTTACACACAGAAATGTCAACACTATAGGACCTTAAAGGGATAGTTCACCCAAAATTCAAATTGCGCTCATTATCTACTCACCCTCATGTCGACTAAGGGCTGGGAGAAGTTTCAGTTCCTTGGCTTCTCTGAGTTACAGGGGGTCTTGGCGTAGCAGTGCATGTCCAATGGTCCATATAATCATTGCAAATTAATATGGCAAATTGGACAAACCAGGGGGAGGAACTTCCGCTACAAAACAAGCTTGAAATATAGACTTTTTTTTCCCGGAACAATTTAGCATTTCGGGCTTCAATACAAGAGGGCAAGAGGGACATTACATACAAGCAGCATGGAGGTATTTGGATGTTTTTTGCTGTGTCTTTTTGTTACGAAGACAGTTGGTGTCCATTTGCAACCGTTATATGGACACACACTGCTACGCCGAGACCCCCTGTAACTCAGAGAAGGAACGGAGGACTCTGAAACTTCTCCCAGCCCTTAGTCCACATGAGGGTGAGTAGATAATGAGTGCAATTTGAATTTTGGGTGAACTATCCCTTTAAATCTAACCCCTTGCAAGAAAGCAAATAAGTCAAATACACATTTCTAAAACAAAAAAACAGACCCTGTCTTCTGGTAAATAATAAAAGAATGGGGTACAATGCTCTATTTACACTTGTTTTAGGTAGATCCAAAGTGTGAAAGAAAAAAAACATTCTTCCATTACAGGACGTAGTATCATTCACTATAAAAATCTTCACTTGATGGCATCTCTGACCCTTTGCTTATTGTATTTTATGTACATTTTTCACATGCTTTTTCAGGTGACCTGACTGTTTGAAGTGCTTGGGGCAATGTGGGCAGGAATGTGGTTTCTCCCCCGTGTGGATATACTTGTGCCTTTTCAGGTTATTTAAATCTAAAAATCCTTTTCCACAGTATGGGCACCAGTGTCTCTTTTCCCCATTATGCCATCTCAAATGTACATTTAGTTCTACTCTCCTTGTGAATTTTTTTTCACAGAGATTGCAGTGGAATGGTTTCTCTCCTGTGTGGATCCTGATGTGAGCTTCCACATCTCGCTTTGTGAAGAATCCTTTGTTGCAGACCTGGCAGACAAAAGGTTTAATCTTGCTATGCACCATCTGCAGGTGTTTGGTGAGGCCGAAACGGTAGACGAATCCCTTGCCGCACTGTTGGCAGTTATGGATCCTACCGTTGCGGTGCACCCGGCCGTGGCGTTTAAGACCCTTGGAGTCTGGGAAGCTTTTCCCACACAGCGTGCAGGAAAAAGGCCGTCGTCCTGTATGAAGACTCACGTGACTCTCCAGGGCAGCGCTGCTGCTGAGGACTCGGCCACACTCCCCACACTGATGTTTCAGCAGACGCCCGCCAATAACCGACAGGGGCTGTAATGGTGACACAATAGGCGGTGCTTTGACAGGGATGGGGTTCAGGGTAATACTGGGGGGATAAACTACTTTAAGATTCTGGGATTTTGGTGATCTTGTCAGTCTCTTTCCACCTGCTGACGGTGTTTTACTGGCTGGAACTCTTGGTGGAATCCACACAGCTTTAGTGGTTAATTTTTTCACAGCCTCACCGCTGGTCTGGTTCTCAGCCAGCCGACTCGTTTTAGTTCCACTTTGCAGTTTGGACAGATTTGACTTTTTCATTTTAGCTATGCTTTTGGCTTTCGCTGCCTTAGATAACTTTTTAGCATTTAGCAGTCTCGTACTCTTTTTAGGGGTAGTGCCATCTTGAACTAACCCCAGTTTTTTAGCACGGGGGGATTCTGCAGTTTGTCTAGGACTGAGACCTCCTTTAGACAATTTGGAACACGTAACAACAGGGGAACAGGTTTCACTCTTTGCTACAACAGCAGTTGTGGTTCTCCTCCTAGGACTAAAAGCACTGGATTCCCTTTTAATCTTTTTAACGCTAGAATTGTCTTGGGTAATCGTAGACCTTTTACGGCTGAGAGAAATCAATTCTGGGGAAGATAATCCAGGGCTTGTACTAGTTCCAACTGATCTAGTTGTGCTAGAAGAAACAGCAGGAGATTTGTGGTGACCAGATTCTCTTGTTGAACTCAATCTTTTGGGACTCACAGAAGTGGATTTAGTCTGTTTAAGGCTAACACCATCGCTTGCCAACCCAGCACTCTTCGGGCTCAGAGAACTGGATGTGGATTTAGTACTTTTAGGTCCTGCACAATCTCTACCTAAATAAGCCCGTCTCGGTGAAGATTCAGTAGGAGTCTTTGATCTGCTAGTTGGTTCGCTAACACTTCTCTTTGGCCTGATAGCATCTTTACATAGTCCAGTTCTTCTTGAACCAACAGAAGTGGAGCCGTTGGTAGTCTTATCAGGAGTTGTGGAATCTTCAACCGTGCCTGGCTTTTTAGAATTAATGGGAGCGACTTCATTGACTTTCTTTGGATCTGATACAAGTTTGTTAGGGCTTACAGTAGTGGAGTCCGTTTCTGTGCATGCCTCCGGATTTGTCTTAGTTCTTCTCGGTTGTGAATGACTCTTGAGGTGACTTCGGAGTCGGGCTACAAGTGAGTTTTCCTCTGGCCGTTTCTTACCACTAGTGCAGGTTTCTGAACTAGAAGCTCTTTTATCTGCACAGTCATCAGGAGAAGCCTACAAGAAGGAAAAAAGAAAAATATGTTTAGCAAAATTAATTTATACAACAAACGTTTGTTTTTTTTAAATAACAGATTCAGCATAATTAAAAGAATAGTTCACCCAAAATTAAAATTTCACTCATTATCTACTGACCCTCATGACGACTAAGGGCTGGGAGAAGTTTCAGAGTCCTCTGTGCCTTCTCTGAGTTACAGTTACAGACACACACACCAAAAACATCCTAATACCTCCAATGACTGCTCGTCTGTAATGTCCCTCTTGTATTGAAGCCCCCACGTGAGAAACTGTTCCAAAAAAAAAGTAATAAGTCTATATTTTAAGCTTGTTTGTAGCGGAAGCTCCCAGCACTTCTCTTCCTGGTCAGTGCAAATCTCACGTGATTTGCACTGACGCCGGCGAAAATCGTGCGAGATTTGGACGGGCCAGGAAGAGCAGTGCTGGGAGCTTCTGCTACAAACAAGCTTAAAGGGCTAGTTCAACATTTTGGCAAATTGGCCCATTGCCATATGTGAGTATGGATTGTGTATTTGATGAGTTTGATGAGGGAAACCAAGAAATTCCCTTAGCCTCTCTAGCAGAGCCTTGAGCAGCTCACTGCTCTGCTCCGCCGTACTAAAAATAGCTTACATCGACAACTAAAGGTAATGAACCTACTGCTATGACTATAGCGATAATGGCAATAGGCCAATTTGCCAAAATGTTGAACTATCCCTTCAAGATATAGACTTATTTAATTTTCTTTGGAACAATTTCTCACGTCGGGGCTTCAATACAAGAGGGACGTTACAGATAAGCAGTATGGAGGTATTTGGATGTTTTTTTGGCCAAAGAAAAGTGAGCCCCATTCGCCACCGTCATGTGGACATGCAGTGCTGCACGGAGCCTCTGTAACTCAGAGAAGGAACGGAGGACTCTGAAAATTCTCCCAACAATTAGTCGACATGAGGGCGAGTAGAGAAGGAGTGAAATTTGAATTTTGGGTGAACTATTCCTATATTAGATGACGATCATCAACATTATTTACAACACTACTTTCTTATAGTTTTTACTAATGCATTACCTTCTCTGGGTCTTGAACTACAGGTAACACTGCCAGCTGTGCCAGGAACTGGGTTTTAGTGATGTGTAAAGCAGGGTCAGGTGTGTCCTTGGGTCTGATGGAGGTTAGCTGTATGAGAGTAGCTGGTTGTTTGTCCTCCATGTTGGTTTCATTGGGTTGTACACAGTCTCGGTCTGTATTGCTGATTTCTTCCTCCATGGAATTAGAAGCTGAAGGTTCAGTTTTGCTGATAGCTTCTGCCGATTTCTCCGTGGTCGGTGACTCTTCCAAAACGGTACATGTTTCAGAGACTGACGATGCCATCTCTTGAAAATCATTTTGCTCCTCAGATATTTGAGAGGTATCTTCAGACACAAGTTTGTCATTTAAACTAGGACAAATGTTGGTGGATACAACTGGCGTCTCTGGTGGCTGTGTTGATATGACCATAGATGATACTTTCACTTCTGTTCCCTCATTTAAAAGGGTCGGGGTTTCTAAACATCTATTTGGAAGTTCACTTGAGACCAGCACCGTTTCTTTCATTGATACTGAAAATGGCAGCTTGGTTAATCTGACCATTGGAGAGAGTTTTTGCTGCACTGGGGAAACCAGACCTGCCACTTTCCCAGCTGGAACTGACTTTTTTAAACTGGAACTGGAAGTTTCTGTAGGTTCATTTGTTGTTTCGGAAACAGATGCAGTTTGTTTAGATGATCTGGAGTGGAAATCTGCATTTGCAAGGGTTTGTGCAACCACAGAATCTGTTAACTCTTGTGTCAAAGACATTAATGGTATTGATGACACTTTAACCGCTGTAGCTGGTTTCGCTGATGCCTGCTCTCTTGTAAGAAGAACTGTCCTGGATACCAAAGGTGGCACATATCTTGGAACCGTAATCCTCATTTTTTGGGGCGGAAGAATCCCGAGTTGCTGGTCTGGTGATTTGGACAGAACAATGGGAAGCATATTTCTAGAGGAAACATGTATTGTTTTCTGAGGGCAAAGGGAAGGTGCTGTGTGGGGTAAGGCTGCAGGTGGAGGTAAAACTGCTGACACAAAAGTAGGAAGTTTGGATGGGGACAAGGATGCAATTTTATGATGTATTAACGAGGGCACCAATCTTGGCACAACAATTATTTTATGAGGTCCAGCACTGCTGGTTTCACTTGGTGCTGGAGATGTTTTCAGAACCAACTGTGGGTTGGTTTGACCTGCAGCAGTAGATGATGGCAATGGTCTCGTAGCAGTATCCAAATAGTGAGCGACGATGTGTCGTTTTGATACATCTTCTATGTGGGCTTGAGCTTTATTGGTTTGGGTGGAATTTGTGACTTTAGGGCAAGGCCCAAGTATCTTTATCATTTGTTGTGGCTGTGCAGTGGACCCTGTTATGGGTAGACTCAGACTGCCCAAAGCTTCAGGAGTTTGAAGGGGAAGCTGGACCTTCTTTAGAGGCTCGGCTTGAACCTCGTCCACGGTTTGTAAGGTATACCCATGGGGAGCTGGCGTGCTTTGGGGCGGTTCTGCCGTTCTCTTCGGAGAGTAGAGAGATCCATTGTCCTCTGAGGACCGATTCATTGCTTCAACTAGCAACATGGCATCCTGAAGAGTTACAGATGTGCGGCGTGGTCTGTGATGGTCTGATTCTTGTCGCGACTTTTCAGATGTAGAGTTCACCGTTTCACTTGCAGATGAAACCTCGGCGTATGGAGCCAGTTGTCGAGTTTCACCTGATGTGGAAAATGGCGAAGAACCAATCTTACTGTTCCCCACGTCTCTCATAGATGTGTTCACTCTCTCCTTCTCTGATGGAGTGACAACGGATGAAGTGTTTGGAAGCTTAACTGCTAGTGCTTGTGGACACTCAGCCACAACCTTTTCCATCACTGTAGGGTCATTTACTTCGTTTTGCAAGGTTGCAACAACCGTGGCTGGTGACTTGAGTACATCTTTCACTGGCTCTTGCAAATGCTTTCTTTTCTTTGGCGGCCGTCCTCTTCTACGGCTCGCTGGACAGGAACTGGACTTGGCTTCTGGAATTCCATCTTTTAATTCCTCACAAGCTACTTTGTTTTGTTGTGTGGGCCCTTCAATTGGTTCTGCATGTTGCTGAGGGGTAACATTGGCTGGTTGATTTATTTCTTCCTCTCTTTGACATTGTTCGGGGGCTACTGATGGCTGTTGCTTTTCAACTGCTTCAACCACAGATAGTTCCTCAGCAGTCATCGCTGGTTGTTCTTCTGATGATACAAGTCCTCCCTCTGTATCGTCTTCACTGTGATCTTTTATAGCAGTGATTGAGATGACTTGATCCTGGACTCCTTGTGAGCTTTCGTCCAGTGCCGAACGGGGTAGTTCAAGGTCTGCTTCATATTTTTCAGGCATTTCTCCAGTTGAATGTTCCTGGTCAATGAGAGGTCCTTCATCTTCAGTTCCACAGGTAGCAGTCCGTGGTAAACCTGATGGAAGATGGAATGGAATGGAAAATTTATCACGATAATTTCTGACATTTATCCCGGTAACGATAAAAGTGACAATAAAAAATACCAATTCACCTGTACTGCAAAACTGTAATGACTCAAATTGAAATGTGAGAACAGATTCAACATTTATTCAAACTCTAAGGCACAAACAGTGGGATAATAGTGCTAACAGCAAAAGTAACATTGTCCTTCATGTTTTCTTAGCTTATAAAATCATAAAGTAGTGGTACTTCAAATAGAAAATTAAATCCAATCAGTGATGACCTCTTCTATTATATAAAAGTGCCTGTCACGTCAACGTCATCAAAGGGGAGTAAATGTTCCATACAAATGAATAATGAGGTTCAGTTGTTTTTTTAAATCTTTCATCACCTCAAGGAAGAGAGAGACAGACCACGTTTGTGTGTCTGTCTGTGTGTGTGTGTGTGTATGAGAGAGAGGGGGGCGGGGGGAGACGTGTGTGTTTGTGTCCCGATGGCTTCTTACAGTTAGCTTTATTAGCTAGCATCTTTAGCAGCATCCTCGTAGCTTTAAAGGGATAGTATAATTTGTTTAAAGTGGGGTTGTATGATCTCCAAATAGCCCCCTAAGTACTTTAATTGCAGTAGAAGACTCTCTACACTCCTCCCGTTAGCAATGCCAGCCCATAATAGCCCTGCCCAGAGATTTACAACATACATTGTTGTGAATGGACCCAAAGAAACGGCCTATTTTCACGGCCTAAAAGAGGTTTTACCTGAAAAAAAAAAACACAGTTCCATTGTTTGCTGTAATAGAATTTTTTCCAGCCCCTCAAAGTGCAGGAAAGTTAGCGCCTGCCGATCAGCAGTTCGTTAGCTCCAAATAAAAAAGAAGCATTTTTCCTATACTTTGAGATGCTGGAAAAAATTATATAATAGCGAACAATGGAACTGTGTATTTCTTTCAGGTAAAACCTCTTTTAGGCCGTGAAAATAGGCCGTTTCTTTGGGTCCATTCACAACAATGTATGTTGTAAATCTCTGGGCAGGGCTATGGGCTGGCGTTGCTAACGGGAGGAGTGCAGAGAGTCTTCTACTGCAATTAAAGTACTTAGGGGCTATTTACATCATACAACCTCACTTTTAAAAAAATGCTACTATGCCTTTAAAAACTATTGTCGGAGCAACGGTCGTGTTTCAAGTGACTGACCAGGTTTGCTCACACTATTTTCCCTCCTTGTGGAACTTGCTTACAACATTTATTACAATATTACTCTGTTTACAAACGCATGCACGCTGTGCTGCGTTCACGTGTTGACGGAAATTCACAGTTTCTGGTTTGCGAGTCATTCTTCCGACCTTTTTATGTTCATATTTCTATGGTTTGAGTAACACACTGGGTAATGGGTAACAATACTGTGGATAAGACGTTGATATCAAGTCAAGTCGGCAACTACCAAAATTATTATTATATTCAGATTTTTTTAAAGTCATAAAGTAATTTTTACGATTATACTGAGGGCACTTGAATGCAGCATTCACTGCAGGCCGTTCAGGCGGGTTCGGGTCTCATATCGGAGTGAGCGCTAGGTTAATAAAAAAACGACCCACACCGCAGGGCTGAAAGAAAACGTAATCAACACGAATTTATCGTTTTTACCGTGAGGTGAGAAATTCTTACTGTGGGGAGATTTTTTGATGATATCTCACAAACGATAAAATATCACCCATTCCTAGTAAAAAGCGCAGATTTTTGAGTGGTAAAGATTGATTACATTTTAGAAACTTTCAAATACGTTTTCATTTCTCACCTGCATTAGACACTTGGCCACAGGAAGTCAAGACAGACTGCGAAGAAGAATCATCATAAGAGTCCTGTGTGGGAGTGAAACATACTTTAGTGCCAAAGTGACAACAAAAACATACGTTTGTCTACGATTAAGAGACACAGAGACACACACACACAGTTTGACAAATATAAATACCATTTGAGAATTTCCCTCCACATGGATTCCATAGTTGTGCTCTTGCAAACTGTACTCCTTCTCTTCATATCTTTGCTGTGGTTGGTTTTGCAGGGATGGATTTCTGGGTGGTTGACACTGCTTCAGCAGCACGGTGCGACAAGGGACAAGGTCTGTAATATTAACAAACAGAAAACATATTGAAAGGTGATTCATCTTCCATGAGAATGAACACACCGTTACTGGGTTATGGCTGATGGTAGGAGAAAGCAAGCAGTTTGAAGATGTCATCTTTCACTTCTGCTGTTCTGCTTACATTTTTCTTTTTTTTTAATTTATTGGTCAATACATATTCAATAAATCAAACTGAAAAAACCCCCCCAAAATGGAACAGACATCTGCATGCTCAGCTGATGTAGAAGAGGTGCTCATGGCAGCAATGTAACTGTGCGTTCACACCAAAAGCGACAGAATCGCCTGTGGTCGCTCTATTCGCTCTGATCGCGTCGCTCCAGTCGCCTACTGTGTAGCGACCGAGCCAGGGGGCGGGTCTTCAGGCAGCAGTATATAATAATCCATTTATTACATCAGTTCCCTCCCTCGCCGGGATCATCCCTATGTTCCCCCGGGGTCCTATGTTTCCCAGGTCCTATGTTCCCCCTTTAATTTATTGGACAATAATATTCAATAAATCAAACTGAAAAAAAACCTATGTTCCCCGCATTTCCCAAATGGAACAGACATCTGCATGTTCCCCTGATGTCCAGACCGGGTAGAACCCATTTTAGAAAAAGGTCCTATGTTCCCCGTTTTCCCCAAAAGGACCCGGGGAACATGTAATTTTTGGTCCCATACCTGGAAGTGGAGTTGTGACTTGCCATATTTTGGTCTATTTTTGAGTGAGAAGTGGAGTTGTGACTTTGAGGAGAAGTGTAATTGCCCCATTGGTTAGGTTTAGGCAATGAAGAAGGGATTCAGGTTAATCCGTTTAGTAAAATGACCAGGTAGAGTTAGACAGGCCAGATCGATGGAGTCCATAGATCACCATCTGCTCACCAACATTGGACCCTTTTTCAGCAAGCTGGACACTAACTTCCCCGACTGCTTGGTCCCGGGGAACATAGGACCTTCTTACGGTGAGAAACACCCTACCCCACACAGCGACGCGGGGAACATAGGACAAGATAAAAACGGGAACATAGGACCCATTTTCAAACAGAGGCAATTATTCCCCTGAAAAAGGGGAACATAGGACCCTGGGAACTTGTCCTGAAACATAGTAGCTCCCCTTCCCATGGATCGAAGTTTAAACTTCTTTGTATTCTACAATATATCTGCCTGTTCCAAAAACAGAGGACCCGAGAGCCATTCCATCTGGGTTTCACCAGGTACTGAACTATCTCCAAAGAATATCACCGGCAATGATTCAGGAGATCCGCTTGATGATCGTGGTTCCAGCAACTCTGGTTCACTCTTCCACACTGGACAAAACCCAGTTCGACCATCTGCTCACCAAGATTGGTCCACGGATCAGCAAGCTGGACACTAAATATCGCCGAGCTATTGGTCCCGGTGAACGTCTGGCTATCTGTCTACGGTGAGACACACACCCACACCCACACAGCGCGCGCTCACGGACAAGATAAAACGATGTAGGTAGGCTAATTAAACAGAGGCAATTATTCCTGAAAAAGCAAAAGTGTTCCCTGAACTTGTCTGAACAATAACAAAATGAATATAGATTCCATAATAAGCTACATTTTAGTAAAATAGTAACTTATGTTCCCTTGTTATGGAAGTTTAACCTATGTCTGTATTCACAATATATGATAATGTGTGTGTTTTTTAAATAAAGCCTTATCTTCATCATCTAAATTTCTCATTTAACAGATACCTTGCAACTGGGGATTCATTTCAATTTATTTTCTAGCATTCAGCTTTTCCGTGTGGATATTTCCACAGTGTTTTAGAAATTTTACAGTTTTTCCAGAAAATTTTTAGTGGCCCGTATTATGGGACTGTCTGGTGGAGGAGGAGTATTTGCCTTTTCCAAAAACAGAAACTGGAGAGCCATTTTGTTTTGATTTCTACAAGCGCTGAACTTCCCAAACTGTTTGGGTTGAATAGATGGGAACATTTTTGATCCAGGCTCCACACAACTCTGGTTCACTCTTCCACAACCACAAAATGGGGACTTTCTTTTGTCCTCTTTTTTGGATGCAAACTATTGCTTCCGTGTCATTGATGCTGGCAGTTATGGAAGGACCAGCGATGGAGGGACCCTTTGGAGAACTCCGCCTTTGGTCAGGCACCATTTTCTCCCTGACGATGCCGTGCTTCCAGGGGCTGAACAAAAATTCACCACAGCCCCTAATTTGTGGCAGAGGCCTTCCCCCTAGGGATCTGATGAGGCCTTTTCAGAAGCAAACATTCCGCTGAGGAGCTGGGTTTACTTCAAATTTGCTGTCCAGGGGGTCCGTGGTCTAATTTGAGAACACCTTAGGGTCCTGTGATGTACAGTGGGTTGAGAACCACATGCATTCTACATAATTGGAGCAAATTTAGGAGGAAACACCAGGAATAGACAAATATTTGTTTCAGAGACTGAAGAACATTAGGCCCTGTCCACTTTAAAATTAGGGCCAATGGAATCTGAATTTTTTATTAATCGTTTTGGAAAAAATGGTCCAATTTCTCCAAAAACATAAATCGTTTCAGGAAAAATCTGGCGTTCACACGGATCCAGTGAAAAATTTTTCAAACCAAAAAAAGGACTGTAGTACAAACTGCCAAATACTGTATGTGGCGCTGTGACAAATTCCACACCAATACACTTAAACCAGAAAATAAGACAGGCGCAAATTTCGTAAAACAAAATTATTGTTTTTTTAAAGTCTGCTGGTTTCCACATTGTTTAAAACACACTGAAACACAAAACAAAATGGCCACCGTACGAACAAATAGCAGAGTCTTTTAAATGTGGACAGACAACAGATCTCTAGAACTCTTGCTACGTGTCACATTGGACTACAAGACAAAAAAACTGCAAGAAAATGAAGAGGGAGTCTTGCCAGTCTAAGGGCGAACCAGTGCCAGTTTCCAGGCACAGTCCCACCGAACTCCAGGATCTGGGATTTCCCCAACAATGCTGCACGGGGCTATGGCCATCCGTTTGAGGGAATCTACCCGTTTCTCTGCAGCGGGCGCAGTGCCTTTTCAAATTTTCCCACTTGGGACCCATTTTCAAAAAAACCGTTTTCAACCACATTAAACTAAAGGATCATGTTCTCTTCCAATCTGATAATTGTTATTTATCCGGAGTCTCATCAAATTGTTAATCTGACTTTGTGTTGATTGCTGCAGGATCTGAAAAGATATAATGCTGCAAAGGCATATCTTTGTGAAATCTTCTCTACTTCTCTGCTGAGGGTGCAGTGCCTTTAGTAACTATTATTAGAGCCATTGAACATTTTCTGTTTTAAAAAAAAAATTTTTGGGAACCAACCACATTAAACTAAAGAGCATGTTCTCCTCCTCTTTGGGATTGTTAGTTCTTCATAGTCTCATCAGAATTGTATAATCTGACTTTGTGTTGATTCTGGTAACTAAAACATATAAGTGCAAACATATCTTTAAAACTTCTCTGCTTCGTGTTGAAAATAAAAGACATTTAGTAGTATTAGTATTATTGAACATCTGTGGATTGTAAATTTCAAATCTGCCCTCCTCCGGGCAGACAGGGCCTTGAACTCTGGGAGTAGGCCTTCAAAAAACTGCAAGTCTGGGTCAGGGGGTGCTGTCTGTCACAGCCTTCTCAACTGCTCCCATCAGCTCCCTCTCAAAGGGAGAGAGGGGCTGGTCATGTGGCCTCTTCTGCCCCCGAGGTCTGCATCTCTGGGAGGAGGTGGGTGTGGGTGTGAGCTCAGGTGTGAATGGGACCTCAGACTCTGGGGGCACAGGCTCCAAGAAGAGCGTAAACAGCTCGCCCTCTGCCTCTACCTCTGCCTGGCTGGTGGTGGCTGCATCATCTTCTGCATTAGCCTGTCTGTCCTGTGTCTGTCTGCCCCCCCCTGGCTGCCACCTGCAGGAAAGTTGCTGCTGGTCGCCCTTTCCTCCATGAATGGGAGCAAAAACGCCATAATTTGGCTGTAAACAACCACACACACAGTGACACACACAGTCACTATCTCTCTCTACCTCTCTCTCTCTGCCTATAGACACAGCATGTCACAGTAGATTAGTATAGCTTGCTTTTATTTACATTGGCTGCCCTGCAGTAACCTAGGCTACAACTCACCTGAGAGTCCCACAACCTCTGACACCTTTTTCCAAATCTCATTTTTCTTTTTGTTGTCTCTGTAGACAATAGGGATGTCACAGTAGATTTAGTAATCGAGTAACTTGCTGGTACTAATTGGCTGCCCTCGCAGTAACCTAGGCTAAAAATCAAATGACAGTCCCACAACCTCTGACACCTTTTTAAATCTCATTTTCCGTTTTTGTTGTCTCTGTAGACAAACAGACAGCGCATCATACATTGTCAGGTGGATAATAACAGAGACAGTTTAATGATGAGCAGATTCCATCTTTATGCCTTCGAATCCAGATCGGTCAGCTCTGAGGCTGTGCAGCCTCACCGGGGCTCATTTGCACTTTTTTCAAATCATTAGCGGTGCTTATTTATTAGTCCACACTACACATGTTGGTGCCTTCGGTCTCTGCCTCACATCGTTTCAGGAAATAACAGGGAAGGTTTCAGAGTGTTTGTAAAGTGAAAATGAAGACCTGACAGACCTGTCGTCTCACTCCCACGGCGTCGCTTTTGGTGTGAACCACACAGATTCTTGTAAAGTTTGAAAGTCCAAGGCTCGATCCAAAAATTAAACAGCAGAAAATCTATTTTGGGCTACTTTTTAAAATAATAATATAGATCCGAAACTGTATTAATTGAACAAAGAGTCTCTAATCTAACAGTGGCATGATAATTTTGTCTGATCCGACATCACTGCTCTCACTGGTTTTTTTATCTTTAAAATAGTATATTTTTAACCGTCATTTTCTGTTGCACTTTGTACTTTGGCCTCCCTAGTAGACAAACAGACTCGCTCATAAATTTCCGGGAAACCGGATCCAGCAATGATGAGCTCCATCCATTTTTGCACCAGCCGCTACCTGTTCCCTCCTGCTACTGGACCCTGGAATCCAGATCGGTCAGCCAGCTGTCACCAGAAGCTGCCACATTTGCATTAACAATCTATCCAACTTTAATCGCCTGTTCTGTCATAAACTGTAAAACTGTAAACTGTCTTGTCTGTAACAACATCTACTGCAGTGTCCATTGAAAATGAATGATCCCTCCTCTGTTGCTCACCCTGAGGTTTCTCCGATTTTTCCCTGTTAATGGGTTTTCACACAGTAACAGTTTTTCCTCAAAGTCGAATAAATTAAACACTTTTTTACTATTTTGGGCTACTTTTTAAAATAATAATATAGTATCATAGCTTCATATTAATTGAACAAAGAGTCTCTAATCTAACAGTGGTGATGATGATTTTGCTCTTCTTCATCACCTAAATTCAGAATAACAAAGAGTTTCTGTAACGATAACTGGAAACAAGAACTAATCCCTGACAGTAGAGACGGCACAAAGTGGAGCAGAGAAGCCGCCAGAACCCGGTAAAGTAAAGAAAAAAACCCAACGTCTGCACCGATTCAGTGCATTTCACACAGCGCCACCAGCAAGAGTGTTTCATTAAAGGGATAGTAGCATTTTTTTAAAGTGGGGTTGTATGATCTACAAATAGCCCCTAAGTACTTTAATTGCAGTAGAAGACTCTCTGCACTCCTCCCGTTAGCAACGCCAGCCCATAATAGCCCTGCCCAGAGATTTACAACATACATTGTTGTGAATGGACCCAAAGAAACGGCCTATTTTCGTGGCCTAAAAGAGGTTTTACCTGAAAAAAAAAAAAAACACAGTTCCATTGTTGGCTATAATATAATTTTTTCCAGCCCTTCAAAGTGCAGGAAAAACACAGTTTTTATTTGGACCTAACCAACTCACGTATCCCTCCGCCCAGGGTTAGCGCCCACCGATCAGCAGCTGGTTAATTAATTTGTAGATCATACAACCCCACTTTAAAAAATGCTACTATCCCTTTAAGAAAAAAAGGAGAGAGAGAGGAAAAAAGGAAGGGAACTGCAGTTGAGAATTTATTATTATGCTTACTTTTTACTTAAGTTGTTTTTATTCAGTTTTTTATGAGTTGACAGAAAAGTTATTTGATTTTCTCAGCATGTAAATTGAGACAAGGACAGGA
This sequence comes from Decapterus maruadsi, assembly GCA_030347415.2. NCBI lineage: Eukaryota > Metazoa > Chordata > Actinopteri > Carangiformes > Carangidae > Decapterus > Decapterus maruadsi. Next base: position 33,751,710 of record CM064901.1, on the reverse strand, counting down.
TTCTGACTAGACACCAACACAGCTGGATTAAGCTCTGCATCTAAACTTACTGAGTGTGTAGCTGGAGAGGAAAAGCCAGGCTTAACTGAGCCCTTTGATAACCAGTGTTGTACAACAGGCTCTCAGTTTGGTTAATCCAGATTACAGTTTGGATAAACATTACCCTGGGTATGTTAAACTTGCTTCGTTGTGCAGTTCACCAAATCCAAATTCCAGATTACAGTTATGATGGGCTGCACGTGAATCCAAATGTCAAGAACATGACCTGTGCCTAGTTTATGTGATATTTGACAAGCACAGGAAAAAGATGAAAGTGTCTCCACCCCGTACGCATCAGTTATGAAAGACAGCGCCACCAACGTTCTCTAGACTGGATGTGAGATTGTCTCTGTCTGTGTCACTGATAATGAAGGACTATCTAACATTGAGGTTGAACACACTCACGCATAAGATAAGGGGTGTGTGAGTCTGCGGCTCTTTCTGTTTCCATACAATGATAATGAGCTAAAAAGACGTTTACTGCAATAGTCTAATATTTACAGGAAGAGAAACTTAGAAATAAACAGAGAAATTTATCCAGACAAAAGGTTTTTTTTAGTGTTGCAACAGTATAAAAATAAAAGACAATCCTTCACAAAAAAATGTTTCAATTGTTGAATACATACTTAATAAAAGATAGGCTATATAATACAATGAGAATAGTTTCTAATGTAAGAGAAAATATTTAAATACACTAAAATTGCCAGCCTTGGTCCAAAATGCAATGCAATGCAGTGCAATTCAATGCAATTTTATTTGTATAGCCCATTTTTCAAACAGTTTGTCTCAAAGGGCTTTACACAGCATCATCACCACATCCACTGTCCTTAGACCCTCACATCCACTGAGGGACAACTCCCAGGAAAACCCTTTGAACAGGGAAAACCAGGAGAAAGCTCAGGGTGAGCAACAGAGGAGGGGCAGATGTGCAACAGATGTCATACAGAGCATGGGGGCAGCAGCCTTTGGGGGAGATTTTGCTGCTGTTACTCAGAGGGTCAAAGGGATAGTTCAACATTTTGGCAAATTGGCCCATTGTCATAGCAGTAGGTTCGTTACCTTTAATTGTCGGTGGAAGCTATTTTCAGTACGGCGGAGCGGAGCCGTGAGCTGCTCAGGGTTATGCAATGGAGGCTTAAGGAATTTCTTATTAGAAAAAAAAATAAAAACTAATCAAACATTGAGCTTGTTCTGACACGTTGTGAGCTGCACATTCACCACGCTACGAGACTGAGCTGTTTTAGAGGTAAATTCATGCAAAACCGCTGATGCGCGTTGCGTTCAGGGACAGTTTTTCAGCAAGCAGCGTCCACATTTACCCTGTATTTACCTCGAAAACGGCTCCGTTTCGTAACGTTCCATTATTATCTCATAGCGTGGTGGTTGTGCAGCTCACAACCAGAGTGTTTTGGAGTTTTGAGATTGTGTATTTGATGAGTTTGATGAGGGAAATTCCTTTAGCATCCATAGCATAGCTCTGAGCTCCGATCCGCCGTACTAAAAATAGCTCATCTCATAACAAGGAATCCTAGGTTCTATTCAATCCAGAAATTTGGAGCAGAGGATGTTGAGTGCCAACCTCGTTGTCTCTGTGATTGGTCAAGCACATGACCTGCTGCACTGCATCTGGAATATAGCAAGTAGCCAACTCAATGAGACACCTAAAAGGACGAGAGGGGTCTGGCCGCAGACCTGCACTGTCAGGACCCTTCGTTGCAGACCTGCACCGTGAGGCCACCCGCACTGTGGGGACGGAAGTTGATTCGAACCTTTTCAGAATAAAAGCAAATAACCCGGAAGCACGCAAGTTCAGTAAAAGTCAAGCGACAACTTTTTGTCACACGAAGAAACAGAAACTGTCTTTATTCACTAGAACGTTACGTCCTACAATATGTAGCCCATATTAATGTGAAAGAATCGAGTTATGGACTTTTGGGTAGTTTTTAGCGTTGTTATTACCGTTAGGCTAACGGTGGCTAGCGCTAACTAGGTTAACTTTAGCCTCTGAAGGCACTTAAAGCAGATATCAGCGGTCCGATCCGTTTCGGCTAAAAATGCTCATCTCAAACAAGCTTTTGAAACCGTAGGTTCTATTCAATCACAAAATTTGGAACAGAGGAACCCGTTGTGTTTTTACCGTCCTGTTGTCTCTGTGATTGTCACTATAACGACCTCTGCACTGCATCTGGAACTCATACCAGATCGAACTGGTAGACTTCAACTCAATGAGACACCTTGAAAAGGACCATGAGTTAGCAGCCCAGACCTGCCTGTCAGGATCTATTGGTCCTCGTGCAGACACCACATTCACGGATGCATCCCTTGGCTGCACAATTCAAGCAAATTCTCTCTCCTCATTGGATAACACTTGTGAAAGGAAAGATTTTCTCAAGTTCAGTTAAAGCAGAGCAGAGTGACGGAGTTATGGAATTTTGGGTATTTGAAACACTCCATGTAAGTGATTGCTGACGGAAAATAGGACTATTTAGGACTTATATTAACAAAAACATTCCACTGATATCTGCTTTAAGCTTGACATCAACGGTCAGTTTCAGAAAGCAAGATTATGGGGTGGTGTTTGGCTCGGTTGGTGGAGCGCCCGCCCCATTTGTAGAGGCTATAGTCCTCGCTGCAGGTGGCTCCGGTTCAGGTCCCGTGTCGGACGGCCCTATTCTGCGTGTCATTCCCCCCCATCTCTGCCTCCCATTTCCTGTCACACTCTCTACTGTCCTATCAAATAAAGGCATGAAAATCCAAAAAATATACTTAAAAAAAAAGAAAAAAGAAAGCAAGATTAGTGGAAACTCTGAGTATGTTGAGACAGAGATGAAGGAAACTCCGAGTTTTCCATTTCAGAGAGCCGGATTAGCGTAAGGCTGAGTCAGTTGCTATGGCAACATGTGACGCTAACCTGCTCCCTGGCAGGTTTGACCCATCTCAGCCTGATCATCGGAGCAGATTTTATGTTTATTTTTTGTCATTAGATCTTTTTAAAGGGCCAACGAGGAGTTTCTATTCGGTTATAAAACAGTCTCACGTTAATGTGAATGAATCTACGCTACCCACACTTGTTAATGGCTCCATTTTCCATCAATATATTGTTTTGTCTCTATCATTATTTTGTTATTATTAGTGGTGGCGGAAATGCTGGTCGAGCCGAACTTTTCTATCTTTATTAAACATTGTTCAGCAGTACTACAAATTTGTGTTTCCATAACCCTCCAACTTTCCGGTCAGAATCACGTTTTGTAACTGAACCTCTTTGAACCTCTGACTTTAATCCTTGATGAATGAAAACATGAGTCCGTCTTGCACTGGTGGAGGAATTCTACGGTGCGCGCTGAGGCAGCGTGAAAACACTTCGCTTTTCCAAAACTCCTCATTGTCCCTTTAAATGTTTTTTTTTAGCCTTTTTTTTTTTTTACATCGGAGACCATGAACACAGCGAGACAACCGCTCATTGGACTCGGGCCGTAGACAAGACGGTGCAGGTGTTCATGTGGGACAGTGCCAATAGAAATTGTTGAAGATAACGTCACAGTAAACCTCGTGTCAGCCCCTCGGTGTCCATAGCAACTATTCAGCAATTAAATGAACAGATCGCCAAATAATACAAGAATGCAGTAAGCTAAATGTGGGAAATATTAAAATAAAGCGCCAAGGAATGAAAAATATGACAACTTCCGTCCCCACAGTGCAGGTCTGCAACGAAGGGTCCTGACAGTGCAGGTCTGCAGCCAGACTGTCTTGAAAAGGACTGGATGCTGATACTGGAGGCACAGTCGGTGTAGCCAGTGGGGTGAAAGGGACCAGAATGATTTTAAAAAAACTAAACAAAAAAAAAACAGCTTACAGCACTCAGTCAGCACCAAGCAGAAGTTCCCAAGTGGAACAAAGTGAACCTATCAGTGGGAGAGCTACTCCGGTCCACTGGGAGGCAGTAATGCACAATGCAATCAAATGTTATTTAAAACAAATGTATCATATATTATGTAGAATTTTGGTTTAGGTTTTCCCACATGAAAAAACTCTCCTTACCCTCTTTGGAAGAAATCTGGGTAAGATGACCACTCATTACACAATGCTTTGTATAACACAATGTAGCCTATGTCTGTGTACAACAATGGTTTGTCTTTTATACATAATAGCCTACATTGTTTTATAAATGAATATCCCTGATGAACTAATACTTTGAAAACCTGCCTAATCCCTATGGAGGGCCGCAATGTGACGGTTTCATCATTTGCAGTGTGACGGTTTCATCATTCCAGTTCACCACATGGGCTACAGCTAAACTGCATGATGCAGGTTCACTATTGTGACAAATCAGTTGTTGCCGTTTTTCCCACGTTTGTTTTCATTGTCACCTATTTCTGCTCTCTTTTACACAAGTGATCTGGCGGGAGAATAAACCTGTCAACATTTAAGTCCCTTATACACAACCGTAAGTCCACATCCTGATCGCTTCCGCTAGCATTGTACGGTTTCCCTCCTATTTCAGATCCCACGCTTATGGCAGCCCATGACTGGGATGGGCATGTAACAATAGATCGATAGGGCCATCTTCATTACGTTCAATGGTGCGCGAGACCACACCGATTATTGTCTCAAAACACAACAAGGCATCGACAGACAATATTATGAACATTGTGTACAAAATATTTAGCACACTCACCACATTGAACAGCTGTGTCACGTTTCTCGGAGCGGTCGCTCAGCGGCGGAGGAGGCTCGCTTCCCACTGTGCTCGTTTGGCTTTTTCCGTTCTCAAACTGGCTACATCGCGTTTTTAGGTCCTCGTTCTCCTTCTTGATCCTGGATATCTCTGCCTTCAGCTCATCGACCATAGTTTCGAAAAGTTTAGTGGTCTCTGCGACGGCGCTCTTAAGCATACTCTCCATAACGGAAGCATACTTCGATTGAAAATCGTCCGCAGACATTTTTGGGATTATTATTTACCGTCCGTCCAGCTTTGACGAGAGAGTCCACTTTCAGCAGATTTAACGTCAGCTACTGTTGCGTTGTTAAAACCGTGGTATTAGGAGCTGCCTCAACATGGCTCCTTCCTCGACACAAGCGCGGTCTCTACTTTGTGTGACGCACATCGCCTGAAAGAAGAGGGAGGAGGAGGAGGGGTGAGGGGGGGCTCACAGCTTTGCTTGTGATTTAAATATATGTCGGTTTGATAAGAAAACAATAATGTGGTATTTATATCAATACCGTATCATCATTTATATAGAGTTGCAATGCTGTTGGCTAAAATGCGTTATTCTCTGCAATAAAGAAAGCCGTTAAAGGATGAGACGTTTAAGATTGTCCCACCTCGCTACCCGTATTTTAAATCTCGGAAGTGCTGTTGTTTACGGAATCAGGAGGAAATGCGATAGCTTAACGGAAACAAATTGTAACGTGAGTTTACAGCTTAACCCAATAGTTTAACTTGTGTTCTTTTGGATTTTTATTGCAAACCTAGATGCATGATGGACATGGCAAGTTATTTTTTTCAGTAATTCCTTATGATGATAGTCGTAATCAAAGCCAATGCATTAGGCTAGTTAGCTAACGCTGACGGTACGGCCGTCGAGTTTAACGTTACTTAATATCAGGTTTCTTGTGGTGGGAGAAACGTTAATTTTGGAGCATCAAACGCATGTTTACATCATGTTGAACGCTAAGAGTCGGGTTTAGGAAAGTGGCGGAAGGAGACCGTCATTGGCTGTGGACAAATTTCACCCCACGGCCTTAAAGTGCCGGGTGGAAACGTGCCTTATCTCCAATAAACAACAGTTTGGACACTGCTGTGATAATGGCTGAGACTATAGTAACGTTTCAGTCCCAACTTTCTGGTGTAATGGAGACGGTCTTCAAGGCAGCGATGTATGAGATAACCCGGCTGGTAGAGGACAGCTTCTTGGAGGAGGTGACACGATGCAGGGAGCAGGTCGAGTTCCTGAAGAGGCGACTGAAGTGGTCGGAGAGCCGGCGGAAGGACAGGGATGGAGACAGACGGGGGAAATGTGTGGACTGCGGGAAAGTCTCGGTGTCTGGTGAGGAGAAATCCATAGCTGAGGGTGAGTATGTCTGCAGTTGTGCATCCAAAGTTAGCAACGGACACTGTCAGATTCACTCCTTAACATAACTTAACATCATTATTATTATTACTAGTGTCATTATTTTTATTTTATTTTTTTAGTAAATCAATGAGTAATTTCTTTGGGGATAAAGATGACCTGGACAAATGAGAATTCAGGCTAACTCAAACAGGCTAAATCAAACCCGTATTGTTTTCTTTTGGCATTTCAGGATATAGAATCAATGTCAATGTCACTTACAGTCTCTGTATACCCAGTACTGTGAGGTGATTTAACAATAAGTAATATATCTACCATGAGAGTTGAGAGTCATGAAGTGTAAAATTAAAGGGCCAACGAGGAGTTTCTATTCGGTTATAAAACAGTCTCACGTTAATGTGGATGAATCTACGCTACCCACACTTGTTAATCGTTCCATTTTCGATCAATATATTGTTTTCTGTCTATCGTTATTTTGTTATTATTGGTGGTGTCGGAAATGCTGGGTCGACATCAAAGGTACTCCACTAAGGTTTCACAGATTCATGAGAACAACGTATTATAGCTAGTATTATCTACACGGTAACTGAACCTCTTTGAACCTCTGACTTTAATCCTTGATGAATGAAAACATGAAACCCATCTTAGTGAGGACAATTCTACGGTGCGTTGAACAAAATAATGCTTTTCCAAAATCCTACCCTTTAAAAGTTACTCCCAAGAGGCCCCAAAGTCCTGTGTCAGGAAGGCTGGCACCAAATTAATGAAAAATGATACTTGACCGTTTGATATGTTTCGAAATTTGTAATTGTTTACTTACACATTTACAGACTACGTACAGTGACACAGTTGTGTTCATACTTATTTCTGCTACTGACCAAAAAATCATCAGTGTAGCTTTAAACACCTTGCAGTGATACTCCACCAATGTCTCATCCATGATTAGGAGCAGACGATTTAGAACATACCACACCGTACCACCTTAAAGTTCTTTGAATTCAAAATAGATGAGTCTCATTTTCCAGTTTAAAAACATGAACCTTTTCTGTCACAGGGAAAAGCCTGAAACAAGAGGGTTTGCTGCAAGAAGAAATAAACAGCTCCCATGGCTCTGATGAAGAGACACCTGATCTTGAAGCTCAAGAGGCCAAACCAGGGGCTCAGGGTGCCATGAGGGCTACACAGGTAGAGGACACTTTCTCTTTAAAACACTATTGTTTTACATTAATAACACCTATTGGTCAATGTCAAGCTTATGTTTTCTACTGAGGTGTTTGAGGCCAGATTCCTTCTGTTAATGCTGTCATTTTTCTTGTCTGCCAGTCTTCAGGTGTGCAAAGTGAAAAGTTGGACAGGCTGCTCAAGGAGGAAGCACTTGGCATCACGCCAGAAACCAATGAGTCCCAAGAGAGATGGAGAGTCACTTTGGATGGTCAGTTTGTATGCACATACTAAATACTAAGTCTGAATGAGTCTAAGTTTTGTAGTGGACAGTAACCACACTTATAGTGTAGTTTCTGTAGTTAAATGCTAGGCATGGGAAGTTGCACCAGCAGCTCTTCTCCTCAACTAGAGAGAGAAACACAGCATTGACAAGGGAAGATTAAAGACAGTTGATAAGATAATAATTACTTTACTTGTACACATTATAACTATACATAAAATGAGTTATAATGCAGTTATAACACTGTATAACTATAATTATAAACACTCATAAATGATCATAATGCTTTATAACAATAATCATAACACACTATAAAGCATTTTATCATGACTTATAAGGTCAGGTATTATAATACGTTATAATTGTTAGTAACTCACATGTCCACATTTATGCATTATAAATATAGTTATAATGTGTTATAATTGGCTTATAGACGTGTATAACTATCATTATAAACACTCATAAATCACATAAGACTTTATAACATAATAGCATAACACATTATAGAGCATTATAACGCTATTATAATACCAAGACCTATAAGCCATTTTAAAATGCTCTATGATGTCTTATTCTTAATGTTATGAAGCCATATGATAATTAAAGAGTGTTTATAATGATAATTATACATGTTTATAAGCCAATTATAACACATTATAACTAACAGGAGACTTCTGCAAAATGAAGTGAAAATTAAGAAAATGTTTAGTTCCAAAATGTAAAAATATCAATACTTTTACATAATAATTATTTAAAATTGGTCAGTTGTCTTCAGTGATGAACATTCATTTTTGCACACTCACAGGAAGGTTGACAAATTCTACATGAAGAACAAATTATCTTTAATTATAACATTTTAAGGTAACACTTTACAATTAGGGTCCCTTAATTAACGTTAGTTACATTATTGATGATTAATTAACCATTTACAGATATAGTAACCACCATTATGTATTACTTAGGGTTAGGAAACACATTAATTAATGTAGCCTATCAGTGAGCAGCCAATTCATGTTTACTAACTCAAACTCAAAGTTTGTTAATAAATGATGAAGTAATAATACAAGTTGAATAATGTATTAGATATCATTATGTATACATTACTCAGAATTAGGGTTGCAAAATTCCGGGAATTTTCAAAGTTGGAAACTTTCCATGGGAATTTATGGGAATTAACGGGAATAAATCGGAAATTTACAAAATTGAAGGTTGGCCCTTAACAGGGAACTTAAATATAGTTGGAGAAAATATATTGTAGCATCATCTTGGCTAAAACAACCAGATTTAATGCAAGCAACTTGAATATCTCTGCTATTCCATGCACACTGCTTCCTGCAGGGCTGTTAGGCCACGCCCCCTACATGCACTGTGCATTCCTCCATCACATGCACAGATGATTCCTTGAACCCTGGAGGCCACACTTTTGAGCCCAAAGCACAATAGGAGGGCTCCTTTCATTTAAAGGGACAACCAGGAGTTTTTGAAAGCAAAGTGTGTTCACACTACATTTCCCATGAGCCTCCGTGCACGGTGAAATTCTTGGACCGGCGCAAGACAGACGAACCATAAACGGTGATTTGGTGACATTATTCCCATAACCCACAGGGCAGCATCCGCAAAACCAAAACTAAGAAATGCTGGGCGACCCGACCACTAAATAATAACAAAATAACGTTAAAGACAAGATTTTTTTTTGATACAGTTTGTTTCAATGACCCCCAATTTCTAGTTAATTCCCATAAATTCCCAATAATTCCCATAAATTCCCATAATTCCCATAATTCCCGTGGAAAATTTCCAATTTGGAATATTTCCAAAATTCCCCATGGAAAGTTTCCGGAAATTTACCGTCAATTTATTGGAAATTTTCCATCCTTTGCAACCCTACTCAGAATTAATTAACACATTAGTTCATATAATAATGCTATGTACTAACTAACGTTAATTAAGGGACCCTTATTGTAAAGTGTTACTCATTTTAATAAAAATATAAGAGGCATACAAATGTAAAAGAAGAACCTTCAATATAAAAGTCTCCTACTCCACATGAGTGGTACCAGAATGTACGACTACATAAGTAGAAAGGCACATGATTACTCCAGATTTACTGGTTAATGGTAAAGTGACTCACATGATCAACACTGGTGTAACATTTAGTGTCAGTGGGCATATGATATGTTGTGTTATTGTAGTGATTGTTCTTCTCCTCCTTCCACTGGTCAGAAACAGACACATCAGGTCTGCCGGGGACCAGCAGTCAGGACCAGAAGATCCCAAAATGCCATGTGAACTGGGAAAGTGGCTTTGATCAAGGGCCAGAAACAGGTCACCATGGACACTCGAGTGACCAGTCGGAACCGCTTTTCCAGAACAGATATGCTATGGAAGGCTTGAGTGGCTTTGACAAGACTGGCTACGGCAATGCCAGCATGATAGAAATGGACAACTTAGATGGGTTGCAAGGGTCACCATCCCACCTGGGCGATGACCTGAGTTACATGGGGCACTATGAGGGGAACATGGAAGCGCCTGAAAGATCGGAGCATCAAACATATCAAATAGACGCCACGCGGAATAGAAGAGATTTGTCCAGTTCTCCCACAGGCTCACCCTCAAAGGCTAACATCGACGTAAGTGGAGAGTTCAGTTGTTTATTGATCAACGAGGAAGGGTATCTACAGGATCAGAACGTCTTGTATCCTGGACATGTGTCCGGTGACTTAGGGGGCCGATTGAGCTTCCGGGGCCACGGCCCTCGAACTGACCCTTCTTTAGATAGCACAGAAGATATGTATAGCGCCTCAGATACGTACGGTGACACCTTAAACTTGGGGGAGAGGTTGCAGCATCAGGCAGCAGGAAGAGGAGGACGGAGACAGACTTGTAACCAGTGCTCCATGTCTTTCCCCGATTCTGCGTCTCTCAAGGCTCACAAGCAGACGCATAAAGGCAGCGGACAAGGGCCGCCATACTCCTGCACTCAATGTGGAAAGACCTTCGCTCAAGTCTGTAACCTCAAAGTCCACCAGAGGATTCACTCCGGGCAGGGGCTGCAGCTCTGCAGCCAGTGCGGAAAAGGTTTCCCTTCTTTCTCGGACCTAAAGACGCACAAATGTGGCCAAGCAGGTGAAAAACCGTACTGCTGCACCGTATGTGGGAACAAGTTCAGCCGTCTCTGGAACCTGAAGTTACACCGGAGAATTCACACACAGGAAAAACCTCATCGTTGCACTATGTGTGATAAGAGCTTCACGCGAGCGGACATATTAAAGGTTCACCAGCGTACCCACACGGGGGAAAGACCCTACTGCTGCGCCGTCTGCGGACTCAGCTTCAAACGCCTGGATCATCTCAAATCACATCAGCGCAAACACATGACGGATCTATAAAACACAAAGGGGAGTTGTGGAAAGAACATCAGGATTATTTAAGATTCTATGTTATATTAATAGGTTCAAAATCTTTTATGTGGAAGTCAAAGTTGGCATTACAACAACAAGAAGTCATATTTCAATAGTTTTCTTCTCTCCAAATTCATGTCTTCTATTTTTCATTCAACAACCTTTTGTTGGTATCGAATACACTTTTATTGCTTATTATGTTACTGAGAGAAGTGAGAAGAAACTCACCTGACAGAAACTGGCTAAAAAGGTTGAATATATTATCACTGTGATTACATTACATATTCACAACTAAAAATGAATTAATGCTGTATTCTTTCATTGTTTTCTTGTTGCTTACATTGCCATGTCTGTAAATTCTTTCTGTAAATAAAACAAATGAGGCCAAATTCATAATCTAACACACTGTTGTTCAAACTGTGTATTATTATTAAATCAATGAGCTTAATGAGTATTAAATACCTAATAATTTTCTTGAACTTTATTACAGGTTTATGGTTTGGCCATTTAACAAAGAGTCTTGAATTCACTCATATTGTTTTCTTTTGGCACTGTAGGGTATAGAGTTGATGTTCATGTCACTTTCAGTCTCTCGCCATTACCCATACAGTGCTGAGGTGGTTTAGTTTTTAACAGTAAGTAATGCCTTTATAATGCCTATAAACTCAGTGACGTGCCTCTTAAGTGGCAAAAGGACAAACTTGAAAATGCCAGAAGAAACTCAGTCAGTCAATCTATCTATCTATGATAAATATCTTAGCTTTCTTGATATATCCTCAGACAGCAGAAGTATCAGAGACCAACCTTGATAAGGATGTAAACATTACTCATTACTGTCATAAAAAAATAAATAAATCTATAATTAAGCTTTACTTACTAAGTTGATTGGAAGGAGAGAGTGTAGGAAAAGTGCTAATGAGGGATCTTGATATGTAATCAGTACTTAACTCAGAAATAGATTAAATATCAAAACTCGTATCAACTGTGAGATTCAGAGGTTAAAAGGAACATTTCTCTGCTTGAAAAGAAAACACACTGAACTCTGAATGGCTAAAAGTTCATTTATTAGTAAAACGCACAGTAACACACGTAGGCCTAATTCAGCAAGTGCCCCCCCCCCAAAAAAAACAAAAAAAAAAAAAACAAAAAAAAAAACTACTTAGTAATCTAAATGTATCTGATAACCTTTTCCATTGAATAAGGATTAAGTTAAATAACTACATACATTTGGATGCTAATGGAATTTGATGCTAATAATTAATATGAAAAAGACTGATGCTTTTAGTTTAAAAAACAATTAAAAGAAATGACATGATTTCTATGGCATTCATAGACGAAATTAAAAAAGTAGGGTTAGGGTTATACATTTAGCCTTCTTTTGATTGATTTCATTGTAGGGCAATGTGATCGTATGGGACCATTATATCGTTCAAATTTGCTAAAAATTAAAAAAATAAAACTTCCTGTGCTGGAAACGGTCTTAAGTCTGGTTTTGGCGCAGCCTATGGGTTTCACTTTAATGAAACGCGTTTTGTTATTCACAGATGTAACATAAGGGCCACCGTACTACGCCGTGTGAGACGTCACGAGCAAAAACAAGGACCACAAGCGATTGTTTAACAACTAGCTTGCTCGGTTAAATGATAAACACAACACGAATTTGGTTGCGTGGAATACATCCACACGTCCACGCTGAAATACCCTGGCGCGTTAGCTTCGACTATGGTTTATATAATCCGTGACTGTGTACGATTTGTTTGCGGTTTGACGTCGTTAACGGTGGTGAGGATACGAATTCTGCCGTTACGCTCGAGCTAAGGAGTTACAATAAGTGGCTAGCTGACAGTTGGAGTTGACGTGAAGGTAATTCACGACAGTAAACAACAGGCGACATTTACACAGGCCAGCATTTGAACAGTTATTGCTTCATGAGTATCTCTTAACATCACATTAGACGGAATAGCCACCAAACAACGGTTGAGACTACGCTGCGATAATAGCGTAGGACGTAAACAATATGTGGTAGAATTTTAAAAGGAGAAAACTTTGTCTCTTTCCTTTATTTTACTCCACAAACACGTGCGGTTCCGTTTTTTGTTAAAGTTCCCAGACGAGGAACACCGTTAAGAGGCTGTCATGTCGGACCTGGATACTCTCATAGTCACCTTTCAGACACAGCTGTCGGATGTGATGGAGACTGTGGTGAAGACAGCCATGTATGAGGTCACCAGGCTGGTGAAGGATGGCTTCTTCGAGGAGGTGAAGCGCAGGAGCCAGGAGGTGACGTCACTGAGGTTGCAGCTTCAGTGGGCTGAGAAGAAATTAATCGGTCAAGGTGGGGGAGAAGGGGAAAAGAGGGGGAGGTGTGTCGACTGTGCTAAGGCGGATGTGGAACTGTCCAATGACACAACAGAAGATCAGCACAACAGTAAGACACAACAAATGAGATGAGTGTTGAAGCAGTTAGTAGGGAATGTCTGATGTTACTACAGTAATGTTTCTGCCTTCTAGATGTGTTGAGGAGCTGTGATGTGAAAACAGAGGACACTTTTGCTGAAAGTTGGACAGAAGACCACAGGCAAGAAATGGTATCAAAGGAAGCGCTGAAGGCAGACGACCCTGCTGCCTCTCACAGCCCAGAGAGGGAGCCACAGGTGGGTGACAAAATTGAGATAATCTGTAATGTAAGATCATTTTTCTGGTTAAAGGATAACTTTAGTTTTTTACAACCTGGACCTTATTTCTAGCATCAAATACGATCAATTACTCACCCTGACAAGTTTGGTGTCATTTGGAGTCGTTTTGACGAAATTAGCCCCAATCGAGTGGTGCGTATCCGTATAATGCGAGAACACGGGGCATCCAATGCAGCCTCTAAATAACACATTATCTGCCACAAAATTTGTTTATTTCGCCAATATTTTGTGATGATACACTAGTGTTATTCCCCTCCGAGCCCGTGGTGGCATGTTATCAACATCCGGCTCCTCCAGGCTGACCTACTAACCTCTGATCTGGATGATGTCATCTCGTGCCCGGCTCGTTCTGATAATAATCATTCCGCTTCGGCATTTGGGTCCTTTTTAGCTCAACTAGCCAGAACTGTAAATGAGCAGGCTGGATGAGTTCAAGCCTATGGAAGTTGAACTTCATCCAGCCTGCTCATTTTGTTCTGACTAGTTGAGCTGCAAAACGACCAGAATTAGCGATAGCAATGATTATTATCAGAACGAGCCGGGCACCGGTCGGAGATGACATCATCCAGATCAGAGGTTAGTAGGTCAACCTAGAGGAGCAGGATGTTGCTAACATGCCACCACGGGCTCGGAGGGGAATAACACTAGTGTATCATCACAAAATATTGGCGAAATGAACAAATTTTGCGGCGGATAATGTGTTATTTAGAGGCTGCATTGGGTGCCCCGTGTTCTCGCATTATACGGATATACGCGCCGCTCGATTGGGGCTAATTTCGTCAAAATGACTCCAAATGACACCAAACTTGTCAGGGTGAGTAAATGATCGTATTTGATGCTAGAAATAAGGTCCAGGTTGTAAAAAACGAAAGTTATCCTTTAAAGAGACATGCATTTGACATCAGCCAGGAAGATTAAAGGGGTGGATCACCCCAAATTCAAATTGCACTCCTTACTCACCCTCATGTCTAAGGGCTGGGAGAAGTTTCAGAGTCCTCCGTGGCTTCTCTGAGTTACAGGGGGTCTTGGTGTAGCAGTGTGTGTCCATATAACGGTTGCAAATGGATAGGACGGACCCTCATTCGTCCAAATTGGATGAACTGGCAAGAGGAGCTTCCGCTACAAAACAAGCTTGAAATATAGACTGATTACATTTTTTTCAGAACAGTTTCGCATTTCGGGGCTTCAATACAAGATGAACATTACATACGAGCAGCATGGAGGTATTTGGATGTTTTTTGGTGTGTCTTTTTGTTACGAAGAAAAGTGGTATCCATTTGCAACCGTTACATGGACATGCACTGCTACGCCGAGACCCCCTGTAACTCAGAGAAGCCATGGAGGACTCTGAAACTTCTCCCAGCCCTTAGTCCACATGAGGGTGAGTACAATTTGAATTCTGGGTGAACTATCCCTTTAAAAGGATTGAAGTTTACTTCCTCAATAAATACCCCCTCTCAGTGTGGTTGGCCAAAGGTAGCTCCTTTCTCGCCTCAGGTCTCGGCTGGCCGTGTCTCTTGAGCGACAACTAGTGTATGTGTGTGTGCATGTGTGAGAGTGTGTATGTAGTTTGTATCTCTGTGTGCATATATGTGGGGGTGTGAGGGTCGGGTTTTCTTGATTTTTTTGCCTTTGTGAGGCACTTTGTGCTACTTAACTGCATGAAAAGTGCCACACAAATAAGGATTGATTTGATCTGCTTTGGTTTGTTCAGGCCTCAGAAGAGGAGGATGCAATGGAAGACAAGGATGAGATTGATAAGATGCCTCTGTCATCCTCACATCTGAGAGGATGGAGCAGCACTCTTGATGGTGAGTGTTGATAATAAGTAGTAAATAGTACCCACATCTTCTTCATAATAAACCATCTAAAATGCATTGACAATAACAATTTTAACTGGTTATTGTTATTATAACAGTTAACATTCTTCATCTAGTTATTTTTGGTCTCCACTGGACTCCATACACACTAAAGCTACAGACCTGACATTTTTGGGGGTTATATCATTATATAATTTAGAAGATGAAAAAGATGTGTTGGTGTAATTCTGTATTCCAATTTTGTAAATGTACACAAAACAAAAAGAAACATTTAAATGAATAAGGTTTAATTGGTGTTGAAGTTGAAAAGTCCCTCAGTCAGCTCTTAAGACGCTTAAGACAAATAAGTTTTTTCCAGATCCAATTTTTCATTTCATATTTTCTACACATACAGTGAGTCCCACTGTGCCTCTTGTCACTTGCATGTGGAAATGTTTCCACTTTTTCCTCTGGAGCTGCCTTTAAACATTTAGCATTTGCCACCGTGGTTTGTAGTATCCTTCCATAGAGACAATTTTTCAAATATATGTTACACGACTACACTTAAAAACCACTACTAGTTAAAGGAGTCATCACCCGGAAATCGCAATTTGTCTTGTTAAAACATGCATATTGGTGTTTGACCTCAGTTGAAACTTGCCTGAAAAGCTGGAGTTTGATCTAGGTTTTTTGGTCTCCTCTTTTTCCATACAGGAATAGCACACAGACCTGTGCCTTCCTAAAGGTTATATTTTATTCTGCTTTAGAAGATGAAAAAACCGTGGAGGCTAATTCTTTCACCACCCAATTTTGTAAATCCGTACACTGAAACAAAAAGAAACATTAAGGAATGTTTAATTGTTTTGGAGTCTGCATGCAAAAGTCCCCCAGTCAGCTCTGTCCTTCCTGACAAATCAAGTTTTCATTATCATATTATTCAATTCACATCCGGACCAGTCAAAACAGTGCCTAATCTTGATAAAGTGCATGTGGAAAAAGGTTCAGAACAAGCTCAATGTTTGATAAAAAAATTTTTTTTCTAATAAGTTTGTAGTATTGATCCAAAGACGATCCAAATATATGGATTACAAAAAAAAACAGGTTATGACTCCTTTAAAGAGGAACTGTGTAAGATTTTTACCTTAATTAAACAGCTTCGGAGCAATTGTTATGGTCAAATAAAGGACTTGTAACTTGACTCGAGGAGAATGGAGGCTCTCTGCTTCCATTTAGCGTCTCTTTGCAGAAAACCAACATTACAAGATCCCAGCTACCCAGTGTTCCAGCACTGCAACACAAACATGCCCCATTACCCGTAATCTCTTGTTTATGACAGATAAGACTACACAATATACACATCATAATGTGCATATGATATATAATGTTATCCACCACTCCATGGATTGCTTTCTCACTGGCTTCCTTGAAAACAAATGCACATGGTTGAATAGAGATAGTTCAGCCTCTCATATAGGAAGACTTAAGGTGGTTCAAAACTATTTCAGAGCATGGGATATTGTGAATTTACATATTGTGAATTGGGCTAATCTCATCAGTGACATCAACCAACTTTCTTCTTAGGCAATAATGTACCTTTTGAAATAGGCTGTAGAAGTCTTTAATGAACCCCCTTTCTTCTCATTTTCTAGGTGAGGCAGGTCGTGAATCGCACAGCATCACTGAGATGACAGAGACACAAACAAAACAGGCTCAAGAAAACAGCGAGGGATTACTGAGGAATATCATGAAACAAGGCCCACAGATACCTGCTGCGTATGGTTTTCCTGAAGAACAGGAGGAAACAGACACGGCTACAGATCCATGTCACGTCTCATCTTTGGAAATGGACACCGGTTGGGCTGGACTTCTGCAGAATCACAGATTGGCCACTGTAAAGGATCACGATCCGACCAAAACTAGAAGTTCTCTAAAGTGTGCAGAACATGAAGTGCCAGACGCTGTCGCAGCAGACGCTCACACTCAGGGCAGAGATCGCATTTCAACCTCGGGATCCCCCAAGGCAAGACTGCAAAGCAGCGAGGTGTTTGGTGTGACGATAAAGCAGGAGGTTATCGTTGACTCTGATGGGTGTGAGGATACTGAGCACATGGAAAAGAAAGAAATGGTCAAGTCTGGCACGGCGTCTTTCTCCTGCTCAGTAAAACAGCACAGACTGAGTTTGGAGGCACGCAAACAGAACCATATTTCCAATAAGGCCACCGTGCAGGACATTATGAAGCTGCATTCCAAAATGGGTACAGGCCTCAGATTGCAAGCTGCTATACAACACCTCCACCGACCAGTGAAAAAACACCCTCACGCCCTTTTGAACAGCACCACCGCAGCACTGTCTGCAGCTCAAACTCGGCTCGAAAACTTAAATCCCCTCGGCAAAATTCCCTCCACGTCCAAAGCTGCTCCACCTCCTCCGCTCTCGGTGCAGCGAGGTCACCTGGGTGACAAACACGCTGCGGCGCTAATCCGAACTGGTGCCCCCTGGGTCAACATCAGATCCCAACATCAGTCTGCTAACTCCCATCATGCCACCCCGGCGCCTCTGTCGGACTCTCAGGCCGGACCCAGGCACCTCCTGCGCTGCGGCCAGTGCGGAAAGTGCTTCCCTCACCCCAGCAACCTGAAGGCTCACCTGCAGACTCACACGGGCGAGCGGCCTTTCTGCTGCTCCCTCTGCGGTCGCAGCTTCACCAAGCTGAGCAACCTCAAAGCCCACCGGCGGGTTCACACCGGAGAGAGACCCTATTGCTGCGTGGCCTGCGGCAAACGCTTCACTCAGAAATGTAACCTGAAACGTCACCAGAGGATCCATTTGGACGTATGATGACGGACGGCGGGTGGCAAAGAGACACGTTTGGTGTGTTTGTTTCATTTAGATTGAAGCTATAGTGTGTAATTTCTACGTGTCTGTAAATATGCGTTTCACCAAAGCCACTACAAGAGGAGATGATACAATGCTGATTAAAGGGATAGTTCACCCAAAATTCAAATTTCACTCGTTATCTACTCACCCTCATGTCGACTAAGAGCTGTGAGAATTTTCAGAGTCCTCCGTTCCTTCTCTGAGTTACGGGGGGGTCCACGCAGCAGTATTTGTCCATATAATGGTTGTGAATGGACACCACTTTTCTTGATCCAAAAAGATACACAAAAAAACATCCAAATACCTCCATACTGCTCGTCTGTAATGTCCCTCTTGTATTGAAGCGCCGACATGAGAAATTGTTCCACCGCGTGATTTGCACTGACACAGGAAGAGCAGTGAACTAAGACACTGGGAGCTTCCACTACAAACAAACTTACATACTTTTTTTTTTTTTTTTAAACAATTTCTCATGTGGGGGCTTCAATACAAGAGGGACATTACAGACGAGCAGTATGGAGGTATTTGGATGTTTTTTGGTGTGTCTTTTTGGACGAAGAATGCTGGTGTCCATTCACAGAGGAGAAGCGTCTCCGCACATCTATTTCTTCAGGTGTGTAGGACTGGGATCCATAGGTCCGCGCAGTTAATAGAAAAAGAGAGGAGTCCCGCACACTGAATAACTTACTAAATGATGTTGCCTGATGAAGGTCTACACGACCGAAACGTTGCAATAAATGTTCTATTTAGCAAGTTATTCAGTGTGCGGGACTCCTCTCTTTTTCTATTAACTGCAGTGTCCATTCACAACCATTATATGGACAAATACTGCTGCGTGGACCCCCCGTAACTCAGAGAAGGCACGGAGGACTCTGAAAATTCTCACAGCTCTTAGTCGACATGAGGGTGAGTAGATAATGAGTGAAATTTGAATTTTGGGTGAACTATCCCTTTAAGCCGTTTGGCTCCTCTAACGACTCGTGGTATTTTTCAGTATTTGGTGACGTTGGCAACATTCCCGCACTGGCGCACAGGAAATAATGATCCGTTCCAGGCAACCTGTAACTCGTGTTTTTCAGTTCGATCTGGTACGAGTTCAAGGGTCGGAAGTTACGAGCGGCCGTTGTAGTGCACTTTCACGTGTAACAGGTCGGAAACCGAACGTTCGTCGTGACTTGAAGTTGTAACTTACGGGTTTAACAGCCTGCCTGGAACGCAGCATAACGCGTTCTACTTGCTTTTACCTGACAACGAGAAGGGAGGGGGGAGGAGAGCGCTGCTAGAAGCAACATGGCGGAGAACCCGAAGAACCAAGAGGTTCAGAAGTGGATCCTACTAAAAAGAGAAAGCCCTCCCGTTCAGCAGAAGGTCTGTTGGCCAAGAAAGAGAATGACAAACAGTAGCGGTGGGGAAGGGAGGGGAGGGGCGGGGCGGGTTACACCGGGCCATACGCCATATTGAGGTGCCGGCCTTATCGTTGTGATAACGCAGAAATCCTCTAGGGGGCGATAGAAGTTACGCACTATAGCTTTAAGATGCTGCAGTGTTTTTCTTGCTGTGCGACACAGTTTGCTGTGCTGCATCGCAGAAGTGCTTTTTTGCGTACCTGTCTCTTCAAGTGATTGTCCCGCGTTCTACTGTGCATTCCAGAGAGGTTCATGTAGTAACTTCTGAAGGTGTTTTAATGTTATTAAAGGACAACAAGTATTGTGTTGTAAAGTGTATCCTGCGCAAAGATAGGTCAGTTGTCACATTGGGTCAATAAAATTCTATTTATTCTGTGAACATTAATTATTTTATTGCATCAATTGCAGCATGACTGTGAGCACAGAATCACTCACTATCCATACATTATTTGACTGGTAAAAAGAATGAAATACTGGACTCGAGTAAAATCAAATTGAAGAAGGTAGTAAACAGATACATATAACAGTATCAGGATGAATAATGGAGTCATAATTCAGATTTGGTTTTAGCAGATCTGTATTTAATGTTTTTATGTGTTTCCGTGTGTGAAATTCCTATTTATGTGTTTATAAATGTAAATATACGTGTTGGTTTTTAATTTCACAGTTTATGCTTAAATTGTTTTGAATTATGGACAAATATGCAAATTATTTAACAGGCTAATCACATAATCAACTACTCACTGCATACATATAATTTCAGTTGTGAACTCTCACTCTCCAATAACAACTCTTGTTCATTCCAGGCTGCAAAACACATTTAAAGGGATAGTAGCATTTTTTTAAAAAGTGGGGTTGTATGATCTACAAATAGCCCCTAAGTACTTTAATTGCAGTAGAAGACTCTCTGCACTCCTCCCGTTAGCAACGCCAGCCCATAGTCCTGCCCAGAGATTTACAGATTGTTGTGAATGGACCCGAAGAAACGGCCTATTTTCACGGCCTAAAAGCGGTTTTACCTGAAAAAGTAGTAGTAGCAGTTCCATTGTTCGCTATAATATAATTTTTTCCAGCCCTTCAAAGTGCAGGAAAAACACAGTTTTTATTTGGACCTAACCAACTCACGTATCCCTCCGCCCAGGGTTAGCGCCCGCAGATCAGCAGTTGGTTAGGATCGAACTGTGTTTTTTTTTTTTCAGGTAAACCCTCTTTTAGGCCGTGAAAATAGGCCGTTTCTTTGGGTCCATTCACAACAATGTATGTTGTAAATCTCTGGGCAGGGCTATGGGCTGGCGTTGCTAACGGGAGGAGTGCAGAGAGTCTTCTACTGCAATTAAAGTACTTAGGGGCTATTTGGAGATCATACAACACCAGTTAAAAAAAAAGCTACTATCCCTTTAATGTCCTGTACTAAAATCTTGCAAATGTCACCTCTATGAACATTTGAACGTACTTAGATCATCTATCATTATCAAGTTTGAATTTATTACAGTTTTTCTCAATCGCTTTGGTGCTATTCTCACCTCACTCTTAACATTTGCACAACAGTTAGTGCATTTCTCAAAACAATTGTTAGAAACTGCAAAACCTAGTGGACAACCTGCAAAAGCTTGTTCACTTGCTCAAAATGGATTGTCCATCCCTCAAAAGCAAGTACTTGTGTCAGTGAAACTGTCAGTGTCGTCAAAATGAGAAGTCTTGCCATCATCGTTTATGAGCATGATAGTCAAATGGCTTTGTCATGTTTTCATTATGACACTTTATTCTCTATGCAGGAATGCAAAAAGTGATGATACTACCTGAAAATGTTCAAGACAGCACTATACACTACAGCCACAGTAAAGTTACACATTAGCCTACTTTCAGTAGTGGAGTAACTGATACTGAATATGTATGTTTCACATTTTTACTGCATATGCTCATTGCAATTCTGATTTGTTCACAGCATCGTGCAATAGAAAAATACACTACACTCATCTACAACAGACATAAGAAACAGCCTTTGGGTACAACTTTACGTAAATCTGGTCTCTAGTGAAGCCGAAAGTCTAAATGTACATGTATGTAAAAAAAAGAAAAAAAAAAGATTGTCCCACTGTATCTGACAGTAAAACCTGACACAATGAGCAGTGCAGATTGTTTAGTGCTGAATTACTGTCCAATACTATACATACCTGTTCTCCCTGAAATGTTTGAAAACAGTGCTTCTTCCAACATTTACAATGAGTTTGACAGATTTTGAAAACTAGTTCAACAATTTTGTATGTGATGACTCAAACAATGAAATGAGGACTATTAGTTTTTCAGATCTATTCAGTGTTGAAAAGTACAGTTCATTTTGACTGACATGACATAAGTCCTAATGTTATAAAATAGTAGAAATTGTGTCAGCAACTGATACATATCCAAAAGCATTTGCAATTTGTTCAGAAGGAGAAACTGATCATTATCAATGTTTGAATTTAGTTAAGAGAACCTTCATTTGATCTGAAAATACATCAATTTAACAACAGAAAAACTGTAAGTGACTACTTTTAAAATACAGCGATTTAACAAAAAAAAAAAACTGTCAACATTTTAAATATGGTTTAAATAGTTGTATCTCAACTGACCACTTGGTGTCAGCCTTTCACCTGACTGAAGTATCTGGAGCTCAGCAGAGGTATTCAGATGATTTGTAGTCTTCTTGTCAGGCTACTAATGTATTAATGGAATAGAGAAGTACTTTTAAAGACAACCACTCCATTTAAGTAACACTTCCATTTTTACAGTGTCTGTTGATACTGTTGTAGCTGATCTGTGTGTGTCAGAGCCTGTGTGTGTGTGTGTGTGTGTTATATCTCACATCCGGGATGTGTTGCATTTGTGGTGTGAGAGAGAGCTTAACTGCACAGGTGGTACAACCAGTAACATTTTAATCGGATTTTCAAGGTAGCAGAGAAATCTCTACCTCCCTCCTTCTGTCTGAACCTGAAGATGTTTAATTAACTATTTCACTTATATTTCCCATTCTCTCTCACCTAAGCCTTCTCATTCAGCAACATGTTCTGTTCTGTCCTGTGGAGAACAGTAAGTCAGCCTGAGATATCAACATTGTGTTGATCAGAGTGGTAGGTGTGCTTGACGTTTCTCTGGACGTGTATAACTATCATTATAAACACTCATAAATTACCATAAGGCTTTATAACAATAAGCAGAACATATCATAGAGCATTATAACTCTATTATAATATTTGACCTTATAAGCCATTATAAAATGCTCTATAATGTGATATGCTTATTGTTATAAAGACAGAAACAGAGTTAATGGATCTGGTCAAGAAACACGGATATTGTTCAGGCTTTACAACACATTATAACTATATTTAAACTAATGCATTATCAGCAATTACTAACATTCAGTCATTCATTTTCATGTTGCACCTGTAATACAACAACTAACTGAGCTGGAACCTATCTCAGCTGGTATTATAACAGATTATAATACCTGACCTTATAAGTCATGATAAAATACTTTATAATGTGTTATGATTATTGTTATAAAGAATTATGATCATTTATGAGTGTTATATAGTGTTATGACTGCATTATAACTCTTGTAAGTATGGTTATAATGCATTATAGAGATAGGCGTCAAGTCTTGTCTTGTCTGTCAACAACATCTATAAACACTGTCCGTCCTAAATGATCATAATGTTGCTCACCCTAGGTTTCTCATTTTTCCCTGTAAAAGCATTTTATCAGAGGATGACTCATGAAGCCCTTTGAGACAAACTTTCATTAAAACACTCATAAATTACTTTGCCTAAAGTTTATAACAATAAGTCATAACCTATTTTAGAGCATTATAACTCTATTATAATATTT
Organism: Decapterus maruadsi; assembly: GCA_030347415.2. Classification (NCBI taxonomy): domain Eukaryota; kingdom Metazoa; phylum Chordata; class Actinopteri; order Carangiformes; family Carangidae; genus Decapterus; species Decapterus maruadsi. The sequence continues at coordinate 33,728,109 of CM064901.1, read as the reverse complement.
GAAAACTTATTAAAATTATTTTTTAAAAAAATCAAACTATAATTGTTCTGACCCTTATTGTTTTATCAAAGATTACGCTTTTGACTTCCGGATGTGTTTATAATATAGTTAATGAGGTTTTAATTACCAAAGGACAACACATTGTAACTATATTTAAATGCATTAACAGCCCCCTGGTTACTAACATTCATTCATTTTCCTGGACTAGGGTTGGGGGTGAAAGCTGGAGCCTCCATCTCAGCTGAGCAGAATCAAAATCTCCTGGTTTAGAAGGCACACCCTTATAATATTCCTGACCTTATAAGTCATGATAAAATACTTTAAATGTTTTATGATTATTTTAACTAAAGTCAAACACCAATATGCATGTTTTAACAAGAGAAATTGCGATTTCCGGGTGATGACTCCTTTAACAAACTCCTCCAGTGGCTTTAGTGAGAATGATTAAGAAGGAAGTCAGGTGACGACAATAAAACAAAGCTGGACTTCATCTTTCCTTCAAGCTATGAGTAATAGTTTTTGTTTTTCTATTGTGGTGATTAGTAATAGGTTTGAAAGTCATGGACACATGCATACTTGTAACGCCCGCCAATGTAATAATGCCCACAAACGTAATAAACCACAAACGTTATAAAAATATGGGTTTTCCTGCAAATGTAATTTTTCCACAAACGGAATAGCCGCTGCCTACTAAAACAACAGGATTTCCCACAAATGTAATAACTATTACGTTTGTAGACAAACTGTTTATGGGGAAGTGAAAATCTCCAACTTTCAATGTTGTAATAACTTCCCACAAATGTAATAACGCAATGAATAATGGTCGTTGTGTTGGTGATTATTGTTGTTTATACCCACGAAGAGCCTATACTGACCTTGCGAAATACAGCTGCTGACTCTCCACTCCACGATCACGGAGAGCCCACACCCCCCAACCCCACCCCGCAAGCAGCTTTCAGTTTTCTCTCTCTCGCCGCTGTCAGTGAAACCTTTTTTTTTAGACTGATAAGTGGTGTGTCTACAAATCATCAAGTCAGACAGCGGTGAGAGAGATGACATACTGTAGGCGTGGATAGCTTGATTAAAAAAATAAATAAATAAATAAAATAAAATAAAAAAGGGAGGGCCATGGCTCTGATTATTTTATATTAAAAAAAGTTGTGTTTTTAAGAGCCAAGTCCACCTCACATCTTCACAGCTGCTGATAAAAAAAATGAATTAATAAAATGAACTGTGCTGCATTTTTATTTCAGTTCGTGAGTCTATCAAGTGCTTTGATTGTTTATCAGTAGCCTATACGTCATGCGTGAGTGTGTGAGGCGTATCGCGAAGCAAGCGCAGTCTCCCCGCGGTTACTCTCAGCCTATCCAGATATGAGCTGAACCTGGACAGTGTTGTGCACTGTCACTCACTGAGTGGAGCTCTGTCCCATGCGTCTTTACTGCACAGAGGCAGAGTAGCCCACATACTGACTAAACTTAAACTTCTGTAGGCCTATTTTGACGGCGCCACAGTCCACAGATGTACAGATGTGATATATAGTCAACTGCGCTATGGCACAGATCTCAGGTGGGACACTCAGGCCACACGGATCTGTGTGTGTGTGTGTGTGTGAGTGCGCGTGCACGAGCGCACAGTCTCTGTCCTTGGAGGTGTGTGTGTGTGTGTGGTGTGTGACAATCAAAGGAGAGCGAGTGAGAGACAGCTTGTCATACTGTCCACACGGGAGAGACGCCGAGGTGACCACGCCAATCCTCTCCCTCGTCCTGGCCGGGCGGTGTCCCAACGGGCCTTTACAATCCACAGGTTAATGAAGGAAAAGTAAATCCACTGCGCTGCTTCAGAATTGCCGCTCCACCGGCCACGTCACTTCCCCGTTTAAACCCTCGGTCCCATTACTACACCTGTGCGCATTACGCACACCATGACAGCAGAAAAAAAACATTCATTCATTCATTATACAAGTGTTCCCCAAACAACAAATATAATTGATCATTTCCCTGGCCTCATACACAATGGAAAACAAACCCTGGGATGCAACACTGAATTTGACCCCCACTGCTCCAATAGACTATGGCCAGGTAAATGCCAGTGGAACACTGCAACATGTGTACAGATGTGATATATAGTCAACAACAGTAGTTTACAGCTAAACATTCAACATGGAGGTTTTCCTTCCTCTCAGGTGGGAGTGGGACACTCAGGACATGTTGAAATAGTGGGATGTCGTAATGGTGACATGTCTGAATAGTAGAATGTCTGAATGGCAGTATGTAACTTATCGATTCTACCGCAGACAGTAGCGATTGAGAAATAGAAAACACTGAAAGCTGCTTGCGGGGTGGGGTTGGTTACTCTCCGGATCGTGGAGTGGAGAGTCAGCAGCTGTGACTTGAAGGTCAGTATAGGCTCTTCGTGGGTATAAACAACAACAATCAAACCAACACAACGACCATTATTCATTGCGTTATTACATTTGTGGGAAGTTATTACAACATTGAAAGTTGGAATTTTCTCCTCCAGTGGCTTTAGTGAGAATGATTAATTTGAAGGAAATCAGGTGTTACGTTTGTAAAACAAAGCTGGACTTTGTGGAAAATCTTTCCTTTGCAGGCTTATTAGTTAAAAGTTTTATTTTTATAACGTTTGTGGTTTATTACGTTTGTGGGCATTATTACATTGGCGGGCGTTACAGGACTTATGAAAGATTCCACCTTTCTTCAGCTGCTAAATAAATAACTGTCCTGATATAGTCCAATGATTTATTGATTGAAGCCCTTGCGTGCTGCAGTCATTTTTACTGCATATCTATACCCTCTGCATGCAGGCATAACTTATTAAATGAAAAGAAAAAGGTAATTGGTGCTTTGTGTTCACACTGAAAAGTTCTTCTTTATTCACTTGAAATATAGTCCCTTAACAACCTGTACAGCCCCCGTCACAAAAAACAACAACTGAGGGACATTCAATCAGTTTGTTTTGTCTTTGCCTTCAGATCTCCCACTTTATTTTAACATATTCAAAATGGCAACATAGACTCTTTAGGATTGTTTCGTGTTTTTCAGCCACTACTGTCTTTTTATTACAGAGGCTGTTCACTTCTCTGTGAGCCGGCAGAGACGTGAGGAAGAAAATGAGAAAATAGGAAGACAAGCGAAAGCAGACAAAAAAGGTATCAAAGGATAATGCTGCTTTGAATAAAAAGACAAAGAATTACAGTTCCCTCAGTTTTTCTATCTCAAATTCCTCATATGACATGAAATTGTCGCCCTCTTACCTCCTGTTTTTGTAAAAAAAAAAAAAATTCTGGGCAATCAGCAGTATTAGCAGTGCCTGACTGGACTTGGAAAATAATGTCTCCTCCTTCTTCAGTTGATAGCTATTCTTTGAAAGAAACTTCTTCTTTTCTCTTCTGTGTCAAATCATTCCAATTTTAAATTCAGTGCTTAACAGGCTACAGAGTGCACCGTGGAAGATTTATGCCAAGTGTTGCCAGGGTAGTCTGCCTTATTCATAACACTTTCATATTTCATAAATGCAGCTCAGGCAGAAGATTGAACTTTGATGTGTTCTTCATTCTAACTTTTATTCCCATTTGTTGTATGTCCACTAAATCCATTAAGGGGGTGAGGGGAGGGTGGGGGCGGTGGGGGGAACGGGGGGGATAAGTCCTAGAACTCAACTTTCTTTTTGAGGGGATAAGTGTGGCTATGAAGGCACACTGCTTTTCTTTTACCGCTATGATTTGATTGAGGCCTGGATTCATAAACATTTAGAGAATAATCTCACAGAGCCCCCCCCCCCACACACACACACACACCACCACTTAGCCTTTTTGCTTCATTTTTTCATATAGACTTGTGTCTCAGTTGATGCTGTCATTTAGATTTTGTGTGACTGCTCAGTTGAAAAAGATATCACCACCATTTCTGTTAAAGGTACATTGTGTAACTTCTCCTGTTATCTATTCACTAAAATCAATTATTTCATTCAAAAGTCTGTTTTTCATGAATCAGTATTCCCCCTATCAACAGTGTTCCTTTCAGCTCTGAATGAGCCGTTCATATCATTCATATCTCCATGGAGCGGGTCAGCTGGCTGCTGGCTGCCATGTTGTGTCTCCATGTTTTTACCTTCAGTGGCAGCGTGACCTAGGAAACCACTGAAATGATCAGCTCCGACACCGGGCTGTCTGCTCAGGTCCAGGTGGGTCCTGGGAAAAACTCATCCAGAGCTGTAGTGAGGATCCAGGCTGAGGAGAGGAATGGAAGCGAACTTCATCCAGCTGCTCATTTTGTTCTGACAAGTCAAAACACGAGAAACGGACCATAGCATTAGCGACAGACGCTTGTATCGCGCCGCTTGATTTTTTGATTATTCATCCATCCAGGTCAGAGGTTAGTAGGTCAACCTAGAGTTCATTTAGGATGATTGATAACATGCCACCACGTTGCTGCACTGTAACCTACTTGCTGTATCATCTCAAAATATTGGCGGAAAACCACCCGCCGTTGTGTCTGGGTTCACTGTGTGTTTAGGGGTGTGTGTTTTTGCCCCGTTGTTGTGTTTTTTATACTCACTCTGTGTTCATCAAAACGACTAAATGTCCCAAACTTGTCATCAAAATAGATTCTCCTTCATGTTGGTCTGAGTGTAAACAACCGTACAGAGAAGTTATCCTTTAAAGGTACATTGTGTAACTTCTCCTGTTATCTATTCACTAAAATCAATTATTTCATTCAAAAGTCTGTTTTTCATGGATCAGTAGTCCCCCTATCAACAGTGTTCCTTTCAGCTCTGAATGAGCCGTTCATATCATTCCTATCTCCATGGAGACGGTCAGCTCGCTGCTGGCTGCCATGTCCTGTCTCCATGTTTTTACCTTCAGTGGCAGCGTGACGGTAGGAAACCACGGAAACTCAGCGGAGACACCGGAGCTGTCGGCTCAGGTCCAGGTGGCATCTGTGAAAAGTCACCGCTCCATTCGCAGTGAGGAGGAATGGAGCGTTACACTGATGCTGCATTCAGGTGCAGTCGGAAAAACGGCCGTCGGTAAAACCAGATGTCGTTTTAGTCACAGAAGTCCAAAGAAAGACGGTAAAACGTGGGACAGGTCAACAATACGACATCGCCATGACAACATATTGTCACGTGTATTGTTTTGCCTCGTGGTGACGGAACACTTGTTTACATAGAGGCTTGTTTAAGCCGTTACCTGCAGCGGCTGTCGTCCGTCTGCCATCTAACCGATTTCATATGAATGGTTTTCATTGGTCTCCTCATTGTCCAAAGACTATACAGGGTTAAATGTTTTGTCTTGACCAGAGTAAAATTATCACCTGCATGATTTTTATTTGCTTTATTATTCTCATCTCATTCTCATCATTTGGTCAGTGTTGCTTTTTATTTCTATAGAAGGTTTCAAGATGCAGCTCTTTGTATGCTTCAGGAGAACTCCTGCTGTTAAGATAAAAATCCATCATCTTGGACACAAATGAGCACTTCTGAAACAGAGAACAGGGCTGACGGATTCATGAAAAAAAAAATCTCTTTTTGCACAAAAATGTGTGGATTGAAAAATTAAAAGAAAAATAGAATGAAGCATAGCAGTGGGGTTCTGTCATTGTCAATGGACAGCCATGCACATCTTTCATCACGGTGTGTGTGTGTGTGTGTGTAATAATAGCTGTGCTGGACTTTGTCCCCTGCCAGTCTCACAGTTTGATGCTTGTTTGTCCTTCAAATCTGGCAGAAGCTCCTGAAAACACAGAACCTGTCTTGCTGAGTGTGTTAGTGCGCCCACAGTGGACAGACAAATTAGGAGAAAAATCTGCAAGAACACCGTTGAAACCTCAAATATTCCTACTTGAAGTTCCTTACATGTCTGATGATTTACATGCTTCTACGTCAAGAACCTTCTGGCATGTGGCAGAGCAGCAGAGGTCAGAGGTCAGAGGTCAGCCTTGTTCATGGACCTTTGAAGTGAATCAACAAACTCTATAGTGTTTTCTTTAAGTTATTCATTTTGTCCATAAATAGTATTCAATCAACAATGAATTTTTAAACAACTGTATGAACATTAACATTATTGGGTGCATGGCCAGTTTGTGTTATCAGGGCACTTGGGGTAAAACTTAAAGGACAATTCTGGGCAAATTCAACTCAGGCTGTATTTTCCTATCATTGTAGGTGTAAAAGAAGGAATCTGAAGATTTTCAGTTTAATGTCTCCTGTTTTGCGGTAGTTGTGTCTGTCCCCACATCGCCACGGCAGCAATGAATGGGAGCGGATGGAAGTTCCTCTGCTTAGGCTGTTTCCATCCCTCAAAGCCACAGACAGCGTCAGATGGCGACTCAAACATGCACCAGAAGTTTATTTACTTCAACAAGCCGACATGTTGGTAAAACTAGATCTAATTCAGAGTCTCGCACGAGACCCAAGTTGCCGCTCGGTGTGTTCAGGTGCAGTCGGAGCTACCGGTTGTGTCATAAACACAGGAATATCAACTCTTGACTTGCTTCAAGTAAAAAAACTCGGTGGACGTTTGAGTCGCCACCTGACGCTGTCTACCCAGGGGGCAAAGCAAAAAAACAGACACGGAGCGTTGTAAAAGGTTGTCCACCAGAAATGATATCTAGGACCTTCAAGGATTAAAACCTGGGTGGACACATAGGGGAAGGCGAGAAAAAAAGATTCTGGGGTTTGTTGCAACTTGATTTTAAGATATCACCCTCAACATCCCAAAAAAGACCAAAAAAACTGACAAATTCTCATGAAAATTATTATTTTTCAGCACTTTATGGAGAACATCTATACCTAACACATATATAAAAATTGTCTCTAGTTCATAAGCTTCAATTTGAGTCCAAGCTAGCCTTTCTACGGCGGCACGGTGGCACAGTGGTTAGCACTGTTGCCTCACAGCAAGAAGGTCCTGGGTTCAATGGGTTTGAGTCCAAGATAATCCTCCAGTCCTTTCTAGCACTGGCTTAAATCTGGAGTTGGTCCCCGGGCGCCGCACCGTCGCTAGCTCCTCAGGGATGGGTTAAATGCAGAGAAAGAATTTCACCTGTACACCTGGCTGTCTCCAAACAATGCAACACCTATAGTGAAAACCTCCATGTTAACTGGCCTCATTAGAATAGAATGGTATTTCTGGATCTCCCCAAAATGAACAGATAGAGAGAGAAGACCGTTGGCCACAGCAAGTGGGGGTTTTGAGATAGAAAGGCTAGCTTGGACTCAAATGGAAGCTTATGAATTAAAGAAATGTTCTATATATGTGTTTGGTATAGATGTCCTCCATAAAGTGCTGAAAAATAATAATTTTCATGAGAATTTGTCAGACGAATAGTTTTTTTGGTCTTTTTTGGGATGTTGAGGGTGATATCTTAAAATCAAGTTGCAACAAACCCCAGAATCTTTTTTTCTCGCCTTCCCCTATGTGTCAAGATACTCTCTGCCAAATTTTAGAGTTGTATGACTCTTTATGCCATTGTAGTACCTAAGTATTTGCATTTACATACTTTCGCCAGCAAAATGACCCAAAAAGAGGGGCTTTGGACCCCGTAGCTTTCCTGCAGCTAGTTGACCAGGTTGTCCACCCAGGTTTTAATCCTTGAAGGTCCTAGATATCATTTCTGGTGGACAACCTTTTACAACGCTCCATGTCTGTTTTCCAAAAAAATGGGACTTTGCCCCCTAGGTAGTCTGTGGAAAAAAAATTACTTCAAGCAAGTCAAGAGTTGATATTCCTGTGTTTATGACACAAACGGTAGCTCCTACTGCACCTGAACACACCGAGCATCAACTTGGGTCTCGCGCGAGACTCTGGGAGACTTTGAATTAGATCTAGTTTTACAAACATGTCGGCTTGTTGAAGTAAATAAACTTCTGGTGCATGTTTGAGTCGCCATCTGACGCTGTCTGTGGCTTTGAGGGATGGAAACAGTCTAAGCAGCAGAACTTGCATCCGCTCCCATTCATTGCTGCCGTGGCGATGCGGGGACAGACACAACTACCGCAAAACAGGAGACATTAAAAGACCTAAAATGATAGGAACATACAGCCCTAGGTTGAATTTGCCCGGAATTGTCCTTTAACTGTCCAGTCACCTCTTTGGTTTCTATGGTCTGTTTTCCTCACACAGCGGCCCATCGATGGCAGCTGAAATAATTGGCCCAGACACGCACACAACAGCCAGAAATGAACAAGAACTCTGCAGGAATACTAACGTGCATCATGTTCTCCTCTGTGAATTTCTTTGAAACATTTTGATTGAGTGCAACTTCTTGAAACAGAGGCTGCTATTTCATATTGTCTTATTACAGTCAACAGATCCCGTAGCCTGATTCACCTCAGTTCAGTGAGTCATTTCACTCAGGAATTTTCATTTTTGGGGGATCAGTCTCACCGCTCTAGTTTCCAGTCACGGAGGTCTTGGGGCTTTGAAAAACCAACTGTAGCCCATTCAATAATTAATAAAGACATAAACAGCGTTTCTTTAAAAAGCACGAAGGTTAAAATACATAGCAAAGCTTCGAGAAGCTTCCGCTACAAAACAAGCTTAAAATATAGACTTATTTCATTTTATTCAGGACAATTTCACATTTCAGGGCTTCAATACAAAAGGGGACATTACATACGAGCAGCATGGAGGTATTTGGATGTTTTTTGGTGTGTTTTTTTGTGATGAATACAGTTGGTGTCCATTTGCAACCGTTACATGGACATGCACTGCTACGCCGAGACCCCCCGTAACTCAGAGAAGCCACGGACTCTGAAACTGCTCCCAGCCCTTAGTCCACATGAGGGTGAGTAGATAATGAGTGAAATTTGAATTTTGGGTGAACTATCCCTTTAATACTGAAGTGATTTGAGTTGTCTCGTTAATTAATATTATTGTCAGCACTGTGATTTTTGTTATTATATTGTTATTTTTCAGATGAGTAGTGTTTGTACTCTCACTGTCTAGTATGTATGCATGTGTTGTATGTGTGTGTATACATATTGTTTGTTTTGTTTTGGTAATAGTTTTTTTTCCTGAGCTGAGCCCTTGTATAGGCCCTTTGGGTCTCTTGTCTCAGCTTGCACCTATTTTTTTTTCTCAATGTATTTTTCAATGTATTTTAACGTGTCCTATTTTTGTTATTCTGCATTGATGTGAACTAAACTTAAAGCAGATATCAGCGGTTCGGCCGTTTTCGCTAATGCTGCGTTCAAGGCAGGCTTTTGAAACCGTAAGTTACAGCTTCAAGTCACAACTACAACTTTGTAGCGTTCCAGGTAACCTGTAACTCGTGTTTTTACCGTCCTGTTGCCTGTGAAAGTCACTATAACGGCCTCTCGTAACTTCTGACCCGTGAACTCGTACCAGATCGAACTGGTTTGACTTCACAGGTCGGAAAAACACAAGTTACAAGTTTCCTTGAACGCACCATGAGTTAGCAGCCCCCGCCCTCGTCAGGCATCTATTGGTCCTCGTCCCTACGTCACCACATTCACGCGATGCATCCCTTGGCTGCACACACAGCCCTTCATGCCGTTCTCTCTCCTCATTGGATAACACTTGTATCCCACAAGGAAAATTTTCTCCTGGGTTACAGCAGAGCAGAGTGACGGAGAGACTCGTGTTACGGCTGAAACACTCCATGTAAGTGATTGCTGACGGAAAATAGGACTATTTAGGACTTATATTAACAAAAACATTCCACTGATATCTGCTTTAACCAATCATATCTCTTGTTTTGTCCTCCTACCCTCCATCTCTCCTCTCATCCACCCACATCACACACACCTTTGCTTTGGTAATCCCTGGTGTGACCTATCGGGGTGGCGGCCTGGTGGTCCTGTGGTGCAGCGTTTTCACCATGGCACAGGATTAGTGGTGTTGAGTTGGTAGCATCAGCACTAAGAGGATCCAGAACATAGAAAAAGTGCCATTTTGACTTATTTCCCCTGGTTTCGCTGTAGGCACATACCACCCACCCACACTCCCAAAACACAGTGGCTCCTGTCACCACTGTCATCAGGCAGCCCTTTTATTATTCTCTTTAACTACTTTATCCGTCTTCTTGTCGAGAGGCGGAGATGCCACTTCTGTGTCTGCATTTACAGAGCACTTTGTGATCTGGAAATATATTTATACCCATGGAGTTGTGTGGAGTTTAAGATATTTTGTCTCCTTTGCTCATGGACTAATTGTGTGTGTTTGTGTCATTATTACAAGCCTTAAAGCAAGTGAAATGTTTACCTATAATAAAGGTACTTCTTCAGCAACCTGCAAGTATTCATCTCCATTACAGAGTTAGAATAAGACATCTATAATCAAAGTGTGTTTTCATGAAAAAGACTTTTAAAAAAGTGTTTTGTAATAGCTTTAACAAATATGCAATTAGATTTCTTCTTCCTTAATGTTATGAAATATGACTTAAAGGCTCTTTAGAATATATTTGTGTGTGTGTCTTGCCTTCCAGCCCCAAAAATGTGAGAATTGACAAAAAAAATCTGTAATTTTCAGGCTCCAGGTTGAAATCCATGTGGTTTTATGAGCTGTTCCCTCAGTTGTCATACAATGATGTCACTAGTTTTTGAATTTGCATAATATCATCCCTACCTGTGAGTACTAGTACTGGTAGAAGGGGCGGGGCTTTTAAGGTACAGGCACTGAAAGCAGCCGTTCTGAACAGGGCTGTTTTGAGAGGATGTGAAAAGAGCTGTGATGTTTGACCACATGTCTTTAGCTGCTTTCCCACTAAAATTAGCGGGTCGATGCAGGTTTTTTAAATGCGGGTCGACCCACTAACAATCGGCATTTGGCCCCTTTCCTGTTGACCAAAATGAGTCCCCCACGCGGGGATCAGACAGAGCATTTAATAGTCTCTCAGCACATCTGGACATATAGCCGTGCAGGTTTGAAGTATTTTCTTGAAATTTGATCACTCAGAAAGCAGCAAGTGAGGCTCAGAGCTGGTCCTGCACCATATTCAAGTGTGCATACAGTTCCTGAGTCTTTCTGCTTTAAAGCAGATATCAGCGGCACGGCCGTTTCGGCTAATGCTGCGTTCAAGGCAGGCTTTTGAAACCGTAAGTTACAGCTTCAAGTCACAACTACGACTTTGTAGCGTTCCAGGTAACCTGTAACTCGTGTTTTTACCGTCCTGTTGTCTGTGAAAGTCACTATAACGGCCTCTCGTAATTTCCGACCCGAAATGGATCGAACTGGTATGACTTCACAGGAAGGAAAAACACAAAGTACGAGTTTCCTTGAACGCACCATGAGTTAGCAGCCCCCGCCCTCGTCAGGCATCTATTGGTCCTCGTGCTACATCACCACATTCACGCGCATCCCTTGGCTGCACACACAGCCCTTCATGCCGTTCTCTCTCCTCATTGGATAACACTTGTATCCCACAAGGAAAGTTTTCTCCTGGTTTACAGCAGAGCAGAGTGACGGAGAGACTCGTGTTACGGCTGAAACACTCCATGTAAGTGATTGCTGACGGAAAATAGGACTATTTGGGACTTATATTAACAAAAACATTCCACTGATATCTGCTTTAAAGCTGTACAGAAATGGCCGTTTGTTCCGTTTGTCGCGCCGAGTTGTGCCGAGCTGCAACACGACTTTACCCGAGTAAATTTAACGGATTTGATTGGTCGTTATTCAAAGCTTGGGGCGAGTCCGAGCTCCGTGTGTGTGTGCGTGTTTCAGACGTTTGATTGACGGATGACAGATCCAATATCAGTGGCTGGTGAATCGTGAGCAGGCTGACGTACAATCCGTGCGCCTGCATTGTCCAATGTGGAAAAAAATACAAGAAAATACAACACTTTCATCCCGGATTTACTCAAAAATAGAATTTTGCACATAGTTTGGCCTCCATCGTCTGTTAGATGAGTTTTTACATTACTTTTATGACCCAGAGTGGGATCAAATTCAGTTTTCTTTTCGGTACACCTTTAAAGGGATCGGAGCATTTTTTTTAAAAGTGGGGATGATCTACAAATAGCCCCTAGTAGAAGACTCTCTGCACACCCGAAGAAACGGCCTACACAGTTCCATTGTTCGCTATAATATAATTTTTTCCAGCCCTTCAAAGTGCAGGAAAAACACAGTTTTTATTTGGACCTAACCAACTCACGTATCCCTCCGCCCAGGGTTAGCGCCCGCCGATCAGCAGTTGGTTAGCTCCAAATAAAAACTGCGTTTTTCCTGCACTTTGAGGGGCTGGAAAAAATTTGATTATATATAACCCTAGATCATACAACCCCACTTTAAAAAAATGATATTAGGCCCTATCCCTTTAATCATTAGCCTGAAACACTGAATAGAATAACACAAAAAAAATGTTTTGCTCATACTTTTATTTAACACAATGTGCATGAATAATCAACCAATTATACAGAATGTGAAGTTAACCCTCTCCTGCCTCCTCTCCTTACAAACACATTGCAAACTTTTGCAATGGTGGTGTTGGGTGGTGTCCGGATGCGTGCGTGTGTGGTAAAACATTGAGTGCCCCAAACTGGGTTATATTGGCAAAAACAACATTTATTACGACAAATACCTCTTCCGTAGTGGCAGTCAGGACACAAAACGACACATCAAACACGGTCAAAAACTGTGTGCCTTGGACCAGCAACACCTGGCACTGATTGTCCTGGTGTGATAGGTAGAGCTCCCCCTCCTTCCACTGGCAGCTCGGCCACACCCCCCCATCAGTGCCAATTCCTGTCAGCTGAGGCTAGATCACTTCCTGGTTATCTTAAATGTAGCTGCAGACAGCCTGCTGTAGGTTCTCCTCACCCTCTGCTGACCCTGCACTGCCATGAATAGTTATGTCTAGTTAAGGTATGCTTCTCCCTTTCTTTGTTAGAAACAGTTCTAGCATATGCACTTAGCACTTTCCTTACATTTATACAGGTGCAGGACTGAGCATTTAAGCTGCTGGTCACCGTGTTCCTTCCCTGTCTGGTGCAGCACTCATCATGTGTGTATGTGTGGCTGTATCATGTGAAGTTCTCAGGTACAATTGGTTTTAGTATTTTGTAATTTCCTGTATTTTTGGTTACTCAGACTTTCAGTATTTTATATTCTGTAATGATGCATGTTTCTCATAGGAACAAGGAAGTGATGTCGGCTTCTGGTGCTGTAGCTGAGCTCTAGGCACTGCTGTTTTGCCCTTTTGTTAAATATATTTTGTGAATAAGGTTACTTTGTTTTACTAAGTGTCTTCTTTATAACTTATTATCGTCTTTAAGTTGAAACCCAAGTTTGTTTGTTTGTTTGTTTCTTTTCTTTTCTTTCTTTAAACCAACATTGAGTTTATCTTTTCTGGAGCTTTCTAATGCCAGTATAGTCGGGCTGGTCATAGGCCTACAGGTGGTGGCTCACTAGGTGGAGGGTTTCCCCACTCCTCAAGTTTTATTTGCATGTTTAATACTTTGTTGTGTTCTAATTTGTGTCTTCTTGCTTTGCAGTGTGTGTGTCTGCGTGCAACCCCCCCCCTTTTCTGGTATCTGGTGGTGGTGGCCCCTTCCCCCTCACTCCCCCCACTCCTGTTGGCCTCCCGACACAGTAAACACCCGAGTAGAGTATATTTTCCTAACAATATTTTTTAATACAATCTGACACGTTAAATGTCTAAAAAAACTTGAATATTTTTGCAAAACTAGAAACCCTCTGGACTTTAACAAGAACTGGTGTGGTACCTGGCCCACTTGTTGCATTGTCCTGGTCACACTGGCTTTACAGTTTTTCTCAATCGCTTTGGTGCTGTTCTCAGATCAGAATGAAAGTTCTCCTTTTAGTTCAACCTCCACAACATGTAGTCATTTGTGCACATCATCGTAGCAGTTTCTCCTTCCTCTGAACAAATTGCAAATGCTTCTGGACATGTATCAGTTGCTTTCATACAATTCTCTGCTGTTTTATAACATTATCATTTGCTTATGTCATATCAGTCAAAATGAACTGTACTTTTCAACAATGAATAGTCTTTCCCTAAAAAACTAATAGTCCTCATTTCATTGCTTGAGTCATCACATACAAAATAGTTGAACTAGTTTTCAAAATCTGTCAAACTCATTGTAAATGTTGGGAGAAGCACTGCAATTCATTTACAGTAAGGAAGAACAGGTATGTCTAGTATTGGACAGTAATTCAGCACTAAACAATCTGCACTGCTCATTGTGTCAGGCTTTACTGTCAGATACAGTGGGACAATCATTTTTTTTTTACATTTTTTTTTTACAAAGTTTCAAGGCTCTCCATCCAGTGTGTGTGGAGATATTTCATTGTGACTGTTGGACATGTCAGAACTATGAAACTTAAAAAAGCAAAAAAAGGACACAGTTAATGCAGATAGATTCCTCTGCCGCTAACTTTCCTGAAGGACACCACATGAAAAGGTCTGGTTGTGAAGATTGTGAGACGAACCTTGGGAATTCTTTTCACCAAACTGACTTCAACAGACGGTTGCGCCAGGTTTCCCCCTATTTTTTACTGCCTTTATTTGAGCTACGATTCTGTTTTTATTGACTCTATTTTTTGAAATAAGAGTTTCATCATGTTTTGAATTTACAATTAATATGATCTTCAAATACTAGCATCAGTAAAAAGAGGAAAGCGCAGTGGTCCCATGTGGTAAAAAAATGAAGCAATCAGGTCTCTTAATGAGGTGCAGAATTTCCCACGGACATGACTCTATCCGCTGTTCAATTCTTATTTCATTTTTATTGGTATTTTAGCAAACCTGCCTTCCTGTCTGACTCAGGCTCATGAACACGTGGCGCCACAAATCAAAAACAGACTGGCATTAGAGGGTCAATCAGCCCAGAGATTGCCGCTGAATCCTCAAACCGCCGTTTGCAAATGTCGTCGGCGCGACTCGAGTGCAGTGTGAGAAATACACCCTGGCTCATGCTCCTAAACAATCATTGCTTTTGAAGAGAGTGGGGACGGAGGTCATTAAAAGTTTATACCGCTGAGACCAAACACCATAAATGTGGCCTTTAACAGTTTTGGTGAGAGGACGGAGAGGAGAACAAAGAGACGGAGGAGACAGGAGCCGTCCTCTCCCGTCCTCTCCCGTTGTTCATTTTTCCACTCTAATTGTTATTGTAGGTATATGTTAGAATATAGGGTAACACTTTACTTGATGCCTATCTCTATAACACATTATAACCATACTTATAATGAGTTATAATGCAGTTATAACACCATATAACTATAGTTATAAACACTCATAAATGATCATAATGCTTTAAACAATAATCATAACACACTATAAAGCATTTTATCATGACTTATAAGGTCACGTATTATAATAAGTTATAATATCATTGTTATTAACTGCCTGACAATGACCACATTTTTTTTTGTGAATAACTTTTTATTGAAATACAGCAAATACTGCAACATCCGTACAATTTTTTAACATAATAGACAATGACCACATTTATAATGCATTATAATATATAGTTATAGTTATATATAGTTATTATATAGTTATAATGTGTTATAATTGGCTTATAAACATGTATCATTATAAACACAATTGACTTTATAACAATAAGCATAAGACATAGAGCATTTTATAATGGCTTATAAGGTCAAGTATGATAGTTATATACGTTTATAAGCCAATTATTACACATTATAAATAGCTATAAACAGGACTGAATAACTGGGTGTTGATTGCAACTGTAATGCTGTTAAATTATTTATTTATTTTTTGGGCTATACTTGTTAATTATTGGATATTGGATTCTTTCTATGACTCTGATTGCAACTGTAGTAGGCTACTGTTTAATTATCTATTTATTATATTTTTGGCTACATTCCTACTCATTTTGTTTTTTTCTATGACTTTGAAATCATGAAGAGCTCTAATGGATTTAATGGAAAATTGAATGAAAGGGTAGGCGTTTATAAGCTAGAGAGCTTCAGCCTACACCTTTTCCATCTGTTCATGAACTAGTTGAACAAATGATGGTTTTATGGAAGGTTGACTGACTGTGATTGAATAATTCTGTGTAAAAGAGATCGAATAAACGACTACTACTACTCATATTTATAATGTATTATCTATGTGGGCATTGTCAGCGAGTTACTGACAATTAGAACATTATAATATATAATTAGAGTATCTGACGTGATAAAATGCTTTATAGTGTGTTATGGTTATTGTCACAAAGCAATATGATCATTTATGTTTATAACTATAGTTATACAGTGTTATAACTGCATTATAACTGTGTTATAATAGGCGTCAAGTAAATATAGTATCAGCTTCCAATGCACTTATTCAGACAGGTCGTTAAACTGGATTTTTTATCTTACATTTGAGAATGCTGCTGCATGTGTGTCGTGTCTTGCTTGTTCACAGCCAAACCTGTGTGATACGTTGGTCTCCATTTCTAGCAGCAGCCAGTCGGCGCTTTGTTCTTCAAAAACCTATTATTCCTTGAGTCTGGGCTTTCACAGGCTTGGTATGAAATGCTGTGATTAGGAGCATCACACTGATTCTGATACAGTGCGTCTTCTTTCAGTAGGGGTCAGTAGTGCTCCACCGAAATGCTGCAGCCACCAGCTGCTGGTGATTGAGCTGTGTGCATGTGTGTATGTGTGTGCACCTTGTCAACATAAATTGACACCACACACACACACACACACACACACACATGCAAACTAAAGGTACTCATTATCTGGATTTCAACAAATATCAAGCAGACAGCAGGTTTGTCTTTACTGTGACTGCTCCCTCATGCTCTCTCCTCTTTTCCAACTTATTGGTCTTTTTCTGCTTTGTGAAGTGTTGTACCCTCTGGCTGCATGTGCACACTCACACACACACACTGTGACACACACACTGTGACACACACGTGGGATAGCAGAGCAAAGCGGGGGAGAGGAGGCAGAAGGAGTGGAGAAGGATGATAGCTATGGTTTGTGTTTTCCCCCCGTTTTCTCCTCTTGGAAAGTGAGCCACCCAGAGCAAAAGGACACACACATACACACACATGCAGTTCACACACCTAGACACACACTTTGTTTCTTTCCTCTCTCTCTCTCTCTCTCTCTCGTGCTGGTGAGGGAATAGAGCAGATGGAATGAACCCCTACGAGGGACAACAAGCAGTGGCTGAAGAAATGTCAGACGCACACTCTGAAAGAAGGTTCATTCTGATGTGAATGTTTCACCCTCTGTTTTGCCTGTGTGTGTGTGTGTGTGTGTGTGTGTGTTAGTTTATTAGTTTATTAAGGGACAGTGTGCAACGACATTAATCACTTGCAGAAAATGAAGAGATGGTTGCACCAGATTTAGCTCACAGCTAGTTTCCATCTGCAGTCCCAACATATCACGTCCAAAAATACACAGAGCACAAACTACTACAAGGCTGATGCATAGAATAACACAAATAACAACACATACACAATACACAAACAGTTTCCACATCTAAAAAGACCAGGTCAAGAGCAATACATTTGAGAAAGGAAAGAAAAGCTATGATACAAAATACAATAAAACATTTAAAAATTCCCCAATTCCTACTTAACAAGATTTTAAAGGGATAGTTCAACATTTTGGCAAATTGGCCCATTGCCATAATCCCTATAGTCATAGCAGTAGGTTCGTTATCTTTAATTGTCGGTGCAAGCTATTTTTAGAACGGCAGAGCAGAGCCGTGAGCTGCTCAGAGCTACGCTGTGGAGGCTCATGGGATTTCTTGGTTTCCCTCATCAAACTCATCAAATACACAATCCAACAACTCAACAACGCTCTGGTGGACAAGTTGTGACCTGCACATTCACCACGCTATGAGATAATAACACGTCAGCAAGCAGATTCTGTATTTACCCTGTATTTACCTCAAAAACGTCTCCGTTTCGTAACGTTCCATTATCATCTCATAGCGTGGTGAATGTGCAGCTCACAACTTGTCCACGAAAGCGTTTTGGAGTTTGCGGATTTTGTATTTGATGAGGGAAACCAAGAAGTTCCTTTAGCCTCCGTAGCTGCTCCGCTCCGCCGTTCTAAAAAAAGCTTACACCGACAATTAAAGGAAAGGAACCTACTGCTCTGACTATAGGGATTATGGCAATGGGCCAATTTGCCAGAATGTTGAACTATCCCTTTAAGATACTTCCATAGATTGAATGCGTTAAGAGGTACTAAAATACATTTTTTTAAGAGACTAACTGAGTAACAAGTGGCTTGCTGTTAAGCGTGCTTCTCCAGTAGCCATTGTTTTAAATTATGAGAGACATTTTAGTTTGTTCTGCTTTTCAGGGTTTCAGGCAGCTTCTTCCATTCTTTGATGGCTGTCCATGGAAAGGCAGATTGTGCAAATGAGGAATGTGTGTGTTTGTGTGTACGAGTGGTAATTTAGAGGAGACACAAGTATGATGAACTGTGTATGATCAGTGTCAGGATGATTTAGACTGCTTTATGTTCATCAGGTTAAAGTTACTCCCTTCTTCTCACCTAAACCTAATAGAAGGCTTGTTGTAGAAGCCAAGAAGGGGGGGGAAAAAATCCAAGGCTACATTTCCTCTCCCTGGCTAAGCCTGCTGCCACTATCTGGACAAACTATTGACAGTCTCCAAGCCGGCAGACAGAGGTCTGTCTCTCCATGTTCTGAGAGAGTGCGATAGAGAGAGCAAGACAGGGACTGGAGATGGAGAAAGAGAGACAGATGGGATTAGCCCCAGTTGAGTCACAGTTATTCCATTACCTCTCGGCAATACATGTGTCTGAGTACACGTACACACACACACACACACACACGGTTTCCCTCATGATTGTGTTTAGCCAGAGACAAGTTTTTCCTCGCTGAACCCAAATGAAAAGAGAAAAAGAGGACAAAAGTGAAATGGTGAGTCGACTGATTGAGCAGCCGTTGCTTTAATTGCATTCAGAATGCTTTTTCTGGAAGCTCCGCGTTCTGTGAGCGCTGGAATTAAAAGTATCTCAGGATGTCCTCTGACGATTCTGTCTTTTGAGTAGCTTAGCAGCATAATATTTAATAACCCCTGAGTAAACACTGGGAGGAATTGCTCAATAAATAATTGAAGGGGAATTTATAAATAATTTTCCCTCTTAATCTACTCCAGTGCACTGCCGCCAGGTCCCCGAAGTGATGCTCATCCCTCTGGACAGCCGGCGGTCCCGGCCGGCCGCCTCATGGGGGCGCTCTTGTCATGTCGGAGAAAGCCTTCACCTCATCACTAACAAATGGTGAAAAATAAATAAATAAATAGGTTATTCAGAGAAAAAAAAATAGTACATGTTTCTAAGAAACAGGCTCTAACCCTCTATTAAAATCCTGTTTTTGAGAAGACTACTTTTGTTACCGTTGCTGTCTCAGATTTCTGGGCGTTTTCAGGAAATGAGAGAGGTTTTGTTGCTCCCTGAGCAGCTGCACAGCTCTGCAACCTGCTCCTGGCTCTATACAACCTGTCAGGAAGGATATTGAGGCAGGCCTGTTTCACTTTGGACTTTGGATTGAGGTGTCTATCATGTGTGCTAATCCAAAAATCACAATTAAGTAGTGACGCTGCAGCCATTGTGCCTTTTCCTTCCTCCGCTCCCTCAGTTTTCCTCCTGCTTGATCTCTCTTTTCTTTTTTCCAATTTTCCTTCCTCCCTTCTTCCTCTCATCCCCTCCCCTGCTTCGGCTGCTGGTAGTGGCCTCCTATACAATTAACAACTGTTTGCTAATGAGAAGTGGGGGGCTCATTATTCATTATATCATTAACATTTAATTGCTCTGTGCTAATCCTAATAACCATCTCACACAGTTTAATTGGCTGTCACTTTCTGCTGCAACTACAATGTCAATGTTGTTTGACATCCAGTCTCTTATGTGGTCAGTGCTGGCTTCATGCTTGTAGTGGAAGTGAGATCGTGGCTTTAGTGATCTTTAAGTTGAAGAATCCTGCTTAACGGTTAAAGGGATACACCAACATTTTCTTTTTATGTGTCTTGCCTCACTCCAGAGTCCATGACCAGCAGATAGACACCATCCTTTTGACTGTGCGTGCAGTAACCATGGAGATAGAGCCGTATCGCCCGTACTTAGCTTAGCTCAAACACTGGAAGTGTATGGGTAGTGTTAGCCTGATCTTAGATCTAATAGTTGGTTGCCTCCCTTAATGAGGACAGTTAGTCCACTCTCATATTTTGGGCCTTGGTCCTGGAATGACAAGTCAGGATGAGGTTGGGAACTCATCCCTCTTCCCGGCTTTAAGAAATCTGTTACTAGTTACTAGCTGCACCTGTGATTCTTAGACTTTAAACTGTGTTGCACTTATAGGGTCTCTTTTATTGTATCTATGTCTTTGTTTTGTTTCATGCATGCTTGCATTGTTGTTTTCTGTTTGTAATGTTACGCCTCTGACCAGGACATCCTTGAAAAAGAGATTGTCAAATCTCAACGGATCCTTCCTGGATAAATAAAGGTTAAATAAAAAAAAAATAAATAAAAAAGCCTGCCTCCAACTGAAGTCATCAGAGAAACTCTAAACGGACCGATCTTCATCTCAGAGCTGACAAAACTCTCCAGTAAGGCATCTTGAGCGGTCAAATGCCGGTAACGGGACGAGATCGGTCAAAACGGAGGGTTCAAGCAAAGACGGTTTATTTTGGTTCAAGCTAGCTACATCGGTTAGCTTTCTATTTAGTAAAAGCACTCCTGTATGTAAAGGGCAAGGGCTAGTTACTTTCTCACCTAAGAATGTTTGAAATGTTGATAAAGTGATATATTGTGAGTTTAGAGCTAAAATGAAATCAGCTTGTGACTGCTGATTTCAGCTCAGGTAGGAGGCAGGCTAACACTACCCATACACTTCCAGTGTTTGAGCTAAGCTAATTATGGGCCATACGGCTCTATCTCCCTTGTTACTGCACACACAGTGGAAAGGATGGTGTCTATCTGCTGGTCATGGACTCAGGAGTGAGGCAAGATATGAAAAAAAAAATGTTGGCGTATCACTTTAAGTTGAAGAATACTGGATGCAAGTTGTACGGACGTCACACTGCTTAATGGTTAAAGAGACCAAGAGAAGCTTGAGAGCGTCTCATCTCTCTCAGCTGTTCAACTTCAAATGTTTCATGCTTTCTCGTCTGTCTCTTGTTTTTTCATCTCCTTTCCCTCTTTATCCATCTCACCGCATGTCCGTTTGTGTCTCCTTCCTCCCCCTCATCTCTCCCGCTCACCCTCACCTGCCCCACCGTGGTTCTATAAATTGTACAGAGTCCAAAACCGTGGGGGGATGAGGGAGATGCCGACACCCTGAGTGGCAGGGAGGAAGAGCGGAGGCAGGACGGATCCTCCCTCTATCACTCATCAGCCGAGAACGGAGGAGAGAGACGGAGGGACAGAGAGAGAGAGGCTGCATTGGGAGGGGGGTGAGAGAAGAAAAGAAAAGGAGTGAGCAACCACCCAACACAGTCATCAACTCCCTTCCATCCATCATCTGTCTCAGCCCAAAGGCTGCCACTGCTTCATCAGCATCACCTCCTTGCGCATTACGCGCACGTGTCTGTGCACACGCACGCACATACACTGGGAGGTTTAGGAATATGTATTTGTGCAAGATTGATTGTGCGTAGGAGCCGGTTGTTGTGTGTATGTGTGTTTGACTTTTTTTCTGTATAAACTTCACTTTCACTTCAGTACAAATGATATGAGTGATGCAAGACTGCAGTCCATCAGCTTCATATTTACTCTGCTGGAAAAACATCTGTCATTCTGCAAACAGGAAGGAGGAGGCCCATTCATTACAATTATACACAGGTTCACGTAGGCTACATCAAGGTGTTCTGAATTTGGAGACAATTAAGGGGACAGTTCACCCAAAAATCCCCCCCCCCCCCCACTACTTCTTATTAGTAGGACAGGCTTTGTGTTATAGTGACAAGTGGATGCATCTGTGTGCAGGTGAATGTGTGTTAGGCTAAGAGCGCAAAATTGTGCACGGACTTAAAGGGATAGTTCACCCAAAATTCAAATTTCACTCATTATCTACTCACCCTCATGTCGACTAAGAGCTGTGAGAATTTTCAGAGTCCTCCGTTCGTTCTCTGAGTTACGGGGGGGTCCACGCAGCAGGATTTGTCCATAATGGTTGTGAATGGACACCACTTTTCTTTGTCCAAAAAGACACACCAAAAAACATCCAAATACCTCCATACTGCTCGTCTGTAATGTCCCTCTTGTATTGAAGCCCCGACATGAGAAATTGTTGAAAAAAAAATCAATGAGTCTATATTTTAAGCTTGTTTGTAGCGGAAGCTCCCAGTGTCTCAGTTCACTGCTCTTCCTGTGTCAGTGCACTGACCGGCGGAACAATTTCTCATGTCGGGGCTTCAATACAAGAGGGACATTACAGACGAGCAGTATGGAGGTATTTGGATGTTTTTTGGTGTGTCTTTTTGGATCAAGAAACCTGGTGTCCATTCACAACCATTATATGGACAAATACTGCTGCGTGGACCCCCCGTAACTCAGAGAAGGAACGGAGGACTCTGAAAATTCTCACAGCTCTTAGTCGACATGAGGGTGAGTAGATAATGAGTGAAATTTGAATTTTGGGTGAACTATCCCTCTAAGTCCGTGCACAATTTTACATAGTGTATTGATAAGAATGGGATCAATTCTCACACCTTACCCTGAACATGTATAGCCCTCAACCCTGGTGGACACCTCCCTCCAAGGGGTGCATGTGTTGTCTCACCCTAATAGAAGACATGAGGTTTGACACTCTTAGTTCTGCTGCTCCTCCTCCATGCTTGCATTGCAGTCTTTATTTTTTAATTAAAAGCTTGCTGTAATTAAGGTTAAGCATTTTTTCCCTTCACCACCGTGATCATAATGAAGCTTTTCTAAACAACTCATTTTATAGGTAGAATGACATTAGGATAAAGCTCTTGGAGTTTGGAAAGCAATACCCACCCAGGCACAATAAATGTTTTAAAAAACATCCTGACATTTTGTGCTCCACTCAACTTAACCTTTCTGTTTCTTTTTTTTTTATTGCACCCCTTCCACCCCCTCCACCCCCCAGCCCTGCCACCTCTCTCCTTCCTCTCTCCCAGTGCCTTTGGCACCGTATCGCTAATTGTGCTTTAAGAGCGAAATCTAATTGTGCAGAAAGAAATCTGTGCTGGAGGAATTACCCCATGCTTTTAGTACTTGTTTATCATTCAGCCAAATGCCAGAACCAGTGGCTAATGCTTTCATTCACACCTCCACGTAGGTGGCAATCATTTTAAGAGTTGATGAATATGAGACCGTGCGTATTGGCTGGAAGTGACCTCTGATGATTTTTAGTTGGCTTAACCCTCCTGTTGTCCTTCTGGGTTCAATTGGCCCAGTATGTTCCCTTCCTTCCTTCCTTCCTTCCTTCCTTCCTTCCTTCCTTCCTTCCTTCCTTCCTTCCTTCCTTCCTTCCTTCCTTCCTTCCTTCCCTCCTGTTTTGATCCAACTGACCTGATCTGTTCCCTATCCCTCCATCTTTCTTTTCTTACCCTTCCTTCTTTCCTCCCTTCTTCCTTCCTTGAACAAATCTATTCCCTCCCTTTCTCTCCGCCTTCCTTCCTTCCCTCCCTTCATCCTTACTTCTTCCTTCCTTTTTGACCCAATCTGTTCCCTCCCACCTTCTATCTTTCCTTCCTTTTTCCCTTCCTTCTCCCTACGTCCTTCCTGCATCCCTCCCTTTATTCTTTCCTCCCATCTCTCTCTTTGTCCTTCCTTCCTTCCTTGGGTTAATAAAGCATCTCAGTTTTAACAGCGAGGAATCTTTTACTCCCCCCCCCCCGGTTGGTGTTTACTCTGACTGTCCTTACACAACTCTTCTCTCTACTTCATTGTTTGCTGCCAGCTCCAACCTCTCCTCCACCTTCCTCAGACTGCCAAACTTCCTATTACTCCCTCCCCGCTCCATCTTGTCTGTCCTCCTTCTGAAGAAAGGACAAATGAATGATGCACACTGTATCGACACAAAACTTTTGCCTCACTGTCCACCCCCCCCTTTGCTAATGAGCAATGCTAGCTCTATTGACCTACTTGTGGACTTAAAGGAAATCCAATCACAAATGCCTCGGGTCGCTTTCTTCCCACTTTGGGAGATTAAAAGATTCAATTCTCCCTGCCTATCCACACTCATCATCATCATTTCTCCTTCCTCTCCTTTCGTCTGTCTGCTCTGCCGTCTGCCCCTCCCATGAAATACCCCCTCCACCTCCTCAGACTGTCACTCTCCTTCCCCCCTCTGCACACCCTAACTAAGTTTTCAGGCCCTTTTTTTTTTTTTTTTTACAAACTTGCTCTTTGTCTTTCCGATTCAGATGCAGAGCGAGAGAAGAGTCAAGGAGTGCAGCCGTGCAGATAATTATCAGTGGGAGACAAGGGTGTTATTGGGACACAATGGAGCTGGCGGACGCGGTCTGATGTAGTCAGCGGTAGAAGGACAATGAATCATTGACCACGGCACATCCGCAGTTTGTACAAACACTGACAGTGGTAGGCTACTGTAGTGTGATATCCACCTGAACTTTTTTACTTTAATATCTCGAATTATCTTGTGTTTTTCATGGTGTTTTCTTAGCCTAAAAGTTAAGGGATAGGTCAGAGGTCATTCACCATTTGGATAGGAACTTCATTTGTCATGAGTAACAGTTTATGTTCAAATAGAATACATAAATGCAGATCAATCAATCTTTATTTGTATAGCACTTTTCATGCCCATTGGCAGCTCAAGGTGCTTCACATGATCACAGGTACATTCGTGAACACAAACACATTCAGACAAGGTTCATAGCATTGGATTTTATTGGGAAACGCTATCTTACACTCAGTCATTTGCATTGGGGAAAACACTAGATAAGAAAAAAAAAGGATAAAGGATAGAGGATGAGGTAAAATAGATCAAAGGAGATGGAAAGACTGGAAAGACACTAGTAGCATGAAATGAATAGACAAGTCATAGTAGTAGTAAATAAATAAGTGACATCATAAGATAAATGAATGTTTTAGAATAATACAACTAGTAAAAGTCAGTTAAAAGCAAGGCTAAAAAGGTGGGTCTTCAGTTTGCTTTTAAAACTGCAGCCGGTTCCAGAGGCATGGGCCATAGTGATAAAAGGATGCCTCACCATAGGTTTTGTTTGCAACTTTAGGAATAATTAAAAGGTCGCTGCCTGAGGACCTGAGAGTTCTAGAGGGCTCGTATGTTAAAAGCAAATCAGATAGGTAAGTGAGACCAAGACCATTAAGAGCTTTGAAAACCATTAAAAGGATCTTAAAATCAATCCTGAAGCAGACAGGTAGCCAGTGCAGAGACCTTAAAATGGGTGTAATGTGTGCTCTCTCTCTGGTCCTTGTTAAGACTCGTGCAGCTGAGTTCTGCAGTAGCTGGAGTAGAGCGAAGAGCGTTGCAGTAGTCCATTCTGCAGGTGATAAAAGTATGCATTAATGTCTCAGTGTTGGCTTGGGATAAAATTGGCCGCACTCTGGCAGTTTCTTAAGATGATAAAAACCAGTCTTGGTTCTGTTTTTAACATGAAGGTTAAAACTCAACTTTGAATCTAGAATCACACCAAGGTTTTTAACATGCTCAGATGTGTTAAAAGACAGGGCTTTGAGTTTGAGATTGAGTTTCTCTCTGTGTGCTTCAGGACCGATTACAAGATCATACAAGAGAGAAAGGCACAGCATGAAGATGGTGTCTAGTATTCTAACATGAGGTGATTAGTGATTCTTGTGGAATGTGTTCCTTGTCATTCACCCATTTCTGTGGGTCATAGTTTTTGGGGATACTTGATACTCTACTGTATCTATGTTTAAGTTAGCCTGGTCGAGAGGTTAAAGGACAATTCCAGGCAAATTCAACTCAGAGCACTCAGAACAGTTTAGGTCTAAAAGAAGGAATCTGAAGATAGGAGCGGATGCAAGTTCTGCTGCTTAGACTGTTTCCATCCCTCAAAGCCACAGACAGCGTCAGATTGCAACTCAAACATGCACCAGAAGTTTATTTACTTCAAGTTTGTTCATGTTTGTAAAACTAGATCTAATTCAAAGTCTCCCAGAGTCTCATGTGAGACCCAAGTTGCTGCTCGGTGTGTTCAGGTGCAGTAGGAGCTCCCGTTTGTGTCATAAACACAGGAATATCAACTCTTGACTTGCTTCAAGTGTACATTTTTTTCCACAGACAGCGTCAGATGGCGACTCAAACATGCATGAGAAGTTTTTTTTTACTTGAAGCAAGTCAAGAGTTGATATTCCTGTGTTTTTAATACAAACAATAGCTCCTACTGCACCTGAACACACCGAGTGGCTACTTGGGTCTCGCACGAGACTCTGGGAGACTTTGAATTAGATCTAGTTTTACAAACATGTCGGCTTGTTGAAGTAAATAAACTTCTGGTGCATGTTTGAGTCGCCATCTGACGCTGTCTGTGGCTTTGAGGGATGTAAACAGCCTAAGCAGCAGAACTTGCATCCGCTCCCATTCATCGCTGCCGTGGCGATGCGGGGACAGACACAACTACTGCAAAACAGGAGACATTAAACTGAAAATCTTCAGATTCCTTCTTTTAGACCTAAAATGATAGGAACATACAGCCCTGAGTTGAATTTGCCCAGAATTGTCCTTTAAATGTCAGAAGGTGTAGGTTAGATTGAGCTTTTGGATCCTGTATTTTTGAACACTGTTCTTCTTCTTGTTAATAAACTGTTTTTGATCCCTTCTTTTCATCAACACATCAATATACCACACTACACTGCCATGCCGGTAACACCACAAACGTTCATGAAGTCGCAGCCCCCTCATGTCTGATACACAAAAACACACGTTTCTTGATATCCTCCAGTTTGTGGAAAAAATTGTCTGCTAACCTTGATTACCCCGCTCGCTGCACGCACACACGTGAACACACACGCACACACACACGGCGCAGACCTCCTAGCGTGTCTTAAATGGCAGCAGGGTGCTGAGCTTCTGTTTTGCTTTGCCTATTGATATGGTGTTTGTTTGGCTTCATGCACACTGTGCAGTAATAGAACACAGTGACCCAGACACCAAAGGAGGTCGGCTAACAAACAGACTGCACTGCAAAAACATAGGCTCTCTGTGGGGTGCATGGGAGATTCAGCTGATGCATTGTGCATGGAGCTAAGGTGTGTGTGTGTGTGTGTGTGTGTGTTCACAGACAAGATGGAATAAAGACCTACAGTTTAACAGGTAACCTAAGGAATGAGGCTTCTGTTTCATCATTTAACTCACAGGTGAAACAGCTGGACTACCAATGTCCAAGGTCTAATTGTGTGTACCTGCACCTCTAAGCACCCACATGTTGTACTTTATTGTTTCTTCCAATAAATCCTCCAATCCAAACAACCATATAGGTCGTTTTTCACGCCTGTTGTACAAACCATGGGACTGCCTCCTCAAATACTGCTGAAAGAGCTGCATTCTTATTGCTTACAATAGGTAGCCTTTTCCTTTAAAAATGTTGAACTGCTCCTTTAATCACGTCTAAGGAGCAACAGTGAATCTTGTAACTTTGTGTTTGCTTTCTTTTCTAAGTAAAGTTATTTTTTGAACAGAGTCACGGCCTCGCAAGATTCTTTTTGTGTCAAGCTTATTGCCAAGAAGACTGCTTAAAGGGATAGTTCACCCAAAATTCAAATTTCACTCATTATCTACTCACCATCATGTCAACTAAGAGCTGTGAGAATTTTCAGAGTCCTCTGTTCCTTCTCTGAGTTACTGGGGTCCACGGGTCCATATAATGGTTGTGAATGGATACCACTTTTCTTTGTCCAAAAAGACACACCACAAAACATCCAAATACCTCCATACTGCTCGTCTGTAATGTCCCTCTTGTATTGAAGCCCCAACATGAGAAATTGGTCCGAAAAAAAATTAAATAAGTCTATATTTTAAGCAGCACGGAGCCCTCCTGTAACTCCAAAAAGGCACGGAGGTCTCTGAAACTTCCCTCAACCCTTAGTCGACATGAGGGTGAGTAGAAAATGAGCAAAATTTGAATTTTGGGTGAACTATCCCTTTAAGTTAATGAAATTATGGGCTTTTTTTTTTTGTTTTGAACTGCAGGACGGTCATGTTTAATGTGCCTAAATGTATAAATAAATACATCATGGACATCATCATGACTAATCCCATAGTATGAGTGTGGGACAAACCCTCAGCAGTCTATCCCATTCTGCATTTCTAAGTATCTCCACAGCTGAGATAATGTGTAAAACATTGTCGTTGTTGCCACCAATAGAGATGTAAAAGTAACATCCAAATACCCTGTTTTTCTTTAATGCCATGTCTAATGGTTTCAGCGCTGCTTCATGATGATGTGTTTTTATTGAATTAACCAGAAAAAAAATAAATTCAAGGGGGACAAATGTTGCTGTGGATGTACAGCATCTGCTGCTTCAAAATAACATTAATAATTTATTAAAAGCTTTTAAATTTGCAAGAAAATAGAGGAAATTTTCAATAATATTCTTCTTTTTTTGACACATACACTGTGGAAAGCAATCTCTAACTTAATGTTAGTGAGTCAGAGCTGGGTGGGAAAGAAACAGAGAGAGAGATGAGAAATGAAACAAGTCAAAGCGTTCCTGACTTTTTTATTTGATGCTGCTGTTTTGTTTTTCTCCTCCGCATTTGTCTGTCTTCTCGTGCAAGAGGGCTGCAATACTGAATGAACCTTTAAACACGAGACAAATCAAACTTACCCTTTAGCAAGATGAGTAAGACAACAATAATAAGAGGGGGAGGTGGATAAACACCAAGAAAACTAAGGGAATTTTAGATTTTCAAAGCACTGAAGTGTTTATCTACCGACTGTGAGTCTGGGTCTGAAATAAAGAATGTGAACACGAAAGTGCAACACGCTCCCGATTACTCAGAGCAATGGAGCAACAACAAGTGATCTGCATAACAAAACTGAGACAACAGGTAAGAAGCTTTTGGTAACACTTTGACGTCTATCACTGTAACACATTATAACCATACTTATAATGAGTTATAATGCAGTTATAACACTGTATAACTATAGTTATAAACACTCATAAACGATCATAATGCTTTATAACAATAATCATAACACACTTTAAAGCATTTTATCATGACTTATAAGGTCAGGTATTAATAGGTTATAATTGTTAGTAACTCACTGACAATGCCCACATCGATATATTGTTATAATGTGTTATAATTGGCTTATAAACGCGTATAGCATTAGACTTTATAACAATAAGCACAACACATTATAGAGCATTATAACTCCAGTATAATACCAAGATCTTATTATGCCTTATAAAATGCTCTATGATGTTTTATGCTTATTTTTAAAGCCTAATGATATTTAATGAGTTTTTATAATGATAGTTATACACGTTTTTAAACCAATTATAACAAATTATAACTATATTTCTAAATAAAATTCTCCCAGCTCTTAGTCGACATGAGGGTGAAATTTGAATTTTGGGTGAACTATCCCTTAACAATTATAACCTATTATAATACCTGACCTTTTAAGTCATGATAAAATGCTTTATAGTGTGTTAGAGTGTTTATTATAGTTATACAGCGTTATAACTGCACTATAACTCATTATAAGTATGGTTATAATGTGTTATAGAGATTGCCGTCAAGTAAAGTGTTACCAAGCTTTCAAATGGCAGAGAGGATCCGAACATACAAAGTTGCTCTCACCTCACCTAACCCGTCTCAATTTGCCCAGACTTGCACTGGACCCACTTATTTTTTACAGCTGGACTGGAGAAGTGAGCAGCATCAATTGCTGGTGTTGAGAGCCTCACGTCTCACCCTTCTGACAAGAATCCTTCCCTCTGCAAATTAGTAGCAAGAGACAGTGATATGAATGAAATTCATACGGAACATCCCACCATGTCTTTGCTCTGCCCTGCTCTCTGAGAGAAGGGAAAGAGACAAACACAAAAACACATCTACGACACCACCACCACACTCTGGTTTTCATCATCTTCTGTTTCGCTTCCCTCTTCTGGACTGACAGATTTGTGTGCCCCAATCAAAGTGCTTGTTCTCATATTGTGTCTTCTTATTTTCTTCCTTACTCTGACTTGCTTTTGCCTTCTGTTTTTTTTTTTTTTTTCTAATTGATCCCTGGACCTTTGAACCCCACATCTTCCTGTATGTGCATGTGTGATTGTATTTCTGTGCTGTAGATCTAACGGCAGTTAAAGCAGATATCAGCGGTACGGCCGTTTCGGCTAATGCTGCGTTCAAGGCAGGCTTTTGAAACCGTAAGTTACAGCTTCAAGTCACAACTTTTGAGGAAACCCGTAGCTCTGTTTTTACCTTTGCCTGTGAAAGTCCTATAACCCTCTCGTAACATCTTCCTCAAACTGGTATTCACAGTTACGAGTTTCATGAGTTGAGCCCCCGCCCTTCAGGCATCTATTTCCTCGTGCTGAACATTCACACCCCTTGGCTGCACATTCATGCCGTTCTCTCTCCTCATTGGATAACACTTGTATCCCACAAGGAAAGTTTTCTCCTCGGTTTACAGCAGAGCAGAGTGACGGAGAGACTCATGTTACGGCTGAAACACTCCATGTAAGTGATTGCTGACGGAAAATAGGACTATTTAGGACTTACATTAACAAAAACATTCCACTGATATCTGCTTTAATTTATGCTGAAAAGACCATTGCCCCTCATCATGACTCTATGTTGTGAGCATACAGGTCCACCTCCTCCCCAAAGTCAGATACATTTGGTTTTATAGCTGTAAACTGAACATAAGCAGATGAAAAGGTAATTGCTATGTTCCTGGGTCCATGTGGAGATGATGTGAGCTCCATGATACATTATCCTGCAGGACATTTCTACTGAAGCAACAATGTGCCCATTTAGCCTCATTTTCATGCATTTACCTGACAGGAAGAGAAGTCAGGATGATTTGCTAATGCTCAGGTTTAGTTCATTCACTGTAAGGTCTGTGCTTTCTCATGGCCTTGTTGAGAGTGTCAGGTTGTACAGGCTGTCCAGTCCAGGTTGGTGGCTTCAGGATTGCATCTGTGCTCCTTGCTGCTGATGTACTCCCCTATCAAGCTCTAATCTTGTGTCCTTGCAAGGGAAGTTTTGCAGGAAGTGTTAAAGGGATCGTTCACCCAAAATTCAAATCGGTGTAGCAGTGCATGTCCGTCTTGTATTGAACCCCCAAAATGCGAAATTGTTCAGAAAAAAAATTAAAGGGCCAACGAGGAGTTTCTATTCGGTTATAAAACAGTCTCACGTTAATGTGGATGAATCTACCCCCAAAATGCGAAATTGTTCAGAAAATTTTTTAAATAAGTCTATTTTTTTTTTTGGAACAATTTCGCATTTGGTCGGAACTTGAACCTAACCTCTGAAATCCTTGATGAATGAAAACATGACATTATGAACCGGGAGGAGCGTGAAAACACTTCGCTTTTCCAAAAGTCCTCGTTGTCCCTTTAAATAAAACAAGCTTGAAATATAGACTTATTTAATTTTTTTATGAACCGGGAAGAGGACGGACCCTGTAGAACAATTTTTTCAGAACAATTTCGCATTTTGGGGCTTCAATACAAGATGAACATTACATACGAGCAGCATGGAGGTATTTGGATGTTTTTTGGTGTGTCTTTTTGTTATGAAGACAGTTGGTATCCATTTGCAACCGTTACATGGACCTGAAACCATTTACTCTTATTTTAAACCAGATGGTTTTCTTTTGTTCTTCTTTCTTTTACACATGCCAGCCTCATTATTCTTGTTTTCTGTATCAAAGTCTTTCTTTTTTGTACCTAATACCCACTCACAGGCCCTCTGTGTTATAAATAACACATCAGTGCAGTTAAGGGTTACATTAATCAGCGTAGGAACACCTGAACTAGTGAGAATTTATTAAGATTTTATTGTGAGAGTGCAAACCTTTATCACTTACGTATTATGTTTTATGGTGACAATCATTTCCATGGCTTTTTCTATAAGATTAATTGGCCCAAAACCGAAAATGAAACAAAATTCTGTGAGGATGGCAGGAGTGAGAGTAGTTTGTTGGTGTCAAATGCAGGGAAAAGAGAGCAGCAATCTGCCTGTCATACTACCCTCTGTGGTTTCTGCCTCATGAAAGCAACAGGTGGCATTCAGTGAGCTATGTAAATTGTAATTTCATTTCAATCATGAAAAGAAAAAAAGAATGGACAGAGTGGGTCAGAAATGACTCTCTACTCTGCACTATCTCTCACAAACCACAGCCACAGTTGGCTCAGTAAGACGATGGCGACTCTCTAAAGCACCGCTCACAGGAGCAGCAAAGGTCAGTGTAGGAGCCATTTTTTATGTTGTGCTATTTGCCTTTCCACTAGGGTGCAGTATTTCAGTTTTTTTCTTTTGCCCCAACCTTTGCCCCAGCTGCTATGGTTCAGATGTGTTGATTAGTTTGAGTTGAGTGGTGGTGGGTCTCACACAGTTTTTACACGGCAGCCAGAGAGATAGTTTTTCTACCCTAATTTTAATTCAATGTTCTGTCAATTTGCATTATCCTTTTTCCAAAAAAGCACCTCACCCAAAGACACTATTTTGCAACCTTTTTTTTCGCATTCATTCACTCTGGAATCCAGGAGCTGTTACAAGAAAATGTTATTCTCATCCCAAATGTTACCACAGGTGACAAGTTTTGTTTTTGGAATAGTCACCACAGTCAGCAACAGGTAGGCAGTCAGATTAGACAACTACGTCCAAAGGGACATGTCCAAACTGAAGGTAGGCACTGGGCAAAAAGCTGGAAGAGGTTTCTGGGGATTGCAGGATGCACAATTGGTGAAGGAGAAGATGAAGATGGACAAGTTTATGGGAAGTTGAGTGCTTTACTGGACTGTATCACTGCTGTCAAAACTGGATGGTGCAAAATTTTCTCCAGCTGAACGACAACAAAACTGAGGTTCTTGTTTTTGGCCCCCAGCAGATAACTAAGCAAATGATGTCATCTGCTGGGCTGCTAGTGGACGCCATCAAACCCTCTGCTAGAAACCTTGAGGTCTGGTTTGATTGCAATTTAAGCTTTGAACAACATGCGACTAAACTTGTACAGTCTTGCTTTTATCATCTCAGAAACATTTCAAAGATTAGATTGTTTTAATGTTTTAAAGACACAGAAATGATTTTACAAGCTTTTATTTCATCAAATCTGGATTACCTAATAAGATACCTGTGACATGATGAAGCTTGGCAATGTAACAACACTGCTGTCTAAAACGTATTTTATTATCTGTATGAAGAAAATGTACCATTCTTTGATTCAGTATTAACCTTGCAAGGTTTCATTTCAAATAATGTAAAAAAATGTTGTAATCTACATAGTAGTTGAAATTCATAATTGAGCCAATTTTCCCTCTTAACATTCACAGCAGTATTGTGAAGAGCTGCACAACCTCGGGGAGCTGTAATCAGCTTCCTCTCCATTGTGGTGGAGGCCGTGTCTTTGTGTGGTTTCAAAGTTTCTCCAAATTAAAAAGAGACGGAAAATGAGACCAAGCGAAAAATGAGAGAAATTCGGGCCGATGTGCTTGTCTCTTCGTGGGCAGTGTCTCTGTCCATTAGCAAAGCTGAACATTTCTCCAACTGCATACAGTTCTTCACAGAACTCACTCACATCATGGAGAAAGAGTCGATATCCAGTGAGAAGTTGATAATGTGTATTGTCCCACTAAGTCTCCTGCTTGTCTGTCCAGAATGTGCTGCGTGCCCATTATTTTAATTGCCTCCCATGTGATGAATTTTCACTGAACTCAATTGAACTGATGACAAATTGACAGTTGAAGTTTTTGTTTTCTTTTTTCAAATGAAACTCCAAAAATATCTTATTAATAAGAGCAAATGTTCTGTTTTAATCCTTGATCCTGAAATTGCTAGCAGAGCTCCCTGTGCTGAGGGCGTATGGAGTATGGACCGAACAATTTTCACCCTCAGTCTGAACTGAGTCCTGTATCAGCATGTCTTAAAGGGATAGTTCATCCAAAATTCAAATTTCACTCATTATCTACTCACCCTCATGTCGACTAAGAGCTGGGAGAATTTTCAGAGTCCTCCGTTCCTTCCTTTGTCCATATAATGGTTGTCAAGGGATACCAACTTTCTTCATCCAAAAAGACACACCAAAAAACATCCAAATACCTCCATACTGCTCGTCTGTAATGTCCCTCTTGTATTGAAGCCCCCACATGAGAAATTGTTCTGCCGGTCAGTGCAAATCACGCGAGATTTGAACTGAGACACTGGGAGCTTCTGCTACAAACAAGCTTAAAATATAGAGTTGTTTGATTTTTTCTGAACAATTTCTCATGTCAGGGCTTCAATACAAGAGGGACATTACAGACGAGCAGTATGGAGGTATTTGGATGTTTTTTGGCGTGTCTTTTTGGACGAAAAAAGTTGGCAACCATATGGACAAATTCTGCTATGTGTCTATGAAATGACACGGAGGATTCTGAAAATTCTCACAGCTCTTACGCTGGACTCAGAATAGCGCGGAATTCTCACAGCTCTTACTGTTGACATGAGGGTGAGTAGATAATTTTGAGTGAAATATCACACCAAGAATTTTGGGTGAAAATATCCCCAAAGTTTTTCTGTTTGTTAATCTAAACCGAGAGGGAGTCACCTGTTGAGTAACCGCCGCCGAAAAATCGGCGTCTGGTGTGAACATTTCCTTAAAGCCTTGTTGGAAAGGTGGGATGTTCTCATGTTGGAAGAGCAATGGGATGTTGGAATGACAGCATGTAACCGTATACATTTAACAAGTTGCTGGAACTTCCAATATTACATGGAAATACGCTTCATGCATTACTTCATGGTACAGTCATGTATAGCAGCAATGAGAGGAAATAAACTGCCCAGTCAGAGCCAAGTATGTAAATAACATGCTCCAGTTAACACAAGCTTCAAGCCTGTGAAAAACGGCAGGGACAGAATCAGTGTGTGTTCAAATGTATTTACAATTAATAGCAGGACATGATTCATAGACTGGAAGTTTATTGAAGAATTACAGATTATTCACAGGCTCGGAGCTGCAAGCATGAACGTCAGTGACATTTAGCATCGCCTCTTGGAGCCACTCGATGATTTGTAATTCTCAGAGATCAGAAAACAGAGGTCTCCCTGTGTGTGTGTGGAGGGCATGGTAGTGGGGGGGCCCGAGTAGGGAGAGGGCCAAGAAAATCCTGAAAGTATTATTTTTTTGTGTGATGTTTTTATTTTGAATTAATTGGGCCCTCCAATGAATTGGTGTCATAATTTATTTCCAAGATATTGATAACATCAACTGAGAGAATGTGCCACAGTCCTCCCATGGGGGCCCCTCTCGGAGGCGCTAAATGGTTTAGTCCGCCCAGAGACAGCAGTTGGCGACAAGTGTAATGTCAGTGAGGCTAGCTATCCTCGCGCCGCCCAAAAAACATAAATCAGGGTATCAGAACAAGAAAGAGCGAAAAGAAAGAAGGCAGAAGTAGAGGAAGCAACTGTTAAAGGGATATTTCAACATTTTGGCAAAGTTTTAGCAGTAGGTTTTTTACCTTTAATTGTCAGTGCAAGCTATTTTTAGAACGGCGGAGCAGAGCCGTGAGCTGCTCAGAGCTACGCTACGGAGGCTCATGGGATTTCTCGGTTTCCCTCATCAAACTCATCAAATACACAATCCAACAACTCCACAATGTTCAAAACGCAGTGTAGTGAAGAGGAAAACCAGAAGCAGCAGAGTTTATTCCTCTTCTCCACGACAAAACACACACACACACTCAGAAACCAAACTCCTGAATTCTTAACAGGTCAATGACAACATGGAGTACCATTTAGACGAGAGCAGGTGGCTTGTCAGTGTGTGTGTATGTGTGTGTGACAAGTGTGCACCTGCGTTTGTGCGTCTCCTTGTTAGGGCTGTACAGTGTGCTGGCCCTACCAAGGTCACACAATGTCTCAGTGCACCCTGGGAGAAAGAGCAAGGCTGTGTGTGTGTGTGTGTGTGTACCCCGGCCAGCTGGCAGGGACCCAGCGCTATCAGTGTCGTCCCGTCTCCTGGAGACAGATCCACTGACTAGTTAAGAAGGTAAGCAGAGAATCCGACTCCCTCTCTCCTCCTCTTCCTCTGCCTGGTTGGTCTTCATCGCTCACTCTCCTCTTACTTCTGTCATTGTCTAAAATGTCAGGGCAGAAAGCTTCTCGCTGCTGAACGCCACCAGTGTGCGAGGTACGACCTGTAACCTGTGGCACATCTTCAGAGCCACCAAAACATACATTTACTTTACTGAAGACTGACGTTCATTTATTTCCCTTCCCCGGCTGTCTGACGGCGGGGTGGACGGATGAAGGGACGGTGGGATGGAGCGATGAAGGAGGAGAAGAGCTGCCAAGCGAGCGAACCGCGCAAACGACCACGCCGGCTCAAACGGGCTGACTAATTGGACACAAGAGGCCTCACAAGTTTTGGTGGCGGAAGACTTCAAAAACACTTTTCTAATATAAACACATCAGAGAGAGGAGCATGAAGCGGCACGGATAATTATACACGACTGCAG
This sequence comes from Decapterus maruadsi, assembly GCA_030347415.2. Lineage (NCBI taxonomy): Eukaryota > Metazoa > Chordata > Actinopteri > Carangiformes > Carangidae > Decapterus > Decapterus maruadsi. The sequence goes on along the minus strand of CM064901.1, from coordinate 33,691,496 downwards.
ACGCACACTTACAAACGCAGAGCAGAGAGGATGATGGTGGAGTCACAAACTTGGATGTAATGAATTCTCTTGCAGACTCACAACACGCACACACAGACACACACGCATGTGGCTACTAACAAAGAGAAACAATAAGACTGAGACTCTTTCAATGACACGTGCACATGTATAAGCTTCTCATTACACACCTCAACTCAATATAATAGGAGTCCCTCTGATCTCAAAGCAGATGCATTATTTAACAGCAGGACTAGGATAGCCTCTAGTGTGTGTGTGTGTGTGTGTGTGTGTGATTGAGAGAGAGGGAGGGTGACTTTCCTTTTCCAGCTATAAATACACCTGCATCTGAGAATCCCCTGCTCCCTCTCTGTTTTCCTCCGTCTCCCCCTTCCTCTCCTCTCCATCTCTCTCTCCATCTGCATTGGAACTGTTGCAGTCCGCAGCCATTCATCTGCCAATTGAAATATTTCCAGACTTCCATCTAAACGGCACCTGGCATGACAGTCACATCCTGCATTACAGGAATACAGAGAAAAAAGCCTTGTGTCGCTAATTACTCTTTTCATTCAAAACCTGGCCATTATAGTGAAATGTGGAGGGAACATTCTCCCTCCACCAGGGGCGTAAGCACCAAATTCTGGGCCCTGTACACTCTTAAAGGGTTAGTTCACCCAAAAATGAAATTTCACTCATTTTCTACTCACCTTCATGTCGACTAAGGGCTGGGAGAAGTTTCAGAGTCCTCCAACAGGGGTGGACACCAACTGTCCATGTAACGGTTGCAAATGGACACCAACTGTCTTCGTAACAAAAAGACACAGTAAAAAACATCCAAATACCTCCATGCTGCTCGTATGTAATGTCTGTCTTGTATTGAAGCCCCGAAATGTGAAATTGTCCCGAAAAAAAATCAAATAAACCCATATTTCAAGCTTGTTTTGTAGCGGAAGCTTCTCAAAGCTCCTGGGAAGAGGACAGACCCTGGTTCGTCTAAATTTGACGAATTGGGAAAAGGAGCTTCCGCTACAAACAAGCTTGAAATATGGACATTATTTAATTTTATTCAGGACAATTTCGCATTTCAGGGCTTCAATACAAAAGGGGACATTACATACTAGCAGCATGGAGGTATTTGGATGCTTTTTGGTGTGTTTTTTTGTGATGGAGACAGTTGGTATCCATTTGCAACCGTTATATGGACATACACTGCTATGCTGAGACCCCCTGTAACTCAGAGAATTCACGGAGGACTCTGAAACTTCTCCCAGCCCTTAGTCCACATGAGGGTAAGTAATGAGTGAAATTTCATTTTTGGGTGAACTATACCTTTAATGTCAGTGGGCCCCTACCCATGCTGCACAAAGCGCAGAGTTGTTTTAGAGGTCAATTCATGCAAAACCGCTAATGTTGCCTTCAGGAACAGTTTCCCAACAAGCAGTCTCCGTATTTACCTCTAAAATCGTCTGGCCTGATGGAAGCGCATTGCTGTGCATTAGCCTCTGATTGGTCGGAACGAGCCACCTGGCGAAAGTCCCGCCTCCGTGCTGCAGCTTTCACAGTCCGCCCATGGATCTATTATACATCCTTGTCTTGAACTGAACAGAAGAAGACATATCTCTCAGCGGTTGTCAACCGCCGTTAAACCGAACAAAAGAATGAATATCCGTCAGCGGTTGCTGACCGTCGTTACACCGCGGACCCAAATCCAGTTTCCAACTGGCAATATTTTGCAAGCGCACCATTGCTATGGCGCCGACCACAGCGTGACTGGTTGAAAGAATTCCAAACGGCCGGAGCGTTTTTTTCCCTGATCGCAGAATCATAGGCGGAGCAGCCAGACAAGCGAGCGAGACTGCCTCTAAAACAACTCTGTGTGGTAACGTTGTGTTATTATCTCATAGTGTGGTGAATGTGCAGGTCACAACTTGTCCACCAGAGCGTTGTGGAGTTGTTGGATTGTGTATTTGATGAGTTGGGACAAGAAGTTGGGACAAGAAATCCCATGAGCGTAGCCCTGAGCAGCTCACGGCTCTGCTCCGCCGTTCTAAAAATAATGGTAACAAACTGCTATGACTAGGGATAATGGGCCAATTTGCCAAAATGTTGAACTATCCCTTTAAAAGAGAAGAGGAATAAACTCTGCTGCTTCTGTTTTTCCTTTTCACTGCAGAGATAAACAGCTGAAGAGTTTTGTCTCATGTATTTCTATGTGTCTGTGTCCAGACCCCCCATCGTTCTGCGAGGGGCCAAAACCCGGCCCTCAATGAGGCAAAATGTCACAGAGTCCGGAGTGACAAGAGGACTGAGGTTTGGTTGAGGTTAGGGTTAGTCAGTCCACAATGGATGGAAGTCTTTGTAATGTCCTCACTGGGATGTCTCCATGTGTGTGTGTGTGTGTTCAAGACGCTAAATGCTAATTACCTCTGCTATGTGAAGCTAAATGTTATGCAAAGACATTTCTGTACTTGCAGATGTTTAGGGATATTTATTTATTTTGCTGGATCCATTTCAGATTACATTTACATTCGTTACAAAGACTCAAACACACATTGAACGTCAGACTGCATGAAGGGTGGGTTTCCGTGAGCGTATCAGAGAGAGCGAGGCAGAGACAGAGTGTGTGTGCGCACCGAGTTTTCTGCCAAACAGATGTTCATCAGCATTTCAGAGTGTTCCTGTGAAGCCATTAGACTACATTACTGAGAACACACTAATTACGTAGGTGCATGGGGGACCGAAGGGAGGCAGACCACACACATACACACACACACGCACACAAACACACAACTAAAATTCACATTGCAAACAAACATCGCAATTTTACAATCAGACTAAATCAAAAACACAGAGTACGACCATGTGCAGAATAGATGTTTACTTACCAATATTAAGGTTTGTTAATACGTCTGATCTGCATACAATGAGTGTGTGTGTGTGATCCAAATTACCATTGCAGTGACAAAAACAGTTATTTTGTTTTGCTTCAAACAAGTGTAACATGGAAAACACAGGTTAAAGGGATAGTTCAACATTTTGGCAAATTGGTCCATTGCTATAACCCCTAAAGTCATAGCAGTAGTTTCGTTATCTTTAATTGTCGGTGCAAGCTATTTTTTGAACGGCGGAGCAGAACTGCAAGCTGCTCAGAGCTACGCTATGGAGGCTCATGGGATTTCTTGGTTTCCCTCATCAAATACACAATCCAACAACTCCACAATGCTCTGGTGGACAAGTTGTGACCTGCACATTCACCACGCTATGAGATGATAAAGGACGTTACGAGATGGAGTTGTTTTCGAGGTAAATTCATGCAAAACTGTTTTCAGGCAAGCAGTATCTGTATTTCCCTCTAAAACAACTCTGTGTGGTAACGTTGTGTTATTATCTCATAGCGTGGTGAACGTGCAGGTCACAACTTGTCCACCAGAGCGTTGTGGAGTTGTTGGATTGTGTATTTGATGAGTTTGATGAGGGAAACCAAGAAATCCTATGAGCCTCTGTAGCGTAGCTGTGAGCAGCTCACGGCTCTGCTCCACCGTTCTAAAAATAGCTTGCACCGACAATTAAAGGTAACGAACCTACTGCTATGACTATAGGGATTATGACAATGGGCCAATTTGCCAGAATATTGAACTATCCCTTTAAGAATGACTTGTTTGTCTGCTGCGTTGGCTCATTCTTTGTATGAAAATATGCAACAATAAGCTTTGTGTCTGACAAGGAAAAAAAGGAAACAGAGAAGGAAGTGGAGATGGCAGCACATGCAGCTGTGAGAGTGTAAGATGTGCTCTATTACACTGAAATTTATACACAGTGGTTTTTTTTTAATGTGGTTAAACCTGCTAATAAAAAAAGCCAGCTGACCTCTTTTCAGTGCCAGTCCAGTTCCTGCAGGTATGTGACATCACCACCTGCTCTTAGGGCACACAGACAGGTGCAGGGGAGGGACGGCAAAAGCTGGTAAAAGATCTGTCAGATCTCCTTCCCAGGTTGGGGCTCCTGAAAACCCATCTGATCCTCCATGTGGGACGTTTCCATCAGTGGTCGTGTGTTTTAAAAACTCCTTTTGAAGCTGTGCCCCACTTTCATCTTCATAGCTGCTGTAACTCCTGTTTAACAGCACCTGGACAGGTAACACATGTCTGTCTTCCATCTCTGTGACAGCAACTCATGACAGCAGGGAAAGGGGTGAAAAAGAATGGGTTCACCTGAGTGGTGTGTTTATGTCTACTGTGCAGTCATTTCACCCAGGTGCCGATGCTGATTACATCCTTTCCCACTGAGGAACAAAGTTGTCCAAGAGATTTTTGACCAATGAGAAATGGGCTTCACACTGGTCTGTTGACAGTCTGTCCTCCAACATGATATCTGAACACACAGCTCGTAACCACACAGATAAAGCCAGGAACACACCGGCCCGACAGTCGGACGCCGGGTCTCGTCGGACGACGTTGCGTCTATTTGGTGTGTTCATCTCCATCGGGGAGCAAGCAGTCTCTGTGTTTACCCTGTATTTACCTCGAAAACGGCTCCATTTCGTAACGTTCAATTATTATCTCATATCGTGGTGACAGGTAGGCAGTGTTGGGTAGTAACGCGTTATTAGTAACGCCGTTACGTAACGCCGTTACTTTTTTCAGTAACTAATAACGTAACGCGTTGTTTTTTTAAATCAGTAACTCCGTTCCCGTTACCAAGCACTGCGTTACTCCGTTCCTTTCCGTTCCTATTGGTGAGATTTTACAGCGGCGCACACTTCCCATAACATTTCAGCGATCAATAAAGTTTCATTGAATTGAAAGGACAGATGTGAGAAACAAGCGCTTGGTGGCCGCCCTCTAGCGTCCCACACGCAGCCTAATCAAACACGCTCCATAGGACTGGTTCAGAGCAGAGCAGGGCATGACGGCGAGCTAAGGTGACGTTAGCTAACGCAGCATCCCAGACCGAAGCTGTGTCAGTTCAGGCTGCAGCTCCTGAACCAGGACACAGCGAGCCCACTCCACCCGAGCAGCCGCGGTATTGGAGTCCGACAGACGGACGTCTGAAACGGTAAACACAGAACGACCGCTCTGGGTAAACACAGCTGATCGATCGACGGGAAAAAAAAAACAACAACCGCTGGAGTGAATTTATTACGGTCATTGAATGTAACTCGGTCAAAATAAGACCTAGGCCTATCCTCAAGATTTTTTGCAGTTCTGTTGGGTCAAGCTGCTGTAGCCTGCATGCTGACATGCAGCATGATGATGATGATAACATTTAACAGATAAGAACACGTTTTTTCATCAGCATCAGTAGCTACAGAACTGACATGGGGTTAGAGGGGAATTCATAACCTTTATTTAATGGGAGCATTAGAAAAAAAAACCATTTAAAGTAACGGAAAAGTTACTTTTTCAGTAACGCATTACTTTTTGGTTTAAGTAACTGAGTTACTAACTCAGTTACTTTTTTAATGAAGTAACTAGTAACTGTAACTAGTTACTATTTTTGAGTAACTAGCACAACACTGCAGGTAGGTCATAACTTGTCCATGAAAGCGTTTTGGAGTTTTGTGATTTTGTATTTGTTTGACAAGGGAAACCAAGAAATTCCTTTCCTATCGCTCTCTCTCTGATAGATGCCTGGTCTGATAAGTCTTGTGCCCAATTCCAATTCTACTTTTCATCCCTATAGCCCTTAACCCTTGCCCTTGAAACGGAGCTACAAGGGGTAGGGGTAGGAAGTCAACCCCTATTGGGACACCACTTCAACAGTCACATACGTCATCAGTCTCTGCTGGCTTTCACATGAGCAGACATGACAAGGTTTTACCACAAATCCTGCATTCAAAACCATGTTAATAAAATAAAATCAAATTTAATTAAGACTGATCGGTTCATTGTAAAACATTTATTTATTGATGTAAATGTGGTGATTTCTGTACATAGGCTCCAGAGCCCCAGGCAGCGCTGCTCCGTTCAAAACATACATGAAGCTTCAATTTTAATTCAAACAAATTAATGCGACTGCGACAATTGTTACATTTCATCAATGAGACCAGCATTTATCTCCTAAAAAGAATGTAACAACCTGGCGGTAAACCTTTAAAAACCTGCGGGTAAGTTCATTAGCGATGGTCTTTTCTACCAGGATTACGTCGAGAGGTTGGCCGGCTGACCAGCTCTCCGGACGGGGTGGTGTCTCTGTGACGATCCGCTGGTCTGCTCCACAGGTGGAGGCTCCACCATGGAGCTTCACTTCTCCAAAAAACGTAGGAGCAGACATCTAAACAGCCGTCATTTGGATAAACCGACCTCACATTGGGATCTAAACAGCTACTTTCTCACATGAAAAAATATTAAAACTTAACAAAACGACGTAATAACAGCGCTACGCTGAGAAATAAAACAGCTGCCGGTTGCTGCAAGATGCATTCTGGGAAACTTCATAGCCCCCCGTCTGTAGTGTGCCCCTCAAAAATCTCCGTTTCGAGGGTGAGATAGCCCTACCACTTCCCCCTAACCCTGGTCTGAACGAGTATTGGGACAGCCCTACCACTTCACGTGAACACGCAAAACGAAGGGTTAGAGCCGAGGGCGAGGGCTGAGGGGGGGGCTGGAATTCACCCTTGATTTCTGCAGCAACATTCATATGGCAGGGTCAGAAACTGGCGTAAACAACATGAAAGCATGGATCCACCTGTCTTGTATAATAGGTTTGATCCAGTTGACCTGATCTGTTCCCTTCCTCCATCTTTCATAACTTCCCTTTTCCCTTCCTTCTTTCCACAATCCTTTTTGCCTCCCTCCCTTCCTTCCCTTCGTACCCAATCTGTTCCCTCCCTATATCTATTTTTCCTTTCTTTTTCCCTTCCTTCTTTCCTCCCGTTGTTCCCTTTTTCCCTTCCTTCTTTCTTCCTGTTGTTCCCTTTTTCCTTCCTTCTTTCCCTTTAACCATCATTCCTTCCTTCTTTCCCTCTGTCCTTCCTTGCTACCTAACTTCCTTCCTTCCCTTTGTCCCTACTTCTTCCTTCTTTTTTGACCCAATCTATTCCTCCCTATATCTGTCTTTCCTTTATTGTTCCATTCCTTCTTTCCTCCCAAACTTTGTCATTCCTGCCTTCCTTTCTTCTTTCTTACCCTTCATCCTTTCTTCCTTCCTTCTATCCCTTTATCCATCCTTCCTTCCTTCTTCCCCTCTGTCCTTCCTTCCTTCCTTTCGTCCTTCCTTCCTTGACCCAGGAGGACAGCAGGAGGGTTACACAATGACAACATGAATGGAACAAAGTTTGATACAAAGCAATTTTCATATTTATCTCCCTCACTGTCCACTGAGATGATACACACATGCACATACAGCATATACACACACATACAGTTTAATAATAAAAAAAAAAATACACAGAATTTCCCAGAGGGCTTAGCCTGACCTAAACCATCACCCCAATTAAAAACATGAGCTGCCTCACATCGGGTAAAAGTGCAGTGAAATCAAATTTGAGACACTGATTGTGTCTGTGGTATGACAGGCCCTCCCTGCTCCACTGGTGGTGTGGGGCTCAGATTTTGTCCCCAGATGTGGCCAATGACAGGAAAGTGTGCACAAGTCCCCGCAGGATGGCCAGTGGCCAGCAAGAGAGGAATTAGCAGCAACCAAGGGAGCATGGAGGTCTGCTGTCCCTCCCTGTGATCTGCCTGATCAGAGACAGAGACAGCTGTGGGTCCTCATTATACCTCACTTTGTCTCCTCACCCACTCCCTCTTTTCTCCCCTTCTTCCCAAGTGACCCCTGCTCACCTATTCCCTTCTGTCTCTGCTAGTCCTCCCCCCTTTTCCCGCTCCAGCTCCTCTATCCTCTTTCTTTCCCTGCCCAGCACACACACACACACACACACTGCACTGACCTCCTCTTTTTTCTTCACTCCCTGTCTCACCAAGCATCTGTCTAATTCAGTGGTTGGGCCTGTGGTTAGCAGCAGTATGGTTTTTATGATCACCCTCTGAGTACACAGTGACCTTGGACATTATTCACACACAATGGATGGAGCTGTCCACACTCAACCGCTGTGGGCTGTAGCGAGTGTGTGTCTGTGTGTATGTGTGAGAGGGAGAGGGAGTGGGAGGAAGGTAGAGTGAGCAAGTGTGCCAATTTAAAATGTGAGCAAAGCAGTGAGAGTACGAACCAGAGAGAGAGAGAGCTGTTCTACTGGGGCGGGTGGTGGTGGTGGTGGTGGCGGTGGGGGGGGCTAATGAATTGAAAAGTGTGCGTGTCCTTTTCAGTTCTTGAAAAGGCTGCGACAACAAGCAGTCAAACTTCAGTGTACATGTAGCTCAATAAAAATAAACGAACCACTGTGTTTGTCGGTAACACAATGACGGCAATCAGCTGTAAAGGTGAGCCTTTTGTTTTGCTGTATGGCCAAAAAGTACGGACAGCCCTTTTTTTGCTCTTGAGCTGTTTTTCACAGGTTCAGCACTGAAATCACAACCAGCCTAATGATTGTTCATTCCAAACTGATTTTAATTATTTGAATGATGACGTTTTTCATTATTAAAAGGTTGGTTTGATTGACAGCAGCTAGTGGCGCGAGAAACAAATGAAACTAATTTGAGAGACTGATTGTTTTGTAATCAGTGGTGTTGAAGAGTTCGGACCACATCATCATTAAAGCCTTACTGGTCGGTCCACTGAGACCAGTCTGCAGCACACTCACATCCACACCAGCTACTCAAGCTCAAGCTCCTACACTGACAATTACAACTTGACTTCAACAAGCAGTTGGCCAGATGTTAAAGGGACAGTAGCATTTATTTAAAGTGGGGTTGTATGATCTACGAATAGCCCCTAAGTCAAAAATTAGGCTGTTTCTTTGGGTCCATTGACAACAATGTATGTTGTAAATCTCTGGGCAGGGCTATTATGGGCTGGCGTTGCTAACGGGAGGAGTGCAGAGAGTCTTCTACTGCAATTAAAGCAGATATCAGTGGAATGTTTTTGTTAATTTAAGTCCTAAATAGTCAACCCCAATCACTTAAAAAATGTTTCAGCTATCCCTTTAACTGTCTTTTAAACCAGGAGAAATTTCCTTGTGGGAGTGTTTGATTCTCTAATAGACCCTGGTGTTGAGTTCCAGTCCTGCACTGCTTTTACTGAGAAGGCAGCTTGGCCATGGGGACAATCCAGTGTCCTCGAGCTGATCCTCTGCTTGTCCTGTCATTGACTGATCTCTGAGTTATGAATGTTTGGAGAGGAGGAGGAGCAGTATTGTGCAGTATTTTAAAGTCCAGGCAGAGATTTGCATACTTTATTAAATTATCACTCAGAATATCATGCTTTTTTAAAATAAGGCAATAGGTTTTTGACATGGGGGCAGTCGTCGGTCTGAGAAGTGAACTTTAAAAAATCTACTATCCCTTTAACTGTCTCTTAAAAAATAGTGAGTGTTTGATTCTCTAATCCCTGGTGTTGATTCCTGTCCTGGTGTCAGAAGGCAGAATTTACTGAGAAGACTTGGCCATGTTAAAATCCAGTGTCAGCCTCCAAAAATATGATCAAAGCTCTGGTCCTGTCAGGACTGATTTGAGTTAATGAATGTTTGGAGAGGAGGACACAGTCTGAGTAGGCAGAGATTTGGATACTTTATTAAATTATCACTCAGAAGATCATGCTTTTTATTAAGGATAAGATTTTGATCTCAGGATCTTAAGCTTTGCAGGTCCGGATGTTTCAGAGACAGGTTTGAGGCCAGTGGGCTTCTCGGCTTGTGCAAATCCAAAACAGGCGCTGTCCAGGCCAATCATTGCATTTACATAAAGCTTTGACTGCATCCAAACCAATGGGTGAGTTTCTAATAAATCTTAAATTCTTTTTAGTCTATAATTTTTGATCTTAGGATCTTACAGACTTTGTCTTTTCAATGGTTTGAGAGTGGTCTTATTTGCTTGTGCAACACGCGACAAAATAGTATGTCAAACGTAAAACAATCATTGCATTTACATAAAGCTTTGCTGCATCCACGGTCATGGAGTTTCTAATAAATCTTAAATTGGATAGACTAAATGTAATCTTATGACAGACTGTCTTCACATGAGATTTAAAGGACAGCCGTCTAAGGACATACAGGTACATATAAGCACATACTCATCCAAACATGTATATTTATGTGTATGATTATGTTGTACATACAGTCTATGAATGTCACATGAATATTTATCCATCCCAAAGCCTCTATATATTGATAGTAGCTTCCAAAAGCCTGACAGCGACTGTGCTGTGCTGTTGAGAGTCTGTGGCTCTTCCATTCTGTAGCTGCAGCACTGCCAGGCTGCTTTCTGACTGTGTTAAGCCCCTCTGTGAAAAATCATATCCCTCTCATACATTTGAATGGAGCCAGTCAAGTGAAGCAAGTTTAACTTTTGCTGTAGCTCAAGGGAAAGTCATATGGGATGGTGCTGTGTCGGCAAGTAAAGAATCCAAGCAGATTATTTTGTAAAATAAGTTTTGCTGTTTACATCTCAGTCATAAAGACACAAGTCAGATAACTGCCAGTAGGATGACCTCCCAGATGACTTACGCTATAGTGTTTTGGCTCCTGATAAGCATGTTTTTCATCTGAGCCCTTAAATAGACAGTAGACCCTGTCATAGAGCCTAATGTGTTGGGTTGATTCTTAATGGATGTCTTTAACCCCAAACATAACCCACACTGTCTTATAAAAAGGAAGTGTTATTTACGGCAATATACTATTTTTTCTTTAACACTTTGATCTGTCACGCTCTTACTCCTTTACTACACCTACGCACTCTTTTTATTCCCACTGTCCTTCACCACCTCTCTATGACCATTCCACTCTGTTGAGACCACTTTGACACAGCAAAGAGGTGTCTGATTTATGAATCCCACTTTAGCTTGTAACGCCTTTTGAATAGGTTGAAATATTACATTTCATGTATTTCATTTCTTTTATTGTAAATATCAGTGTGCTGTTCCAAGAGCATCGCGTATTCAGAGGGAGGTTTACATTCACATACCTTTATGTCGCTTTGATCTAAGTATAGAGATGAACATGAACATGATACATTAAGGTTCTCAGAACGCACACAAGGACGAGGATGAATAAGGCTTTGTACTTGTTATTAAAAAGTGATGTTGCTCTTGAGATTCAATTACCTTTTTCTATTATGCAAACTGCACCTTTACCTCCCTCCAGCATAACTTTTGATTGATTATATTGTTTAAATTGTTGAGGTTCATAATAAACTGTATTATTTAATTTATCAATCAATTATTCCTTGTACATCTTTCCAGTGTTGTTTAAGTTAGTGCAGTTTTTATGTTTCATGTTGTCCATGACCTCAGACATATTGCAGAGGAGAATTTATAAATTACAAGGCTACTTCTATTAGATGTTGCAATCCTTGTGCATTGGAAGCATCAGAAGATCAATATTAGAGTTTGCCTCTCTATGTGTCTGATGTACTTATCGATTTTGGTGACACTGAAAATACTGTAATTCAAAATGTCGATTAGACATTTCAGGTATTTCTGTGGTCAGTGGAACTTGCACTCAGTCTGGTTTAATCATGGTAGGTTATTACGGTAATTAAACACTCTGGATGACACTGGCAACTGCAGCCACACAAAGTGGTACTGTAACAGATGTTTTACAGAGGTTACACTGTGTTCCTGGCTACAGGTTTATATATATCAAGACATGTGTAAGACATATAAGGCTGCACACAGCCCTTTAGGTGTTTTTTGCAAGCCCTGTGCAGCCTTTTATGTGTCTTTGGTCAGGCCACTCTGCAGAATAGCCCAGTAACAGGGGCGTCAGGGGTAACTTTACGGGGCCGGAGCCATTGAAGGACCAACTCCTGGAACTTTTACAGGGATTAAATGAATCCCTGTTTAGGTGTACTCTGTACTGATTGGGTATACTCAGTAAAGACAGTAAAAGACAAGATGTATGATAAGTGGACGGACAACTATGGGATCACGCAATGACTAAAACAGCATTTTTAAAGCAGAAGTAAGCGATCCGGTCGTTTTGGCTAATGCTGCGTTCCAGGCAGGCTTTTGAAACCGTAAGTTACGGCTTCAAGTCACGACTTACGACTTTGTAGCGTTCCAGGTAACCCGTAACTCGTGTTTTTCTGACCTGTTGCCTGTGAAAGTGCAACTTCCGACCCGTGAAGTTGTACCAGATCGAACTGGTACGACTTTACAGGTCGGAAAAATATGAGTTACGGGCTGCCTTGAACGCACCATGAGTTAGCAGCCCCCGCCCTCGTCATGGATCTATTGGTCCTTGTCCCTACGTCACCACATTCACGCGCATCCCTTGGCTGCACACACAGCCCTTCATGCCGTTCTCTCTCCTCATTGGATAACACTTGTATCCCACAAGGAAAGTTTTCTCCTGGTTTACAGCAGAGCAGAGTGACGGAGAGACCAAGCACTCTATGGAAGTGATTGCTTACGGAAAATAGGACTATTTAGGACTCTGACCCAGCATTAATGTGTCTGTACTGCAGGAAAAAAACAACAACAACTAAAAAACTGCTGCACAATGATTGAAAATTGTGATTATGTCGCCTCAAGACTCCAGCAGGTGCTACTCTTCAGTGGAGACACAGCGGCCAAGAGGCAGTAAAGTTCTCACCCCCCTGCCTTTACCAGGAACTCCCACAGTTGAAAAGCTGCTGCTGATTGTCTTTCTGGAACTTTCTTCCAACTCCCCACAGGATCTCTGGAGCTCAGCATGAGCTATCGTTGGGTTCTTGGTCTGAATGAATCAGCTAGAAACAGCAGCAGAAATGAAGACAGTGAACCTGCTAACACTAATGGCAGAGAACGTTAAACAAAATTCTAAAAGGACAGTCTGTGCTTTCATCAGAGGAAGCTGAACTGGAAGTGATTTTCTGGCATCATCATCACAAACCATTTCAGAGATGAGGATGTCATCCTTCTGTTGGCACCAGTTGTTCAGTTCTCACAGTGTCTATGCCTTTTCAGTTACAGTAAAGAAAAAACAACTGTCTTTGGTTATCATATGGTAGATCACAGTGAATTACTCTACATGCATGTATACCAGCTGTCAGGAGAGGTGCGTGCATCTGCTTCAGTTATATTGTCAAAGAACTGACTGGTGATAAATGAACTAACTTAAAGGGATAGTTCACCCAAAATTAATATTTCACTCATTATCTCCTCACCCTCATGTCGACTAAGAGCCGTGAGAATTTTCAGAGTCCTCCGTTCCTTCTCTGAGTTATGGGGGGGTCCATGCAGCAGTATTTGTCCATATAATGGTTGTGAATGGGTACCACTGTTCTTAGTCCCAAAAAAAAACATCCATGCATATTGCTCATCTGTAATGTCCCTCTTGTATTGAAGCCCTGACATGGGAAATTGTTCCACCAGAAGAGCAGTGAACTGAGACACTGGGAGCTTCCACTACAAACAAGCTTAAAATATAGACTTATTTTTTTTCAATACAATTACAATACAAGAGGGACATTACAGACGAGCAGTATGGAGGTATTTGGATGTTTTTTGGTGTGTCTTTTTGGACCAAGAAAAGTGGTGTCCATTCACAACCATTATATGGACAAATACTGCTGCGTGGACCCCCCCCATAACTCAGAGAAGGAACGGAGGACTCTGAAAATTCTCACAGCTCTTAGTCGACATGAGGGTGAGTAGATAATGAGATAATGAGAGATTTTAATTGTGGGTGAACTATCCCTTTAATCTCTATAGGTTAGACATGCATTTTTCATTAGACCACACCTTAATTGCATATAAATTAAATATCACTGCTCACTCATATTTGTAGACTGTCCTCTCTCATGATAGATTGACAGGTTGCTATGTGTGACATTATCTGTCAATCACAAAGTTGCCATGCCCTAAGAATGTACCCTGCTTTATCATCCATTTCACTCCACAGTATAAAACATCATGGTGTACTGAACAAACCTTGAAACACTTGAGCAGTGGTTTCCATTATACTTCTATACAGGACATGTTGCAACTATCTGGGTCCCCAGGTACTGGCCTGTTGGCTCACAGTCGTTCAGCATTGGGTTTATATGCCAAACCCAGAATCTAGCTCAGTTTTCATATACAGTGTCTGTATACTCAGTCATCTATCAAATATGACAAAAATGCACAAAACTGTTTACCAAAAATAAACTCTATTATAAATTTTGATTTGGTTTGAAGGAGCTGTACCAGCCACGCAGCCCTGACCTCTACCCCATTCATCATCTTTGGGATGAACGCCAACTGACGAGATGCCAGCTGAGAGTCAGACCTTCGCTCCAGGCGCTGGTGTCCGGCCTTAGTATTCTCTGGTGGCTTAAGGGAGCAAATCCCTCCAGTCAGCTTCTAACATCATATCACATATGGTCAGAGCAAATGCATTTATATCATGGAAGAGGGTGGAAAAATGCATTCGACTTTGCAGCTTTGTGGACAGTTTGATTAGGACACGGATGAATGTGAGAATCCTTGGGATGTATTTTAAAAGACACAGCCAAAGCCAACAACACAACAGTCTTAATGACTTATGCTTATGACCACCACCTGTCAGCTCCCTAGAGCTAAAAAGGTTCATCTTAGATCAATAACTAGGAATATGACACTGTTCACTGGGAGTATTTCCAAGATAACTGTGCTGTGAGACTTTTATATTGTTACTTTTCTTTCTCTTCTATGATTGGCAGTCTGAGTCGTGTGTCCAAGTGCACACACCGACACACACAAGCCACCAGACCAACACACATACCTGCCTTGTTATAACACCAATCAGTCAGCTGTCAGAGGCAGAGCAGGTTTATGGCAGCTTTATGGGAGGTGAAGCAGCACTTGGTAGTCCATTTGGCTGCCCATATAAATGACTCATCTATGTGTGGGTGTGTGTGCGTGGTAAATGCACTTGTATGACATGCTGAGTGACTTTGTAGCCTACCACTGAACATTTGTGTGTGTAAAATGCTTTTTCACATAGCCACGTACGGATCAGTATTTGTGTGTTTGTGTGTGTGTGCGCGCGCTTGGGGTGGAGTTACACATAAGTGCGCTTCCATAACTGAATGATGTGAGGGCATATAAGTGTCTTTTCTGTCAGGAAGTGGAGTAGATGAAGTGGACTGTGAGTCTTTCTCTGGACCATTTGAGGGGTAAGATACCAAGTCAGAGTTTGAGACACAGAGGGCTGGGCAGAGGAGAAGGATGGAGGGAGGAGAGGGGTGTTAAACACAGATAAGGACCGAGGAGGAAAAAAAGCTAGATAGCAAGAAAAGAATGCATTGTCACTGTGTATATATGTGTATATATATTGTTGAGGCTTTCTCGTGTTTTAAAGGGATATGCCAACATTTTTTTCCGTGTCTCGCCTCACTCCTGAGTCCATGACCAGCAGATAGACACCATCCTTTCGACTGTGTGTGCAGTAGGGAGATAGAGCCGTATCGCCCATAATTAGTCAAAAGTTTATCGTATCGTATCGTAATTAGCTTAGCTCAAACGCTGGAAGTGTATCGGTAATGGTGGGTAATGGTAGCCTGCCTCCACCTAAAGTCATCAGAGACACTCTTCAGCAACTCTAAACGGACCGATCTTCATCTCAGAGCTGACAAAACTCTCCGGTAAGGCATCTTGAGCGGTCAAATGCCGGTAACGGGACGAGATCGGTCAAAACGGAGGGTTCAAGCAAAGACGGTTTATTTTGGTTCAAGCTAGCTACATGGAGGGTAGGTTAGCTTCCTATTTCAAAGTAAAAGCACTTCTGTATGTAAAGGGTAACAGGTGTTTTATTTTGTGAAAGTAACCAGAAGTGCGTTGGTCACAACAGCTAGCTTGAGTAGCACCGAATTTGTCCGAACACAATAGTAAACAGCTGGTATTTAGACAAATTAACGACACACTGCTGATCTAAACGGATACTTTCTCGCCTAAAAATGTTTGAAATGTTGATAAAGTGGTATATTTACAGAGTTTAGAGCTAAAATGAAATCAGCTTCTGATGCTGATTTCAGCTTGGGTAGGAGGCAGGCTAACACTACCCATACACTTCCAGTGTTTGAGCTAAGCTAATTACAGGCGATACGGCTCTATCTCCCTTGTTACTGCACGCACAGTCGAAAGGATGGTGTCTATCTGCTGGTCATGGACTCTGGAGTGAGGCAAGACACGAAAAAAAAATGTTGGCGTATCCCTTTAAACAACTGATGCTTTGTCTCACTTGTTTTCCATTTAAACTTTTTGTTCTTTCATCTATCCATGCAAACAGCCATTGTGTGATAGGTTTCCTGCAGTGAGAGAGCACTGCTTTATGTCTTCCCAGAAACCGGTTTGCTGTTTGTTGAATGAGGCCTTTCTCAGGCTACGCTCAACAAATGCTGCCACTGTGAATCAATTACAAAGCAATGAGTTGTGGAATTTTTTTTAAAATCAAAAAGTAGAAAAACTCTTGTCGTTGCATTTCTAATCTCACACCGGGTGTTTCTGTGAGTACCCCAGAGGGCATGAGTTTTTCCATTTACAATTCATAAGCTCAAATTACAGTAAATGTGTTTAAAAACAAACCAATTCACAATTCCAAACCAGGGTTAGCAATTAGTGTTGGCCATGGGCTATTTTTTCCCCCAATTCTGTTAACTGGGGAAACAGGGGGGTAATTTACAGCTGCAACAGCAGAGGTGTAGTGATGCGTATACATAGGTGTACAGTATATCTGCCTCAGGGAAGAGGGCTTTGCCATATACCAGCCTAAAAATATCTACAGCTACATACAGGCAAGCATGTAGCAGTCCTTTGTGTACAGTGATCTGTGAGGAAACTTTTGTTTCCTTACTTCTTTAGTCTTCAGGGCAGCACCTCCCCACAGGCAACCCAACCATCAAGGCAGGGAAGAGGAGCTTCCTGAGGGAGAAAGTCTAGAAAGAAATCACTTGGAGGAGATCAGGAGGTTATGTCCACTCAAGCTACAGCGAGAAACCACAACACTAAAGAACAAACAAACACATAGTGAATTCTTGCATCTGTCTGCATATCAGATGATTTTGAATTTTAATTTGGAATCAAATGTATTAAACGGCATTGGTGAGTTCTTCTTGCCAGTGCATTCCTGGTCTGTGAAAGTGATTCAGTCTAATGTTGTAATGTTTAATTGTAATAGTGAGCATTTTAGCATTCGTATCGTAAGTTTATTGAAGACTAGTCCAACCCTGACCTTTGAACAAACCCAAATGTCTAAAACTGCCAGGAAGCCTATCAAGTGTTTGTTATACTTACAGACACATAGACTTCTGAGGTGTGATTTATACCCTGAGGGTGGTACTGCAGTACAATGCTCATTGCAATACAAATGGTGTTCTAGGTTGCATTGAGCCTTCAAAAAATATGTTTGCTAATAACACATCCTGTTGTTATTTTATAAGCTTATATCAAAGCTCAATTTCTTGTATGTCTGTATGTAACCCTCCATGAAATTAACATAAAGTTGTGATCCACATATTTCAGCGCAAAGTCCAGTCAGTCGTATGCAATTGTTTTGCCATCATAACATTCGTCCCTGTTTGCTCTCCTTTGTCACCCAAAACATTATCTTCCTGTTACGGGCCCCGGACGCGGGACCACGGGACAAATACAGTTGTCTGTAAAACAGACAGAGTGGAAGACAGAGTGAAGACACGGAGTGCTACATGTGCTGTCCAAGTTGCATCTCTTTACTTTTCACATATTCAAAATATAACATTAACTCTGCAACATCATATTTCCATCCGTTTCACGTCTATTAATCACATTCAATCACATTCATCCAATTCTCATACACACAAATTAATTCAGATTAATACATCACCCTGTAATCTGACTGTACAGAATGTACACTGTATACTACAAGTTTATAGTACAAATTACAGTATCATTTCACTGTGATTAACATGCAGCTTACATCTGCTGTATTAATGAATGTGATACACACTTTTCTACGAGTGGACTCACAGAGGATGACTCGCAACATTATCGTCTATACAAAATTCCATAAACACTTTCAAACTCTATTTTTAAATCAACATAAATGAAATAAAACAATGTGCAAAACGTCAGTTGTGTGTGTTTATCATTTGCAGGTATGAGATTATGTGTGTGTATAGTAATTACGGGCAGCCTAGAGCATGCCACAGAACAGAACAGAAGTGCTGAATTCCAGTCCCCCCTTAGCCCTCGCCCTTGGCCCTAACCCTTTGTTTTGCGCGTTCATGTGCAGTGGTAGGGGTGTCCTGGTTCTGGGTCAGACGAGGGTTAGGGGTTTCCCAGAATGCATCTTGCGGCAACCGGCAGCTGTTTTATTTCTCACTGTAGCACTGTTATTACGTCGTTTTGTTAAGTTTTAATATTTTTTCATGTGAGTAAGTAACTGTTTAGATCCCCAATGTGAGGTCGGTTTATCCAAATGACGGCTGTTTAGATGTTTGCTCCCATGTTTATCGGGGGAAGTGAAGCTCCACGGTGGAGCAGATGAGCAGAGACACCACCCCGTCCAGAGAGCTGGTCAGCCGGCCAACCTCCGTCGTCATCCCGGTAGAAAAGACCATCGCTTTTAAAGGTTTACCACTGGGTAGTTACATTCTTTTTAGGAGATAAATGCTGCTGAGCCTACGTACAGAAATCACCACATTTACATCAATAAATAAATGTTTTACAATGAACCGATCAGTCTGCATTACATTTCATTTTAAAAACAGAAAAAAGTGTCCAGAGTGCTCAGAAGGTTCAAAAACATATGGCGAAGGTGCTCTTTGGTGGGAAGGTTGATCAAAAAGAAAAAAAGGAGAATCCAAGACACTCTTCTGAAGTAATATAAAAAGCCTTTATTGTGAGATGGCTACATAAGATAAAACATCTGAGTGGGTTACAGCCCACACGTTTCGGCAGAAGCCTTCTTCAAGGTTTCATTTTATTTTATTAAGTTAACATGGTTTTGAATACAGGATTTGTGGCAAAAGCTCATCACGTCTGCTTATGTGAAAGCCAGCAGAGACGACTGATGACGTACAGTACAGTATGTGACTGTTGAAGTGGTGTCCCAATTCGTAGGGGTTGACTTTCTACCCCTACCCCTTGTAGCTCCGTTTCAAGGGGCAAGTGTTAAGGGCTAGAGGTAGGGGGAGGAATGAAAAATAGAATTGGAATTGGGTACTAATATCTACATATATAGATTATTTTTAATATATTGAATTTGCAATAATAATCATGACAAAATAGCTACTACAGTCTACCTGAATGTGATTTCACTAAACTTGCTCTCTTAAACTTAAGTTGAAGTTTTATTTTCCGGGGAGGACTTCCCAACAACATGGTGCCACCATCAGCGTCAGGGGCATGTGCTTATCCAGTTGCTGCTTTCCCAAGTTTGAAAACAGGCTACGCTGGTTGTCGGTCCACTTCTGCTGTGTTGACCTTTGAGCGTTAGAAGGGATCATTACTTCACTGAATCTTTTGACTTTTTTCAAGTGTGCCAGCCCATCTGGGTACTTACACTGCAAGAGTTTGTCGCTGAACTTATCTTTCATGTTATAAATAAAGTTGCTTTATGAAAACATAACATCCCTCTTGTCTTTTATTGTTTTAATAACTATTCTTTCACACATTTTTCCTTGACTTGTTTTTGCGAGCAACCCGTGTCTTATGTTTGATAAACAAACCTTGAGGTGCCAAATCCGTCAGCAATTCAAGAGCGTATGGGCAACTTGTGTGCCATGTTAACATTAAATTATTGCAATAAAGAAAATTAAAAAAGACTGTCAACAACATTGTCTGACACAGTAATACTGTCCTCAGAATCCCATGTGTGTGTCTATGTAATTTAAATCCCTTACTGGAGAGGAGGACTCTGTCTGTAATAATGAAAATCATTTTTTATAGCATCAACAAATGAATACAAAGCATTATATATTTATTACAGAAAAAATGCCAGACATAAAAAAGTGTCAAAATGAGGTAAACAGTATCTTCCATGTGGACATATAGAAAGAGACAGGCATGCGGACACTGGACTTCAGACTGTTTAAAAATACAGTGCAGTTTCTATACAGCAGGATGACAGAGGAATTTCATTTTAGGAGAATTTTTCAATTTGTGCTTCACCAACAAGAGTTTTTCCCCTCATATGTCACAATAGGTAATGCATGCACAGACAGCAGAGGCTGTTTGAAGACATTGCCCCAACTGAATTGCATTTGCATATGGTTGGTGAGTCAGAGTAGGGCTGCAGCATAAATCTGAGATCAAACAGGACTATTTGGTCAAATCTGAGACACACAGCTGTGAGTGTCTCATCGTCAGTGTGCAAAAAGAAAGAGTACACAGGAAAACAGAAAACTAACTTAGACTCGGATGACTCCATTGACTCAGGGTTTCTGATGCCAGTACAGTAGTCCTCTAATTAAAACTACAACTGGCTGAGTCAGAGTTGGTATTTTTCTGTTGATTTGGTAAGAACACATTACATGAAACATACACTATCCCATCAACCAAAACATTGATATCAGTGGGGTCATTTACAGTCTGATTTGATGGACGATCATGAAACAATGTCAGCCAACCAAGAGATTAAAGGAATTAAAGGAATAGTATCTTTTTTTTTTAAAGTGGGGTTGTATGATCTACAAATAGCAACGCCAGCCCATAGCCCTGCCCGGAGCTTTACAACACACATTGTTGTGAACAGACCCAAAGAAACGGCCTATTTTCGCGGCCTAAAAGAGGTTTTACCTGGAAGAAAAAAAACAAACAAACCATTGAAAAACACAGTTTTTATTTGGACCTAACCAACTCACGTATCCCTCCGCCCAGGGTTAGCGCCCGCCGATCAGCAGTTGGTTAGCTCCAAATAAAAAATGTGTTTTTTCTGCACTTTGAAGGGCTGGAAAAAATTATATTATAGCAAACAATGGAACTGTGTATTTTTTTTCAGGTAAAACCTCTTTTAGGCTGCGAAAATAGGCCGTTTCTTTGGGTCCATTCACAACAATGTATGTTGTAAATCTCTGGGCAGGGCTATGGGCTGGCGTTGCTAGCGGGAGGAGTGTAGAGAGTCTTCTACTGCAATTAAAGTACTTAGGGGATATTTGTAGATCATACAACCACACTTAAAAAAAAAAAAGATACTATCCCTTTAAAGAACCACCAAAGCTAAAAGTGCCATCAATTCTAGTGCTGTGTGAGCAGTGTAAGCTTGGTGCTACTCTTCATAGAACATTACCGTTCATCAGTGTTTGATGCTTAGGCCATGTGGATATTCTTTTAAGCAGATATTTTCGTCTTCGTTTAAAAAAAACAAACTCTGTCCACACCACAGAAATATCTCTGTCCATACGAAGAAGCAAAACTGAAAACGATCGCCTCTGAAGCCTGAAACGCCATGCCACGCCCGGTCGGTAGGTGGCGATCAGTAAAATGTAAAATACCACAGGAGAAGAATATTATGAGTGCAGTCAAATGGTCCAGAGGAAGGTGACATGGATGTAATTCATCATGAATGGACATAATTCATCACAGATAAATGAATGTATGAGCAACGCTGCTAAAAGTACAAAGCACATGTTGGCCTTTGTTGTTGACAACCGTTTTGCGTGCGAGCGGCTTGTCGTTAGGCGCTTGATGTCATCGTATCAACACCAGCTCAGTTTAACATCGCTACACGGATCCACTCAATTGGATATTTTTTTATTTCTCCACTTTTTTTATCCGTTTAAAAATATCTCAGTTTATGTGGTGTTGCGTGTTCGTATGGTTGAAAAGCCCAGTTGGACGGAAAAATGTGCGTTTAGGAATATATTGTATTCGTATAGTCCAGGCCTTATTCTGGACTACACGAACTACACGAGGGATAGTTCACTATTTTGGCAAATCCACCCATTGCCATAATCGCTATGAGGTATTACCTTTAATTGTCGGTGCATGTTGTTTTAAGATCTGCGGGGCAGAGACACGAGCTGTTCAGGTAACGGTACATAGTCCCCTGTCCCTCATCAAACTCATAAATCACCAGAGATGGCAAAAGTACCCAGATTCTTTACTTGAGTAAAAGTAAAAGTACCTGTGTAAAAAATGACTTAAAGCAAAAGTCAGCAGAATGTTTCTGTTAATAGAAGTCCTAAATAGTCCTATTTTCCGTCAGCAATCACTTCCATAGAGTGTTTGGTCTCTCCGTCACTCTGCTCTGCTGTAAACCAGGAGAAAACTTTCCTTCTGGGATACAAGTGTTATCCAATGAGGAGAGAGAACGGCATGAAGGGCTGTGTGTGCAGCCAAGGGATGCATCGCGTGAATGTGGTGAATGTGCTGCTGGCTGTGTGTCTCATTAGGAAGAAATCCTGTAAAGTTGTGTCAACTGATCAGTGATCTTGTTGCCCAATTAGAAGTGTAGAAGAAGAAGCTTGACCCCTGAGAGGAGGAGAAACCAGAGACGTGCTGAGATTGGCTTTTTACCTCTGTGAGCTGCAGGAGTAAATAAGATACAGTGAGGTTACTGCCGTTGATTGGTCAGAGGGAATCTCCAGGATGACCAGGTAGAGCAGTGATCTTCAATAGCCTGCAGTGGTTTGCTTTGCAAAGCATCGTGTTCACTTGATAGGCAGGGATACGAAGGGGGGGGGCTGTGGAGACCTTGAAGAGATAGAAATAAAAGCATTTTCTTTGTCTTCTTTTGCCTCTGCCTCCTAAATGGTTCCCTGGGTGGGCTCAGGAGTGTTGGACTCAGAACTAAAAGTAGACCAAAGAAAGGTCCCACTTATCCAGACAAGAGATAAGGTAATAGGTGGGTAGTTGAACCCCCTATGGTTACAGCACTATCCAATCAAGAAAAGAAACTTTGCAGAAAGAAACTGAATTCACGCACAGGCACAAACACACACACACATACACACAGCTCCTTCCATAGCACTCATTACTGCATACTCATATCAGGAAATGCACATGTGCTATAAGATGCCTATAGGCTTTGACTCACTGACTTTTTATGTTCACCATGAGGCAACATGCATTATATTGTGTCGGACTTTGAGCTGAATTAGCTTTGATTCACTCCTACCCCCCTGTGTAACCATGGAGATCTAAGTGCCAAAAAGATGAAAATGTGGAATGGAGAAAAAATGTCAAATGGGAACAATTTGTAGTTGTTCCTACCTGAAGCGTTTCACCACCTGTGGCCCCGGCTCTGCTTTTCTCAGTCTCCTCTTGGCTGCAGAAGAGAAAACAGTAATTGTTTTCTATCCCCATTTGTGTCCCAGAGTGAAGTCTCTACCACACCTCCATCCATCTGTCTGTCCGTTAAGTTTTGATACTTCAGAATTTCATCAAGTCAAACTACAGTTTTGATAAGATCATTTAGCCAGGTAATGTATTTGTTCCACTATTACTGACACAGTTTGCTATTTCTGCTCCAGATCCAGATGCATTCAGCTTCTGCCCACTTGACTAGTAGCAAATTACTGCTGTTGACGAGGCTTGTTTTCTGCACCTAGCTGATTGAGTTGGATGTAATATTTGGAGAAATGTTGTCTATAATATGCAGAAGGTTCTGGCTGGGGTGGCTCGGTTGTGGATTTGACCCCCAGGTATTTGATCTTTTTGTGTGGAGTTTGCATGTTCTCCCCGTATCTGTGTGGGTGCTGTCTGCTTACTCCGTCTTTCACGGTCCAGAATCATGCACATTAGGTTGATTGATGAATCTAAATCGCCCATGGGCGTAAATATGTGTGTGTTGTGCGTTGTTCATCTCTCGACCCAGCAAAAAAACTGGCAACCTGTCCAGAGTGAACCCAGCTCCAGCCTCACCCCATGACCCTGCACAGATAAGTGGAACAGACAATGGATGGCTGGTTCTGGTTCAACCCCTGGCTCTCAGGCTTCTCTTGTGTGGGTCCTGTATACTCCTAGTGCCCATAGGTGTGAATGTTAGAGTGTGAGGTTGTTCGTCTAAATGTCAGTCCTGTGATAGACTGGTGACCAGGGATGGACTGGCCATAGGGCACTATGGTTCGTTTCTGCGTGTTTCTGACTTGTCAGAACAAAATGAGCAGCTGGATGAAGTTCAGCTTCCACAGCTTCCTCTCCTCAACCTGGACTCACTAAAGCTCTGGATAGGTGAGATAAAAATGGACCTGAATGCTGAAGCAGAATGATTATTATCAGAATGAGCCGGGCAGCGGTCGGAGATGACATCATCCAGATCAGAGGTCAGTAGGTCAACCTACAGAGATGACATCATCCAGGTCAGAGGTCAGTAGGTCAACCTACAGAGATGACATCATCCAGGTCAGAGGTCAGTAGGTCAACCTACAGAGATGACATCATCCAGGTCAGAGGTCAGGAGGTCAACCTACAGAGATGACATCATCCATGTCAGATGTCAGTAGGTCAACCTACAGAGATGACATCATCCAGGTCAGAGGTCAGTAGGTCAACCTACAGAGATGACATCATCCAGGTCAGAGGTCAGTAGGTCAACCTACAGAGATGACATCATCCAGGTCAGAGGTCAGTAGGTCAACCTACAGAGATGACATCATCCAGGTCAGAGGTCAGCAGGTCAACCTACAGAGATGACATCATCCAGGTCAGAGGTCAGCAGGTCAACCTACAGAGATGACATCATCCAGGTCAGAGGTCAGTAGGTCAACCTACAGAGATGACATCATCCAGGTCAGAGGTCAGTAGGTCAACCTACAGAGATGACATCATCCAGGTCAGAGGTCAGTAGGTCAACCTACAGAGATGACATCATCCAGGTCAGAGGTCAGGAGGTCAACCTACAGAGATGACATCATCCAGGTCAGAGGTCAGTAGGTCAACCTACAGACCATGGATGTTGATAACTATGTTGAAATCTATCTATCTATCTATCTATCTATCTATCTATCTATCTATCTATCTATCTATCTATCTATCTATCTATCTATCTATCTATCTATCTATCTATCTATCTATCTATCTATCTATCTATCTATCTATTATACAGATATACGCAGCTCTCCGCTGGATCTAATTTCGTCGGAACGAGTTGTAATGACACCAATGTTATCTGGGTGAGCAAATATTTTATTTCATATTTTATGCTAGAAATAAGGTCCATATTGTAAAAAAAATGGTAATTATCCTTTAAGGGTAGTGTCTAGCTCGACTGGTCGGGCAACTTGCCCTATTATCAGGTCTAGTCTGGGTTCAAATCCTGTTATTGGACATCAAAGCATTTTCTTGTCTCATCATCAAGCCTCTCTCTGTCAAAACTGCCAGGGCCTCTTTTTGGTGCCAGTCCACCACTGCTGGTGACGGACCCGGTCCAGGGACCCCCCCTCACCCTGGCTCCAGCCCTCCTCCAGCAAGAATAAGCAGTACAGCCAATGGATAGATGGAAACTGTATGATCTCCAGATATGTTCCTCCAGACTGTCTCATTAGTCACTAGTATCCAGATATTGTTCCTTTTGTTTTTCATGAATGCATGAACAACTGAAGCTGGTGGCTGGACTGAAGCGGACAGCTGTTGATACTAGTATGTATGTATGTATGTATGTATGTACTAGTATGTAACAATGGAAAATTATCTTCTATTCTTCAATGTATTTATTGCAAGCAATTATTTTTCTAGTAATTTGAATTGTTAGTGGTTTCCTGTGTTTCATAGTAGCTGCTTTCACTCTGGTTTCACAGAAAACACGGCATGTATGTAATCTTGTCACATTGACACTCGACAGCATCACAGTTTGCTGTACACTCTCTTCACATTGTTTAAGACTTGTATCAACTTACTGCTTGCATCAAATCATCATCCTGCTGCAGCTTAGAAATAATGAGTGTTCCACTCAGTGGCGTGTGGTGACTTTTACAGATCAGTGAGCAGAGACGAAAAAACAACAATTACAGCAGTTTGAAATCACAATGTAATTATAGGAGAGAAAAATTACATAGAAATGTACAACAAATGCTCTACTTTGTCAGCAGGACATGGTCATGTCGAGGGAAATGACAGAAGTAAGAGCAGCAACAGATAAAAGCCTACTGTGTCTACAAGAGGACGGTAAATTACAAGGCAATATCACATCCTTAGTGGAGCCATACGCAGTTCTGAGATAAAAGGAAATAAATCAGCTTTACATTACAGTCAGACACTGCTTGCTTTGTTTCTCATCATGGCACACCACTGCTTCAAATGCTTCATTATTAAAAACCTGATTGTGTCTGACTGCCGATAACAGATTTGACCGTTTGCACCTTAATGTCTGACCAAAGATTCAATAAATACAAATTAAATGATCTTGTGGACAATAAAACTGCTCAAAGTATAGTAAATAACAATATGCTTCCAGATGGAGTTCAGAGGATGTTTCAGACTTTCCAACCTACACTCTTTGAAATAAGGGTTCCAAAAGTGTTCTTCTACAAGGGCTGAGGTTCTACATGGAACCATTCTGAAAAACCCTTTCCTGAAGAAAGGGTTTTTCAAGGGTTCTTGGTAACACTAAGGGTTCCAGTAAGAACCATTTTGATCCAGAGAACCTTTAAAAACCCTTTACCCAAAGGAATGATTTTTCAAGGGTTCTTGGTAGGGGTGGAGCCGAACCTGAATACGGTATTCGGAAAGGCACAAATAACGTGTTTTTTATGAATACTAATTTCGAACAAATACTGTAAAAAATATTTGTATTCGGGAACAAGAAAAACATCAAAAAGCTGCGTTTTCTCATGAGACCACAGTGCATGCCCGGATGAGTGAGTGAGTGACGTTCAGGAGTCGGGGGTGAGGGCTATCTTCCACAGAGTAAAAGAAATACACTTTTTTTTCTCTCCCCCACTGCGCTCGAGCGCGACTGGATCCCGAGTTGAGCCGACTGCACGAGCGCGAGGCTGCGAGGTTGGGTTTCAGGCAATAGAGGCTAGACAGATCTCCCAGTCAGAAGTTGATAAAGTTCTTGGAATTCTGTGCATTAGAAAGAACAGTTCTTTTAAGTATTATTTGTTTTTATTCTGTGTGTTCAGCGTCCTCCAACAAGGACGGTGGTGGGGTTCATAATGTTCACAATATTTCATTAGTTGTTGGTTTAACCATGGATAAGAAAATGGCTGTTATGTTATTTTCTTTTCAATGGCATTCCTTGTTACATGTTCATTGCTGGATTTATGGTAAAACATCAACCAATATTGCATATCCATAATTATTATAATGGATAATTAAAGAATACTTACACTATAACGTAAATTAGAAGTATAAGGCAAAAAACGAGGATTTTTACACCTATTTTGAATTTTACTCCAATACAAATACAAATACTTTTCTCCCCTCAACAAATACAAATACAGATACAAATACCAGCTTCGCTGCACACCCCTAGTTCTTGGTAACACTAAGGGTTCCAGTAAAAGGGTTCTTGGTGGAACTCCCTGTGTGGGTTCTAGATGAAACCGTAAGAAGTGGGATATTTTCTGGATGAAACCCCCAGTAAGGCTTCTGGGTGAAACCAATACACCATAAAAGGGATTTTTGTAGAACCTCTCATTGGGGGTTCTAGGTAGAACCCTTTAAGTTGAGTTCTAGCACTTTTATTTCTAAGAGTGTATACAAAAGCAAAGGTACGAACAAATGTGAGACAAAGATGTATATCAGTTTAACAAGTCAATCAATGGAATAATCTAGAATTAACTACTAAATATATAATCATAATAATATAATATATAATTCAATATTGTTAATGAATATAAAACTGAATTAAAGCCGCAAGCGGCGTTGTCGGCCCTCGCTCGACCCATGCGACCGCGGGGCCCTGAGGCGTGCGGGGGCCGTGGCGTGAAGCGAGAAGGGCGAAGAAGCGCTGCGGGAGCGGAAAAACGCAACGCGTGGTTCGTCCACCAGGTGGCGCAACGCAGCCAGATGTGGGGAGGGGCGTTCAGGTGCTGACCGGGATGAAGCACCTGAAGTTTGAAGTGAATGGGACAATGTAAATGTAAAACAGGTCACTTCCTGTTACCACCAGGGGGTGCATTTGTATGAACCCAGATGTGGGTAGGTGTGTTCAGGGGCGGAGGCTCATCAAACATGTAAAATTTGAAGTCAATTGGACAATGTAAGTGTAAACCAGGTCACTTCCTGTTACCACCAGGGGGCGCATTTGTATGAAGCCAGATGTGGGTAGGTGTGATCAGGGGCTGACCGGGATCAAACCCCTGAAGTTTGAATGTAACTGGACAATGTAAGTGTAAACCAGGTCACTTCCTGTTACTACCGGGGGGCGCATCGAGTAAAGTGGGCGTGGCATACATAATAACGTTCAGGGTGGAGCCATCATCATCTTCAGCAAGTTTGAAGCTGATAGGATGAAGTATGTGGGCGTTAGAGCTGTGTAAGTGTAAACCAGGTCACTTCCTGTTACCACCAGGGGGCGCATTTGTATGAAGCCAGATGTGGGTATTTGTGATCAGGGGCTGACCGGGATCACACATGTAAAATTTGAAGCTGATCGGACAATGTAAGTGTAAACCAGGTCACTTTGACCACCGGGGGGAGTATTTGTATAAGGTTTGTTCAGTGCCTGACGGTCACCTCACAGTCAGTCACAGGCACTGGGAAATGTCAGTGCAGAGCAGGACACCAAACTTTGAGAAGCCAGAACAGCCACACCATTTGACGTAGAGACCTATGGAGCACAACTTTGGATCAGCATGGCATCTCGATGACCTGTAGCCAATTTGAAGTCGTTCGGGCGAAATTTGTGGGCGGAGTTAAAGTTTTTAATGTAAAAAATGGTCACTTCCTGTTACCACCGGGGGGCGCTTTGAGTAATGTGGGATATTGATACATCGGGCGAATCAGTGACTCACCGCCATAATTTCCTTCACGTTTGAAGTTGATAGGATGAAGTATGTGGGCGTGACAGCCAACCGAATGTAAGTGGCGATCGAGCCCAACTTTGGCGCCCACCAGAGGCCACGCCCTTTGACCTATCGACCTACGGAGCACAACTTTTACCAAACTAGGGCTAAACATGTTAGGTATAAAATTTGGAGCCGGTCGGGCAAATCGTTATGGACCTATTAATTTCCCGCCAAAAACGAGAATTTAAAATGGCCGACTTCCTGTTGACATTTCACCATGACAATAAGAGGCTTTTTTGTATATCTGGGTGAGATACATATGTGTACCGAATTTTGTCGGTCTACGCCAAAGTGACCCGAATTCCCTATGGGCTTTTTTGAACTTTGTAGGGGGCGCTATTTCGCCATTTCGCGTCGGACCTGTGCGACCACCACAAAATATCGAATTTCGGATCCGGCCGGATGGATGGGCAAAAGTAGACAACTTTTCCCGGTGGGGAAAGGGGCGAAATTGGGGCACGAAATGCGGCAAGAATAATAATAATAAATTAAAGCCGCAAGCGGCGATGACGGGCCCTCGCTCGACCCATGCGACCGCGGGGGCCTGAGGCGCGCGGGGGCCGTGGTGCGAAGCGAAAAGGGCGAAAAAGCGTTGCGGGAGCGGGAAAGTGCAATGTGTTGTTCGTCCACCAGGTGGCGCTACGAAGCCAGATGCGGGTAGGGGTGTTCAGGGGCTGACCCTGATCAAACGTGTGAAGTTTCGAGCAAATCGCACAATGTTGATGCAAAACACTGCATTTCCTGTTTCCACAAGGGGGCGACATGAGTGAGATTGCTTATGAGCACATGGAGACGTTGAGGGAGGGGCTCTGATCATGTACAGAAAGTTTGAAGCAGTTTGGATGAAGTATGTAGGAGAGAGAGCTGCTTGGCGATGGATCAGAAATGGCGGCGCCATGTTGGCCACGCCCCTTGACGTAGAGATCTGAGCTGCACATCTAATGATCAGCATGGCATCTCGATGGTCTGTAGCCAATTTGAAGTGAATCGGACAAAATCCCAAGGAAAAGTTGATTAAAGTACTAAGTGTGGAAATCACGGCAAAATGGCGAGTAAAATCAAAATGGCCGACTTCCTGTTTGAAATAGATCAATGGTGCAAGAGACTTTTTTGTTCGCCTTGACGACTTACACATGTGTACCGATTTTCATGTTCCAACTCCAAAAAAAACCCTATGGGGAGGGGTTTTTGAAAATTTCAAGGGGGCGCTGTAGAGGCATTTGGCCCCGCCCACGGGCGCTGCCCTATCAGATCAAAGACCATCCCACCCTCGACCTGTGTATCAATTTTCATGATGATACGAGTTAATTAAAGCCATCAAAAGGGCAAACGTAATTTCATGGCGAGGGCTGACAGTCGCCGTGTCGCTACGTGGACACCATTGCTCGTAGCTTCACAGCGTTCATGGTGTAGCTTCACCAACTGGTTCTGCATGTTTTAGAAGTGGAATGAAGTTGATGGGGTCAACTATGTGCCATCAGTACACGTTAAAGGAAAACCTGGCCACTTCCTGTTACCACCGGGGGGCGCTATGAGTGATGTGGGAAATCAATACATCGGCGCGTTCAGGGCGGAGCCAGCATCATCTCCAGCAAGTTTCAAGCTGATCGGATAAAGTATGTATGAGTTATAGGTGTTTGAAGGTGAAATGGCGAGCAAACGAAAAGTCGCCAAAATTCGCAAGGCTGCAGAAGCCACGCCCTTTGACCTAGAGACCTATAGAGCACAACTTTTGATCAGCATGACATCTCGATGCCCTGTAGCCAATTAGAAGGCAATTGGATGAAATCCCTCGGAGAAGATAGGTCAAAAAGGTCAAAAATTCAAATCAAAATGGCCGACTTCCGGTTTGGATTTCACCATGACAATAAGAGGCTTTTTTGTGTGTCTTGCCATGTTCTATAACCCCACCAAATTTCATGACTCTAGGTGAAACGCACAGGCGGGGCTGATGTTTTGAAATTTTCTAGGGGGCGCTATTCAGCCATTTGGCCACGCCCATTTCTAATGACTTAAAAATATAAAATTTTTCGCGAGGCCTGATGCGCATGCCAAAATTCACGCGTTTTGGGGCATGTTGAGGCCCCCAAAAATGCGATCATTTGGGGAAAAAAATAATGAAAGAAAGAAAGAAAGAAAAATTAAAGCCGCAAGCGGCGATGACGGGCCCTCGCTCGACCCATGCGACCGCGGGGGCCTGAGGCGCGCGGGGGCCGTGGCGCGAAGTGAGAAGGGCGAAAAAGCGCTGCGGGAGCGGAAAAACATAATGCGTGGTTCGTCCACCAGGTGGCGCTAGGAAGTCAGATGTGGGTAGGGGCGTTCAGGGGCTGACACTGATCAAACATGAGATGTTTGGAGCAAATCGCACAATGTTGATGTAAAACACTGCACTTCCTGTTTCCACAAGGGGGCGACATGAGTGAGATTTCTTATGAGCACATGGAGACGTTGAGGGAGGGGCTCTGATCATGTACAAAACGTTTGAAGCAGTTTGGATGAAGTATGTAGGAGAGAGAGCTGCTTGAATATGCATGGCGATGGATCAGAAATGGCGGCGCCATGGTGGCCACGCCCCTTGACGTAGAGATCTGAGCTGCACATCTAATGATCAGCATGGCATCTCGATGGTCTGTAGCCAATTTGAAGTGAATCGGCCAAAATCCCAAGGAGAAGTTGATTAAAGTACTAAGTGTGGAAATCACGCCAAAATGGCGAGTAAAATCAAAATGGCCGACTTCCTGTTTGGAGTAGACCAATGGTGCAAGAGACTTTTTTGTTCGCCTTGACAACTTACACATGTGTACCGATTTTCATGTTCCAACTCCAAAAAAACCCCTATGGGGAGGGGTTTTTGAAAATTTCAAGGGGGCGCTGTAGAGGCATTTGGCCCCGCCCACGGGCGCCGCCCTATCAGATCAAAGACCATCCCACCCTCGACCTGTGTATCAATTTTCATGATGATACGAGTTTATTAAAGCCATCAAAAGGGCAAACGTAATTTCATGGCGAGGGACAACAGTCGCCGCGTCGCCACGCGGACGCCATTGCTCGTAGCTTCACAGCCTTCATGGTGTAGCTTCACCAACTAGTTCTGCATGTTTTAGAAGTGGAATGAAGTTGATGGGGTCAACTATGTGCCATCAGTACACGTTAAAGGAAAACCTGGCCACTTCCTGTTACCACCGGGGGGCGCTATGAGTGACGTGGGAAAACAATACATCGGGACGTTCAGGGCGGAGCCAGCATCATCTCCAGCAAGTTTGAAGCTGATCAGATAAAGTATGTGTGAGTTATAGGTGTTCGAAGGTGAAATGGCGAGGAAACGAAAAGTCGCCAAAATTCTCATGGCTCCAGAAGCCACGCCCTTTGACCTAGAGACTTATGCCGCACAACATTTGTTCAGGATGACATCTCGATGCTCTGTAGCCAATTTGAAGTCAATCGGACTAAATCTGTAGGAGGAGATAGGTCAAAAAGGTCAAAATTTCAATTCAAAATGGCCGACTTCCGGTTGTGATTTCACCATGACACTAAGAGGCTTTTTTGTGTGTCTTGCCATGTTCTATAAGCCCACCAAATTTCAAGCCTCTAGGTGAAACGCATCGGCGGGGCTGATCTTTTGAAATTTTCTAGGGGGCGCTATTCAGCCATTTGGCCACGCCCATTTCCAACGACTTTAAAATATTAAATTTTTCGCGAGGCCTGATGTCCATGCCAAAATTCACGCGCTTTCATGCACGTTGAGGCCATGAAAAACGCGATCATAGGTTGACAATAATAATAATAATAATAATTAAAGCCGCAAGCGGCGATGACGGGCCCTCGCTCGACCCATGCGACCGCGGGGGCCATGGCACGAAGCGAAAAGGGCGAAAAAGCGTTGCGGGAGCGGGAAAATGCAATGTGTTGTTCGTCCACCAGGTGGCGCTATGAAGCCAGATGTGGGTAGGGGTGTTCAGGGGCTGACCCTGATCAAACATGTGAAGTTTGGAGCAAATCGCACAATGTTGATGTAAAACACTGCATTTCCTGTTTCCACAAGGGGGCGACATGAGTGAGATTGCTTATGAGCACATGGAGACGTTGAGGGAGGGGCTCTGATCATGTACAGAACGTTTGAAGCAGTTTGGATGAAGCATGTAGGAGAGAGAGCTGCTTGAATATGCATGGCAATGGATCAGAAATGGCGGCGCCATGTTGGCCACGCCCCTTGACGTAGAGACCTGCGGAGCACAACTTTTGATCAGCATGGCATCTCGATGGTCTGTAGCCAATTTGAAGTGAATCGGACCAAATCCCAAGGAGAAGTTGATTAAAGTACTAAGTGTGGAAATCACGCCAAAATGGCGAGTAAACTCAAAATGGCCGACTTCCTGTTTGGAATAGACCAATGGTGCAAGAGACTTTTTTGTGCGCCTTGACAACTTACACATGTGTACCGATTTTCATGTTCCAACTCCAAAAAAACCCCTATGAGGAGGGGTTTTTGAAATTTTCAAGGGGGCGCTGTAGAGGCATTTGGCCCCGCCCACAGGCGCCGCTCCATCAGATCAAAGACCATCCCACCCTCGACCTGTGTATCAATTTTCATGATGATACGAGTTAATTAAAGCCATCAAAAGGGCAAACGTAATTTCATGGCGAGGGGCGACAGGCGCCACTTCGCCACGCGGACACCATTGCTCGTAGCTTCACAGCGTTCATGGTGTAGCTTCACCAACTGGTTCTGCATGTTGTAGAAGTGGAATGAAGTTGATGGGGTCAACTATGTGCCATCAGTACACGTTAAAGGAAAACCTGGCCACTTCCTGTTACCACCGGGGGGCGCTATGAGTGACGTAGGAAATCAATACATCGGAACGTTCAGGGCGGAGCCAGCATCATCTCCAGCAAGTTTCAAGCTGATCGGATAAAAAATGTGGGTGTTATAGGTGTTCGAAGGTGAAATGGCGAGCAAACGAAAAGTCGCCAAAATTGTCATGGCTCCAGAAGCCACGCCCTTTGACCTAGAGACTTATAGAGCACAACTTTTGATCAGCATGACATCTCGATGCCCTGTAGCCAATTTGAAGCAAATCGGATGAAATCTCTCGGAGGAGATAGGTCAAAAAGGTCAAAATTTCAATTCAAAATGGCCGACTTCCGGTTTGGATTTCACCATGACAATAGGAGGCTTTTTTGTGCGTCTTGCCATGTTCTATGAGCCCACCAAATTTCATGACTCTAGGTGGAACGCACAGGCGGGGCTGATGTTTTGAATTTTTCTAGGGGGCGCTATTCAGCCATTTGGCCACGCCCATTTCCAATGACTTTAAAATATCAAATTTTTTGCGAGGCCTGATGTGCATGCCAAAATTCACGCGTTTTGGGGCATGTTGAGGCCCTCAAAAATGCGATCGTTTAGGGAGAAAAATAATGAATAAAGAATAATAATAAACATAGCAGTTTCAATAGGGCCTTCGCCGGGCGAGTGCTACTCGCCGCTCGGGCCCTAATTAAAGCCGCAAGCGGCGATGACGGGCCCTCGCTCGACCCATGCAACCGCGGGGGCCTGAGGCGCGCGGGGGCCGTGGTGCGAAGCGAAAAGGGCGAAAAAGCGGTGCGGGAACGGGAAAATGCAATGTGTTGTTCGTCCACCAGGTGGCGCTATGAAGCCAGATGTGGGTAGGGGTGTTCAGGGGCTGACCCTGATCAAACGTGTGAAGTTTCGAGCAAATCGCACAATGTTGATGTAAAACACTGCATTTCCTGTTTCCACAAGGGGGCGACATGAGTGAGATTTCTTATGAGCACATGGAGACGTTGAGGGAGGGGCTCTGATCATGTACAGAAAGTTTGAAGCAGTTTGGATGAAGTATGTAGGAGAGAGAGCTGCTTGAATATGCATGGCGATGGATCAGAAATGGCGGTGCCATGGTGGCCACGCCCCTTGATGTAGAGATCTGAGCTGCACATCTATTGATCAGCATGGCATCTCGATGGTCTGTAGCCAATTTGAAGTGAATCGGACAAAATCCCAAGGAGAAGTTGATTAAAGTACAAAGTGTGGAAATCACGCCAAAATGGCGAGTAATATCAAAATGGCCGACTTCCTGTTTGGAGTAGACCAATGGTGCAAGAGACTTTTTTGTTCGCCTTGACAACTTACACATGTGTACCGATTTTCATGTTCCAACTCCAAAAAAACCCCTATGGGGAGGGGTTTTTGAAAATTTCAAGGGGGCGCTGTAGAGGCATTTGGCCCCGCCCACGGGCGCCGCCCTATCAGATCAAAGACCATCCCACCCTCGACCTGTGTATCAATTTTCATGATGATACGAGTTTATTAAAGCCATCAAAAGGGCAAACGTAATTTCATGGCGAGGGACAACAGTCGCCGCGTCGCCACGTGGACGCCATTGCTCGTAGCTTCACAGGGTTCATGGTGTAGCTTCACCAACTAGTTCTGCATGTTTTAGAAGTGGAATGAAGTTGATGGGGTCAAGTATGTGCCATCAATACACGTTAAAGGAAAACCTGGCCACTTCCTGTTACCACCGGGGGGCGCTATGAGTGACGTGGGAAAACAATACATCGGAACGTTCAGGGCGGAGCCAGCATCATGTCCAGCAAGTTTGAAGCTGATCGGATAAAGTATGTGTGAGTTATAGGTGTTCGAAGGTGAAATGGCGAGGAAACGAAAAGTCGCCAAAATTCTCATGGCTCCAGAAGCCACGCCCTTTGACCTAGAGACTTATGCCGCACAACATTTGTTCAGGATGACATCTCGATGCTCTGTAGCCAATTCGAAGTCAATCGGACTAAATCTGTAGGAGGAGATAGGTCAAAAAGGTCAAAATTTCAATTCAAAATGGCCGACTTCCGGTTTGGATTTCACCATGACACTAAGAGGCTTTTTTGTGTGTCTTGCCATGTTCCATAAGCCCACCAAATTTCAAGCCTCTAGGTGAAACGCATCGGCGGGGCTGATCTTTTGAAATTTTCTAGGGGGCGCTATTCAGCCATTTGGCCACGCCCATTTCCAACGACTTTAAAATATCAAATTTTTCGCGAGGCCTGATGTCCATGCCAAAATTCACGCGCTTTCATGCACGTTGAGGCCATGAAAAACGCGATCATAGGTTGACAATAATAATAATAATAATAAACATAGCAATTACAATAGGGCCTTCGCCAGGCGAGTGCCACTCGCCGCTCGGGCCCTAATTAAAGCCGCAAGCGGCGATGATCGGCCCTCGCTCGACCCATGCGACCGCGGGGCCCTGAGGCGCGTGGGGGCCGTGGCGCGAAGCGAGAAGGGCGAAAAAGCGCTGCGGGAGCGGAAAAGCGCAATGCGTGGTTCGTCCACCAGGTGGCGCTACGAAGCCAGATGCGGGTAGGGGCGTTCAGGTGCTGACCGGGATCAAACACCTGAAGTTTGAAGTGAATCGGACAATGTAAATGTAAAACAGTTCACTTCCTGTTACCACCAGGGGGCGCATTTGTATGAACCCAGATGTGGGTAGGTGTGTTCAGGGGCGGAGGCTCATCAAATAGTAAAATTTGAAGTGGATCAGACAATGTAAGTGTAAACCAGGTCACTTCCTGTTACCACCGGGGGGCGCATTGAGTAAAGTGGGCGTGCCATACATGGCAGCGTTCAGGGTGGAGCCGCCATCATCTTCAGCAAGTTTGAAGCTGATAGGATGAAGTATGTGGGCGTTAGAGCTGTTAGAAGGTGAAATGGCGAGGAAACGTGAAGTCGCCAAAAATAGGCAAGGCCGCAGAAGCCACGCCCTTTGACGTAGAGACCTATGGAGCACAATGTTGGATCAGCATGGCATCTCGGTGACCTGTAGCCAATTTGAATTCGTTCGGGCTAAATTTGTGGGAGGAGTTAAAGATTTTAATGTAAAAAATGGTCACTTCCTGTTACCACCGGGGGGCGCTTTGAGTAAAGTGGGATATTGATATATCGGGCGAATCAGTGACTCACCGCCATAATGACCTACAAGTTTGAAGTTGATAGGATAAAGTATGTGGGCGTGACAGCCAACCGAATTTGGGTGGCGTTCGAGCCTAACTTTGGCGCCCACTGGAGGCCACGCCCTTTGACGTATCGACCTACGGAGCACAAGCTGTACTCAGCTAGGTCTGAACATGTCATCTATCAAATTTGGAGCGTGTCGGGCAAACCGTTTCGGACGAGTTAATTTGGCGCCAAAAACGATCAATTCAAAATGGCCGACTTCCTGTCAACATTTCATGATGACGTTAAGAGGCTTTTTTGTATATCTGGGTGAGTTACATATGTGTACCGAATTTTGTAGGTCTACGCCAAAGTAAGCAAAATTCCCTATGGGCTTTTTTGAAATTTGTAGGGGGCGCTATTTCGCCATTTCGCGTCGGACATGTGCCACCACCACATATATCGAATTTCGGAAGAAGCTGGACGTCCGGCAAAAAGCTCACGCATTTTTGAGTTGGGGAAAGGGGCGAAATTAGGGTTTGAAGGTGGAGAAGAATAATAATAAACAGCACGATTTCAATAGGCCTTCGCTGGGCGAGTGCTACTCGCCGCTCGGGCCTAATTAAAGCCGCAAGCGGCGATGACGGGCCCTCGCTCGACCCATGCGACCGCGGGGGCCTGAGGCGCGCGGGGGCCATGGT
This sequence comes from Decapterus maruadsi, assembly GCA_030347415.2. Taxonomy (NCBI): domain Eukaryota; kingdom Metazoa; phylum Chordata; class Actinopteri; order Carangiformes; family Carangidae; genus Decapterus; species Decapterus maruadsi. The sequence goes on along the minus strand of CM064901.1, from coordinate 33,653,922 downwards.
GCGAAGCGAAAAGGGTGAAAAAGCGTTGCGGGAGCGGGAAAATGCAATGTGTGGTTCGTCCACCAGGTGGCGCTATGAAGCCAGATGCGGGTAGGGGTGTTCAGGGGCTGACCCTGATCAAACATGTGAAGTTTCGAGCAAATTGCACAATGTTGATGTAAAACACTGAATTTCCTGTTTCCACAAGGGGGCGACAGGAGTGAGATTGCTTATGAGCACATGGAGACGTTGAGGGAGGGGCTCTGATCATGTACAGAAAGTTTGAAGCAGTTTGGATGAAGTATGTAGGAGAGAGAGCTGCTTGAATATACATGGCGATGGATCAGAAATGGCGGCGCCATGGTGGCCACGCCCCTTGACGTAGAGACCTGAGCTGCACATCTAATGATCAGCATGGCATCTCGATGGTCTGTAGGCAATTTGAAGTGAATTGGACAAAATCCCAAGGAGAAGTTGATTAAAGTACTAAGTGTGTAAATCACGGCAAAATGGCGAGTAAAATCAAAATGGCCGACTTCCTGTTTGGAATAGACCAATGGTGCAAGAGAGTTTTTTGTTCGCCTTGACAACTTACACATGTGTACCGATTTTCATGTTCCAACTCCAAAAAAACCCCTATGGGGAGGGGTTTTTGAAAATTTCAAGGGGGCGCTGTAGAGGCATTTGGCCCCGCCCACCGACGCCGCCCTATCAGATCAAAGACTATCCCACCCTCGACCTGTGTATCAATTTTCATGATGATACGAGTTTATTAAAGCCATCAAAAGGGCAAACGTAATGTAATGGCGAGGGACAACAGTCGCCGTGTTGCTACGTGGACGCCATTGCTCGTAGCTTCACAGTGTTCGTGGTGTAGCTTCACCAACTGGTTCTGCATGTTTTAGAAGTGGAATGAAGTTGATGGGGTCAACTATGTGCCATCAGTACACGTTAATGGAAAACCTGGCCACTTCCTGTTACCACCGGGGGGCGCTATGAGTGACGTGGGAAAACAATACATCAGAACGTTCAGGGCGGAGCCAGCATCATCTCCAGCAAGTTTCAAGCTGATCGGATAAAAAATGTGTGAGTTATAGGTGTTCGAAGGTGAAATGGCGAGCAAACGAAAAAACGCCAAATTTCTCAAGGCTCCAGAAGCCACGCCCTTTGACCTAGAGACTTATAGAGCACAACATTTGTTCAGGATGACATCTCGATGCCCTGTAGCCAATTAGAAGTCAATCGGACTAAATCTGTAGGAGTAGATAGATCAAAAAGGTCAAAATTTCAAATCAAAATGGCCGACTTCCGGTTTGGATTTCACCATGACAATAAGAGGCTTTTTTGTGTGTCTTGCCATGTTCTATAAGCCCACCAAATTTCAAGCCTCTAGGTGAAACGCACCGGCGGGGCTGATCTTTTGAAATTTTCTAGGGGGCGCTATTCAGCCATTTGGCCACGCCCATTTCCAACGACTTTAAAATATCAAATTTTTCGCGAGGCCTGATGTCCATGCCAAAATGTACGCGTTTTCATGCACGTTGAGGCCATGAAAAACGCGATCATAGGTTGACAATAATAATAATAATTAAAGCCGCAAGCGGCTATGGCGGGCCCGAGCCTCACGCGACTCGGCGACCCACGCCATTCGGCGACTCAGGCCACTCGGCGACCCAGGCCCCTGGCGCTGCGTACGACACGGGGTCGGTAGTTGGACATGGGCCGTCGTGTTCAGGGTTGGTTCTTGATCATACGTGTGAAGTTTTGAGCATATCGGACAAAGTCCATGCGAAACAAGTCATTTCCTGCGTTATAACAGGCCTATGCACTTTCCACTGTTTTATGCAGAAATTAAGGCTATTAAAACCTCCAGTCAAATCTTTGATCACAATGTAATCGTTGTGAATCTCCATTGAAGTAATCCTCTTGCAATTGTAATTTCATGCGACTCAAAGAATTTTGGAAGATCTTTGCAGCTGCGCAGGTAGTCATTGTATGCCTTATGTCTTAGGCCAGGGGATTAATTTTAACAGTTAGGGATGATGCTGATGCTCATGTGTGTAATTACTAAACAGGATTTTATGTGTGTTAGGATGTGTGATGTGTGGTGTTATGTACTACAAGTTTAAAGTAAATAGTAAGCAGCTGAATTAGCAGTATAAAGCTTTTTATTGGCACAATTTTTAAAGAAAGGTGAAAAACACACCTTTTTTGTCAGGCTTTTAACTAGATGTTACATTCTTTGTAGTTTTATGTGGTTCTACCTTATTTGATATTTCTGCTTCTATCCTGCTTTAAAGTTGCTTTTAATCCTATTTTAATGTTATCTATCATTGGTAGCATTTTATTAATTATCTTACATATGCTTATCGTTTTAGGCTGTTTACTTTTTTCTTTAAGGTTTTTATCCTATTTATACAGTAGTTTTTAGCTGTAACCCCAGTGTTTCCTCAGGGGTCCTCCACACTGGGAGCTGTGCCTGTGCTGCTGCTGGGTTTTTTTTTTTTTGTTCTTGTCTTTTGTGTGTAAAGCACTTAGTCTTACATTGTTTGTGTATGAAAAGTGCTATATAAAAAAAGTTTGATTAGTTTTTGATAAAACTGTCTACCTTTATAATGTATCAAGACGGCAATTAGTCTTCCATTGTCACACATATCAGAGAGCCATCAAGCAGGCGGCTATGAGGGGGACGTCTCCTTTTACCACTTCATCAGCAGCCACAGTGTTGGGCAAAATACTTTGGAGAAGTTATTCTTACCCTAGAAGACCCAATATTGCAAAATTAATAATTCAAATAATTTTTGGTCCTGCAACAATAATTTTATGTAGTCATCTATTCTATTAATCAATATGTCAGATTGGAGTATTTAAAATACCCTCTAGATTTTTACTACATTCTCTAGAACATGTATATTACTGTGCAACAAATTTCCTAGATTTTTTTAGATAGCTTGGTTTAGCATTGTTGCAATATTACAATGTTGCATAAGAGTAGTAGTCTTACAGCCCTGGTCCAGTATCTAGCTTCCTTCAGTTCTGTAAGAAGTTTGCTCTTATCACAGGAGGCAGAACCTTCAAGAAACTCCTGCTCATGTTCTTAGCATTTCACAGTCAAACCAGTGGTGGGGAAGGAGGGGATCCTTGGTGATGCTAATTTGTGAGAAGGTGTGAATGTCCATGAGTCCATGGAGTGTTGCTGAGTTGGGCTGCATGAAGTTGATGAACATGAGAATCAGGTTAACCAGACAGTATTGAAATGTGTGAATGTGTAGACCCTGTTTAGACAATTTTGCTACTGCCTTTATCTTGCCACCAGCTGTGGCTTTACTTTAGCCTTACTTTAATTAACCATTGGAATTTTATGTATCTTCATCTTTTAAATGTTGCCTTTTTTTTCATGTTGTAGACAGCGATTTGCTGGACTGGGACCATACAGTGGTCTGTTATAAGACAAGACCATGCAGGTTTTCATGTGGGACAGTGCATGTAGAAGTTATTGAAGACACAGTACACTTTGGCTCCTCTTTGTGAAAACACACACACACACAAACACACACACACACACACACACACACACACACTGCTACTGTAAGTATCTCATATTCTCTCTGTACACAGACATGAAAAACCTTTGAAATAGTTGATTCTTGGTCACATCAAAATATGATGTTGTCAAAATGTTGTCAATATTTCATAGGTCTTATATCTAAACAACTATACAGTATTACATCAATGTCATGGAAATGTAGAATTACATGAATCCCGTCCAGCAAATCAATGTTTTTTCATTAAAAAAAGGTGAGGTTATACTTCATATACCAAGCTTGTATTCAGTTCTTAATACCAAACAATATAATCCAATGATAATTGATTGATATTTCTGTTCATCAAATGTTACCAAGTAGTGTGAATCACAATGTTTTATTTCTGTAAGTATTAAGCAAGCAGTGAAAATCTGAGAATAAGCAGGGGGGCGGAGTTTGATGGGGGCGGGGTTTATTTTGCATACCGTTCCTCCCACTGAGATGTGATTGGTTGCAAAATGTTCACGCCCATTGCTATTTAATACTCTCCACAAACGGGAAGCAGCCAGTTTGACTCTAACTCTGAATTGAATAGCGCGTGCTACTGAGATTCAGAAAGTGAGACAAACAGTCTTCGAGGCCCTTTGCTGATAGATCTCCTCTTGAGGCGTTTGGCTGAGAATCCCTTCTCTTTTCACCGCAGAATTTCAACTCTTTACGGTAAGTACTTTATTTGCAGTTTTCCTATACAAATGTGAGAATGTTTGATGTCTTTTTCACTAAAGTTGTGGTTTGAATGTGTGGAATATGTTTCCTTTCCTGCCAAAGCACACATGGATTCTTTGTGCACTTTGTTGTCTTTGATAGGGTGAGGGTATATATTTAGCTCTTGTGTGAAGTTGTGTTTGCTAAATTGTGATTTTAGGTGTGTTGTTTAAACATTGTGGTGGAGTCAGGATACGTTGTTCCATGGTGTTCTAGGTTCCATTGTTGTTGTTTGTTACGTTGCCACAGCACCCATGGCTTCAGTGTTCTGTGGGCTCCCCTAGTCTTTTCTTGAGGTTATTTTTCTTTAGAAGTTTTGTAGTTATAGTGTGATACTGGGATAGGAGAAATTCTTTATTTCTAAAGGAATTGGTATATTTAGTAAGTTTATAAGTGTATATTTTTTGGAAATTTGAGAAGTTGTGAGGTCACAAAATGCGTCTGTTTGTTTGTTGAAACAACCAGTACTTGGACTTTGTGGTAAACAACAGTTATTCATAGTTTATTGAATTTGTACAAGATATTTCATACATATAGTTTAGTAAGATTAGTTGTATCATTTTATATTGTTAACTTCGTGTGTTTGAGTGGATGTTGTGTGAGTTTATATTGGTTTCATTCAAAGAATTGATGTGGAAATGCCAAAGTTAGAGTAGTTTCTGTTTGGGCTCAGTGGGCCTTTGTTTGAAAGACTCCATTTTGTTTTCAAGGCATAGATATGGTAGTAAAACATGCCTGCCAAACAGGGGAGTGGTTGTGGCCCTGGAGTTTTTAGTATTTGCAGGAAAGTTGTACATGTGTAATGGCTGTGATATACTATACAGGGTCAACTTTTCAAAATTATCATTAAATCACTTTTAGCCTCAACAATTTCCATGGGGGTTACATGGTATCAGGTCACACCCTTTTCTGTATGGTGGCCTTTGTTGTGTGAATAGGGTGGGGACCGAGTAGGTGGTAATTGTGGTTAATCAACAGGTATTTTATATGCAAGTGTTGTTGTTCATGGTCTTTTGGGAGGGTAATTGAAAGTTGAAGCCATTGTTTTGACCCATTATCTGTTGCTTTTGTTATCATAGAAGTATATGAAGGGTGGTTTTTATGTTCATCCCTTTTTTTTTTGGACAGTCCTCTGTGCTCTGTTGTTTGAAGTACTTCATTTAGTTGTCGTTCTTTTCAAAGGTGTGAGGTGGTTGGTGGGCAAACAGGGAGTTGTGATAATGTGGGGCCGCAGTATTCATCATGTGTAGGAATTGCTTTTTTGTAGTGGCTGTCATATATACTATACACTGCTAATAAATGAGAATTTAATGACTTTTGTATTATAATCATGTACCTATTCTCATCCTCATGAATGTAATTGCTGTTACTTGGTAGCAGACCACATTCTGTGCTGAGGGAGGTTGAGTAAGTATGTTTTTTTTGTGAAATCAGCAGGTATTTATACTTATGTTAGTTATAACTGGTGTAATTACTACTGTGTTATTATTGTGCTTGTTTTGAATAGTGTTTGGTTTTTGCGGGGAAGACATGTTAGTACACTTGTGTGTGTTACTGGAAATGGCAAGTCATTTCTGTATTATTGTCTTAATCTAGACATGTAATTTGTTCTTTCTATTTGTAGATGCCCCGCGGCAAGTCCTACCGGCGTGCTGAGGCTGCTAGGTTCCGAGAGCAGTCTCGCAGGCAGGATGTGACGTTCCTGCCCACTCGCCCCGCCTTCAGTCCAAGTAAGTATTCTTCCATATATTTTCCCAAACCATTCTCTGTATATGTTTCTGTATGCACGAGCTGAAATGTTGTACGTATTTTCATCAACAGTCCCTGGCACTGGCAGGCGTCGGAAGTCCCTGGAGTGGCCCCTTTCTCCACGCACCGGGAAGCAGTTCAAGGTGGCCATTCCGGATAAAGTCCCCGATAAGAAGGTATGTACTATTCACTATGAAGAATGCGGATAATAAGTTGCATTGTGTGTGTACATCCTATAAGACATGTTTTTGCCTTCTCTCCCAGCTTGTTCTTCTTGTTGGGGCATCCCATCTGCGCCCCATCGTGGATGGATTCGTGCCAATGGCAGCGGACGGCTACACCTTCGGTTTCCTGTCTGTCCCGGGGGCGTGTGCGGACCTGCTCAGGATCGAGGTAAATCACGTTGTGCGTACTTGTCCTCAGATCCCTGATGCTGTCTGTGTCATTGCCCCTAGCAACAACCTGGACCAGACCCCGGACCGAGCAGCCGCAGCGTTTGACCGGTACCTGCGCACTGTGGTGGAAGCCTGGCGGACTGCCGAGGTAGGTCATTGATGTATGGGTTTTGAAGTGGAAATAATATGTACAGTGATTACCAATTTCTCACTGACCATTATTACATTTTGTGTAGGTTTTCGTCGTGGACCATGTCCCTCGTCTGTCTGTGGAGGGGTTTGTCCAGGAGTGCCACAGACAGAACTTCCAGCACATCGCAGGACGGCACGGTATGTTTGAAAGTAGCAATGCAGGGGTTTGGGCGCTTATGATTATTTATCAGGAGTATCTATTTCAGCTATAATTGATGCAATTTGCCTTTATTTTGCGTGTTATGAAAGTTGACCATGGACTGTGCGCTGAGTTTTCCTGTAATCCGTGCGTTCTTCTTGTCTTGAAGGTGTTCCCTTCTACTGCCACGTGGAGCGCTTCCCACCGCGCCAACGGCAGCTCTGGGCTGTCGATGGTGTAAGTAAAAATTGTACCTTAAATCTCTGCAATGTGAATATAGACAACACAGTATGAGTGAAGGTAAATGTCATCTTGTTCAACATTATTGAATTGAATTAATCTTTTCTTCATTTCCTGTGTCTTCGTAGGTGCACCTCAGTGACAACGCGGGGATGCCTATCCTCGTGGAGTCACTGGTGGCTGCCACCAAGCAGCACCTGGAGCGACCACCGCCTCCGCCTCCTCCGCCGCCCATTGTCTTTCCGGTGTCCCCCAGGCCCAAACCCATTCCCATGTGGACTGGACGGCAGGTCGCGCCGGAGGAGGAAGCAGCTCCACGGACCCCTCCTACTGGCGACGACTGGACGACTGTGCCAGGCAGGAAGGTAAGAAGATGAAGTTTGTCTACATGTGGTCATGCACTGAGAAATGAATGTTTTCTGTATCCTAATTTCTTTTCTGTGTTTTGTCGTTGCAGCACCGTCGCTCTGGTGACCAGCAGCGCGGCTCTGAGTCACCTCGGAAAAGGAGGGTTCCTCGAGTGGTATGTGCTCATCTTTTTGAATTGTGATATAGCCGGTGACATTCCATTCCCTAACAAAACTGTAAGTGTTACAAAAAATCGATATGTGTGTCATACAGAGGCTTCTTCCCCTGAATCCTTTCTGGCTCCCGCCTGGGATGTTGGCTGACACGGACGACGTTCGTCCATCGGCTGACGGCGATCAGGTATTTATAGATGAATAAGAAACTTCCAATACTGCAGATATTATATGTACAATTCTGATCAGAGTCGAAATCATCACAAAGTTTTGGTGCATGGGGGAATGTTTTCCACTGTTTTCACATTTGTTTCTGTCACTTTAGTCTCCCCCTGTGGGACGTCGTATTCTTCCTGTCACCAAGAAGTTCAGGCGTGTCAGGAAGCAGGTATGTCATGTATAAATCACGAAGGACACGTTTAGTATTGAAGCAGCAACGAAAAAGATGTGTTATTGTGATGGAGAGAGAGTAATTTCTTTTATTGTATCTGGACATTGAGTAATTTATTGTCACTTTTTTGCAGGTGGCAGCAACACCAGCCGCTTCGCTGGCTGCAAGTTTTGGCAGGGAGGCATCAAGGATGATGGTAGGTCTACTTTTGTGAATAATGTATAACGGAAGAATCTGAAGCAGTATATTATCCTCACTTGAAATAGCAGAATGAATTAATCACTAAATTAAATCTTTCTCTTTGTAGGCTGTGACCTCAACTCCTACGTTGACTGTCCGTCCTGAAGCCCAGGTCGTGGACCAGAAGGCAAGTAGAGTTATTGTAGGGTCTTTGTAGTTGTGTTTGTTGTTGTGGCTGATTGAACACCGTCTTTATTATAGCCAGCATGACTCTCTCTCCCACAGGTATTAATGTTTTCATGTTCTTTCTTTTGCAGGTGGAGGCGACACCCGACCCTGTGTCGACCTGTGATGTGCCAGGGACCGCTCCTACTCCCAGCCTCGCCACTCTTCCTGTTGCCGACGCTCCCAGCCCTGTGCCTGTCCAGCCTGTTCCTCTGGATGTGACAGCGGGTCGGGAAACCCAGCGATCAACTGAAGGGGACACACCAGGGTCTACTAAAGGTCAGAGTATTCCCACTGTGCCTTGTAGTTGTTCATTGATGAAGGGAGTGTCTCCAGCGTCAGGGACAGACTCCCTTGTGCCAAAAAATGAATATGATGTCCATGCTTACGTGGCATGCTGTGTTGTTGCGGCAGTTAAACATAGCATCGCTCCGGTTTGTACGTGGCGTGGCGCTGATCTTGATGTTGTTCGCAAAGAGGCATTAGCTTTGGGGACTTGGCTGGGGGGTGGGAGGAGACAGTTTGAAGTGTGTGGTCAGCAGTGGAATGTGGATTTGGGCAAGCCAGAGTATAGGAGCATCAGGGATGTGATTGACTTGAAGGAGAAGTTGAGGCAGGAGTTGTCCAGGGATGGCATGTGTGTGTTGGGGGTCAACACAGCAGCAGTGTTGGTCATGCAGCACAAGGAGTTCTTTGTAGTTGTGGATTGTGGGGCACGTTGTGAAGAGGGAAAGAGGTACTATCCAGGCAAATCCAGGGTCATTTTCAACACCACGTTTGATGACTTGGTGCGACACATCATTGGTCTGGGCGAGTCTTTGTTTTCGGAGTTTTTTTCTGTCAGTAGCATCTCCGTGGAGAAGTGTGTTGATGAGGGAGAGAGCAGCAATGTATCTGTTGTTATTGATCCAGTAGTGCCAAGTCAGTCAGAGGGAGAGAGCAGCAGTGTTTCAGAGGGAGGGAGGGAGGGAGAGGTAGAGAGCAGCAGTGTTTCCGTTCCAGCTGTTACAAGTCAGTCCCAGGTTCGCCCTTCTGTTAGAGGAAGTTTCCATCAAGGCGACAAGGCCCTGTTTAAGCATGCTGGTGTTCAGTGTATGGCCATTAGTTTGGTAGCTTTAGTGAGACACACCACATACAGTGTCTTTGAGTGGCAGTGTGACGCACTGGATGAGGTTGTGCTGGCAGGTGATATTCTGTACACATCTATGCGGGCTGGCAATAAGATAGCAGATAAAAAATATCATCTCCCTGTAGTTACAGAGTTGCCCAAACAGTATGGTTGTGTTGATTTGGAGTATGATGCGCAAGCGGCATATGGATGTGGTAACTATACACCAGAGGAGTATATTTCGTCTGAGCACAGATCTCTGTTTGATGGTCTCCATCAGAGGTGCACACCAGACACATCTTGCTTGGTGACAATTGGTACAGCAACATGTGCTGTCATTTGTAGTCAAGATGGTGAGTATGCTGTGGTTGACTCGCATGCTCGCGATGCTGCTGGGATGGTTCATGCGGATGGAAGGAGTGTTGTAGTCTACTTTAGTTCTCTACAGCATCTGTTTGAGTACTTTAGCATATTTGCAGGCGATCGGACATGTCCCAAACAGTTTGAGATCTGGGGTGTTAAAGTGAAAACCTCATCTGTGTCTGTGAGTGCTGGTGCTGCTGCTGAGCATGTAGAGGAACAGGTTTCCACTCCTGCTCCTGTCACACCAGTGGTGAGTGTTGGTGCATCTGTTGAGTGTGTAGAGGTACAGAGTGCTGTTACACCAGTGGTCCGTGCAGCCACTAACAAACGCGAGAAACGTAAATGCACACAGACATATGGAACGTCAAAAAAAGCAAAGGGTGTTGATAAAGACGTCAAATCAGATGTTGTGTTTGTTGGGGATGTAGCATCTAAAAACTTGCAATTTAACCCCCTTTCTAAAGATGTAGCTCTTGCAATGTGTCAGCAAGCTAACATTGAGTCAGAGAGAGTAGATGCCACATCGTCTGCTGTTGGTCCCTTAGGCATCCCTTGTAGCACAGAGAAAATTGTTGGTGATGGTAACTGTTTCTTTAGGGCCATTAGTCAGGCCATTAGTGGTACACAAAAGTACCATAAGAAGATGAGAAATGCAGCAGTAAAGCAATTACAAAACAATCCTGGTGCATATCAAAGTCTTCTTAGAAGTGAGTATACTTCCATGTCCGAGTACGTCAAGGTATCTAGGATGAGCTATGTTGGTAGTTGGGCCACGGAGTTGGAAATTCAAGCCACAGCTGATTATTTGGGCGTTAGTGTTTTCACATATTATAATGATCGTTGGCTTGAATATAGCTGTCAGAGTAGGAAGTTGTCAGGTGAAGCTGTTTATTTGCATAATGTTAATGCTAATCATTATGAGACTGTTGTTTGTGTTCAGAACCCTCAAACACAGAGTTGCTACGCTTACTGTGAAGTTGACACATCTGTTTCTGTTGGCTATAACTTGAGATGTCATGGTGAAGTAGAAAGTGGTGTCCCTGATGATGTTTCCTTGAATCAATCTACCTCTACTTCAACAAAATATTTCAAGAAGAAATTGCTCATGCAGCGAAAAATTAAGTATCAACAAAACATGTTGTATAAGGAACGTATGGACCAGTTGCATGCAATATACAGACAGAGGACTTTCAATAAAATGAGGTTTAATGCTCTTCAAGCGAAGAAATATACAGAAGATATCAAGTACAGACAAAAATTGAAGTTGTTCGTTGTACATAAATACAAAGAAAATGTGGCACATAAATTAAAATTAAAAGCAGCCAGTATTGCTAAATATAAAGAAAACACAGCCCATAAATTAAAATTGAAAAAAACAAGCAGAACTACATACAGCGTGAATAAATTAAAAAGAGACAGAAAAAAGGCTGCAAGCACCACGAAGTATCGTCAAAATCCTTATCACAAAAAGCGTGTTATAGCTGATGTTAGATTGAAAAGGCAGGTTATGAAAGAGAAGAGAGGACAGTTTGATTTTGTAATGCAACAGTTTTTAGAGGAAGTGCGAGAAGGGCCAGAGTTTATATGCGCAGTGTGTTTTCGGTTGTTGTTCAGGCACCAGGTTCTAAAATGTAAAAAGTGCGACTACAGTAAAAATGAGACGGTATCCGCAGTAGCAGCAAAGTGCATAAGTGAGGATTATTTGCATAAGTGTAATGAGTTTTGTGAGGTTCCCTGTCAGGTGTGTGAGACTGCGCGTGGTAAACTGTGGATTTGTTACACCTGTCACTATAAGATTAACAGAGGTGAGACACCAGCTGAGTGTTGGTTCAACAATCTAACAGTCCAGACTGTCCCTCCCGAGTTGGCCTGCTTAAATAGTTTGGAGCAACATTTGGTTGCTCTACATATTCCATTTATGAAAATGCTGGCTTTGCCAAAAGGGGGTCAAAACGGAGTACATGGTCCAGTGACTTGTGTTCCAGCCAACATTGTACAGACCAGTAACTTGTTGCCCCATTCCAATATGGAGGGCTCCTTGTTGGCAGTTAAGTTAAAACGTAAATTGACCTATAAAGGGCACTATGAGTATCAGTTTATTGATACTCTCCGCATTAGACGGGCTTTGCAGTATTTAAAGCAGACCAATAGCCTTTATAAGGACATTGTGTTTAATGAGGCGTGGCTAAATGAGTTTTGTAAGGAACAAAATGTAGAAGTTCCTTTAGCATCACAGACTAATGACAGTGTTCATGCTAATGTTCCCTCAACATCTCAGACTATAGTCAGTGCTGATGCTAATGTTGTTGCTGTGTCAGAGACTGTAGACAGACCTGATGTTAATGATGATGTTGCTGCAGCTGAGGAGGAGGAGCTTCTGCATGATAGACAATCACATGGCATGTTTCAGGACACCTGTCTCATGCCTGTAGATATTGGTCAGGAGGTTCTTGACCAATATTTTGGTGACATCTTGAATGTAGCACCAGCAGAAGGCAATAATCCTGTTAAGCTGCTCTCTGACATTACAAATGAAGCAAAGTGTTTCCCAGTGTTGTTTCCCAGGGCAAGGAACACTTACCATGAGCATCGGCAGTATCGTTTAACCCTGTCGCGATACTTTAATAACCGTATCTTACATGCAGATGGTCGATTTGCAAATAATGTTGAGTACATATTTTTTGCTCAGTACATGTCAGAGGTTGAACAGGTCGTGTCAAACGTTTCAATTGCGTTACGTAAGAGTAAAGGGGGGCAAAGCTCGTACAAGGCATCAGATATTTTGAATGATGAGGAGTCTTTCAAGAAGATGCTGGAGTGTGATGATGGTTATCGTTTTCTTCGACCTATTAGAGGCACTCCAGCTTTTTGGCAGGGAGCCCAGCGTGATCTTCTGGCGTGTGTGCGTCAGTTGGGCATTCCTACCTGGTTTTGTTCATTTAGTTCAGCAGATATGCGTTGGGGCAATCTGCTGTCTACTATTCTTAAACAGGAAGGACGAACAGCTACTGTAGAAGAATTAGAGTGGGCAGATAAGTGCGATTTGTTGAGACGCAATCCTGTCACAGCTGCGCGCATGTTTGATTATAGGTGGCATTACTTCCTGAGGAATGTGCTCATGTCACCAGCTCAACCGATTGGCAAGATTATAGATTACTTTTACAGGGTTGAGTTTCAGCAGAGAGGCTCTCCTCATGTCCATTGTCTGTTCTGGATAGAGGACGCTCCGCTGATAGACAAAAACACTGATGAGGAGGTAGTTAATTTTATTGACAAATATGTAACCTGTGAACGACCATCATCAGATGAGGAGTTGCTCGACATTGTCACTACTGTTCAGCAACATTCGAAACGACATGCCAAGACATGTAAAAAGAAGAACACTGTGTGTCGTTTCAATTTCCCAAGGCCCGTGTCATGTAGGACATTTATTAGCAGGCGACCTGATGATACAGTGCCACCATGCACTTGTCCCGTAGACCCAGCTCGTCCTGCTAGAATGTGTACATGTGTTCTTAAATATCAAGAGGAACAGAAAAAGAAGAAAGAATGGGCTAAAACTGTACTGACAGCCATTAAGACGGCTTTGTCAGATGAAAGTAGACATTTTGATAGTGTGCAGCAGCTGTTTCAGACATTGGGTATCACTCAGGAAGCGTTTGAGGAATATGTAAGATTGGTTGAACGGCGCACTCAGGTGGTTTTGAAAAGGCAGGTTGACGAAACTTGGATTAACCATTACAACAAGTCTTTGCTAAAATGCTGGAATGCAAATATTGATTTGCAATTTGTGGTTGATGCGTATGCCTGTGTAGTTTACATTATTTCCTACATTTCCAAGGCAGAGCGGGAAATGGGATTAATGTTAGGCAATGCACATAGGGAGGCCTCTAAGGAAGGTAATCTTAGTGCAAAAGAGGCTCTCAAGAATCTGGGAAGTGTTTACCTGCACCATAGAGATGTGTCTGCCCAGGAGGCTGTTTACAGGCTTACAAATATGCATTTGAAAGAATGCTCCAGGAAGGTCATGTTCATTCCCACAGGGGAAAGTACCATTAGGATGAGTTTGCCTTTAAGTGTGTTAAAACAGAAGGCATCCTCTGCATCATCGCCAGACCTCAGCGCTGAAGACTTGTGGATGACTAGCATTGTTGACCGGTACAAGAACAGACCGAATGATGACGTGTTTGGTGATATGTGTTTGGCTGTGTTTGTATCTGAGTATCGGGTTCTCACCAAAAATGAGAAATGCAAAGGCGCGATAAAGTTACATGGGAATTTTGGCTCTGTAGCAAAGAGAACTCGGACAAAGCCAGCCGTAGTTCGTTATGCACGCTTGTCTGAGACCAAGAGTCCAGAGTTGTTTTACCAGAGCATATTACAGTTGTTCCTGCCACATCGCTCAGAATCCCAGCTTAAACCTCCTAACTATGTAAACTTTCAAGACTTTTACAAGAAAGGTGATGTGAGGTTTAGTGATGGGACCAGGCATTCCGTGAGGTCAGTTGTTAATGGAAATAGGCAGCGATTTGAGATCGAAGCTGATCAAATCGAGGACGCTCAAAAACAGGTAGATGATCAGGGTGTGTTTGAGGATGCTTGGGCTGAGCTGTGTCCAGAGGCAGAGCTGGAACGGTTGGAGTGTGTGCAGGAACTTCAGGACAATCCACAGTTAGGTGATGAACCGCCAGAAAACATCCCAGATTTAGCTGTGACCAGGCAACAGGTTTCTCATTTAGAGAAGAGGAATGTCATGAGCAGGAGCGAGGGCCTGACATTAATTCGATCACTAAATGAGACGCAGTTGACAGTTTTTTATCAGGTCCGTCAGTGGTGTTTAGATAGGATTAGGGGGGAAAAGCCAGAGCCTCTTCATGTCTTTATTACAGGTGGTGCCGGGACTGGGAAGAGCCATTTAATTAGAGCTATTCAATATGAGGCAGGAAGACTTTTGTCTACTGTTAGCCGGCATCCTGATAGCATTTGTGTTTTATTATGTGCTCCAACAGGCATTGCTGCGTACAATTTGAATGCAGCAACAATACACACCACATTTAGCATAGGGAAGGATGTGCGCTTGCCGTACAGTCCTTTGGGGGAAGAAAAGCTCAATTCATTGCGAGCTAAGTTAGGCGATCTGCAGGTTTTGATTATTGATGAGATCTCCATGGTAGATCATAACCTCCTTGCTTACATTCATGGACGGTTGAGGCAGATCAAACAAACTGGTGACTTTTCGCCGTTTGGGAATGTGTGTGTGCTGGCTGTTGGAGACTTTTATCAGCTGCCTCCTGTTAGAGGGAAATCGTTGTACAACGATGATGTGACTGTGAATCTTTGGTCAAGTTTCAAGGTTGTGGAGTTGACAACGGTTGTAAGGCAGAAGGAAGAGGAATTTGCTAATATGTTGAACAGGCTCAGAACTCATCCTAAAGGAACACCATTGAAGGAGAAGGATGTCCAGATGTTGAAACAACGGGTAACGGATGAAGACAGCTCAGCTTTGCATATTTTTGCCACCAATAGCCAAGTAAATTTCTTCAATTTTTGCAAAGTGCAAACTGTATGCACTGAAAGGGAAGAGATCCACGCCCAGGACTTTGTTAACAGCAAAAAATCAGGGAAGTTGGAAAAGATTAGCGGTCATCACACTCGAGCATCCAACACATGTTTGGAAGAGGTGCTATTGTTAGGTCAAGGTGCTCGGGTCATGTTGATTAAGAATGTGGATGTCACTGATGGGCTTGTGAATGGGGTGTGTGGCACAGTTACTGATATTGTGTATCCACCTCAAAGCACGTTTCCTGAGGTTGTTTTTGTCAAGTTTGATGATGGTAACGTTGGTGCCCAGAGGAGGAGGAATAGTGCACACACCCCACCAGTGGTAGCAGGCTCCACAGGCATCAAGCCTGAAGAGGAAAGAGCCACTGGGAAAGGAGGGATGCGCCGGCAATTTCCATTGAAACTTGCTTGGGCGTGTACAGCACACAAAACACAGGGACTCACTGTTGACCAAGCAGTGGTCTCTCTAGAGAGGATATTTGCTCCAGGACAGGCCTATGTTGCTTTGAGTCGTGTTAGGAGTCTTTCTGGTTTGGGCATTACAGATTTTAATGAGAAGGTTATTTTCTGTAATTCCAAAATAAAGGATGCCCTTCAACGCATGCCAAAGTTTTTAAGTGACAACATAGGCAGGCATAACATGGAGTCCAATGTGTTCTCTGTGTTTCTGATGAATGTGCAAGGTTTATCTGGACATGCTGCAGATTTAGTGCAATGTACTGGGCATTTGCAGCTTAACTGCATTGCTGTGACAGAAACATGGCTTTGTGCAGGTTCTTCATTGGAATCAGTCCAGATGGATGATTTTGATTTCCACAGTCAGCCACGAAGTGTGTCGTACAGTAGCAGTAATCCTGTGTTAGTGGAATTCCAGGGGCAGCAGCATGGTGGTGTTGGTCTGTACTGTAAGAATAGTTTAGTTTGTGAAGTTGTTCGGGTACAAGATGTGGACCTGGAATGTTTGGTTGGTGCCTTTAATGGTGTAGAGTTAGTCGTAGCTGTGATTTATCGCCCGCCATTGTATCCAATGTCCTTATTTAAAGAAAATCTCAACAAGTTGCTAGAGAAGTTATATTCCTTGGGCAAAACAATTGCGATTATGGGGGACTTTAATGAACATCTTTCACCTAGTGAAGATGGTTCACCATCTTCATCTGTTTGTCGTTTTATGGCAGAGAATGGTTTTGTCCAACATGTGTCACAACCAACAACAGAGAGAGGTACACTCATTGACCATGTGTATATCAAATCATCAATTTATGATGTGCAGGCAATAGTGTTGCCAATCTACTTCAGTGACCATGAAGGGATTCTGTGTTCTTTCAGCAAGACCTAGTTATGTATTTTCGTATGAAATGTGCCCTGTCCTAAAAGGAATCTATTGTGTATGAATTTGTATGTTTTAGAAGTTTCAAATGTGTAATGTATATAGTAATATAATAGAGTGATTCTAAAGTAAGATATGTATAGTAACGTATGAATTATATGAAGATGAATTAAATGTTTAACATGTCAATCTGTGTTCAGTGTAAGTATTTGTGTTTCCTGGCTGGCCCTCTTTGTGTTCTGTGTTTCAGGTAGTTCCAGCCATTTACTAAAGGCACCTTCTACATGGACAGCAAGGGCCAAGCCGTTTGTTTGTGTTGTGTTTGTATTACAGGTGTACAAGTATAGTATATATGGATATGTTTTTGTTGAATTATGTAGTTGTTATAGATACATATATGTAATGTCTGTAAATACACAGTGAATGATTTTGATGTAGAGTATTTTAATTATCTAATTCTATGTAAATATGTGATGTCTGTAACACACTGTGAATGATATTAATGTGTAGTATTTCAGTTATGTAATTCTGTGTAATAGAGTGTATGCATTCATTAAAATGTAGTTATCCCCCCCACTCCCCAACCCCCACTCTCTCCAGTGTCTCTGTTCTTCTATCTTTCATATCTGATATGGTCATGACAGTGCGCGGAAGGTGACATGGGGACATATCTGCATTGGCCCGTGCCCATGCCAGAGCCTCATACATGCTCCTGTCATTCAACCGACCTTATGCTCTCCATGATCATTTCCTGTCCTATCTCTCTCTTTTCTCCTCCATTCCTCTCCTCTCCCTCCCCTCCCCACCCTTTCATTCTATTAAGACAATAAATGGTTGATATTGGAAATGGAATGTGCAAAGTTCCAGTATGTGTTATATGTATTAGTGGTTTGTTCGCATAATAAAGTACAGAGTTATCTGCTGAACTACATTTCAATGACTTTGTTATTATTCAACAATGGGTATTTGTGAGTTGAGGCTGTTTAGTATTTTAACAAGAAAATCAATGTTGTTTCCATATGAATTTGAACATCCATCAGATGTAAAATACTCTTTCGGCCAAGTTTGGCACATGTACATTAGTTTAAGTGTTTGTATTACTATGCATTGTCCATGACCTGTACACCACACATGAATGAAGAAGGGACCTACTCTTTTGCTATAACAATACACAACCATATATGAGATGAAATAAAGTTCTATCCAAAATCATTGCAAGAAACCATGAAGAGTTGAAGAAGCAAACAAAATCAGAGGAAGAGAACAAGGATTAACAGATGCGTAATGTGACCATGATGTTCCAGTTGAAGGTATATAAGATAATGATGTGTTAATATGTTAACACACTTTAATGGTTCCTATGAAAGGACTAAAAAGAATCATGAAGGACACACTACTTTCATGCAAAATGGTTATATAAGTGGTTGATACATTTGATTAAATATAAATCTTCATTGAATTCATAGTTATAACAGTAAAATGACATGGAAATACTGTCCCCAGTGTGTTAAAAACCACAAATCATTGAATATGTATAAAATCAAGAGATGACCTTAGTCTGATGTGGGGTATAAAAACTTCATCTTTCATTCACTAGTGGCAGTAGCCAGATGTGGGCAGATGTATTCAAAAACACTCTTGACACTAGAATTTTCGACACATTAAAATTGCGGAAAGGAGGTATAACAACTTTATGCGTCAGCCACCAGGGGTCGGTAATGGAATATATGCAGGTGCATTGAGGGTTGACCTCTCATCACAAATGAGGAGTCCAAAGCAAATCAGACGATGTATGATGTAGTGATGGAAATGTAATTGTACTCCATCGGGGGGCAATAGAGTGATTTTGGCAATTGTGCTGGAGTCCCTGCATCACACATGTGAAGCTGTGAGCAAATTGGATAAAGTTGATGCAGAACATGTCATTTCCTGCGCCCACAAGGGGGCGACTTGAGCAGGCCTGAGGCCGATCAAATGGAGGCGTAGGGCCTCTGACCACATGTGGAAATTGTGAAGTGACTGTGATCAAGTATGTGTGCGTGGCAGGCAAACGTAATTGCATGGCGACAAAATGAGCAGGTGGCCAAATTTGTCGCCCCCTAGCGAACACGCCGTTTGACGTAGAGGGAAGATGTTTACAACGTTTGACCAGCTCGGTTTCCTGATGATATGTAGCGAATATGAAGTGAATCGGCCAAAATCCCTAGGAGGACGGTGTTAACGCTGTATCGCCATTTTTGTCGCCGCCACAAGGGGGCCGTTAGTCGTATCTTCGTAGTGTTCATGAAATAGCTTCAGCGACTTATTCTGAATGTTTTACAGG
Source organism: Decapterus maruadsi (assembly GCA_030347415.2). Lineage (NCBI taxonomy): Eukaryota > Metazoa > Chordata > Actinopteri > Carangiformes > Carangidae > Decapterus > Decapterus maruadsi. The sequence goes on along the minus strand of CM064901.1, from coordinate 33,634,939 downwards.
TGAAATTACGTGAATTTGGTGAAGTACGTATTTTTAACAAATTATCCGACATTTCCTGTAACCACCGGGGGGCGCTATTAGCCACGAACAAAAGGAATACATCGGATCGTTGAGGCTGAGCTCCTCATCATGTCCATCAAGTTAGGAGCTGCTGCGAGCAAATCTGTAGGCGTGGTACCATTTCAAAAGTCTTAGCTGAATCGCTAAACTTGGCCGTGCCACAGCGGCCACGCCCTTTGACGCGCACACGTGCAGAGCACAAGATAAGCTCAGCTAGGTCTGGAGATGTCCTGTACCAAATTTGAAGCAAATCGGGTGAAATCCCTCGGAGGAGTTCGTTTTGCGTCCAAGAAATGCTAACCAAAATGGCCGACTTCCTGTCGGGTTAAGGGCGTGGCTCCAATGCAACTTTTTGTATGGGTAGGTGTGATACGTGTATACGTGGAGTTTCGTATGTGTACGACAAAGTAAGCGGAATTTGTCTATGGGGAATTTCAGAGAATCTTCAAGGGGGCGCTATAGAGGCATTTTGCCACGCTTATCGGAAACAACACTATCAACTGAAAGAGCTCGCCATGCTTGTCCTGTGGATGAAATTTCGTCACGTCACGACTTCGTTAAAGCCACGAAAAAGGCAAACGTAATTGGACGGCGAAAAGTCGCCAGTCGCCGCTGCGCCACACAGACGCCGTTAGACATAGCTTCACGGCGTTCATAATGTAGCTTCAGCAACTGGTTCTGCATGTATTAGAAGTGGAACGAAGTTGATGGGGTCAATTCTGGATTTTTAATGAATTTTAACATACTTCCTGTTACCACCGGGGGGCGCTATGAGCAAGGCAGGAAGTCGATACATCAAATCGTTCAGGGAAGACCCATCATCATGTCCCTTGAGTTTCAAGTGGCTACGAAGAAGTATGTGCGCGTGAAACGCAAACGTATTTTAAATTGGGAAGATACACCTTCGCGGCGCCGCCACATGGACGCCGTTGCTCGTAGGGTCACAGCGTTCATCGTGTAACTTCACCATCCGAGTCTGCACGTAGTAGAGGTGAAATGAAGTTGATTTGGTCAAGAGCGTAATTTTAAGGAATTTTTGTACGTTTTCGGTTACCACCGGGGGGCGCTATGAGCAACGTAGGCAAACGATATGTCGAATCGTTCTGCGACACGCCTTCATCATATGCCCCAAGTTAGAAGCGTCTACGATCAAGCATGTGGGCGTTAGAGGCATTCGTATGTTGATGGCGAGGCCCGAATCAGTCGCCAAACTTTGAGGCCCGCTGAAGGCCAAGCCGTTGGACCGACAAACCTGCGGAGCACAAGATAAGCTCAGCTAGGTCTGGACATGTTCTGGAGCCAATTAGAACCCGATTGGGCGAATCCCCCCGGAGGAGTTCGTTTTGAGTAAACCAACTTCGAGGCTAAATAGCCGACTTCCTGTTCGTTTTAGAGCATGTCATTTTATGAAATTTTTTGAAGGTCTCGGGTTGATAGACAAGTATACCAAGTTTCGTGCAAATCCGTGTCGCAGACCCTCATTTCCTATGCGCGGTCTAGGGGGCGCTGTGGAGCCATTTGGCCACGCCCACGTGTGAGACCACCACAGAATCGCAATTTCCGGCCTTCCCCCCCGGCGTGTAGAGTTTCCTCCGTTTCTCGTCTTGGGAAAGGGGTCAAAATCCCGTGCAAACAGGGCAATACATTAATAATAAGAATAAACATTAGCATTTTGGGGAATTTTGCGCCAGGTATGATGAGTAATCGATTACCTACTTGGTTGCTTGGTTACTTGCTACTTGTTGACTACTTACATGTCGACTCTTTTTGACACTCGAATTACAATAGGGTCCTCGGACCGTGACGTTGTCACTGGCTCGGGCCCTAATAATAAACATAGCAATTACAATAGGGCTTTCGCCTGCGACTTGCAGTCGCCGCTCGGGCCCTAATAAACATAGCAATTACAATAGGGCTTTCGCCTGCGACTTGCAGTCGCCGCTCGGGCCCTAATAATAAACAGAGCAATTACAATAGGGCTTCGCCTGCGACTTGCAGTCGCCGCTCGGGCCCTAAAAACAGCGCGATTTCAATAGGCCCTCCGCCGGGCGAGTGCAACTCGCCGCTCGGGCCTAATTATAAATACCAGTGTGCTCATAAACTGCTGTATGTAGAATAATAAAAAAATAAAGCTGAAGCAAAAAATGAATAAAGCAAAATAAGCTGATGCTTCAGCCTATACCTTTTCAGTCAAAGCGCATTGTATTGCTTTGTTGTGTTTTGTATCTATACTTTTATATTTATCTATTGTACTTGTTTTTATAAGACCGGAATAAACCAACTGCGTTGCTGCTTAAAGTCATGTTTGCTGTGGCATTAAACCCTCTTATAGAGTTTATGATCAAACCACACTTGCTGTTGCTACAGTAACCAGTGGAGATACCAACTTAATCAGGGCGGAAATCTCAAGGACATCCTTAAAAATGTGACATGAATGTACTGAGGAAAGTGACATTTAGAGTGAGAATCTTAACTCAACTTAGAATCATAGAAATTCACTTTCAGGTACATAATAGTTACATAATGATGTTCAGTGTACATGATTGACAACATGCCAAAGTTCATATTTTCAAAAAGTTAATTGGTAGACCTTTTCTAAACAGGAAGAAAAATCTACATGATATGAAAAATCACCGGCTGAACACAGAGCCTTCATCATGACGTCTGCTTCATCTGATCCATGTCTTCTCCTTGTTCTTAGTAAACAGTCGGGCCTGTTTTTTCCTTTATTCTCGTGTCTTTTAAGGTATTCATTTATTCACTTGGATCCATCATGCCTGGCAGGCTCCGAGGAGCTCAGCTGGGGAGGAGCAGCAGCCATTTTCTCCAGCGACTCATCACCATGCCAACGGTGAGGTAATTTAGCCAGTCTTCGTGGGTGCTGCAGCTACCGCTCCACCTGGACCATGTCCGTTGTGTGTATGTGTGTGTGTGTGTCTTTGCGAATTATTAAATCCCGCCAGAGATGATTGTAATTTGACAAATATTAACATCTGCTCATAAACAGAGAGCAGGTCACATCATCTCATGACACACTTTGTTATCTCTGATGGAGGTTTGTGTGCGTGGCCTATTATTTAGATTAGGAATTATGAGGAAGACACAGCGGCCAGTCTGTGTGGGGAGATGTGATTATACGGTGAGATATGACTTCGGTGCATCCATCCCTTACATGAACAGATGAGCTGCTCGCTGCCTGCAGAGACCAGCCTCCAGTACAGAGCTTCAGGTTGTCCTCCTTTGTTTTCTATCTTGCTCTGTTTTCCCCCCTGGAAGTAATTTCACCCTTCTCTAACAATACATATACACATAATCAGAAATAATCTCAAACATGCTTGTATTACGTGTTCATATTCATGGCTTTGGTAGAGAAATATTTATTGGCCGTAGCCAGCTATGAGGTCACCGAGGTCTGGTCCTCGGTAAAAGTTTCTGTGAGAAAAAAATAAAGTGTGACAAATCTGCAAGAAAGTAAGAAATCCGGTACTGTATTTAAAGCAGATATCAGTGGAATGTTTTTGTTAATATAAGTCATAAATAGACCTATTTTCCGTCAGCAATCACTTACATGTAGTGTTTCAGCCGTAACACGAGTCTCTCCGTCACTCTGCTCTGCTGTAAACCAGGAGAAAACTTTCCTTGTGGGATACAAGTGTTATCCAATGAGGAGAGAGAACGGCATGAAGGGCCGTGTGTGCAGCCAAGGGGTGCGCGTGAATGTGGTGACGTAGCACGAGGACCAATAGATGCCTGACGAGGGCGGGGGCTGCTAACTCATGGTGCCTTCAAGGAAACTCGTACTTTGTGTTTTTCCTTCCTGTGAAGTCGTACCAGTCCGATCTGGTACGAGTTCACGGGTCGGAAGTTACGAGAGGCCGTTATAGTGACTTTCACAGGCAACAGGACGGTAAAAACACGAGTTATGGGTTACCTGGAACGCTACAAAGTCGTAGTTGTGACTTGAAGCTGTAACTTACGGTTTCAAAAGCCTGCCTGGAACGCAGCATTAGCCGAAACGGACGAACCGCTGATATCTGCTTTAATTGAGAGGGAACAATACCTGATGTTAAAAGGCTCCACAGGACATGTCTGTCCTGCTGGTCAGCGGTGTAAGGCTCAACCAGGCTTCTTTCATAACGGGTCTAATAATAATAATAATAAGTCTAAGTCTACTTTATATAATTGTGGGTCATTTTGATGTAATTATTTATAGTTGGAGGGGTCCAAAGTGATGCATCGTTAAATCATGAACTAACTGTGATAATATATTTTTTTATTTGCATGGGGTGAAAGAAATTCAAGAACAGATGAAAAAACTAATTGACACCTACTGTACCGGTCTGGAAAGTGACGCCAGTGAACCACGGTGAGAGGCGCCTTTATCCACTAAAGGAGAACGCTAAGCTTAGAACAGTGGTGAAAACCTTCCCTAGATGGCTGCTATACATTAAAGAAAACAAAAACAAAAAAACCTTTTAATTAATTCCGGACCCCTCCGGACCTCACCACTTTCAAAACCCAGGCTACGGCCCTGGCCAGGCCTCCTAGTTTGTGAAAAGAATGTGAGAATATCCACTCTGAGGTCTACAAGTCCATCGTGGTCATGCAGGAGGAGGGGGGTTGCTACACTGTAGAATTACACCCCTCAGATCACTTGTCTTCATTTTTCAAAAGGTTAATCGTTTCCAAAAAAAATGAGAATAACATTGAACTTACAAAACACAATGGTTTTCACCAAAAGTAAGTCAAACTTATTCACAGAGGAAGACTCCTAAAGCCTCACTGAGTGAGGAGGGTAAATGTTAGGAGGCTTATGTCTCATCTCCAACTCCAATCATTTGTGTCTCTGACTCTTTAAGGTTCAACCGTGTTCATGAATCTGAAATGGTTATCTTCTAACTGAAGATAATGGTGGATCGGCACTAGTTGACCCATGGTTTTTCTCTTCGTAATCTGTTTCCATTTCTAAAAGCAACCTTAGTGGCAGTAGATGAAGATGTTTGATATTGTTTAGAACTAAAAGGTACAGTTTCCAGCTGCAGCACGGTGACAGCTGTGACTGTGATCACCTTCATCTTGTTGGTCAGAATGGTCTGGTACAGTGCTCTCACTGCTCTGGTGGGTGAATGGTTAAAAGTCATGTCCCTTATAGCAGCCAGGAAAGCAATAACCTTAAACAAGATCCCCCGAAACTTGATATGGCAGTCAGTAATAAAGAGAATTGACATAATGGAAAAGATAACTTCTATGTTCAGACTCTTAAACACATAATTTGCGGACCGATGGGCACCGTGGCTGGAAAAGGTGGTTGAGGAAGTCTATCAACCTGTGCAGCAGGGCCAGGAACTGTGAGAATGATTTATTTTTACATTGTCATCACTGTCTTTGTCAGAATGTTAAAAAAAAAGAAGAGGAAATAAAAAAGGAACAACTGGAACATGTATTTTTCTATAGCGGCGTTCAATAAAAATAAAGTTGAAAAAGATAAATAAAAAGGAAAAAGCATGTTCTTCATGGGTTCTGGCCCCCATGCAGGCGATCGCTGGTTCGACCCCCCGACCGAGGGCTTATTTACTGGAAGGGATCCCACACCCATTCTTAAAATCATTTTCCAGGACATTTTGTGGCCACAGTCTGACTGACATGTTATTCTACATCCTCTGTCTTGTTCATGCTTTGGAGAAGTCTTCTTTTCAACAGTTGAACCTCATTTTGTACATTTTTGTTTCTTGCTCTCTTCCTCTCCCAGCCCCAGTAGTCTGGTTTAAAGATGTGCAGTCTATGGCTCCAAGTTATGCAGCAATCTCTTACAGTAACATGCTTCGAAATTCCTATGAATTTATCATAGAACAACACAAACATGGGGTCCAACACTGGAAACACTCATCAACTCAAAGTCTCTAGTTTTCTCACGAGGCACTTTTAGAAAATAAATCCTTAGTGAAGTCTGAAAACGGCAAATAGAGCTCTGGTGGATTGATGTGGTGAATCATTTTCCAGGACAACTGAAGCTTTTCTCATTTTCCATGTGTTTTCTATGACTGGAAAATTGGTCAACCATTTTCCAGGTTTTCCAGGACAAATGGGAACCCTGACTGTGAGTCTGTTCCCCCGTTGGGGGAGCATACGTCAGTCCGACTGCCCCAAAGTCCGACGGCTCATTTCTCCGACTACCCATTCTACAGCGTTAAGGTTAGGTTTAGGGTAAGGTTAAGGGTTAGGGCTACTTAAAGGATAACTTTCGTTTTTTACAACCTGGACCTTATTTCTAGCATCAAATACGATCATTTAATCACCCTGACAAGTTTGGTGTCATTTGGAGTCGTTTTGACGAAATTAGCCCCAATCGAGCGGCGCGTATATCCGTATAATGCGAGAACACGGGGCACCCAATGCAGCCTCTAAATAACACATTATCCGCCGCAAAATTTGTTCATTTCGCCAATATTTTGTGATGATACACTAGTGTTATTCCCCTCCGAGCCCGTGGTGGCATGTTATCAACATCCGGCTCCTCCAGGCTGACCTACTAACCTCTGATCTGGATGATGTCATCTCCGACCGCTGCCCCGGCTCGTTCTGATAATAATCATTACGCTTCGGCATTTGGGTCCTTTTTAGCTCAACTAGCCAGAGCTGTAGTGAGGATCCAGGCTGAGGAGAGGAAGCCTGTGGAAGCTGACCGAAGCTGAACTTCATCCAGCTGCTCATTTTGTTCTGACGAGTCAGAAACATGCAGAAACGGACCATAGCATTAGCGATAGCAAGTTAGCCGCGCCGCGCCGCCGTCGGAGATGACATCATCCAGGTCAGCGGTTAGTAGGTCAGCCTAGACGAGCAGGGTGTTGCTAACATGCCACCACGGGCTCGGAGGGGAATAACACTAGTGTATCATCACAAAATATTGGCGAAATGAACAAATTTTGCGGCGGATAATGTGTTATTTAGAGGCTGCATTGGGTGCCCCGTGTTCTCGCATTATACGGATACGCGCCGCTCGATTGGGGCTAATTTCGTCAAAACGACTCCAAATGACACCAAACTTGTCAGGGTGATTAAATGATCATATTTGATGCTAGAAATAAGGTCCAGGTTGTAAAAAACGAAAGTTATCCTTTAAGTCGGAATAATGGGAGGTTGGACTAATGGACGGAAAAATAAAGAAATGCATGGTCGGAGAAATGGGCAGTCGGACCGATGTATGGTCGGAGAAATGGGTAGTCGGACAGACGCCACGCGCCCCCCCCCGTTGTCTGTCCTTGTTGCTTGTAACCTCCACTGTCCTATACCTGATAATGACAAAAACAGTTAAAGGACTGATCATGCGTGTAAGGTTAAGATATTACAGTGAGTAACGTATACTGTGAAATTAGTGTTATTCATTGATTGTTTTGCACTGCACCACCCCCACCCCCCTTTTTTTTAAAAAAAAGTGTCCTGTTTATGTAAAGTGTCTTAGTAATGTAATGTCTTTCACTGTTCTGTCTATTGTATGTTTTGTATAATGTAAAACTCACAATAAAATCTTAATATAAAAAAAAGTTAAAAGGATAGTTCACCCAAAATTCAAATTTCACTCATTATCTACTCATCCTCATGTGGACCAAGAGCTGTGAGAATTTTCAGAGTCCTCTGTTCCTTCTCTGAGTTACGGGGGGGTCCGTGCGGCAGTATTTGTCCATATAATGGTTGTGAATGGACACCAACTTTCTTCATCGTTAAAGACACACCAAAAAACATCCAAATACCTCCATACTGCTCGTCTGTAATGTCCCTCTTGTATTGAAGACCCGACATGAGAAATTGTTCCAAAAAAATTAAACAGGTCTATATTTTAAGCTTGTTTGTAGCGGAAGCTCCCAGTGTCTCAGTTCACTGCTCTTCCTCATGTTGGGGCTTCAATACAAGAGGGACATTACAGACGAGCAGTATGGAGGTATTTGGATGTTTTTTGGTGTGTCTTTTTGGACCAAGAAAGTTGGTATCCATTGACAAACATTATATGGACAAATACTGCTGCATGGACCCCCCGTAACTCGGAGAAGGAACGGAGGACTCTGAAAATTCTCACAGCTCTTAGTTGTAGAGCTGAGTAGATAATGAGTGAAATTTGAATTTTGGGTGAACTATCCCTTTAAAAACAGATACTGTATATTTATATACTGTATACAGAAATAGCATTTTCTCCCTTCCCGATTTCTTTCTTTCTTTTCCATATTTGTCACATTTGAACGTTTCAGATGGTCAACAACACATTTTAGTATGATAACCCAAGTAAATACAAAATGCAGTTTTTAAATGATGATCTCACTTAACCCTTAGAGGTCCAAGCCATTTTCCCCCATTTCTTGCCCGCCTGGTCTTCTTATCTAAAAATGGTTCTGTATCCTGAACCCTAGAAGGTATAATCAAATCAGTAACATCTTTTTTTTCAGCATAACCTGGGCTATCACAATATGTATACTGCAGTGATGTCAGATGAATGTATAAAAAGTTAGATGTCCACAAATACAAAAGAAAAAGAAAATCGGAAATTCCATCACAAGTGATTCATTCAAAACACACAACAAATATATTGGAAGTTTGTTAAATAATTTTGAAAGGTGTAAATCAAAGTGTTATCTGTGAGAAGGGAACAAAAAAAGGGGAAAAAAATCTAACTTCACAGTACAGTACTGTAGTCTCACTCGCCACTACTTATTTCCCACCACAAGGTGTCAGTATTACTTGTCCATATAAATCCACCTCCTCCTCAACATGCGTAAAAGCAGTGCTGAATCCCATTGTACGCCAATTACGTATGATGAAGGCACACGGCATTTTATTGGTAAACAGACCCCAAACACAGCGCATCAAGATGGCGGGCCGGAAGGAAAATATTACCGGCGAAATGGACAAATTATCGCAAAATACACCAACATTCCATTAGAATGCCTTAGTTCAACATCCCCCCCAAACACCCCCAACTTCACAGTGGAATATAAAACGCCTGGAAGTACTTAGAAACGAGTGGAGCACGGCATCGGAACGGCCGAGGGGTTTCCTGTCGGGAGCTTTTCAAAGTAAGAGCCTACGACACTGCGCTATGAAAATATGAATCAATAAACAATGTGTGCTCCGTTACATCGCCGGCGATGCAGCGGACCTGCAGGGGTTAAAGGGTAAAAAGCTCTCTAACCTACCTGGCCCTGTGTGAAAGCACAGCCCTGCAGACAAGATTTGACATGAATCAAGGTGCATCAGGTAAACAATGTCACATTAAGACATTTTTATCTCTTGTGGCCTGAGCCTTAAAATAGAAGCTGCTAATGATGGCCATGTTGATGGGCCTGCAGGCAGCCCATGGAGCCGGTTCAAGCACTTAGTTAGTTAGTGCACAAACCATGAGCATGTGAGCCACGTGTTTGTGAATGTGTGTCTATCTGTGTGTGCAGGTGCTGTTGCATGCTACACCTATTTTTGATCCTGTCATCCCTCTCCAAAACCACCCACAAGCTTTTTTCCCCGGTTTAAACACACAGTGAACGACACACTCTGAAGCACAGAGCACACACACACACACACACACATGAAGAAGTTAACTCTCTTCAAATCCCAACTCCCTTCATCTTTGTGCGTATGTGTGTGATCTTTACTGTACAGCAGTAGCAAACAGCCATCCACCAACACTCCCCGCTGTTTACTCTGTACTGTCAGAGACATAAGACGTACAGTACAATGACTGAACCTGGTCTGAAACCCAACAGAGATGCAGTTAAGGAATGTTTTTGTCTTCCACTCCGCCTGTCTCTCTCTATTTGGACCTCCTTCCGCTGCATCCAGCTCAGATTGGACCTACAGGTTTTGACCCCTGTGATTCCTTAGTTCTGTAATAGCGGCAAACAAAAATAAAGAATAGCAGGAAACTTGTTTTTTTTTTTTTGTGAGGAATGTTAGAGAACCCCCATGGAAACCAAACAAACCTTTGTTTGTTGCATGAACCCTGCACGGCCAAACCACATACTTGTCTTTCCTTGTGTTTGCTAAATTGATTCCAAATGTTTTAGTTGCGCACGTATCAGCCTTCATTTCCATTGATGCCAGTGTGTTGACACATACCAGAATTAAACTTCTCTAGCTCGTGGTGTGAGCATAAACAATCCAAAACAAAACCACCTCATGTTGCCTCATGTTTGTCGTCCTCAGCCTCTTAGGCTATATGTTCAGGTGATGTTAAAGCAGATATCAGTGGAATGTTTTTGTTAATATAAGTCCTAAATAGTCCTATTTTCCGTCAGCAATCACTTACATGGAGTGTTTCAGCCGTAACACGAGTCTCTCCGTCACTCTGCTCTGCTGTAAACCAGGAGAAAACTTTCCTTGTGGGATTAATGTTATCCAATGAGGAGAAAACGGCATGAAGGGCTGTGTGACAGCCAAGGGGTGTGCGTGAATGTGGTGACAAGAGATTCACTAGGACCAATAGATGCCTGACGAGGGCGGGGGCTGCTAACTCATGGTGCGTTCAAGGAAACTCGTACTTTGTGTTTTTCCTTCCTGTGAAGTCATACCGGTTCGATCTGGTACGAGTTCACGGGTCGGAAGTTACGAGTGGCCGTTATAGTGACTTTCACAGACAACAGGACGGTAAAAACACGAGCTACAGGTTACCTGGAACGCTACAAAGTTGTAGTTGTGACTTGAAGCCGTAACTTACGGTTTCAAAAGCCTGCCTTGAACGCAGCATTCGCCGAAACGGCCGTGCCGCTGATATCTGCTTTAAGTGAATGTGGCGGGGTGAAGGTGTGGCTGGAGACCACCAGAACCTGACCAGACAACGCCACCTGGGGAATTTCACCCCAGGAAATATCTTATGAAAAGACCTCAGTGCTCTCACAGGCAACGCAAGTTCGTATACTAAGACAAGACAGAGACGTGGTTTAAAAAGAAAGCCAAATTTATTTATTTCAAATTAATTAAGTAATAGCTGGAAATATCTGTAAAGAAGGGGGATTAGTGACACAAGAAAAAGGGGAATCAAACTACAAAAGCATACCAAATTTTATTATTAACAAGAGATTCTTTTTATAAAAATACTATTTTTGGTGGCATTTATTCTGAAATTAACAAAAAGGAGTGGACAGAAGCCAACTACAGGGAGGCAGCCTACCTAAGGGTGTGTTCCAGGGGTGCAACAACTTACCCACCACGCGTGCTCACGGCAATCACTGCAAATGGTGTACACTACAACTGTGTCCCGGTGAACTTTAACACTACAAACGGTGAAGGGAACCACTATGGTGATCTGCTGTCTGTGGAAAAAATTGCTAGCCTCCACTATGAGTCGACTACTGCCACTAAAAGAAAGGAAACAAAACAAACATTAATACAAGCAACAAAACACCAGTTGGTCCAGACTAAAAGAAGAAATAACCATAAAGGCAACTCTAAAAGCAAGGCAAAACAGCAGCTGACAATGACCTTAATAAAAAGGTGCACCGGCTAACCCAGGTACCAACTATAGAGCACCCACAACACTGGAGAACTTCATTTATTCATTAGTGGATGCAGACACCAGTAGGACCAGAGGAGAAAGAGAGGAGAGCTCAAAGTCAGAGAAGCCCACACAACAGCCAGAGACAGACAAAGAGAGAGCCCTGAGGTCACAGGTGACTTAAATGCCCTCAGGCTAATCAGGGTGGAGTAGAGGGGGTTTGGCTTTAAAGGGACAACGAGGAGTTTTGGAGAAACCTGACTGAAACTGTTTTCACGCTCCTCCACTGAGACTCATGTGAGAATTCCTCCACCGGCAAGCAAGACGGACTCAGGTTTTCATTCATCAAGGATTAAAGTCAGAGGTTCAAAGAGGTTCAGTTACAGTAGTAGTTCTTCAGACCATATACTTCAAAGCCCAGAGATGCTGTTATTCTCATTTGGTCCGGGTGGTAGAATGGAAATAAGGAAACAAGTGCTGGTCGGCTGACCAGCATTTCAACACATTTGCACTAATAATAACAAAATAATGATAGAGACAAAACGATATATTGATCGAAAATGGAGCCATTAACAAGTGTGGGTAGCGTAGATTCATCCACATTAACGTGAGACTGTTTTATAACCGAATAGAAACTCCTCGTTGGCCCTTTAACCCAGGGAGTGTTCAAGAGCTACCAACCTGACTGAAACTCTGGTTTCCCCATCACATGAACATAACACTGAGGCTGAATTCCGATTCTCCCCTTAGCCCTCGCCCTTGGTCCTAACCCTTCGTTTTGCGCGTTCACGTGAAGTGGTAGGGCTGTCCCAATACTCGTTAAGACGAGGGTTAGGGGGAAGTGGTAGGGTTATCTCGCCCTCGAAACAGATTTTTCAGGGGCACACTACAAACCGAGGGCTATGACCGAGGGCTGTGAAGTTTCCCAGAATGCATCTTGCGGCAACCGGCAGCTGTTTTATTTCTCACCGTAGCGCTGTTATAACGTCATTTTTTTAAGTTTTAATATCTTTTCATGCGAGAAAGTAGCTATTTAGACCCCCAATGTGCGGTCGGTTTATCCAAATGACGGCTGTTTAGACATTTTTTCGGAGAAGTGAAGCTCCGCGGTGGAGCCTCCACCTGTGGAGCAGATCAGCGGCTCGTCACGGAGACACCACACCGTCCGGAGGGGGTTGTCAGAACACCCTCCCGAAACACCGGTAGAACAGACTGTCGCTAATTAATTTACTGAAGGTTTTTAACGGTTTTCCGCAAATGAGGGTAGTTACATTCTTTTTAAGAGATAAATGCTGGTCTCATTGATGAAATGTAACAATTGTGGCAGTCGCATTAGTTTGTTTGAATTAAATTATGTGTGTTTTGGATGCAGGAGCAGCGCTGCCTGCGGCTCTAGAGCCTATGTACAGAAATCACCACATTTACATCAATAAATAAATGTTTTACCATGAACCGGTCAGTCTTGATTAAATTTTATTTTATTTTATTAAGTTAGCGTGGTTTTGAATACAGGATTTGTGTCAAAAGCTTGTCATGTCTGCTCGCCAGCAGAGACTACTGATGACGTATGGCCGCTGAAGTGGTGTCCCAATTCGTATGGGTTGACTTTCTACCCCGCATGATCTGATATCACCAAGTAATTAACAGCCCAGGAGCGCTGTTTTAACCAACTGGTTAGGTTTAGGGTTAGATTTAGGTTTAGCGTTAGTCCTGGGCTGTCATTTACTTGGTGATATCAGATCGTGCTTCTACCCCTACCCCTTGTAGCTCCGTTTCAAGGGCAAGGGTTAAGGGCTAGGGCTAGGGATGAAAAATAGAATCGGAATTGGGCCTGAGACTCATGTAGGTGAGACAGTGTTGGAGACAGAGTCAGCAAGAGATGTGGAAGGGTCATTCACCATGACCTGTAAATAGCAGCAGCCAAGCCAAGGAGGATAGTACATACAGTAGTATTATTCTTCAGATACATATACTTCAAAGATTCCAGCAGATGCTGAGGGGAGGATGTGTTCAGGATCTGCGGGTGGTAGAATGGAAATAAGGAAACACAGAGCAGCAGAGCTGACCAGAAGTTACAACACATTTGCAGCTTGTATAACATCACAACACTACAGAGCAGGTCGAGTGCTGACAGAAATGGTGTCAGCCTCTGTGTCACTAGTACATTACAGAGGTTCACAGCAGGGCTGCTGGCTGATTCAAGTGATTTGTGCCATAGGGTTGTGTGGCGTGTGTTACCTGCAGTAGACTCACAGATTCACAGCAACAGAAACTGAATGACGGGAACCACAAAAGCCACTTTAGCCACTTTAAAGGGTGACAAGTGAAAAAAAAAAAAGCCAGTATCACTTTTTGGTAAAGTGCATGCTTTGTTGTGAAAAAAAAGTTTCTTGCTGTCAAAGAGCCCTTTCATTTGACACTATGGACCTGATCTACTAAGATCCCAGATAAGGGGCGCTAAATTGCGTGCTTCTGGTAAAAATGTGCCTGTCTGGTTAGCGCATGAAAAACAGGTGATCTACTAAGAGTAACACGCTGAATAACAGCACACGCATTCCGCAGTATTTAAATGAGCAATCAGCTTCAGGTTTGATAAATCACGTTGCGTGTGCTAAATAAATCTATTTGCATCTTCTCCTCCCAATATTTTGCACGTTCTGGCAGAAACGCCCATATTTGCATATTCATCAAGGCAAACGCGCTAAATACATCACGCATGCTTTTTTGCCCGTTTGAGAGACACAATCCTCAGTGCACCAGGTTAGTAGATCAGCTTGCACATTTTGCGGGTGACATCATGTTTGCACACGTTTTAATACAAGCAAACCTTTAGTAGATCAGGCCCTTAATTTCTTCAACATGTGATGAATGCAAGATATCAGAATTGTTGCATTACAGCATTAAGACCAGTGACACTTGCTGAAGAGCAATGTAGTACTAACCACCATGTAAGAGCCTAAAAATAAAATACCTTACCAAAATATGCTAAGTTTAGTATACAGTATATATAAAATATTGTATTATATTAGATTGTGGCAAAGGCAGGCTTCAAACCCCAGACTCCCGGGTATTATTCATCGTGTTTGGGGGCGTGGCTTAGCCATAGGTCAATTGATCATGCGCCCTGGCTACTTGGCCAAGGGGATGGCCAAATGGTTAGCGCGCATGATCAATTGACCTATGGCTAAGCCACGCCCCCAAACACGATGAGCCAATCACAGTGCACATAGCTAGCCCATACACTCTGACATTCTCTGCTTCCACGTCCATTGAAATGCATTGCAGTTAGTCAGTTTTCATTCATTTTTATATGTTTTTTTCTTGATATTTTAAGTTTAAAATGGTCAAACGGTGTGCATGGAGTACATGCAACACCGACACTAGGTATCCCGAGAGGCTGGGTGATGGGGTGTATTTTTTTTTAACCTTTTCCTAAGCCACATCTCAACCGAGAGAAGTGTCTGCTCTGGATAAAGTTATGCAGTAGACCACAACACCAACTAAACGTGGATAAACTTAACAAGGATGTCTATCTGTTCTAAGTTAAGTCAACAACGTATTTGAGGATGTTAGCCAGCATCACAACTAAGCATAAAGCCCGCTAGTTTAATGCTAACGTATAATGACAGGCTAGACAGACAGACATAGACAGGCTAACAGAAATTAGCCCGTTGCTATCTGCGTTTCAGTAGCAGTTTTTGCAGGTGTTAAAGTTAAAGATGTTAAAATCTAATCTAATCTAATCCAAGTATTCTGACATGTGGCATTTTCCCTCTTGAAAAGTTGGACAAGTAGAAACAAGCATGAGACTCAGCAGCAGCTGGACACCCTGGTGTCCCCAGGTGTCTGTCAAGAGAGGACTTCATTCAGTCTAAATGGAGCAAAGACCTCAGCTGTGATTCCATGTTAAAGATGGGATGCACGGGACAGTGTGGCAGTCCTGTCCTCACGTCACAGCAATCCCAGAAAGCAACCTTTTTTTTCCTAAGTGGTTATTCTTTCACCTTCATAACAGACATGAATTCCAGTGTGGACTAAAGACTTCAGTTTATGACAGGGTTATAATATTGAGCATGATAAAGAGGGTTAGGTTTAGGCAGGAGCTGATTATATGGCTGAAAATAATAATAATTCATGGCGAGACTTGATTAAAAAGATACTTCATGATTTTTCATATATTAATATAGCAATTCAGGAAGAGTGATAAAAAAAGGGAATAATATTAATTGTTTTCATGAGTCCCGAGTTAAAAATGTTCAACTGCTTGTGCGAGTGTGAGTAAATTTACTTGAGTATATATCCAGAGGATTTGTACTTATTACTCTTACTTCAATACATTTCCAAGACAAATGTTTTTACTTTTACTGGAGTTTATTTGTAATCTAATTTTCTTTCTTTTTATTTTTCTTTCTAAAATACTACTGAACACAAGCTGTGTTTCTCATAGAAGGAAACCCTAACCCCTAACAGCAGCTCATCAGTGCAGCTGCTTTCAAAGAGTTCATTCTCAGAAACAAGAATTAAAAGCTCCTTAAATTAATTTAGAAAAAAATATAGTAATTCATTAATGTGAAAAATAAGAAATTTACTCTTCCTCTTACTTTTACTTAATTTAAAAACATTACTTACTTACTCGAGTGTTGACTGAGCTACTTTTACTTGTAACAGAGTTAATTTTCAAAGTATATTTTTTTGGCTTTTATTGCCTTTAATTGATAGTGCAATCGAGAGAGAGACAGGAAATTTTGACCAGTAGTATTTGTATTTATGCTCTTTCTCAAGTACTGGGGTCGAGTACTCTGTCCATCTCTGACAGCACTTACGGATCAAAAGAGTTTATTTTGCATCGCTTTTGGTTTACAACCTTTTAATTTTATCAAAATGCTTGCATAAATTATTTTTGAAACCTCAAGTGTGTGGCGAATGTGCTGCATAGTCTTTGTTTGTTGCCTGTTTCAGCGTTGAGAGAGAAGCATGTGGCTGACTGAAGAGAATACACTGAATGAAGGCTAACGTAGAGTTGTAACTTTGAGTGAGAAGTGTAGACTAGGCTAATTGCCCCATTGGTTAGGTTTAGGCAATTTGGTTAGTTACCAAAGGAGGAAACTAAGGCCTGCCTTTCAGCCTGCACTTGAACACAGGAAGAGCTGATGACACACATGAGGGTGAAGTCAGCAACATGCCTGGTAATAGCAGCAGCTCTTCCAAACATGTGTGCATTTAATTTATTGTAAAATAACTGGTGTTTTTTCTTCTTTTTTTTACTAGCAGATGATACTCCCCTGGTTCCAACCTATATATATAATATTTATGCTACAGCTTCACGGACGACTCATCAAAGAAAATAAGTATGTCTGATCTAGTTCAGGTAAAGAGCTTTGATATGTGGCTTCACACATGAAATATGTAACTGTTTCATAAGTGCATTATTTATGTGTTTTGGCATTGAGATGTTGTTTTTGTCCGTGAAGGTGTGGGGGGAGTGTTGATGATGTCACTGCAGGATGGTGAAGATCAGGAGGGAGACCTTCTCCTTGCCTCAGACATCAATTCCATGTAGCTAAAGGTCAGTGTTTCTCTGTAAGGTTCAGGAAAACACTGTGTTCTGTTGACTTTTCAGTTGTGGTAATTCTATTGCAAAGGTATTTGTGCGACTGAAGTCAACAGCGCAAGTCAAATTTAACAGTGTGAATGGTTGAAATCCACTTTTCTCATTTCATGCATTTATTTTGAAAAGTTTAATGAATAAATGATGATAATGATGGAATATCTGCCTTTGGCCTCTTGAACTTTTCCTGAACTGTTTGAAAAAAAAACAAAACATGAAAAGAGCAACAAGAAAAAAGAGAACACGGAATTAGAAACATGGGTCGAGAACACGGAATTAGAAACATGGGTCGAGTCTGTTGGAGATCGCCCCCGGATGGTTTGGCAGTTCAATGATGAAACACCCATGACTGCTTTATTTTTTGATATTCTCAAGGTAACCTTGTAGAGTTCTTCATGTATGATCATGTTTATGGAGGTAAATGTCTCTAAAAGCTGTTAAAGTAATGATGTCTCTTTCTTGCATCCGATGTGTGGCATCCAGCGGTGGGTGGAGGATGCACAGGAACACAGCTGCTCCATTCATCTTCTGGAAATTGACACTGGCATTCATTAAGGCAGGGAGCTGTGGCTGATTGGTGATGCAGACCTCATTGGTAAAGATCCTGCAGTTGTGTTGTGACCTCACTGTCTCCCTGATGGCAGCGGTGTAGCTCTGTGCTGGGTGTGTGGACACTGGCTTACATTTGACACATCTGCACCACCAGGTAACTCCAGCCTTCATGCGGGTGTCCACTGTCTCTGCCTCAACCTGTTCATTCTCTATCTGGAAACTTCCTCTTAAGGTAGGACCAGACAACAAGAATTCAGGCCGACAAAATTTCTCTTGTTAAAACAGATTTGGTGTTTGACCTCATTATTAAAACTTTTTTGTCTTGATGCTGGAGTGCCTCGACGGAAAGTCTAGCATGTTAGAATTTTTTGAATTACTCTGACATCTCCTACTACATGAACCTTAATGTTGACCAATAGCATGACAGAGTTCTCTGACGCATACAATGAAGTTATGTTAGTGTGATTTCCTGTCATTCTGCTCCAGTTGATCATGTGACCCTCTTGGCCAAGGGGATGTCCCTTTGCCTCTTTCACCACCCCGACCCGGGAGTCCCCGTCCGCTCCTGAAATCACCTTGCCACATTCTGGGGGGCTGGATCCATGTTTTGGTCCAGTCTGCATGTGTGGCAGCATGTCTAAGCAAGACCCGACGTGGTTTCAAACAGTAGCCATGATTGACAGCTTGTGGTCCTGTCACTGTGTCCTCCAGTTGATCATGTGCCCTTGTGATTGGTCATGAATGTCAAACATGGGACTTGGGTAGGACTCCGACTTGTTGTGTTTCCAGTCTCCCGACCAGGACCCAAGACTTTATGCCACTTGAATATTTAATCTGAATGGTTTTGAAATGTAAAAAAATCATGTAGTCATGAACTCTGGGTCATGACCGAAGGAACAAGATCCCGGATACAAGCGGCCGAAAGGAGCTTCCTCCGCAGGGTGGCGGGGTGCTCCCTAGGGTGAGGAGCTCTGTCACCCAGGAGCAGCTGCTCCTCCACATAGACAGGAGCCAGCTGAGGTGGCTCGGGCATCTGTATCAGATGCCCCCTGGACGCCTCCCTTGAGAGGTGTTCCAGTCTTGTCCCACTGGGGGGAGACCCTGAGGAAGACCCAAGACACGCTGGAGTGACTATGTCATTTGGCTAGCCTGGGAACGCCTTGGGATCCTCCTGGAAGTGCTAGAGGAAGTGTCTGGGAAGAAGTTTGGGTGTCCCTGCCCAGACTGCTGCCCCCGCTACCCAGACCCGGATGAAGCGGAAGAAGATGGATGGATCATGGATGGACATTCGTTAACGTAGCTCATGTTCCCATACCTGAACGGCTCCACTGTTGTTTTTACTTCCTTTTCTTTTTCATGTCTAAGCAAGACCGCTGGTTTCACACAGTAGCCATGATTGACAGCTTGTTGTGACGCAGTGTCCTTTGAACTCGTGCAGGGTTGTGATTGGTCATGAACAAACATGGGTTGGGTAGGCTACTTGTTGTGTTTCCAGTCTCCCGACCAGGACACAAGACTTTATGCCACTGTGAATATTTAATCTGACATGGTGACCATCGCAAAAAAATCATGTAGTCTGAACCCGACCTTATGTTTCCGCAGGTTCTTTAAGACATGCATCTCCACAGTGAACAGCATTTCATCACCGTTGCTATTCCTGCCTGCTTCTCTACACAGGTTGCACACTGATCCAGATGTACTGCAGGTAACACACCTGCCTCACACATCACTGCATCTAATTACCCACTCACTTTGAAGCTAGGGCCATTTACAAAAATATAGACCAGTGCCACTACTTTACACCTGCTTTGGGGACAGAAGTGGACATACGGTCTTTATTTCAAGCATAACAAAAATGTCTTCTCTTAATCCGCGCACAACTCAACAACAAACTCCCTCTTGTTGCGCAGCGACAGTGCCCATCTCCCCTCCCATGAGTCAGCACAAACCTCTTTGTCTGATCATCTGCTGATGTCCCACATTACCTTTGTCTCATGCCTGCTTTTATTGGGTTTATTCATCTTTTATTGTGTCCTTCTCTCAGGTTCCCATCACTAAATCAGATCAAGATCCACAGAGATGAAGCACGCTGGCAAGTATGCTTTTGACTGTCTGTTGGTCAGGTAACAGGTTGAACACACTAGATCGCACAATTCATCTAGTAGAAGCAGTGGGGAGCTGTCACCTTCAGATTCAGCTGGAGCCCCATGGTCATGGTCAAGTAAAAAAAAAAAGTATTAAGTGTAAAGAAAATATATAGGCTACAGGCCTAGAGGTAAAAACTAAGGCAAATGGGTTGCATATGGATTTTCCCTCTTCACTTAAAGGGATAGTTCACCCAAAAATCAAATTTTACTCATTACTCACCCTCATGTCGACTAAGAGCAGTGAGAATTTTCAGAGTCCTCACCTCTGAAATCCACGCAGCAGTATTTGTCCGGGGAATTTCACCCCTCCACTTCGACACCCCGCTGTTCCGAAAAGTTCCGACAGCCTCCGCTCGTGCTGACAGCTGACTGAGGGAGATGCTTTGGTTGGGCTTAGGCAATGAAGAAAGGAGTTGGTTAAGTTTAGTAAAAAGATCCTAGACATAATGGTTGAACGTTAGGTCTTTATGTCAGTAGAATGGATGTCTTTACCACTTTTCGGAAAGGCGGGGCTTCCGAAAGGTCCAAATAATGAATGGACACAACTTTCTTCAAAAAACATCCAAATACCTCCATACTGCTCGTCTGTAATGTCCCTCTTGTATTGAAGCCTCGACATGAGAAATTGTTCCGCCGGTCAGTGAAAATTACACAGTGAACTGAGACACTGGGAGCTTCAGCGACAAACAAACTTAAAATATAGACTTATTTAAGTTTTTTTTGAACAGTTAATCAACTCTTAGTCCACATGAGGGTGAGTAGATAATGAATAAAATTTGAATTTTGGGTGAACTCTCCCTTTAACTTCAGGTTACCTTCTGACGTTTTTAGACTGTTTACACCGCATATTTAAAGCCCAAGTATGTAACTTATTTGGCTTATTATCAGCAAAAATCAAACATGTCTTTCATAAATACGTATTTCACTGAAGTGGAATCACACCGGATGTCATTTTACCCGAGTTGTTACAAGTCGATAAATACATATAAGCGGCGACCAACGTGGGTCCAGGTTGAATCACCATGACAACATATTGTTTGGCCTTGTGCTGGTGGAACATTTTGTTTACATAGAGGCTTGTTTATCCTGTTACATGCAGCGTCTGAAAGTTTGTCTGACGTCTGCCCTGTTCAAACTGTCACAACATCAAGAATACGTTCAGATATGACAACCGCACTGATGGTGCATTCCTGCAGTCTATAGACCTTCAGTGATGTTGTGGTGAAGCCAACTGTTGGCTGAAGATTTCATTTTTATTGAGAGAGACAGGAAATGGGGAGGCAGAGAGAGGGGGAATGACATGCAGTGGGTCAGGTAATTCAAACTGGGGCATCACTGCATGAAACTGTATTCTTTGGTTCCAGGTGCCATTCCGAAGGGCCGCCACTCCGAACGTTTGTTTATCATTTGTCGGAATGCCGGGTCAACATTTACCCTTAATTATTTATGGGAAAGGGTGCCATTGTCTGTCTGAGGTCTGCCATTCAACCTGAAAAACATCAATGAATTTACGTTCAGATATGCAACTCCAACGAATAGATTGGTAGTGTATTGTTAGATACTATACCTTTAAGATCTTCCACAGACCTTCAGTGATGTTGTGGTGAGGAATCTTTTTACTAAACTTAACCAACTCCTTTCAAGCCTGTTGCCTAAACCATTTCATGGAGGACTTTATTTTCAGAGAGAGACAGGGTGAAACTTTGGGGAGGCAGAGGGGGGCTGTCCCCGACATGCAGGAAGTCAAACCACGAGAGAATCCGGTCAATTTTCAAAATAAAACACATTCGGAACGCCCCTCGGGAAGTTCAAACTGACCTTCGGGAATTTTCGGACTGGCAGGAAGGACTGTCGCCCCCGTAGCCTCTACATATGGGGTACCTGCTCAACCTACTGCACCACTCAACGCCCCTCATGGAGGATTTTGAGGTCTGCTCTGCATCATTGTACCCAGCCTCACTTCACTTTCACTTCCTTGATTGACTGCGACTGTCTGATTCAACCTTAAAGCTGAGTCACTGTTTGGAACTGGATTTATTTTTCACTTCAGAAATCAACTAAATATATAATCTATAAAACTTCTGGACAAACTTTCCTGAGGGGAGAAAAAATAATTAGGAAAGATAGGTGATAGGTGTGCCTGTGATATGTGTAGTAACACTGCTGATCTGCTGCTGGATTTGAACCAGTGTTACTTCCTCACTTGACGCATCTTGGTAAAACATGTGCAACAGAGGTTCAAAGTGTTAATGTATCTGTGCTATTTTTTTTTTTTTTTGGCAACTATGCCAAACTGCATGAGTTATCTACACTCATTATTCAAAGTGATATTTAAAGGGATAGTTCATCCAAAATTCAAATTTCACTCATTATCTACTCACCCTCATGTCGACTAAGAGCTGTGAGAATTTTCAGAGTTCTCCGTTCCTTCTCTGAGTTACGGGGGGGTCCACGCAGCAGCATTTGTCCATATAATGGTTATGAATGGACACCACTTTTTTTTTTGGTGTGTCTTTTTGGACGAAGAAAAGTGGTGTCCATTCACAACCATTATATGGACAAATCGTGAGTTTAGAATTATAAGGTTCTATCTCCATTTTTTTTTGCATAACATCATGGTCTGTTAGTGGTCTGTTAAAGGGACAACATTTATTAATTAGTTATTCATAAAATAAAAAGGTTCAACCAAAACACAAGCCGAGTTGGAACTTTGATGCTCAGTATCTCTAAACTATAGACCAATTCGGTGAGAATTCCTCCACCGGCTGCAAGTCCTCGACTCACAGTTTTCATTCATCAAGGATTAAATATGCTGGAGATGTTTGTTCAAACTGATTAAGGTTCATGAATACCGTTATTAATTTAGTTCCGAATCATTAGTTTGAGCCCGAATTGCAGGAAAGATTAGATTATAAGAGACTGTATCATAAACAATAAAGCCTACGGAAACGCTGGTGACGTTACAAGCCAGCATATTTAATCATGTGGACACTAATAATAAAAACAAACTTGTGCTTTGTTTAAGACATTCAAAAATATTTTATTGATCAGCCTGATGAGCAGAAAATGGAGTCCATTTAAAAATGACAAGCTCCGTGGGTAGGACATATTTTACACCGATTCATCCATCATTTGAAAGGATCAGTGAGACTTCAGTTTGTGATAACCAAATAGAAACTCAACAGGTCAGCTGTGGCCCTTTAATGCCTGTTCACTGGTGTTGTTTTTAAATTTCCTCAACATTTATTAAATAGTTATTCAGCTGAAAATAAAAACACGCCCTCCCAGTTTCCTAACATATTTACAAAAAAAAAGCTCCACTTCTTGTTGGAACTTTGATGGGAGCTCAGTATCTCTGAACTTACCCAAGAGGTCTATACCCAGAACCTTATAATAGAACCTTATAATTCTAAGCTCACAAAATACTCTCTGAAAACTCTCTGAGGACTCTTGATGAGTAGTGAGGGTGAACTATCCCTTTAAATATTATGCCTAATTTATCTCAGATCTTATTTGTTGAGATGTGTTTTCAGTGCTCTTTAGTGGCACTAACTCAACGCCAGTCCTTCCTTCCGCCCCCCCCACCGCCCCCCAACCCCACCCCCCCCCCTCTGACTCACCTGTCTGCTCCACCATAATTCCTGTCACCCTTGCCACAGTAACTGCATGGATCAGGGGGACAGCAGCTGTCACATGTAATTGAAAAGAGAGTTACACCCGGTGTTGTGTGTGTGTGTGTGTATACACATGTGTGTAGTTTGTGAAAGCACCACCAAGCAAATCTTCTCTGATTTAAACGCCCCCCCCCTCTTCCCCGTTTTCCCTCTCCGGCCCTCCCCACCAATTGTAGCTCTTTCCTCTCTTTCATCCCTCCATCCCCCATCAGTCATATCTGCACTACCTCCTCTTTACCTCTCCTCCTCCCTCTGTTTCCATCCTCAGTCCAGTAGCCTACGGGTGAATTCCAATTCTCCCCTCAGCCCTCGCCCTCGGCCCTAACCCTTCGTTTTGCGCGTTCACATGAAGTGGTAGTGATGTCCTGGTTCTGGTTCAGACCAGGGTTAGGGGGAAGTGGTAGGGCTATCTGGCCCTCCAAATGGAGATATTTCAGAGGCACACTACAAACCGAGGGCTATGACCGAGGGCTATGAAGTTTCCCAGAATGCATCTTGCGGCAACCGGCAGCTGTTTTATTTCTCGCGGTAGCGCTGTTATTACGTCGTTTGGTTAAGTTTTAATATTTTTTCATGCGAGAAAGTAGCTGTTTAGATCCCCAATGTGCGGTCGGTTTATCCAAATGACGGCTGTTTAGACGGTGTAAGTGTGGCTCCGTCCTTTCATAAAAAACACACTTCAATTATGGAGCGAGCAGGTAGTTGACGCGTGTCATAGGCAACAAAAAACTCCACCGTTCTCCTTTCTTACGATGGTTTATTGAAACCTTTACAACAAAAAGGAAATGTCAACAAAAGAAATGTCACGGTCAAAAACTAGTATGCTCTCCCTGGCTCCATAATCATAACTGCACTAAATTATGCACATCTCAGCCAATAAGAGAGCAGCTGCTATTAGCCAATAGGTACTCTTCTACCTCAAATAATATATAAAGGGTAATTCCAACAAATTCAAACTATCCATCATCCCATGCGCAAATTACAAAATGGCTCTAACAGACGGTTTCTCTGACGTTTTTTGGAGAAGTGAAGCTCCACGGTGGAGCCTCCACCTGTGGAGCAGATCAGCGGCTCATCATGGAGACACCACCCATCGCTAATGACCTTACTCGCAGGTTTTTAAAGGTTTTAAAATAGAATTGGAATTGGGCATATTGCTCTTCCTCCACCAGTGTCTCCTCTCTTCCGTCCACCTGGTATGTCCTTGGCTCTCTCTATTGCTTGATAACTCTTGGTTTGTCACTCCTCCATTTTTGAATCCCTTTATTTTTCCATTCTTCCACTAAATCTCCTCTTCATCTTCCTATTTCCTTCTTCTGTCTTCCTTGCCTCTCTCCCTATCATCTTTTCTTATTTTACAGTTACTCCTTCTCTCCTCCCTCCCTCCCTCCTTCCCTCCCTCTCTTGCTGCTGTGATATGATAACCCCCTTGTCATGGACTCCCAGTCTCTGTGTCATCTGGCATGACAGATAGCACCTTTAGCCTTGGGCTGGGGGCCTTCTGACAGATGGACTAAGCTCACCAGCTATAGCCAATCCCTGCTGTCAAAACACACGCACACACACCAACACGTACACACACACACATAAAGGTGGTGTACAGCGGTGTAGTATATATCACCTTTGCTGTTCCCTCCCATTCCCCTCCCACCCCGTAGCTGCGCCCACAGTGCCAATTTGGGTGATTTAATTGGTGGATTTAGTGTCCCGATCAAGGTGAAAGGCTGTCTGGGAAACAATTTAAAGGCCCGTCAGAAGAGAGTGAAGCAAGGGGGGGCGGAGGGGTGATAGTGGAGAGTTTTCATAATGACAATTACTTCTACCTTCATTTGGATCTGAGAGAGGAAAATGGTGGGGGAGATGGAAAGTTGAAGGACAAAAAAGACAAGTAGGGTTAGGCAGATAAAGTGGAAAACAAACAAAAAAGAGAACGACAGCTAAAAAAAAAAAATCAGATTTGTATTAAACCCCTTTTCTCTGGCTTTGCCTTTTTTTGTTGCAGCCAAGTAAAATAAAATCAGGCACTAGTCCTGTCTGACAGGGAGGAGACTAGATGACTAGATGGGGGACTGAGCTCAGCGCAGATGGGATTACACACCCAAACTGAGGGATTTGTGAACAAAAACAACTTGTCAATCGCTTTAAAGTCAAAATATTGACTTGCGGAGGCTTTGAGAGCGCGTTCACCTGATTTTCAGACTTTGAGAGACAACAGGCTCTCAGCGTCTATCAATAACAATAACACAATTGAAGCTTTGGAATACTTGTCCTCAGACGGACCTGAGACTAAAATAGGCCCACCATCTAGTTTTTTTAAAGAACTTTTCAAACACAGAGTCAGCGAGGTGAAGCTTTCAGAGGTAGGACTCAAACTGTTGATGAGACTCGGATGTCCTCTGCAATTACATCACAGGAGTTAGACGGCTTAATGCAGGAGCCGACGTGGCAGCTGAGTGACAGCTGTCATTAAGCACACGCACTGGCACCGTGAGGGAGTCGCACTAAAGCCGTTTTCTCACATGAACAGAAGCGCGTGGCCCTTTCAAACATCTCCAACACAACAGGAGACTGTCTATGTCAAACGCTGACTCTGCTTCAGGCGAGTGGCAGCAGCACCTGGGCCGAGTGTGTTCAAGTCTCTTGTATTTGTTTGCACTTGTCTTGAAGATCAACACAGGCCTTTTCCCCATTCATCTCAACTCTGTGATGCAATTTTCATCTGAGTCTTTCGCTGCATTAGCATGATAGAGCACCGAATATTAAAATGATACATTGTTTCATTTTTCAGTTAGTGCGGTTGCCTTCACACCTGCTTTTTGTCACTCAGGACCAACTTGGAGAGTGTCATGTCTGACGCGCTGATTGATAAAACTTTCATGACTCAAGAGCCGGTTGTTTGTAGCTCTGCTCATTTATTTCTGTATTGTTTGTATAACTCTTGGCAAACGATAGTTCCAATCTACTTTTCTAGTTTGGTACGGGGAGCATACGTCAGTCCGACTGCCCCAAAGTCCGACGGCTCATTTCTCCGACTTCCCATTCTACAGCGTTATGGTTAGGTTTAGGGTAAGGTTAAGGGTTAGGGCTACTTAAAGCAGATATCAGTGGAATGTTTTTGTTAAAATAAGTCCTAAATAGTCCTATTTTCCGTCAGCAATCACTTACATGGAGTGTTTCAGCCGTAACACGAGTCTCTCCGTCACTCTGCTCTGCTGTAACCTGAGGAGAAAATTTTCGGTAACACTTTCTATGAAGACTACATCTATAGTGCATTATGAGCGCATTCATAGTAAATTATAATGCTCATTATAATCAATCATAATGCATTATGACTGCATTCATAAACACATATAAAGCTTCATGATGCACTATATCAACAGTTATAAATATAGCTTATAATGACTTATAAATCCAAGTGTCTTATGAGTGCTCTTGACTGTAATACATTACAACTACTCATACCCCTCTATACACACACCTCAACAATCAATTGGTATAAGGACTCATAGGATGCCATAAGTATATATAGATGATCAATGTATGCTTTAAAAAAGACACACCAAAACATATAAATGCATCTATAATGCATGAAAATGAGTTCCACTTTGTATTAAGCCAACAATGAAACATCATGATTAGCTATACTGCATTATAGATGCATCTATATGAACCTCACTTTACTTAAAGCATACATTGATCATTTATATATACTTATGGCATCCTAAGTCCTTATAACAATTGATTGTTGAGGTGTGTGTATAGAGGGTATGAGGTTGACAATGTATTACAAGCCTCATCAGTCAGCCTGTAGTTTATAACCAGTCAAGAGCACTCATAAGACACTTGGATTTATAAGTCATTATAAGCTATATTTATAACTGTTGATATAGTAATCATGAAGCTTTATATTTTTATGAATATGTCATAATCATTATGATTAATTATAATGACATTATAAACCACTCAAAAAAGTACAAAATACACAAAAAGCTACTATAGATTACTTCATAGAAAGTGTTACTAAATTTTCCTTGTGGGAATCAAGTGTTATCCAATGAGGAGAGAGAACGGATGAAGGGCTGTGTGTGTCAGCCAAGGGGACTCGGTGAATGTGGTGACAGAGCACGAGGACCAATAGATGCCTGACGAGGGCGGGGGCTGCTAACTCATGGTGCGTTCAAGGAAACGTACTTTGTGTTGTTCCTTCCTGTGAAGTCAAACCAGTTCGATCTGGTACGAGTTCACGGGTCACACCAGAGTGTGGTCGTTATAGTGACTTTCACAGGCAACAGGACGGGCTGGAAAAACACGAGCTACAGGTTACCTGGAACGCTAAAAAGTTTTAGTTGTGACTTGAAGCTGTAACTTACGGTTTCAAAAGACCTGACGGGAACGCAGCATTTAGATCGACACACGCTCTGGACAATATCTGCTTTAAGTCGGAGAAATGGGAGGTCGGACTAATGGACGCATAAATAAAAAAAATGTATGGTTGGAGAAATGGGTATCGGACAGACGCCACGCGCCCGTTTGGTACTTCCGGCTGGTTTCCAGTTGCGTTCACCCAGCTCGGTCCCGTTAGTTCCCGGTTAAGCGTTAAACATGGGCGGATCTGCTGCTCAGTAACCAGCTGCTCCGTGGACACAAGGGACGGACTCACCAACCTGTCCGGTGTCTGAGTGGACTCAGTGGACACGCACCGACCGGCTGCCCCGCTGCTGCTGCTGCTTCGTTTGAGGGGACAGAGCTGCGTAGGGCCGGAGCACCGGACGGTCTCCCCGCTGCGTTAACCCGATGTCAACGACTACGGGAGCCCTTTTAGCTCAAACTTGTTGCGTTCGCCTGGCAGTTGGGTCACACCAGAGTGCGGTCGCTTTCACACATCAACTCGTGTGCACCAGAGTTGGGCTGGAGCCGAACCGAGACGAGACCACCTCCTCAGCCCGCACTGGTTTTAGTGGCATTGGAGTGCGATGTGCTTTCACACTGACCCAGACGGGACCAGATTTAGATCGACACACGCTCTGGACAATGTCCTGCTTTACACACAGGCTAACATTACGCAGACTGACAAGTTAGCAGGGTCTTACTGTATAATGTCCAGTGAAATGATGCAGACATTATTCTCTGAGTCCAAGGTTGTAGTGCGTATCAGAAGGTTACATGCTGTCATTCCGACATCCCACCACTTAGACAGAACACCATTCCGACATACAAACGTCCCACCATTCCGACAAGGCTTTAAATATAAGGAAACGTGCGTTTCAACAGGTGAGTCCCTTCTTTAAGAAATGCTGATACACACATGGTTGTCTGCCTGTCTCACCTCTACCTGCTCTTTTTACTAAACTTAACCAACTCCTTTCTTCATTGCCCTAAACCCAACCAGTGCAAAATGATTTGTGGAAAAAAATACGCTATTAAAGGAATTGTCGGAAAGGCAGGATGTTTAACAAAAATAAAAAAATACGGTCATTCCGACCATAGGAGGCAAAAATTGTCGGAATGACGAGACATTTGATAGAAAATTAAGTGTTGCCATTTAGACAATTAGACAATTAGAGGCCAATGTCGGACTGCACTTTGGGTACCGTCTGGCTATTGTAAAGTGCTATACAATTTGATTGATTGATTGATCAGAAAGCATCTTAATTAGCCTCTATCAACTTTGCTGATTAAAGTCAAACTTTCAATTCTTATTGTGCCACAGCCAATCAAACTATGCAGAGAGTTTTCTGTGTGTGAATCACAACTCATTTTGTGTGTGTGGTTGTGGTTGTCCCCAGTCTTTGGTGCAACACATAGGACCCTTTATGCTGTGGCCCCTTGCTTAGATTAGTTCAATTATTTTCCAGAAATCACACAATAAAATGGTGCAATTAAGACCCAGAGACTGTGGTAACACTGAGAAAGTTGCAATATACAAGACAGTGCAATAATTATTTATGAACTTAGTCGTACTGTCTGTAAGTATGTCGGTGAGTATGTGTAATGGTGTATGGTTTTAAAATAGTCTTGCAGGATGTACAGCATTGATTGTCCAAGACAAATCTCCCTCTGGGGACATTAAAGTTGATTTTTGATTTGATTTTGAGTTTTTACCAAGTTCACAACCCCTGGAGAACAATAATGTAGTGAACGATGTGATACAAATGAAACATTTCCATCTTCATTTCAATGATTACAGTTTTGACCACAGCAGGCCAAACACTTATTTATTTTGCTCTTTTCGGATTGACTTGAATTGCAGAGCTGACAGCACCACTGACAGCCAATCAATCCTTCTCCTTCACAGCTTTTCTTTACATTTCCTGATTTGCAATTAGTCTTTTTTTATTTATTTATCATTCTCACTTTGTCCTTGTGTCTTTATTTCTTATTTTTCATATTATGATAATTCACATTTTATTGTTCACACCTCCATCTACATGTTCACTCACTCCCTAACTCTTGCTTTCCGATGGAGGCTACCTCTTCTCGCTGCTGCTCTCTGTGCAGATTTGTGCACGATGTTTCACCTAAGCTATGTCTCAAAGACAAGTGGCTGTTTATCAAATACCCTCGCAAAAAAAAACTAGGGAATTAATCTTAGCCCCTTATCCTTCTTGCCAACAGAAAGAGAGCAAGAGAGAGGAGGAGGGAGGAGGGTTACAGGGGTAAAGAAGCGAAACATCCTTCAGCTTTTAATTCTGTGAATTGGATTAATGCAGAACTGTGTGGGAAGTGGCAGATGTGCATGTGCCCGTGTGAGCATGTCTGTGCACGTGCAAGCTCATGTGTGTGTGTGTGTGTGTGGACGAACGTGGTTGCATCATGTCAGACCAGGCGCTGTTTAATATCAACAACCCATTTTGAGCTTCACCTCTCCCCTTTTCTCCTCCTCCTCCTCCTCTTCTCTCTTCCTCTCTTCCTCTCTTCATCTCTCATCGCGTATTTGGCCTGTTTTCAAACGGCTGCAGGCCCAGATGAAATTAGACTGAGTGCACTGTAATGAAGACCATGCCAGGGAGAGCTATGATATTAAATGTCACACAAACACACCCTCACCGCCGCACACACACACATCCGCACTCACAAAGAGCCACATAATAACACCGACAGGACTCGTGAAAGTTTTGGGAGAATGACAAAAGCTTGTTTGTGCGTTCACTGTGTTCCCCAAATGGAAACACGCTGATTGTACAGGAGAGGCTGTGCTCCTGAACACTCCGCTCCATTAAACTGATTGACTGAGAGAATCCAGGTGAAAGCTCTGATCCAGGATTGAATTCCCCACTTAGATCCGTATCAAATCCAAATCACTGGGCAAATTAGAGTCACGGTTGATGAAGATGAACTGGAGGCAGGTTCATAGTGAATTCATAAGAATTATTGCAAGCTCACTATAAACTATATGGTCTGGAGGGGGTCAACGAGCACATAGTGGATTTTTTTCCCCATCAGTTTTTTCTTAAAGGGACATTGTGTAACTTCTGTTATCTATTCATGAAAATCTATTATTTGGTTCTTCAGTCTGTTTTTCATTCATCAGTAACCCCCCCATCAACAAAGTGAAGTGTTCCTTTCAGTTCATATCATTCATATCTCCATGGAGACGGTCAGCTCGCTGCTGGCTGCCATGTCCTGTCTCCATGTTTTTACCTTCAGTGGCAGCGTGACGGTAGGAAACCACGGAAACTCAGCGGAGACACCGGAGCTGTCGGCTCAGGTCCAGGTGGCGTCTGTGAAAAGTCACCGCGGTAACGGTTACGTGCAGCAGCTGTTGTCCATCTGCTTTAAGCCCGATTTCACACGAATGCAGCATGAAAAATACAACTTGCTTGTGATATACAACCACAACATCATGGGCCATTTTTATTATCATTGATGTCTGTGTCCTCTTCTATGTCATATATGTGTGGTAAGTGCATGTTGACATTTTGAAATTCTTCCTTCCTCCCTCCCTTCTTTCTTCCTTCCTTGAACAAATCCCTCCCTCCATCTTTCTCTACTTCCCTTTTCCCTTCCTTCTTTCCACAATCCTTTTCCCTCCATCCTTCCTTTTTGACCCAATTGACCCAATCTGTTCTCTCCCTCCTTCTATCTTTCCTTCCTTTCCCCCTTCCTTCATTCCTCCCATCTTTCCCTTTGTCCTTCCTTACTTCTTTCCCTTCATCCTTCCTCCCTTTCTTCCTTGACCCAATTTGGAGTTTGGGGAAACGTAATTCCGATGCCCTGTGTAACTGTGTGGTTGACAATAAAGTTTACTGAACTGAACTGAGTTTTGAGATTTTCTGTAGTAGGTGTAGTAAAGGGTTAAAAATAAATCTTAACATTGACACATCAAAGATTAAGAAAAAAACTGATGGGGAAAATGCTGGTTGACCCCTATTTCCATCTAGACAGTAATAGGTGTTTGAATTCTGGACAACAAACTGTAAACATGACTGATACATGTCTGACAGCCTGGACATGAACTCAGAACAGACCAGTGTGTAAGAGGCAGGGGCAGAGCCACTACAAAAAAAAGAAAAAAAGCTGACACAGACAAAGGAGACGGAAGTAATAAGATTTAAAGCCAGTTGGAAAAAAGGGTAGAGAGTGCTCAATGAGGGAGAAACTCAGCGATGGAAGATGAGAAGCAGGTTGAAGAGAAAGATAAATGGGGAGGACAGTGAAGCAAAGCAAACGGACACGCAGAAGGAAATTTTCGGTATAGACGGAGACGATGGGGAGGGAAAGCAGAGGAGGGAGAGACGTGGGGAAGATGGATAGAGAGCAAAGTGCTCAAAGGCAGAGGTTGGCTTAAAGGTTAGAGGGGAAGAAGGGACGAGAGAGAGCATAAAAGAGAGAGGTGGAGGAAATGACAGGGGGGAGGGGGGGGGGCGGTAGAGAAAGAGAGAGAGTGATGGATGTATGGACGACGGTGAAATGGAGAGGTGGGCTTAGTGGTGATGGATGAAGCCAAAGCCTGCAGACCCTGTACGTCTCCCTGGGTCCCCTTGGAGCCTAGAGTGTGTGTGTGTTTGTGTGTGTACATGGTCAATTCAAATGCAGGTGTATATACAGTATGGTGTGTGTGTATCTGCGGGCGTGAGTGTGTGTCTTGCTGCTGTATGAGATGGTCAGTGGAAAGTAAAGGTCGTCTGGTCTAAGTGGTCTCTCCGTGTCGTGGTGGGACCGTCTGTCTCTCCATGACAAGTCTATGAAATGTTGAGGTCAAAGGTCACGGAGGGCTCTGCTGTGGGAACTTAATTGAGATCCTCTGAGTCCTTCGTCTGCTCCTCCAGGGTGTAGCCACAGCTTGAAGGAGTCTGGAGGATGTGACTGGAACTGTGGGCTAACAGTAGCTAACGGAGGGCGCTAACAAGATGCTGTTTCTTAAGAAAGGTTAATTATTACAGATCACAGATCCACTTTATTGTCCCACAGGGGGAGGAATTAGTTTTGCAGCAGTAGCAGACAAGAAGACAGCACATACAAGGACAGCAGACCCAATAGCACAATATATTTAAATAGCCATTGAACAGCAAACAATATTATCAGTTATCTTATCGAGGATTACCAACAGAGGATCAAACAACAGGGCTGGATAAATGGTGGTACAATTATTACAATTTGTATCAATCCAACAGCAGCTGTCCGAACATTTCATCCAAAAACCTCCACAAAATTGAGCCTTAGGGTGATGCTGAAGGAAAGGTCAAGTCATCTAAAGTCATCCAGGTCATTAGGATGCTTCCTCTGGGCACCACAGATATCTGGACTACATTTCACTGCAAACCATTCAGTGGCTGAGACTCTGCAGCCTGGAGTGGAGGTGGAGGACCGACTGTCACTCCACGACCAACCTGCAGCCGGTATGTGCTGCTGCCTCCAGGTGGTTTACACCACATTGTGATTATACTAGAAATGTGAAAACCCAAAACAAAACTAAGAAAATCGACCAATTAAAATGTGTGATTTTGTTTATTTTCATATAAACCTCATTTGTCTTTAAAGGGATAGTATCATTTTTTTTAAAGTGGGGTTGTACTTTAATTGCAGTGGAAGACTGCACTCCTCTCATTAGCAACGCCAGCCCATAGCCCTGCCCAGAGATTTACAACATACATTGTTGTGAATGGACCCAAAGAAACGGCCTATTTTAGCTTTTACGTGAAAAAAAATATACAGTTCCATTGTATAATTTTTTCCAGCCCTTCAAAGTGCAGGAAAAATTGGACCTAGCCAACTCACGTATCCCTCCGCCCAGGGTTAGCGCCCGCCAATCAGCAGTTGGTTAGCTCCAAATAAAAACTGTGTTTTTCCTGCACTTTTATTTGTAGATCATAAAACCCCACTTTAAAAAAATGATACTATCCCTTTAAAGGAATACTTCACCCAAAATAGACAATTCGCCACTTTTCTGCACATCGCCATGAAGGGCTTGGAGAACTTTTGGAGTTATCAAAAGGCTGGGAACGGATTTTCATATAATGGTGAGAGAGTGTGCTCACTTTTAAATCGTCCAAAACACACACTATGAAAAATCCAGATTCCTCCCTCCTGCTCGTCTGTACTGACCCAAGTGTCCTGAAGCCGCCACATGAATTTGATGTTCGGAAAAAATTAATTTGATCTCTGTTTTTAGCCTTGAAAATCCGTTGCCAGCCAGACTCCCCCTGGAACTCCAAAAGCTCTCCAAATCCTTTCTTGGCATGACAGTGAATAGAAAATTAACAAATTATTGATTTTGGGTGAAGTATCCCTTTAACCAGATGTTGAAAACAACATTTTCTGGAGCACATGGAGCCAGACGGATGCATTTCAGTGACTCTTGTGAAACTCACAATTAGTTTAGGCAACATAGTCCATCTCCTGTAGGTCAGGGTGTAGGTGGAATCATGTGAAGGTCAGGTGATGGAGCTGTGGGGTCGGTGAATTTGGGAGTCAGCTGATTGGACAGAGAGGAAAATGTCAGGGAAACTTCATCTGGGCTATAGTTAAACATTTAGTGCGCTTACTGAAGTCTTGACTGCTCCGATATAGGAGATATGACCTTATTTGACCTTCTGACAATTCATACGGGCACCGATGATGTAGCTTCCATTGCCAAAAAAAAGAAGAAGCTGTAAAAACACTTGAGTTCAGGAGTTTGTTTTTGTAAAAGGTGCAATGCCCCTGTAGGTCATATCTTTTAGATTTCATTTCTTTTCATCTTCCTGGCCCTTGTTTTTTCAATATTACTCTCAAGTCTATAGTTCTCAATAACACAGAAGTATATAAAACACATTTAAGTTGCTCCAGCAGGTATTCTGTGTGTGCTTTCCCCCCATTCACCTCAACCAAGTGCTCATGGTGTTTTTTATTACCTAGATTACTTAGATTCAATATTCTTGTGTCAAAGAGTAACATAAACTGATGTCTGACCTGGACATGTTGTAGGACAGCGTAGGTTTGGGTAAACAGTGTGTCTAGGTTTTTCAATACAATCTCACATCGAGGGTCAGAACACACAGGTTGCTTTTTTTGACATTAAAACACAAATCAGCTTTACAGTTTTCCGGCGCTGACTTCAGTGAGCGAGCTGCTGCTGTGACGCAGGCGGACTGAGCTCACTCGCGCCACGAGAAGTAAGACTGTGTCCCAGACATTTGGTACGCCGCCCCTGCCGACACGGGGAGCTCACCTTGACTGGTGAGTCAGGCAAAGTCAAACCAAGTTGATGCTAAAAGCATGTAAAGTCAGAGGGCATGTGGTGGGCAGAGAGCATCGCCCTGACAACAAAACCTCAGATGCTGGCGCTTCGGGGATGGGAGGAAAGAAGCTGAGAAGAAAAAACACCATAGTAGGAAATACAGTAGTAGACAATTGGGTCATTCTGCCAAAAGAGTGCTATTTGCTCATTGGAACTCTTAAAAATTAAACTTAAAGCAGATATCAGTGGAATGTTTTTGTTAATATAAGTCCTAAATAGTCCTATTTTCCGTCAGCAATCACTTACATGGAGTGTTTCAGCCGTAACACGAGTCTCTCCGTCACTCTGCTCTGCTGTAAACCAGGAGAAAACTTTCCTTGTGGGATACAAGTGTTATCCAATGAGGAGAGAGAACGACATGAAGGGCTGTGTGTGCAGCCAAGGGATGCGCGTGAATGTGGTGACGTAGCACGAGGACCAATAGATGCCTGACGAGGGCGGGGGCTGCTAACTCATGGTGCGTTCAAGGAAACTCGTACTTTGTGTTTTTCCTTCCTGTGAAGTCATACCAGTTTGATCTGGTACGAGTTCACGGGTCGGAAGTTACAAGTGGCCGTTATAGTGACTTTCACAGACAACAGGACGGTAAAAACACGAGCTACGAGTTACCTGGAACGCTACAAAGTTGTAGTTGTGACTTGAAGCTGTAACTTACGGTTTCAAAAGCCTGCCTTGAACGCAGCATTCGCCGAAACGGCCGTGCTGCTGATATCTGCTTTAAGTTTTTATTTTAAAAAATGTTTTTCAAGTGTACATATAAGTCACACTAATATGCAAAAAAAGAGAGATTTTATTATGCATTGTGGTAAACTATGGCGTTTGGCAGTGGGGACAGGCAACAAAGGCTATGTTTCAGTGTTCTGAAAGCCTTTTTATAGTAATTAAAAATTCTATATCTTTAATTTCTACAGTGATTCATGTGTATGGTGTTTTGTTTGTCCAACAATGTAGGAAATCCAACACTTTAATGAAGGCTGATGCGATCAGTACCACTCTCAGGTCTGTATGCTACTGTTACGGCCCCTGAAAAACTTCAAAGACAAGGCTCCGCAGGGACCGTGACATACTGGACAGAGGACGCCAAAATAGTTGGAGTACAAATCAAATCTTAAACCAAAACAAAAGAAACATCACTCCAACAGGCTGGTGCAGTCTCCAGCCAAGTACAGGAGCAGGGTGGAGCTACTGAAAAGAGACAGAACAAATACAAAAGGAATGGAGGTCACAGCCGAAAGAAACAGAAGGAGGTTGAGCTGCATCTTCAAAGTGATCGGAGGGTAAACGGGACAAAACTAAACATTCATGTTGCAGTGTATTTAATTAAATATGCCTATAGCATAATTGTGCAAAATAAACACTCATGCAAAGAGATTTTGAAAATGAATAACACTATTGTTCATTGTGTTTAAGTGCATGAAATTAATGAACATCCATATCATATGGTGGGAAAATTTATTAATATAAAAATTTAAGACTCAACATTTTGGGGCAAAAATTTGGTCCCAAACTGGGCAGCCTGGCTAAACAAGCATTAACCAAAACCTAAATGTTCACTGCTTGCCTGTGTCTGAAAATTGTAGGTGGCTTGCAGTGACACAGGCACTGATGTCAGTGCAAATTGTGCAAGATATGAGACTGAGACTCTGGGAGCTTGCTATGGACAAGCTTAAAATATAGACTTATTTGACTTTTTTCGGTTTTCCCTCATCAAACTCATCAAATACAAAATCCCAAAACTCCCAGAAGGCATGGAGACAAACGTGTTTCCCAACTGCACATCATCATCATCAACATGAGGGTATGAGATAATTTGAATTTGGGTGAACTATCCCTTTAATGCTGGAGCTGTTAAAAACTGTCCCTGATGAATAAAACAAATGGAACATTACATCAGGTCTGGTTTTGCATGTTTAGCCCTGCCTATGAGCTAAGAGCTGCATCTTCACTTTTCTCATATAAAAAGCAGCTAAAGATGCACATTTTTAATCAACCTCTACAGTATGTAAGTGCATTGTAATTTTTTATGGATGTTCATGTCTTATTGTCTTAGTCTACTTATTTTCCTTTTCTTGTGTCTATAGTGTGTGGAGTTGCTGTGGAGAGGCTTGGGTCTCAAGATGGATTTTGTCATTTGATGAGTGCTACTAAATGAGGTGTTACCAATATTGCCAAGAAATTGGTATGTGCCTCCAGCCTCCTATGCTGCTGTAGCCAGGTCATGAGCCCCTGCCTCTCTGCTCCCGGGCCTGCCTGCCCCCTGCCACACATCTTACCTTTATGTTGTCACTCTACCCAATTAAAGACTGTTTGGAACCTACTGTCTAAACCTCTCTAAAACAATTTTGGCAATGGAGTCATTTTGTTTAAGTTAAATGTACTGATCTATCCCTTTAAAGTAGGTAGTGGGAAAATAATAATATTAATATAAAAATTTAAGACTCAAGCATGGGCAGTGGGCCAAAAATAATTGGTCCCAAACTGGACAGCCTGGTCTAAACTAAACATTAACCAAAACCTAAATGTTCACTGCTCTGCCTGTGTCTGTGCAAATCTAGCGGGATTTGCGGTGACACAGGCAGGGTGTCAGTGCAAATTGTGCAAGATATGAGACTGAGACACTGGGAGCTTCCGCTACAAACAAGCTTAAAATATAGACTTACTTAACTTTTTTCGGAACAATTTCTCATGTCAGGGCTTCAATACAAGAGGGACATTACAGACAAGCAGTATGGAGGTATGTGGATGTTTTTTGGTGTGTCTTTTTGTTTTTCTTTTGAAAATTCGTCAACTGTCATTCTGGATGTTCAGTGCTGCTGACCCCTGTGTATCTCCCAGAAGGCACGGAGCACGGAGGACTCTGAAACTTCTCCCAACCCTTACATCATCATCATCAACATGAGGGTGAGTAGATGATGAGTGAAGTTTGAATTTTGGGTGAACTATCCCTTTAATGCTGTTGTGCAGGGTGCATGCTGTTAATGAGAAGTGAATCAGTGTATGAATAAAACAAATGGAACATTACATCCAGGTCTGAACAGGAAGCATCTGCCAGGTTTCTGACCAGTCGTATCATATCACCAACATCTTTTTTTTTTTTTTCTGCACTGGCTTCCGGTGACAGAGCTCTCGAATCTGTATTTCCCACGGTTATGGGATGCCCTGCCTATGAGCTAAGAGCTGCATCTTCACTTTTCTCATATAAAAAGCAGCTAAAGATGCGCATTTTTAATCAATCTCTATGTAAGTGCATTGTAATTGTTTATGGATGCTCATGTCTTATTGTCTGAGTCTACTTATTTTCCTTTTCTTGTGTCTGTGGTGTGTGGAGTTGGGGGTGTGTTCTCTTGGTTTTCTACTCTTTAAATAGAGCTAGCTAGCTGTCTTCCAGGTTGTATGCTGAGCTAAGCTAAGCTAACTGCCTGCTGTTTGATTCGTATTTAACACAGACATGAAAGTGAATCAATTCTCTCATCTTGCTCTCAGCAGGAGATGTCTCCATTCCTCTGTTTATCTTATGATGTCATTATCAAAACATGTCACAGCACTTTATCAAAGATGTGTCATGTCTTTGTTTTGGATTGGCTTCCAACCCTTATGCGTTCGTTATCCAGAGACAAGCAGAGCACGATGTATAATTAAATACTACTTAATACTGCGATGCTGGGGACTGGTGGTAATTCAAATGTACATCTGGAGGGTGCATGGGTGTCTTCCCTTTCTGCTTTAACACATCTGTTCATGGTGTGAGCAGGCAGTCGTGTGCAACATGCAATCTAAGGACTTACAGTACAATGGACAGAGGAAGAGGAGAGGCTGATGATTCTAATTATGTTTAATTTACTTATTTTCCCTGCATCATGGTTAATTGTTAAATGTTCATTTACACGTGATTAAAGGGATAGTTCACCCAAAATTCAAATTTCACTCATTATCTACTCACCCTCATGTCGACTAAGAGCTGTGAGAATTTTCAGAGTCCTCCGTTCCTTCTCTGAGTTACGGGGGGTCCACGCAGCAGTTGTTCCGCCGGTCAGTGCAAATCACGCGAGATTTGTACTGACACAGGAAGAGCAGTGAACTGAGACACCGGGAGCTTCCGCTACAAAACAAGCTTAAACTTAAACTTAGACTCATTTATTTTTTTTTCGGAACAATTTCTCATGTCGGGGCTTCAATACAAGAGGGACATTACAGACGAGCAGCATGGAGGTATTTGGATGTTTTTTGGTGTGTCTTTTTGGACCAAGAAAAGTGGTATCCATTCACAACCATTATATAGACAAATACTGCTGCGTGGACCCCCCGTAACTCAGAGAAGGAACGGAGGACTCTGAAAATTCTCACAGCTCTTAGTCGACATGAGGGTGAGGAGATAATGAGTGAAATTTGAATTTTGGGTGAACTATCCCTTTAAGGAGTTACAGGTTGAGCAATTATTGTGTTATTAATTGTAAATCAATATCAGTCACTGCACTAATTCAGCAACAGAAATTATATTCATCTGAATCTTTGTAAGGAATTGCTCTATACATTTCTTATGATACATGTTTTATTGAGTTCAGTCTGCCCACTCTAGGCATTTCACCATTAATTCAAATGATTATTTTTCACTTTTGATTAATCTGACAGTTATTTTAATTAATCTCTTAATTGTTTGATATATAACATCAGATAATGAAAAATGATTATGAAAATCTCTAAAAGCACAAGGTGACATGCCCTCATATGATCTGCCCACACATTCCATTATCTGTTGATTAATTCCTTGATTAACAGAGTAAAAGTCTCAGCTCTAGTAGTATAGTTGGACAAACAGTGTAGTACCTGACAGTCTCAGGGAGATATGTAAAGCTGCAGTTCCAATAAGCTTCCCAGAGCCTTAAAAATCGATAGCGTTGTCAGATTGCAGTATTAGATAGAGTAAAATAACAGAGGTGACGGAGTCAGAGGGGTTGGACGAAAAGAAGAGGGGAACAGGTTTCAAATAGTAGAGTAAAAGGATTTTAAATTAGAGGGGACAGAGGTAGGTGGTTCCATCAAATGAATACTATTACGAAGGTGAAGTAGGCAGCAAATTATGGGGTCAGCTTGAAGCCTGCAAAGACGGAACAGAGAGGAGGAGAGGGGAGATGAAAGCACCGAGTCACAGAGCAAAGAGAGTGGCTTAGTCAGTGTGGACAGCTGATAGAGATTAATGTCTGGAGCGGGAGAGAGATTGGCAACGTGTGAGTTGGATGCATGATTGATGGGGGAGGAGGATGGGGCAACTCAGGTCACGGGACGACAGAAGAGGGCGAGAGACGGGGTAGTTAAAGGGATACGCCAACATTATTTTAACGTGTCTTGCCTAACTCCTGAGTCCATGACCAGCAGATAGACACCATCCTTTCCACTGTGTGTGCAGTAACAAGGGAGATAGAGCCGTATCGCCTGTAATTAGCTTAGCTCAAACACTGGAAGTGTATGGGTAGTGTTAGCCTGCCTCCTGCCTGAGCTCCCGCAACGAAGTTCCTAACGGAAAAATAAAGTACTTTTGAGTTGAGTTTGAGTTTGAGCTGATATCAGCGTCAGAAGCTGGTTTCATTTTAGCTCTAAACTCTGTAAATATATCACTTAATCAACATTTCAAACAATTTTAGGTGAGAAACTATCCGTTTAAATCAGCAGTGTGTTGTTAATTTGTCTAAATACCAGCTGTTTACTATTTTGTTTGGACGAATTTGGCGCTACTCAAGCTAGCTGTTGTGACAAACGCACTTCTGGTTACTTTGACAAAATAAAACACCCTTTGTCCTTTACATACAGGAGTGCTTTTACTTTGAAATAGGAAGCTAACCTACCCTCCATGTAGCTAGCTTGAACCAAAATAAACCGTCTTTGCTTGAACCCTCCGTTTTGACCGATCTCGTCCAGTTACTGGCATTTGACCGCTCAAGATGCCTTACTGGAGAGTTTTGTCAGCTCTGAGACGAAGATCAGTCCGTTTAGAGTTGCTGAAGAGTTTCTCTGATGACTTTAGGTTCAGGCAGGCTAACACTACCCATACACTTCCAGTGTTTGAGCTAAGCTAATTACGGGCAATACGGCTCTATCTCCCTTGTTACTGCACGCACATTTGAAAGGATGGTGTCTATCTGCTGGTCATGGACTCAGGAGTGAGGCAAGACATGGAAAAAAAAAAGTTGGTGTATCCCTTTAAGGGCAAGAGGAAGGGCTGAGAGGTTCAGTGTGCAGAGAGGCAGAGTGGGAGAGGGAGGAGGAAGACGGGATCAGCAGATGAGCGCTCCAGTCTGATTGAAATGTTCAGGCACGACAAATCCAGGTTCCCATTTTCACGCGGTGCGCAAATTACCTCGCCGCTAAGAGCATGCTGGGATATGAAATGATTCCACATAGTTTTGGGGCAGTCTTAACACCACACCCACTTCATCAAATGCTTACAATTCGTCTCCATATTATGGATGATAATATGTAAATTTTGGTGCGTGTGTGAGAGTGCAGGCGACACACACGCACATATACTATTTCCCCCACCATGGAGATAAGCAGTAATGAGCTCTGCCGGCACCTTCTACACACCTTTCACACTCCTGCAGCTGTGTATCTCTCCATTGCCACATTCTGTCCATTCTCTTATCTCTGGGCCTTTCACCTCTATTACTCCAAACTATTCCCCCTCTCCACATCTCTTCAGCTCCTCCCTTCCTCCGCCTTTACTCCTTCCACCTTCTCATCCACTTCTCTGCTTTCCTTCTTCTCCTTCCACTTCAGCCATTCTCTCCTTTGGATTGTACTGAAAATGAGGCAGACTCTGCTCTGCTCTGCATACACCCCTCACTACAATGGTTCAACTTTCAAGACTGGGTTGTAGGAAATGAACTTATACACAATATTAGATGTGAACGTCTGTAGTTGTCTGTATGTCAGATGTATGGGAAATCACATGTTCTGTTACATGGTGTTATAACGTTTACCTGGAATATTAAAACTTTAAATGTTATGATATGCAAATAAATATTGGTAACACTTTACTTGATGCCTATCTCTATAACACATTATAACCATACTTATAATTAGGTATAATGCAGTTATAACACTGTATAACTAAAGTTATAAACACTCATAAATTATCATAATGCTTTATAACAATAATCATAACACACTATAAATCATTTATCATGACTTACAAGGTCAGGTATTATAATACATTATAATTATTAGTAACTCGCTGAAAATGTCCATATTGATAATGCATTATAAATATAGTTATAATGTGTTATAATTGGCTTATAAATGTGTATAACTATCATTATAAATACTCATAAATTAAGACTTTATAACAATTAGCATAACACATTATAGAGCATTTTATAATGGCTTATAAGGTCCAGTATTATAATAGAGTTATAATACCCATCATATATGTGCTCATTATAAATATGGTTATAATTATAGAGATAGGCATCAAGTAAAGTGTTACCAACATTTCAGAATTAAGTCTTGGCTCACTGCTGAAAGATTACATAAAAACTTTACTGTAACATTTTTTAATTACGTATTTTTTGATAATCTGGCAGTGCTTTTGCATAGGATGATGATCATCATTTATAATGCAACATATCTTTGTTCATTGTTACTTGTAACCTGGAGATGATAAAACTGACGACCGAGTCGTTTCTGCTGGACCCGATGGAAACCGCCAGCCAGGCCTGTCTGGGGGTGATAAAATTAACGTCTGTTACACTCATTAATTATCGCATTATATTACAACGTGTTAGTAAAACCTTTATTTAAATTGGCAAAAACTGTGATCAACTTTTCGACAGACAAGCTGTTTCCTTATCACGGTGCTAAGCTGAGCTAACCGTCTCAGCTGTAGGTGTGAGTAGTGATGATCTGCTCACTTGGCAAGAAGTAAAATAAGTAAATAACTTTACAAGAGTGTCACACTACACTCTTAGAAATAAGGGTTCCAAAAGTGTTCTTCTACAAGAGCTGAGGTTCTTCCTGGAACCATTTGCTTCTGAAAAACCCTTTCCTGAAGAAAGGGTTTTTTGAGGGTTCTTGGTAACACTAAGGGTTCCAGTAAAAGGGTTCTTGGTGGAACTCCCTGTGTGGGGTCTAGATGAAACTGTAAGAAGTGGGATATTTTCTGGATGAAACCCCCAGAAAGGCTTCTGGGTGAAACCAATACGCCATAAAAGGGATTTTTGTAGAACCTCTCATTGGGGGTTCTAGGTGTAACCTTTCACAGATGGTTCTAGGTATAACCCTTTATGTGTTGGGTTCTAGATATAACCCTTTAAGTTGGGTTCTCAGTATAACCCTTTAAGTTGGGTTCTAGGTAGAACCCTCCAAAAGGGTTAGGGTTAGCCAGGTAGAACTTTTAAAGGTTCTACCTGGAGCCAAAAATGGTTATCCTATGAGGAAAAGCCGAAGAACCTTATATGGTTCTACATAGCACTTTTATTTCTAAGAGTGTGCTCTTTTAACATTTTAATATTTGGCATGACAAATGTTAAAATCATCACATATTTGTAAGGATGACTGGGTCACTTGTTATTACAAACATTTGTAGCTGATTTATTTTATTTTTATTTTATTGTATTGAGCCTGTTTTTATTTAATGGAAAATTATTTCTGAGAGACCAGTCATATAACAAATGAAAGTGAACAGGGAGGATGAGACTGAATTGGCAGTGAGAAGTTTTTCAGGGATTACGGGAAGGAAAACGTTTGTCATGTGTTTCAGATTATCATCTAAATCATGATATATCCCATATTATTGGGTAATATTACAAATAATACCTTTTTTTTCTCTCTCTCTCTCTCTCTTTTGACTTGTTTA
Organism: Decapterus maruadsi; assembly: GCA_030347415.2. Taxonomy (NCBI): domain Eukaryota; kingdom Metazoa; phylum Chordata; class Actinopteri; order Carangiformes; family Carangidae; genus Decapterus; species Decapterus maruadsi. The sequence continues at coordinate 33,590,858 of CM064901.1, read as the reverse complement.
GAAAGGATTTTACTAGACTCTCACATCCCAATGCAATAAAAGTTGTTGTGTGTTCTGCTGGAAGAAGACGCAGCTCTCAATAAATGAACCTGACTCACCAGATGGTTTGTTACACAGAACCATCTGGGAGGGCTTCACTGGAAACTGTTTGGAAGAAGAAATACTTGGCAGGTGAATGATCTGTCTATCACCACCTATCACAGACTTCACACAATCAGATTCTGCTTCTTTATCATTTTTTTCCCCCTTGCAAGGTGGAAGTCTTGTTCTCTGCTCTTCTACAACCATGGATGACACAGCAGCACTCCTGGCATTTCTTCCCTTGTAGGATGTGGATTGGAACTGAACCACTGTGGTTTGGTCACAAGAGAACGGCTCAGAGCGAGATAGATTTTTACTCACGAATGGCCTCACAAGGTTAACAATTAACTGGCTAACGCCCAGTTCACACTGGACGCCGAAGCGCTGCGAAGCGGAGCGGCCGCGAAAATCGCGCGCGAGCCGCGTCCCTCCTGTTCACACCAGACGCCGATTTTTCGTGATGTGTGTTGCCTATGTGTATGTGTGTAGGTGTGTGTGTGTTCCTCTCTCCCGCTCGGTTTAGATTAACAAACAGAAACGAGCACACTTTGGGCTCTAGTATTTGTCAATCGTGGTATTTTATTTTGAAAATCGCTTTTATTTTGAAAATTGACCGGATTCTCTCGTGTTTCTTGGTGTGACTTCCTGCCAGAATTGACGAAACAGACGCCTCACGGCGCGAGCCGACCGCGGAAGGTTAACTAAACACCGGTTAACTCCGGCTAAAGGGCTAAAGCTCAAACGCTACACACTGTACACACTGTGAAACTACACAGACTCTTTTTTTACACAATCAAATTATAAACCATGCTCAGGTCATTAGAGAGATACAGTTCAGAGTGAGTTTGCAGTGATGGCTGAGTTGTAGGAGCTTGCCCTGACATTTACTAATGTTACTGTTAGTTAACACTGGTCCCATGACACAATACAATTCTATAGTATGTAAAGGGAAAGAGGGAGAAAAGAGAAATATGTAGGACTGCTTTAGAGCTTGTGAGAGGAAATGACAGGACTCTGTCTTCTCTCTTTATCTTAGACATGTTTGTTATTTTCCCACAGACAAATTAGGTGAAGGGACAAGATGCTATCCACAAAATAAAAGAGAAGGTTAAAGGATCCATCACCTGAAAATCACTAAAAGTAACTGTGAGTGAGAGTGAAGCTCCACCTGTGAAGCAACGACCAGGACATCACAGAGGCCACAGCCGGTCTGCTGACGTACTCGGCCGGCCAGAACTACGTCGTCACAAAACATTCGTTAATTAACTTACCCACAGGCTTTCAGGGGTTTACCATCGGCTGGTTAACTTCTTTTTAGGATATAATGCAGGTCTCATTGATTAAATCTAACAATTGTGGCAGTTAGTTTGAATGAAAAGTGAAGCTTCCTGTATGGACAGAGAAGTGGAGCTGCCTGGGGGCTCTGTAGCCTACGTACAGAAATCACCACATTTACATCAATAAAAACATGTTTTACAATGAACCGATCAGTCTGTATTACATATTTTTCTTGCAAGAGCAAAACTGGGTACACAAATAGGGATAATTAAAGGTGAATGTTGCATATTATTTCTCAAAAATGTGCATTTTAGAACCCTTCAACACCTGAAACAAATATAAATACCAGGTGATGCGTCCTTTAACAAACTCATAAATGTAACTCCTTCTCTATTTTCACCTTCACTTTTATTTATCTCACGATGGTATGGAGCACAAATAAACATTAGACAAAACAAACAATCAGACATAGCAAGCAGTGGGGCTGTACATACATCTCTGGTGAAAACAAAACAAACTTGCAGACTTGCATGTACTGTATGTGTCTATGAATTTTGTAGAGTAGGGGGCTGCCGGATGGAGCAGGACCACTGGATGCAGCAGGACCGCCGGATGGAGCAGGACCGCCGGATGGAGCAGGACCGCCGGATGGAGCAGGACCGCCGGATGGAGCAGGACCGCTGGATGGAGCAGGACCTAACGGGATAGTTCAACTCAGCCGTTCTAAAAGTAGCTTGCACTGACAATTAAACCTACTATAGGGATTATGGCAATGGACCAATTTGCCAAAATTTTGAACTATCCCTTTAATACAGGTCAAATGCTGTGAGCATCAATTACTAACTTTTTTTTTTTCTTGACTGGGGAAAGTATAGTGTTAAGGTCACATTTGTTGTAAACAGGGCAGGAGCAGAGACAACGCTACGCTACAGTCTGTGTTTGGAATAAATGGTCAAAAACCTTGATGTGAATGTTGTGAATGAAATTGAATTTGTCCCGCTCACACCATTAACAATTACGTCTTTGAAATTTTGATGCCAAGGGTTAGATTTTTGCTTTTCAGAAATAATTTCCTTGTTTCTTGCTTACTTGGATAATTCAAGGCCTCGCTGCAACTGAAATGAAAAGTTTGCATTGATGAAGCTTTGGCCAGAATTTCAGATTTTTTTCTGTTTTTAAAATGTTTCCTATTTCTCAGAGAAAAGACGCTCCTTCTGACTGTCTTGCTGTGATTGTTACTCAAACTAGAATAAAAGCCTCATTGGTGTATCCCTGTAACTGCAGGATTGATTAGCCTGCAAGCTATTTATCAAAAATGTGTTTTGTGTGATAATGGGCTAGACCACTCGATCGTCAACCTTTCACCAGCAAAATACTCTCAGGCATTCATGACATGTCACAGAAACATGTTTTCAGATGCAGAGACTATAATCACCAAATTCTAATCACTTCTTCTTCTATGTTAAGTGGACATTGGTTCAACATCTGTATAAATTCAGATCAAAAAGGCCTTCAAGAGGCAACAACTGTTCTTGTTTGTTGTCACAAATGGCAGGCTCACACACTCATCATTGTACAATGCACATTAAAGATGGTCCTCTACACCAGCAGAGTTGCTGCTTATTGCAAAACATTGTTAGGTTAACTACCTATCTTATATCTCAAGCCTTTAATCTTATCATAGCAGAAACTACTATAGCACCAGACCTTCATAACTATTCCTTTTAAACATCTCTAGAGAGTATATTGCATTGGGATGTTCCTGGACAAAGGATAGAATCAAGACAAGCCCCTCAATAATTACACTGAATTACAGTATAACATAATATTATAATGTGTCCTGATGAAAGAATTTCATAATTATTGTGTAGTGTATCACCAGTCAGTTCAATACTCTGCTGAACAAAAACCTTTGATTTGGGCGTGTTTGATAGCCTTGGCAGAGGTCTACGCCGCACCCTTTGAGGGTCCTTCTGGCTTCTTTTGTAGAAAAGAAAAACTACAACCACTGGTGTATTTGGCTGCTGAATGAATCAAAAGGATGAAGAGCCGTCTTACAAATGTTATTTTGTCCACAATTAGTTCTAGGCCTCGACTGATAAACTACACCGTGTGAATTTTACTGACAAATAGAAACGTGGAAATTTGGTAAAACCTTGACTTAATTGCTTCTTGAATGGCTTTAGCCTGTTTTATAACACTGCTATTCTTCAAATAGCCAATCAGCATGTCTGCTTTTGAATCAGAGAGGGCTGCTCTGCTGTCGCCATGTTAGCATCCAGTTAAAGGGATAGTTCACCTAAAATTCAAATTTCACTCATTATCTACTCACCCTCATGTCGACTAAGAGCTGTGAGAATTTTCAGAGTCCTCCGTGCCTTCTTGGAGTTCCGGGGGGGTCCGCGCAGCAGTGGCGCAATGGCGTCGGAACGGACTTTACGCCCCTGCCCTACTCTACCACTTGCTGTGATCACCATAGGCTGCTATATCCCGGTTTCAGTAATTCCCCTGGTCCCACCCACATCAAATGAAATAAACCAGTGAAACATAGAAGAATCTTTCATTTTAAATCAAATCTAATGCTACTCTGCCTGTAGTGCAGCCCATAGTCCCAATTCAAGTCTCTCCGGTCATATGGTGCCTACGTGAATGCACAGCTGAGCGGAGCTTCTCCAGCTTCCATCGTCCTCCCTCCGCTTATTATTGTCCGAGCAGTGTCACCTTCACCTTCGTCACCTTCTCATCCTGTGGCTTCATCCACAATCACTGTGGACCAAGTGACCATCGCAGAAAGTGCAACTTCTGCTTTGCCGGTGAGCGAAGGGAAGTTCACTACTTCGATGCAAGGAAAAGATGAATTAACCTGATTAATAGCCTAGTAGGCCTTTAGTGATTATCAATTCCAGGTGTTTTACAGTTGTTGCAGTTGTATCACCTGGGATGACGTAGCCTACAAACCTACAGCAGGTGATGAACCGGAATACGCAGCGGCGAGAGATTTATGACGTTATGTTATTCAATAATCAATATTAATGAGGGCGAGTGGTGTCTGCTTATCTCCAACATTTCACTGTCTGTTTACAAAATCAACATCTAGCTTATTCCTAAAGTTTGTGAAGTGTATGTGGAGCGGTCCTGCTGACAGATGTGCAGCTGACAGTGACAGACATTAAACCTGAGCCACCAGCTGATCCTCCCTCGCTCACGTCCTGAGGACGGGACAAAGTCTCCTGGATATTCTTTTTGCTTTTCCTTTATTCATTTCTAACTGGCTCGTTTTTACCAGTAAAAAACATGAGTTGTGAGAAAAAGAAGAGACGCAGAAAAGCAACAAAATGGAAACATTGTAATAACTCATGTGACCACAGCTGGCCCGAGTGGCCTAACAGCTGTCTATATGAAGCAGCACAGTCACGGACTGAGACAAAGTCATTTAGCTACATAAAGTCCAAACGTCTGTCTTAGCAGGTGTTGACCTTAAGTATTTTTTAAAACATGAATGACAAGAATAAGAGGTGAAAAGCAGCCGCTGCAGACTGATGGGCCACAGACCTGAGTGCTCATAAATTGTTATAAATAACCTGTTCCTTCAGCTTTTACAAAGGCTGATTTTCTGCTTGATCCATGATGGTAAATTTAAAAACTAAATGCACGGTAAAAGTTACATTACTAATATCTTAGAGGTCTCAAATTCACAAATTATGTTTTCTGTTATTAAAATTCTAATTAAACATTGCATCAGGTGCAGGTGCCTGCGAGGTGTATTCACAACATTTTATTTGCTCAAACCTGCAGCCAGACTGAGTAGGCTACACAGCTTTTTTTTGTTTTTTGTGATAAGTTTGGGGGAGTCTGGGAGCCGGACGCTACAATAACTATTGCACGCCACCGACAGTGAGTGTGTAAATCTATGTCCCGGCTCCCGTAACAACCCAACCTCCATGGCCCCCCCACCTCTAAAATGAATCCAGCGCTGCTGCAAGAGGGACATTAGAGACGTATGGAGGTATTTGGATGTTTTTTGGTGTCTTTTTAGACGAAGAAAAGTGGTAACAACCATTATGGACAAATACTGCTGCATGGACCCCCCCGTAACTCAGAGAAGGAACGGAGGACTCTTAGTCGACATGAGGGTGAGTAGATAATGACTGAAATTTTGGGTGAACTATCCCTTTAAACCAAGACTGTGTCAAGAGGTGTTGCATACATCACATACACTGGACATGTGTGAACTGCTGTAATCTTCTTCTTCCTCTTCTTTCTTTCTTTCTTTCTTTCTTTCTTTCTTTCTTTCTTTCTTTCTTTCTTTCTTTCTTTCTTTCTGTCTCTTTTCTTTTCCTTTTTTTTTTTTTTGCAAATTGTGTTATAAATGAAGAACAGTTAAGGCAGGTGTAGTTTTTCCATGTTGTGTTCACATGGTAATTGAACCTGAGACTAGTTTTAAAACTAAACCGGCAGCAGCTTCATTTCCAAATGTCTCTGTTTTTGCTAAAATGTGGATGTAGCTGTAGCAGCGTTAGTGCAGCTGGATGCTTGAAGGCTATAGTCCCAGGTGAATGGATGAATGTCCTGGATAATCAAGAACCTTGGCTAAAAAGCCAAATACTGATACCTGCTGTGTAATATTGTCATAAATAAAATAGTCACCTCAAAATCCAGAAGAGCAGATTTCACAAATTTTGACAGCAAATTGCTTTTCAGGAATAATTCCATGACTCCTTGGTTTCTTTGGTTAATTAAAGGCCTCGCAGTTTTCATTGTATCTAGGCATATGGCTTGATGAAAAGTTTGCTTTTTATTGTGCACATTGATAATCCTTTGGTGAAGCTTTGGCTAAAACTTCAGATTTGTTTCTGTTTTTCGAAAATGTTTTGTCAGAGAAAATGTATCTAAGCTCCTTCCTTCTGGTTTCTGACTGTGTTGCTGTGATTGCAACGTACCTACTAAAACTAGAATTACAGTCCTATTGGTATATCCCTGTGACTAGTGCAGGATTAATCAGCCTGAAAATGTGTTCTGTGTGTCAGTTCCCTTGGTCAACAACTTTTAACCATCAAAATACTCTCAGACATTCATGAAATGTTACATTAACAAGACCAGAAACTCCAGACTGCAGAGACTTTGTCCTTTAATCACCAAATTCTGTTCACTTCTTTGAAGGTAAGTGGACATTGGTTCAACATCTGAATGAATTCAGATCAAAACAAGGCCTTCGAGAGGCCAAATTTGTTGCTCTTGTCACAAATGGCAGGCTCACACACTCATCGTTGTACAATACACATCTCATCCTCTACACCAGCAGATAAACACACCAGACCTTCATGACTATTCCTTTTAAACATCTCTAGAGTGCACTGAACTTGGTAAAAGTGGCGTCTTTTCTGCACCCAGGACATTATATTAACTACAAAATCCTGCTCTGTCAATTTACCGCACATAAACTCATATTATTGTTAAACTATTTGCATGAAAAATCCTGCAAAAGGCACAGACAGCAGAGATCAAGTGAAGCCAAGGTGACAGGTAATGGGCTGTGACAGCAGCCACCTGTCACTCTTACTTTAAACAAGTGAGTTATATTATAGCGAGCCCCTGTACACTTGACATTATAGGGGAATAACACAGAAAACATGTTTACGTCTGCAGTAGTTGTGGCATTTTAATAATGAGTCCATAGGGATTGACTGTGTTTTGGAGGCAGCCCCTAGTGGCCATTTGAGGAACTACTTTTGGCTTTTCCACTGTATGTTGGCAGTTTTCAGCCTCTGTGGTCGCTGCTAAAACTTCCTGTATCGGTATTGTTATATCTGTACCTTTTCAACCTTTTCCTGACTGGTGATTCATACTCTTTGCATAAGTTTAAAGGACAATTCCGGGCAAATTCAACTCAGGGTGTATTTTCCTATCATTTTCGGTCTAAAAGAAGGAATCTGAAGATTTTCAGTTTAATGTCTCTTCAGTTTAATGTCTCAGTTTAACCCTAACCCCTAACCAGGGACGTGCACATGATTATAGAGGGGCAGGGGCTCAAAGTCAGAAAAGGGCAGGACATTTTTTTTGGTCCTTTACACAATATGGAAATTAATGTAAAATTTAATTTGCTAATAGGAAGCTAACTACTTAGCTGTGTGTCCTTTGTAGGTAAAAGTGATTGCCATTTCTTTTGTGTCAACAAAACCTCTACTGTGAGAGAAATGTGATCCGCCGTAAACACAGTGCATATTATTTTGAAAATTAACCCGGTGTTTTATTTTGTATTTTCTACACTACTTCCTGTCTCGCTCTGCTCTGCTCTGTGCGGAGACTGTTGAATAATAGAATAATACAGCGTTTTTCTGAAATATTACCCATATTAAATGCTGAATAAGTGGACTGCCAGACCATAACTCACAGACTGTCAGTCTCCTCAGTTATCCATGGGGCGCATTGGCTCTCTCTCCTCTCACTTTCTCACTCACTCAAACAGGCTCAAACAACCCGGTATTACAAGAAAACGTGGAGTTTTTGTACCGCTGTTTTTTTTTGTTTTTTTTTACTTACATCCCTGACAGGAATTTATTAATGTTGTTAAAAAAAAAACAACACACACACACACAGGCAGAGGGCACTTTTTAAGACGAGGCAAAAAAGGGCAGGGGCTCAAGCACCCATAGGGCCCTATGTGTGCACGTGCCTGCCCCTAACCCTGTCCCCACATCGCCACGGCAGCGATGAATGGGAGCGGATGGAAGTTCCGCTGTGTGTTTCCATCAGGACAGCAAACATGCACCCAGAAGTTTATTTACTTCAACAAGCCGACATGTTTGTAAAACTATTTCTAATTCAAACACAGGAATCCCAAGTTGCAGGTGCAGTTGGAGCTACCGTTTGTGTCATAAACACAGGAATATCAACTCTTGACTTGCTTCAAGTAAAAAAAAAAAACTTCTGGGTGCATGTTTGAGTCGCCACCTGACGCTGTCTGTGGCTTTGAGGGATGGAAACAGCCTAAGCCGTGGAACTTACATCCGCTCCCATTCATTGTCACTGTTTAAAGCTGAGAGCAGCATCAGTTCAATCCTCTGAGTCTCTTCCTTTCTTGACATAAGTGTTATAGTCAAAACCACCTACAGTAACCCGAATCAAGACCCAAGACCAAGACAGACCATTTTCAAGACCATCAGTGCCAGTGCTCATAATAATGGCGTGGCTTGATATTTACATTATCCCTCAGCTATAAAAAGAAAAGTTGATTTTAAGATCATGTTTAATTGAAACAAAGTTTGGATTGAACAAAGGTACACAGCACATAACCTGCTAAAGTCTCCCACTTTTAATACTGGATGGTAACACAAGCATACACTTTTGTAGAACAATTTGAATGATCTTAAAGTTATTGAATTACATAACCAAGGTGAGTACGTGACAGAGAGAGACATTTGCCGTTAAAAAAAATAATAAAAGATGTCACTGCAGCCGTGGAGACCAAGACCTTGAAAACACAACACAACAGTACAACATTACTTGATGATAGTTCACTGCTATTTGAAGCACAACTTGGTTAATATACTTTGAGGAGGTGTTCATTACAGAGCAGTTTAAAAGTGACTTGATTTCGTACTGTAGGTTAAATTACTCAAATAGTTAGAATAAAGTGTAACTTTATTTTTAAGACCACACATGGGTACATAAAATACAACAAATCACAAATGAAAACATTTAAGTCACATGTTGCGGCAATAATATTTTGAAAGATGGCGCTGTACCTCAGAATGAGATTGGACCTTTAAATCCAAGTAATCCTCCTTTTGTGTTGGTTCTCTGCTCTGCCCCTTTTCTTCTTTTCTATCGTTATTTTTCCATCTGCTACTTCCACAATGCCTCCTATCACGCTCACACTTCAGCTGCTCTTTATGCTCTCATCAATCCCGCTTACAGTTCTGCTCTCCTTTCACTTCAACCTTTTCTGCATATATCCATATCCTTCTTTCATTTCCATCGCCTCCCACTTTTTCTCTTTCGTTTGGCCCCTCATTTCTCTACATTCCACTTTATCCCCATCTCCCTCTTGCTTGTGTTTCTGTGTGTGTGTTTGTGTGTATGGCAGCAGGATGCTTGTGGTTATTTTTCAGGCAGCAGCCCAGAAGATTGGACTGTCATAATCTATGGTCCTGAGTTATAAGTGTTTCTAACCCAAACCTGGGGACAGGACCATTTTTCCTTTCTTCCTCTTCTCCTCCACCTCCCTTTCTCTCTCTTTCCCTCCCTCCCTTTTCGTCCCTCTTCTCACATCATCTTTCACTCTTCCTCCCATTCCTTGTCACCATGCGTTGCCATCCATTTTCTGCAGTGACCGCAATTCAAACTCCTGCCATTGATCACCCCCCGTGGGTTTACATCATCTCTGCTGCACTAAATTTGGACTTTACCTTTAGCGATGTTTCAGTGTTGGACTGCATGGCACATTCATGTGTGTTGAAATCATTAACCCCTTAGTGGCCTCCTCAGCTGTTTGGTGGAGCACGTTTTGAACTGATTGAATCAGTTTAGTTAAAGAATGTTGAGCTCAGACTCATTTCCAGGGTGGTTCAGTGGTCCAAGGCAAGGCAAGTTTATCTGTAAAGCCTGTTTTTACAACCAGTTTGTCTCAAAGGGCTTTTCACAGCATCATAACAACATCCTCTGGCCTTAGAGCCTCACATCCACTGAGGAAAAACTCCATAGAAAACCCTTACCAGAGAAAAACATCACGGTGAGTGACAGAGGAGGGATCCCTCACCTGGGAGATGGACAAGCAGACGTGCAATAGATGTTGTGTACAAAGGTAATTATTTATTTATTCAGTATGTGCTGACAATACAGTTAAATTGTCTGATGTGTTTATCATTTATTATCTTAACCCCAAACCATTTTTTGAACATCTGATATTATTATAGTTTTTCATTTCTTCTATTATTATAAACTTTTTCATGTTTTCAGTGAAGATCCTGGTTTGGTCAGTATTGATTATAATGAATTGTATACGTGAGAGAGGTCCAGCGCCCAGTAGGGCCCACAGAAAACCCCAGTAGTCTAATCTTTGTATGACTGATTTATTCTGCATAAGACCCTGACTACAGTAAGGCCCAAACCCAATGTTCACCCCACTCACAACCCTCATCCACTACCACTTCACCCTCGAAATGAAGCCACAAGGGGTAGAGAGCTTTGTAATCTTCCTTAGGAATTGGGACACCACTTCCTACGTCACTGCATGTGTCTCACCATAACTACAAACCCAGCAGCAACATGGAGTTAACGGTTTCGATTGTTGTTATTTTTTGTCACTCATCATGACAAATAAAAAATGCTGCCATGTTACATAACTTAATAAAATAAAATTAGTTAATTGATGTAAATGTGGTGATTTCTGTACGTACAGAGCCGCGAGGCAGCTGCTCTTCTGTCTGATTTTAAACAAACTAAATCCTACTGCCACAATTATTAGATTTCATCAATGAGACCAGCATCTCCTAAAAAGAATTTAACCAGACTGCGGTTAACCTCTAAAAACCTGCAGGTAAGTTAATTAATGAACGTTTCACTGCCTGGATCGACTATGGAGGGTATCTGTTAATTAACAAACATTTCACCCGCTGTTCCGAAACACCGATCCGACAGCTGACTGAGAGATGCTTTGGTTGGGCTTAGGCAATGAAGAAAGGAGTTGGTTAAGTTTAGTAAAACGATCAGGTAGAGGCTAGAGAGGCTAGAAGCAGAATGAACGTTAGGCCTTTATGTCATTAATATGAAGTATTTGCTTGTTTTGCAGTTTATTATGCACATGATCCGTTTGACTCCAAAAAGGAAATAAGTCCTGGTCATTTCCCCCAGCTCCAGAAAAAATAGAAAACCCCGCTGTTACGATGAATGGAAGTCTATTGTCGGAAAGGCGGGGCTTCGGAAAGGCGGGGTGTAACCGCCGAGCACGTCAGCAGACCAGCTGCTGCCTCTGTGATGTCCCGGTCATTGCTCCACTGATGGAGCTTCACTCCTCCGAAAAACATGGCAGCAAACGTCTAAACAGCCGTCATTTGGATAAACCGACCACACATTGGGGATCTAAACAGTTACTTTCTCGCATGAAAAAATATCAAAACCTAAAAAATAGTCACCTCGCCACTCCAGAATGTGCTCTTGTTGTCGCCGCCATTGTGTTAGTAACGTAACGTAACAAAAGGTCAGGGGGTAGGGGCCCACTTTAGTATTCTTTCAGGGGGCCCAGAATTCCTAGCAACGGCCCTGGTAATGACTCAGCAAAGACTGAAATGGAAGATTTTGGTGTGTGGATCTCCTTGTTTTGGGGAGGGTTTGTTTTTATCACCATTTTTGTTTCAAAGGCTGGATTTGTAGTTATTGGAATAGTTTAAATGTCAACAGGATTTTTGAATGAGTTTTTTCTTCCTGCTATCCTGCAGCTTTCACCTCAGCACCTCCGCCCTGCGTTCTGCAGCGCCAGACAGAACTGCAGAGCTGCTGCCATTAGCAAACAAGAAGAACAAGTAAAAGAACAGGAGCCCGGCAGCACGCTGCTGTGTGGAGTGTGGGAGGGAAACGGACCACACGAGGGAGTAAATCAATCAGAGTCAGAACCTGATGATGTTAACTACTTCACTCTCTTTTCACTCCTTTATTCCAGCCGACCTCCTGCATTCCCACTTTTTCTTTTTGTCCCCTAAATCCCCTTCATCACTACCTGCCACCTCCTCCCCACTCCACCTCACCCCGCACTCACAGTCCCCCTGCACCCCCACCCCCCCCAACATACACATGAGCAAAGCCAGAGAGCTTTCAACTCATTTAATGTGATCAGTTCATTAGAAAGATGAAGCGCATTCCCTCTAATGGGCACTTGAGCAGCAGCAACGGGGGAGCAGATTGCCTCCCTCACTTGCTAAATAATTAGACTTGGGGGAAAAAGGGAAGGGACACACAGAGTGGGAGAGAGAGAAGGGGGAGAGGTGTGAATGTGTGTGTGTGTGTGAGAGAGAGTGAGGGTGTAGAGGAAAGCAAAAACATGAGAAAACAATTTCTTCAGTCCAGTGGGATGTGATGAAGACGTAGAGATGGCATGGAGGCATCTGGTGTGTGTGTGTCTCTGTGAGTGTGTCAGAGCGTGTATGCAGCCCTGAAATTGCCCAAACACCGGGTAAGTGCATCATTTCAAACTCCTCCATTCAATCGAGTGAATCAAGGTCATTCTCCACTCCAAAAAGAGAAGGTGAAAAAAAAGAAAAGAAAAAGGAAAGGAACTTCAAAAAGGAACTGGTTGGAACCAGTAGGGTGAATTCCAGCCCCCCCCACCCCCTCGCCCTTGGTCCTAACCCTTCGTTTTGTCATTCACGTGAAGTGGTAGGGATGTCCCAATACTCATTCAGACGAGGGTTAGGGGGAAGTGGTAGGGCTATCTAGGGCCTTAAAACAGAGATTTTTCAGGGCATAGGCACACTACAAACCGAGGGCTATGACAAGTTTCCCAGAATGCATCTTGCAGCAACCGACAGCTGTTTTATTTCTCACTGTAGCGCTGTTATTATGCTATTTTGTTAAATTTTAATACTTTTTCATGCGAGAAAGTAACTGTTTCGATCCGAATGTGCTGTTTAGATGTTTCCTCCCATGTTTTAAGGAGAAGTGAAGCTCCACCTGTGGAGCAGATCAACAGCTCATCACGGAGACACCACCTGGCCGGAGAGCTGGTCAGCCGGCCAACCTCCGTCGTCATCCCGGGGGAGAAGACTATCGCTAATTAACTTACCCGCAGGTTTTTAAAGGAGTCATCACCCGGAAATCGCAATTTCTCTTGTTAAAACATGCATATTGGTGTTTGACCTCAGTTGAAACTTGCCTGAAAAGCTAAATGTCCTTGCTCTGTGCTTTGGTTAGGTTTAGGCAATGTACAGGAATTTAGTACAAATTAGGTGTGCCTTCCTAAAATCATTGTTAATTCTGCTCCCGGTGACCTCACCGTGATCCACCGCATCAAAGACAGATGCTCTAACCACTCCGCTACCAACGCATTGACTTTTGTGCATCCTGTTAAACTTTTTTTCAGGTTCAGAATGGCACCCTTTTTTTCCGGTTCTGTCCTTCCTTTTCCCATAATCAACGCGCGCCTCATTACATATTATACAATGCACATCCGGACCAGTCAAATGGCACCCTGGAACCCTCCCAATGTGATGTTTAAGTTTGGTCCGATGTTTTTGGGTCAGAACAAGCTCAATGTTTGATTAAAATTTTTATTTTTTTGGAATAAGTTTTACCGGAGAGCTGATCCAAAGCAATCCGTTGTCACCCCGGGGGAGAAGGATACGTAAAAACCAGCAGGACTTTTAAAGGTTTACCGCCGGGTTACATTCTTTTTAGGAGATAAATGCTGGTCTCGTTGATGAAATGTAACAATTGTGGCAGTCGCTTTGTTTGTTTGAATTAAAAGTGAAGCTTCATGTGTGTATTGGACAGAGAAGCAGCGTTTTAATTTTATTTACATTTTATTTTATTACGTTAACATGGTTTTGAATACAGGATTTGTGGCAAAAGCTCATCACGTCTGCTTATGTGAAAGCCAGCAGAGACACTGATGACGTATGTGACTGTTGAAGTGGTGTCCCAATTCAAAGGGGTTGACTTTCTACCCCTACCCCTTGTAGCTCCGTTTCAAGGGCAAGGGTTAAGGGCTAGGGATGAAAAATAGAATTGGAATTGTGCATTTCTCTCCTATCCTGCTACAGTATTCCAACAAGGGCCTTTTTCTCTGTCTTCATTATTGAGTGGGGAGTTTAAAGCCCTTTTACCTGTTTGTCATTATTTACAAAAGTGGGAGCTCCGTCTGTGCCAGGAGATTGACAGAACAGGCGTTTGTCAGACCTCAGGCGGGGAGGAAGGGGGGGAGGGTTTGTCAAAATTAAGGATTCATTATTTGGGAGTTTATTCTGGCTCCTCGTCTCGAGGGAGATAGCCATAAAGCCGGAGCAATAATCGGGGGAACAAAACTGCTTTTCTCAGAAGACTCTGAGCCGGAAATCGCATTGTTGGAAGAGCCAACGCATAAACACGCACACACATTTCCTCACAGTTTCTTTGTCTCCCTCAGTCTCGTCTGTCAAACACAGATTGATAGCAACAACAGCGTGAGGAACAGCAGAACTCCACTGCACTTGGACATTTAAAGCCCATACCCCCAATTAAACCCTGTCAATGTGACATGACTTGTGAGGGTCCAAATCCTCCTCAACACCACCAACAGAACCAAAAAAGCCCTTATCTTCCACAGATCAGAACAAGCTGGTGACTGGTGTTAACTGTGTTACTGAGCTTCTATGCAGATGGATTCAAAGAACCTGAGTCATAGACGTCGGAGAAGTGGAGAAGGAGCTGAGAGAATCATGAAGTCTGCAAATGGGAAACTAGGAAAGTGTTTTTATTTTTTATTTTTTTAGACTCGTACATTCTCTGCTCAGTAGGACGCGGAGATTTTATCAGATAATCTAAAGCACTAATCCCTCCACCTTCATAACAAAAGTGCATTGTGCTTGAAAAAAATCCTGCTGGCTGCGACTTATCGAGACAATAAAGAGGTGCTGTAGATCCAAAAGTGAGGGTGGTCACAAATACAAGAAGGCAAGGAATGAAAGGATAAGGAAGAAGGGAAAAAAAACTGATTTATGAAAGGTTAGGAGAGGTTTATGAGATTTGGGAGCCACATTTGTTGGTAGAGAGAATATGATTTGCTTTATCAGTAGCAAACAAGATGTTATTTATGAAGTAAGGTGTTGTTTTGCTTTGTTATGAAGGTAAGGAGAAACATAGATGAGGACTGCTCTCATTGGCTCTGGCCTCTGCTCTGTCGCAGTCCAAGGTCGGTGCTCAGTCCTGCTTTTAATTTAAAAAGCAAAGATGCTGAAGTGTTGCCAGACATATGAAATGTGTTTACAAGTGTTTTTATCATGCATCGTCACATGTGTGAATGTGCAGTATGCTCGAGTGTGTGTTTGTATGGGCAGTTATTGTGTAATTATAGTAATAGTGTCAGGGTTTATAAGAAACCGGACCCAAATGCCGACACTGATTTATTACTCATGGGAAAAACAAAATGCAGGAACACAATAAGCACGCAGGAACACCAAGGCCACATGGAGCACCAACACAGAGGAGGAACACAGGGCACAAACGGAGCCAATCCAACAAAGAGCAAAGGTTAAGTACATGAGAAGAGAGACATGAGGTAATCACAGGAGGGGAGACATGGTACTACGTAAAATAAAACAACACATGAACAAAGGAACAGGAGACAGGAGAAATCATGGCAAATAGAATTCATTATTAAACATTATAGCTGTCCGTAAAGAATGAATTGAACTACAGGTGTAACTCACTACTATCCACCCTTAAAGGGATACACCAACATTTTTTTGTGTGTGTCTTGCCTCACTCCTGAGTCCATGATAGACACCATCCTTTCGACTGTGTGTGCAGTAACAAGGGAGATAGAGCCGTATCGCCGTAATTAGCTTAGCTCAAACACTGGAGGTGTATGGGTAGTGTTAGCCTGCCTCCTACCTGAGCCATTTTTAGGTGAGAAAGTATCCGTTTAGATCAGCAGTGTGTTGTTAATTTGTCTAAATACCAGCTGTTTACAATTTTGTTCAGGCAAATTTGGCGCTACTCAAGCTAGCTGTTGTGACCAACGCACTTCTGGTTACTTTCATACATACAGAAGTGCTTTTACTTTGAAATAGGAAGCTAACCTACCCTCCATGTAGCTAGCTTGAACTAAAATAAACTGTCTTTGCTTGAACCCTCTGTTTTGCCCGATCTCGTCCCGTTACCGGCATTTGACCTCTCAAGATGCCTTACCGTTGAGTTTTGTCAGCTCTGAGACCAAGATCGGTCCATTTAGAGTTGAAGAGCGTCTCTGATGATCTTTAGGTGGAGGCAGGCTACCATTACCCATACACTTCCAGTGTTTGAGCTAAGCTAATTACGGGTGATACGGCTCTATCTCCCTTGTTACTGCACGCACAGTGGAAAGGATGGTGTCTATCTGCTGGTCATGGACTCAGGAGTGAGGCAAGACACAATAAAAAATGTTGGCCTATTCCTTTAAAGCTATGGTATCAAACCACTAAACATTACAGGCATACATTGCATGCGTCCACTGCATTACTGCTGCATTTTTGAAAGTGGTGTTTGGCACTGTGAGCATCCTCGTGTGCATCCAAGTAAAAGAGATGTGATCCCTCCTCTCAAACTGCTGACATCAACGTCTACTCTCTCTCTCCCTCTCTCTCCATGAAATTCCTTTTTTTTCAGTGGCTCTTGTCTAGCAAATAACAAAACCAGTCCTGCTTGTGTAGTAGACATGTCCACTCTCTCCTTGATTACTTCACTCTGCCAGGAAGCCTCACCAGGTAAACTGTCAGTCACAGCTCGAATGAGAAAAAAAAAAAAGCTGCCAACCCCAATGGTACCATAATATTGAAAGTGGCAGAAAATAAAGTGGAACAAAAGTGGTTTGAAAAGGGCCTAAAGGGCCTAAGGAACAGAGGTGCTTGTCATTTAGTCTGCGTGTATGTAAGAGTGGATGTGTGGAGTGTTTGAAGTCACAGAAATAGAAAATGCTGACCTCTGCGCTCATTACTGTGCTTTGTCTCCTGGATCAAGCCGAGCTCACACAGTGTTTCCACACAGTGCTCTGTTTGGTACCGTGTCCTCCTGAAGAACATGCTGACAGATGGGAAAGTATGGGGACTACTTTTCCATCCAAAATATAACACGAGTGCAAAAAAGGTTGACAGCAGCATGACATTGCAGATACAATAATATAGATGTTTTTGAGAGAGAAGTGCAGCTTGTGTACACTGCCTTTAAAACTGAACTAATTACTGTGATTGTGTTAACTAATGCTGTCTTTTTGTCACAGTGTGTTCCCAGTTATTTTAAAGGGATGGTTCACCCAGAATTGAAATTTCACTCATTATCTACTCACCCTCATGTCGACTAAGGGCTTGGAGAAGTTTCAGAGTTATCCGTGGTTTCTCTGAGTTACAGACAAACAAGCTTGAAATATAGAATTTTTATAGACTTTCTTTAATTTTTTTCGTGACAATTTGGCATTTCAGGGCTTCAATACAAGACAGACATTACATACGAACAGTATGGAGGTATGTTTTTTGGTGTGTCTTTTTGTTACGAAGACAGTTAGTAATAGTATTTGTATTTGCAACCATTATATGGACATGCACTGCAGACCCCCTGTAACTCAGAGAAGCCACGGAGGACTCTGAAACTTCTCCCAGCCCTTAGTCCACATGAGGGTGAGTAGATAATGAGTGAAATTTCAATTTTGTGTGAACTATCCCTTTAAATTGTCATTATTCAGCCTCTCTATAAGAAACTTAAACTGGCTCTTCTGCCCCCCCTCACTAGCCTCGTAAACCAGCCTCCCCCGGAAATGCATTTCATTTCATTTCTCAGGGGGAGTCTGGCCTCATCCCCGTTGAAACCGTTTCGCCAGAAATCGGCCGTCTACCGAGCCAATCAGCGTAGCCGCTGTGATTGACACAGCACGTTGGCCAATCAGGGCCTGAAAACATCACTACATGAACTGGACTCACCTACAACAAACATGGCGGAGCGTCAAACAGCGGCGTAAAAACAGCAGTAAGGGAAGTTCTAAATGAAATACCATCAATTACAGAACTTTAACACTAGAACCGCCGTGAGGTCATTTTGACCTCTCTCGCTTCTTAAAATGCACGTAACTCTGTTTGCGTAAAAACCCTAGGTCTCCCAGTTGGTGACTTTTCCTAAAAGTGTGTTCTACATCATCTTATGCGTTTTCGTGATTCTGATATAAAAGAAAGCGAAGAAAAGAGTGATTTTACCTAGAACCGCCAAGAGGTCATTTTGACCTCCATTCACTCTAATGCAAAAATGGTAAATGGACTGCATTTAATGTAGCCATATATATTATAAACCCAGCCAGACACACAGTTCAAAATACTTTATGGTAATACTTGACATTCATATACACACACATACTTTACCAAAAATAACAATAGTGGTTGCTAGGCAACCAATATAGATGACTCTTTATTTTTCTACTGTTCGAATAGTGTGTGTATATAAACATGTATAAAATTGATTTTCCAATCATTGCAATCTGGGCTAAATAATGTCCATTTAGTCACTCAGTTTGCCAGTTAGTTAGTTATTTAGTTAGTTAGTCATTTTGACCTCATCCCACAACACAACACGAGTTCAGATACTAGAAAGTTGTCAAACAGTTCAAACAGGTCAAACAGATAAAAAACTAATATTACTCATAAACATTGAACATAACAATGACAATCCCTTGCTCTCATGAGAAATGGACATGAATTCAAAAATTTGAAACAATTTTGAAAATTTTTACATACACACACTGTTCGAAAATAGAAAAATAAAGAGTCGTCTATATTGGTTGCCTAGCAACCACTTTTGTTATTTTTTGTAAAATATGTGTATGTATATGAATGTGAAGCATTACTATAAAGTGTTTTGAACTGTGTGTCTGGCTGGGTTTATAATATATATGGCAACATAAATGCAGTCCATTTAATTTTTGCATTTTTAATGGATCAAAATGACCTTTTTCTAGGTATGATGGAATGTTGGCTGTTCTAGTGTTAACTAGAGCAAGAGTCGCGCTTGTTGAGTTTCTTGGAGGAAAAGACGTTATCAATATTTATCATTTGGAACAACGTGCTGTGTCAATCAAAACGTTGGCAATCAGGGACTGATTGGCTCGGTAGGCGGAGTGTTTCGGCGAAACGGTTACAACGGAGATGAGGCCAGACTCCCCCTGTGAAATGAAATGAAATGCATTTCCGGGGGAGGCTGGTTTACGAGGCTACTCCCTCTCGGGGGCACTTGTTGAATTGTTGAAAAACACGTGCTAAAGTGCGCCCTCTTCAGTGGCGAGGATGCGCTGTACGTGCCCTTTTTTTTCTTTTCGCCCCTGCCCTTCAAAAAGTTGTAATGTGTTTGCGCTGTCACTCATGCTCACGCTTCATGCCACCCCACCCTAAGTCATTGCCCCACTTGGGCCACCCGTATCAAAAATGCCTGGACACACCCCTGGCTTGTACCTGTAATGGCTGTTCTTTCCATTGCCAGGTACAAGCTGGATTGCAACAGGTGCACCAAGCTTGCAGCCTTTAATGCAAACTTGATAAAGTTGTAATGCAGTATACCAACGTGTTTATGGCTTTGTTTTTCCAAGTGGCCAAAAATAATTGGGGCTACTTCGCTAAATAATATTGTATAGAGTTGGGTCTTCTGTATGTAAAGTGCCCTGAGATAACTAGTTAGAAATTGACTTGACTTGACAACTTCACACTAAAATTTGCCTTTGACACCTGTCAGGTCCTGCACAGGTCCTGTGAGTGGGATTTGACACTGAGTAGTAACAGAAAAGACAATGTGGCAGACAGAATGCTGTGGGGTTGTCTTATCTTTCAACCAAGTAAAAGCTCATGCCATATGCTATTACATCTTATAATAACAATAGACTATAATCCTATCATAACTCTACACCTAAGGACTTTAGTATATTAATATATTTATATTACAAAAAAGAAAAAAGTTACATTTTTATATTGCCTTTTCATTGAGAATTTAGAAAAGTTTAACAGTACAAAGTGCAGTTTTCTATCATTTTCGAACAAAGTTAGAAAAACTTCACTTGATAGATTATGTGTGGCGGTAAACTACCTACCCTTAATTTTACACAGCTGTTGAGGATGCACGTACAGGTATACTGTATGTGTGTCTTCTCAATGCGCAAGTGTGCATGTGTGTGTTTAAAAGGCATGGAAACCAGCCAATTGAGTCACAGTGTTAAAAGCTTGTACACATTTGGCAGGTGGTGCTGGCAGGTAATCCAGTCGAGTGAAGCATGGACTGCATGCCAGAAACAGATTTGCTTTGAACAAAAAGGTGAATAGGGAAGGAGAAAGAGAGAGAAGAGGTGACAACAGGAGTGTTTGTCTAAGCCATTATGTTAATCTGCATACAACACTATGACATGTTAAAGGGGTAGTTCACCCAAAATTCAAATTTCACTCATTATCTACTCACCCTCATGTCGATCAAAGGGTGTGAACATTTTCATTTTACATTCCTTTAACATGATTTTATTCACATGGCATTACTCCTGGTAAACAAGGTATTATTACATTATACTGTTATCAACATATAAGATCAAGATTCTTCAGCCATAGCTCTGTAAATCATCATGGTGAACAAGATCGTTTCACTTCTAAATTGTGATGACGGCTGTGGAGGCCAAGTCAAATTAACGAGGACCAAGGCCTTCACTGCTGTAATCAGTCATTTAAAAGTGCCAGTCAAACTTTCTTCTCCGACATCATCAGCAGAAACATGAATAATGTATGCACATTTTATGGCCACAGTTGATAGGCTAACCAAACCCCCAGCACAAACACCCCCTGAACTTCTTTCAACTGAGTTTGCATCCGTGTTTTGGGATAAAATAAAATAGAACAAACTGACACTTTTTTCTTCCACATCAAAGTACAGTATGTTGTTGTTGTGAATGACCGTGTTCAAGGTCATTCACCACCACAACATCCACAGTTTATGTCTGCTTGTTGTCTGACTTCCTGCAAATGATTAAAGGGATAGTATCATTTTTTTAAAGTGGGGTTGTATGATCTCCAAATAGCCCCTAAGTACTTTAATTGCAGTAGAAGACTCTCTGCACTCCTCCAGCCCAAAGCCCTGCCCAGAGATTTACAACATACAGTGTTGTGAATGGACCCAAAGAAACGGCCTATTTTTGCGGCCTAACCAATTCACGTATCCCTCCGCTCAGGGTTAGCGCCCGCCGATCAGCAGTTGGTTAGTTCCAAATAAAAACTGTGTTTTTCCTGCACTTTGAGGGACTGGAAAAAATTATATTATAGTGAACGATGGAACTGTGTATTTTTTTCAGGTAAAACCTCTTTTAGGCCGTGAAAATAGGCCGTTTCTTTGGGTCTGTTCACAACAATGTATGTTGTAAATCTCTGGGCAGGGCTTTATTGGGTAGGCTAGATACCCTTGTATTAACAACAACTGGTGTAGGACAATTGAAATCGTTGTCTACCAGCAGCTTAACATTTTTGTAGTTTTAAATTGTCAATAGTCCCAGCATCTAATGAAGCTGCATTTCACTGTCATAATTTCACTCTACAGGATATCAGTGCTGTTTGTGAGTGTACATAACACTGACAGACTGGAAAACTGTGTTGCACAAGCAAGACAGCATGACACGTGGAGTACATCAGCATTCAATTCTTGGACCTCTCTGTTTTCCACCAGGCATCTAAATACAAGGCCGTGACTTGCACTACACAGGAATACATTAAGTTAAGTGCTCTAACAGTGGTGGCTTACATTTCTTTTATATGCTGATAAATACCAAGATATAATCCAGACATGGCGCATGGTAGTTACACAAAGCAGAGTGAGAGACTGACTCAAAGATCTTTTCTTTAAGTCGATGTCCACAGTGTCTGTTGAAGAAAATGGAGGTAATTATGTTGAAGCCTCTTCAAACTTTGCAAGTTTAGAGATTTATTCTGACACTGAACATGAATTGCAAGAACTCCGTCAAGAAAAGAAAGAAGAAGAAAGTTGAAAAAACCAAAGCAAGAAAGCAAGGTTAAGTCCATAATTTTGTATTTAGGGCCTTAAAATAATTTATAATAAACTGAATTTTCTTCCTTATTCTTCAATGTTAGCTTCTTTCATGACTTCTGAATAAAACAGACCTTGCATTGAGGCGATGCCAATGTGCCACCATGCCACGTTTTCATTAGTTTAGTGCAGTGTTTTTTGGAGACTTTTACAGATGGGCACACAGAGCTGGAGAATAGAAAACACAGCGTGCCATAATCAGGCAAGGGTTTTGTTAACATCAGTGAGCCTTTCCAAAAGGATTTCTTAACAGTGTTTTGCAGTCTGGCTGCACAATTAGACTGAGAAATACTGTTGGAAATTCAGCCCTGGTCTTATCCACAGGGACTGAGCTAGCCCTAATGGCAGGCCAAGAGAGAAGGCTGGTGAAGAGACTGACGGGCTGTCAAAAACTTTGCACATGGATTGTGGAAGTTGCAAAATACACAACTTGTTCTGTCTCATGATCTCATGCCGCTGGTCTTTCTTGTGCTGAAAGTCTCTGTCCTGCATTTTGCTTTTCCTTTCTGCAAATGCATTAGAAATTGATAGTTAACACATCAAATGTGCAGCACAGATGAAAAAAATGAAAATCAAATATCTCACTCTTGTGGTCATATATTGACTAACAATAACCCACTCCCTCGGCGTGCCATCTGTTACTGCAGATCTTGCACAGACCCCTAAGTAAAAGATATTAATATGATGACCACCAAATAGCAGAGCTGAGATTTAAAAAAAAGGCTTGGTTTTTGTGTTAACTGTAATAAAAATTGAATTGATATCTCTGTGAATGTTTTTTCCTTGTAAGACGACTTATTAAAAGCTATTCCAAAACACACTCATCATTACAGTTGTTGTCAGTGTAATTTGCTCGTTTACTTTCATTTGCAGCTATGTCTTAACATTTAGGAAAATATTGTTCTCTTTAAGTGATTTCAACATTAAAACATCCAACAATTGCCTTTCGATCTCACCTTGAAGAGTAACAGCCACGCCCATAGAAATGCCAAATATTAAAGATCCCATATTATACTCTTTTTGCTCAATTTCACTCAGCTGTCAGACGTCCAACTAAACTGTATTGGAAATGTATTGCCCCAAACTGATCTGTGGTCCTGATAAACTGATAAAACAAGCCTTATGTAAACAAGTGTTCCGTCAGCAAGAGGCAAAACAATACACGTGACAATATGTTGTCATGGCGATGTGGTATTATTGACCTGACCCACGTTTTACCGGCTTTCTCTGGACTTCTGTGACTAAAATGACATCTGGTTTGTTACTGATGGCTGTTTTTCCGACTGCACCTGAATGCAGCATTCACGTGCAGTCCTCACTGCGTTACCGCGGTGACTTTTCACAGACGCCACCTGGACCTGAGCCGACAGCTCCGGTGTCTCCGCTGAGTTTCCGTGGTTTCCTACCGTCACGCTGCCACTGAAGGTAAAAACATGGAGACAGGACATGGCAGCCAGCAGCGAGCTGACCGTCTCCATGGAGATATGAATGATATGAACTGAAAGGAACACTTCACTTTGTTGATGGAGGGATTACTGATTCATGAAAAACAGACTTTTGAACCAAATAATCGATTTTCGTGAATAGATAATAGGAAAACTTACACACTGCACCTTTAAGTAACATGGTTCCTGTACATGGCAAAGATTATTACCACTTTATGACTTCACATTGGTCGGTCTTTCATCAATTTAGCTCAGGAGTTTGTTGCTGGTCACTGTAGCCATAGAAATACAGGTGGTAGGCGTTTTCTGGCGCTGAGGGGCCGGCCTCACTCCGTCACCGTGGTGACATCACCACAGGAGCTGAGTCTGAACAGCCTGTATGAGCAGCGTTTTACCAGTCGCTGGGCTGCAGAGTCCATGCAGGACCCGTTTGCTTTCCTCATTCTAGGAGTTTGTACTGTAGGCTCAGGGAGGATCACTTTATGTATGGACAACTGTTTTTCAGAATATGGGACCTTTAAATGCTACGACATGCTGACCTCTGAGATGGAAGGAAAGACATGGTTTCTACTTCAGTATTGATACAATTGATGGTCGAACACTCCACTGACTGGAAGATACCTTTATCTGACACGATGAGTGGCTGAAAGTCTCTTGTTTTTTTAATATGATTCAGAATCCCTGTCTTCCTTTTCCTTTTGGACCTGGCAGAAGAACCACTAGTGGAAACACTGTGAATTCTGGGCCTTCCCAGCTAGCAGGGAACGTTCCCACAACTTTGGCTAACATTCCCTACAAGTTCTGTTTGTGTTTTAAAGAAAACATTTTCATCTAATGTTTAAAGAACATTATAATGATGTTTATTATTTCAAACAATGTTCCTGTATTGTTAAATGTTAACAAAGATAGAACGTTTTAGATGAAACATTCTAAGGATGTTTTGGGGATGTTGGTGAGGTAAACAATTATAGAATGCTCCTCTATAAAACATTATCTAAATGTTCCATAATAACAAAGGATAAACATTATCAGAAAAACATTTTTAAAACATTTTCAGGATGTTATTAAGGCCTCTGATTGCAATATGTTATTTTAAAAACATTCATACAACGTTATACAATAACAAAGAAGGAACATTCTTAAAGCAATATTTCAAAAATGTTGTCAGGATGTTATCGATACTTCAGATTACACAATGTTTTTTTGGAAAACATTTCTGCAATGTGATATGTTAACAAATGTAGAACATTTGTCTAAACATGTTTAGGATGTTCTAGGGATGTTGTTGAGTTAATGGATTATTGAATATTCTTCTAGAGAACATTTCCCTGATGTTAGAGGAAAACCACAAAGGAACATTCTCAAAGCAACATCCAGAAAACGTTTTCATTATGTTATTAAGGCCTGATTGCAATATGTTATTTTAAAAACATGCTTACAACGTTATACAATAACAAAGAAGGAACATTCTTAAAGCAATATCTCAAAAATGTTTTCAGGATGTTATCAATACTTCAGATTACACAATGTTTTTTTCCAAAACATTTCTGCAATGTGATATGTTAACAAATGTAGAACATTTGTCTAAACATGTTTAGGATGTTCTAGGGATGTTGTTGAGTTAATGGATTATTGAATATTCTTCTAGAGAACATTTCCCTGATGTTAGAGGAAAACCACAAAGGAACATTCTCAAAGCAACATCCAGAAAACGTTTTCAGTATGTTATTAAGGCCTCTGATTGCAATATGTTATTTTAAAAACATTCTTACAACATTATACAATAACAAAGAAGGAACATTCTTAAAGTAATATTTCAAAAATGTTTTCAGGATGTTATTGATACTTCAGATTACACAATGTTTTTTTCCAAAACATTTCTGCAATGTGATATGTTAACAAATGTAGAACATTTGTCTAAACATGTTTAGGATGTTCTGGGGATGTTGTTGAGTTAATGGATTATTGAATATTCTTCTAGAGAACATTTCCCTGATGTTAGAGGAAAACCACAAAGGAACATTCTCAAAGCAACATCCAGAAAACATTTAAATTATGTTATTAAGGCCTCAGATTATATTATGTTATTTATAAAACATTCTTACAAGGTTATATGATGATAAACGAAGAATATGCACAAAGCAATATTTGGAAAATGTTTTCAGGATGTTATTGATGCCTCAGATCACAAATAGCATGTTTGTGTAATGTCATTTATAAACAAAGGAAGAACGTTTTACCTATAGCACTCTGAGGATATTTTAGGGACAATGTTTAGGTAACAGATTGCAAAACGTTATTAATAAAATATTCCCACGATGTTAAATTATATCACATGAAGGACATTTTCAAAGTAATATTTGGAAAATGTTGTCAGGATGTTATTGATACTTCAGATTACACAATGTTCTTTTCCAAAACATTTCTGTAATGTGATATGTTAACAAATGTAGAACATTTGTCTAAACATGTTTAGGATGTTCTGGGGATGTTGTTGAGTTAATGGATTATTGAATATTCTTCTAGAGAACATTTCCCTGATGTTAGAGGAAAACCACAAAGGAACATTCTCAAAGCAACATCCAGAAAACATTTAAATTATGTTATTAAGGCCTCAGATTATATTATGTTATTTATAAAACATTCTTACAAGGTTATATGATGATAAACGAAGAATATGCACAAAGCAATATTTGGAAAATGTTTTCAGGATGTTATTGATGCCTCAGATCACAAATAGCATGTTTGTGTAATGTCATTTATAAACAAAGGAAGAACGTTTTACCTATAGCACTCTGAGGATATTTTAGGGACAATGTTTAGGTAACAGATTACAAAACGTTATCAATAAAATATTCCCACGATGTTAAATGATATCACATGAAGGACATTTTCAAAGTAATATTTGGAAAATGTTGTCAGGATGTTATTGATACTTCAGATTACACAATGTTCTTTTCCAAAACATTTCTGTAATGTGATATGTTAACAAATGTAGAACATTTGTCTAAACATGTTTAGGATGTTCTGGGGATGTTGTTGAGTTAATGGATTATTGAATATTCTTCTAGAGAACATTTCCCTGATGTTAGAGGAAAACCACAAAGGAACATTCTCAAAGCAACATCCAGAAAACATTTAAATTATGTTATTAAGGCCTCAGATTATATTATGTTATTTATAAAACATTCTTACAAGGTTATATGATGATAAACGAAGAATATGCACAAAGCAATATTTGGAAAATGTTTTCAGGATGTTATTGATGCCTCAGATCACAAATAGCATGTTTGTGTAATGTCATTTATAAACAAAGGAAGAACGTTTTACCTATAGCACTCTGAGGATATTTTAGGGACAATGTTTAGGTAACAGATTACAAAACGTTATCAATAAAATATTCCCACGATGTTAAATGATATCACATGAAGGACATTTTCAAAGTAATATTTGGAAAATGTTGTCAGGATGTTATTGATACTTCAGATTACACAATGTTCTTTTCCAAAACATTTCTGTAATGTGATATGTTAACAAACGTAGAACATTTGTCTAAAACATGCTTAGGATGTTCTGGGGATGTTGTTGAGTTAATTGATTATTGAATGTTCTTCTAGAGAACATTTCCCTGATGTAACAGGAAAACCAGAAAGGAACATTCTCAAAGCAACATCCAGAAAACGTTTTCATTATGTTATTAAGGCCTCAGATTATATTATGTTATTTATAAAACATTCTTACAATGTTATATTATGATAAATGAAGAATATGCACAAAGCAATATTTTGAAAATGTTTGCCGGATGTTATTGATGCCTCAGATCACAAAATGTTTTTTTGTTTTTTTTTACCAAATGTTCCTTTAATGTTTTATGTAATCAAAGGAAGAATGTTTTGCATGTAACATTATGAGAATATTTTAGGGACAACGTTTAGGTAACAGATTACAGCATGTTATTAATACAATGTTCCCTCAATGTTAAATAATATCACATTATGAACATTTTCTAAGTAATATTTGGAAAATGTTTTCATGATGTTATTGATAATTCAGATTATGCAGTGTTCTTTTCCAAAACGTTTTTGTAATGTGATATGTTAACAAACGTAGAATATTTGTCTAAAACATGCTTAGGGTGTCCTGGGGATGTTTTTGAGTTAATGGATTATTGGATGTTATTCTATAAAACATTTCCATGATGTTAGAGGAAAACAACAGAGGAACATTCTCAAAGCAACATTCAGAACAGGTTTTCAGTATGTTAACAAGGCCTCGATTACATTATAGCCTTTTTTTTATATATATAAACAATCCTGCTCTATCACAATGATTGATGATGACTAGAGGACTGCTCAGTCAGTCATCAGCTAATAATTATTTTTTACTTATCAATACTTTACTCATCAATTATAAGGAAATATGCACTATTCATCTTCTCTCACGATATCAATAGGCTCGTTTTGTATGACACTGATTACAGTATGGGGCAAAAGTTATTTTTCACATAGGCTACTTTAGAAAGTGTTCAAATCAGCAGCAGCTGAATTTTATGATATCTGTGATATGAAGTTTGATATGAGAAAAATCAGTAATTATCATGGGAACATGAGAAACCTGACAGAGATGGGCAGGCAATTATTTATCCATTTATCCATATTTTAAAAACATGTTCAGGATGCTATAAAACCTCTGATTGCAGTATGTTATTTTTAAAAAAACATTCTTACAAAGTTCTATTATAATAAGGAAGGGACATTCTTAAAGCAATATCTAAAAAATGTTATTGGAAAACATCAGAGGAACATTCTCAAAGCAAAATTCAGAAAACGTTTTCAGTATGTTATTAAGGCCTCAGATTATATCATGTTATTTATAAAACATTCTCACGATGTTATATGATGACAAATGAATAATATGCACAAAGCAATATGTTGAAAATGTTTTCAGGATGTTATTGATGCCTCAGATCGTAAAATGTTTTTTTTACAGTATGTTTCTTTAACGTAATATGTAAACAAAGGAAGAATGTTTTTCCTGTAACATTATGAGGATATTTTAGGAACAATGTTTAGGTAACAGATTACAGAATGTTATTTATAAAATGTTCCCACCATGTTAAGTGTTGTCACATGAAGAACATTTTTACAGTAATATTTGGAAAATATTTTCAGGATGTTATTGGTACCTCAGATTACCCAATGTTATTTTCCAAAACATTTTTAGGGTGTGATCTAATAACAAAGAAAGAACATTTGTCTAAAACATGCTTAGGATATTTTGAAGTTGTTTTTGAGTTTATGATTATTGAATATTCTTCTCAAAAACATTTCCATTATATTAAAGGAAAACATCAGAGGAACATTCTCAAAGCAAAATTCAGAAAACGTTTTCAGTATGTTATTAAGGCCTCAGATTATATCGTGTTATTTATAAAACATTCTCACGATGTTATATGATGACAAGTGAAGAATATGCACAAAGCAATATGTTGAAAATGTTTTCAGGATGTTATTGATGCCTCAGATCATAAAATGTTTTTTTACAGTATGTTTCTTTAACGTGATATGTAAACAAAGGAAGAATGTTTTTCCTGTAACATTATGAGGATATTTTAGGAACAATGTTTAGGTAACAGATTACAGAATGTTATTTATAAAATGTTCCCACCATGTTAAGTGTTGTCACATGAAGAACATTTTTACAGTAATATTTGGACAATGTTTTGAGGATTGATACTTCAGACTACGTAATGTCATTTTCCAAAACATTTCTGTAATCTGATACGTTAACAAATGTAGAACATTTGTCTAAAACATTCTTAGGATGTTCTGGGGATGTTGATGGATCATTGAATATTATAGCCTACTAGAAAACATTTTCATGATGTTACAGGAAAACTGCAAAGGAACATTCACAAAGCAACATTCAGAAAACATTTTCAGTAGCCTATGTCATTAAGGACTCAGATTATATTGTGTTACATACAAAACATTCTTACAATGTTATGTGGTGATAAATGAAGAATACGCATAAAGCAATATTTTGACAATGTTTTAAAGATGCTATTTATCGTTTTAAGTCACGTGACCTACTGCAGCGCCACTGAGCTCCACAGTCCAAGCTCAGTCTCCCTGCTCCTCTCACCCACACACCAGTGCCCTGTGCTGGACTGCACGGTTGACCAGCCTCCCTTGAACTCTGGAGCTATACGCACCGCTGTTGGCGGTGGCGACAACAACGAGACTGGTGTCGGCTGCGACAGTAACGCAAACGCCGCTACCGAACATGGCGACAGCACCGACAATAAATGAATGTAGGCTACTTTCTTGGAAAGAGCAGAACAGACAGTTGCTCATCTTAACCAGAGGACCAGTAGGCTACTAACACAGTTGCAGCTGTGTCACTTTTTCAACATGACTGGCTTTGTCATAGTGTGCAGGGTTTTGTGGAGTGTAGTCTGGCTCTCGTAGATAGAAGAACGGGCTGCTGTGTAGTTCTTACTCACAGAAGCACATTCGCCACAGTACACTGCAGTTTGAAAATCGCTGGTAATATGTTTTGTATTTTTGAGAATTTGTGACAAATCTGCTGATGGAAGCTCAAGACAGCCGTAACCAGTCGCTATGGTAACCAGTTAAATCAGAGACCACCGGTAACGCTGGTAGGTGTGTGTTTCTTTAGCTGGTCCTAAAGGTCCTAAACCAGTGGGTAGCGGAGAAGTGGATTGTTTTGCCCTCCAAGGGGGCGTTCCGTTGGGAGCGTGACGTCACATGAGAACTATCAGACCACAAAATGTTTTTTACAGAATGTTTTTTAATGTAATATGTAAACATAGGAAGAATATTTGTAACATTCTGAGGATATTTTGGGAACAAATAATATTTAGGTAACAGATTACACAATGTTATTTACAGCATGCTCTCACAATGTTAAATGGTATCACATAAATAGCAATATTTATATATATATTTATATATTATATAAGAATGTTTTGAGGTTGTTGACATTGAAGATTTTGCGGATTATTGAATGTTCTTCTATACAACATTTCCTTGATGTTACCAAAAACAAAAACAAAGTAACATTCTCTATGCAACATTAAGAAAACATTTTAAGTATGTTATCATGGCCTCTGATGAAATTTTGTAATTTATAAAACATTCTTACAATGTTATATGATAATAAATGAGGAATATGTTCCAAGAAATATTTTTAAAATGTGTTTAGCATGTTATTGATGCCTCAGCTCACTTCTTTTTTTTTTTTTTACAGAATGTTTCTTTAACGTGATATATAAACAAAGAAAGAACATTTTTCCTGTAACATTCTGTAGATTTTTAAGGACAATGTTTAGGTAACGGACTGTAGAATGCCACTTATAAAATGTTATCATAAGTGATATCACATACAGTACAAAACATTTTTAACCTCCTAAAGCCCAAGGAGTTTTTTACATGCATTTTTTATTTCTCTTTGCTATTTGGGCTTATTGGAACCCAATTAGAATAAAAACTAAGCATCATCTTTTGATATGATGTACTTTTTGAGAAAAATGATGTCCACATATGTGGACTCTTGTTCCGAATTTCCATAAAACACAATTAAGTCACCTTTGCGTTATAGAATGAAAAATTCTTTATTTCCACCTTGAACAAAGCAGTTTTTTTCCTGACTGCTTTTGCATGTATTAATAACACATACACACACATTTTTGAACATGTTTTGAATATCAGCAAGTAAAAACAACATGGAAACATTGCATTTCTGCCCCTTTTGGACAGTTAAAACTGTCCTGATGCTGATACTCTGCAAGGTTTGGCATCAATGGAGTAGCCTTCCAGCGTATTCCACGTCCTGCACAACCAGAATCAGAATAAAATAGTATTTATTGCAGTAAGTTACATTCATGAGGTGTATTGGTGCATGAAATACTTGAATCTGTGTTGACATTAAATTTGAAGATTTACCCTCAAGGCGTGCTAACATTATAACAATTACCTTGTTTGGACTCGTTTGGTCTGGCTTGGTCCTGGTGTTGGCTCCTCAGAGTCATCTTCTGAGCTATCAGTCTCAATCGTTTCAGTTTGACGTCGACGTCTGGGAGTGCGAGATGAAACTGTCCCTGTACTCTCTGTCCCTGTCAATGAACCTGTCAACAAGTGTTGTAAATAAGCATTTTGCCTCCAATCCTTCACATAGCCCTGAGGCCCTAACTACATAGCCTCGTAAACCAGCCTCCCCCGGAAATGCATTTCATTTCATTTCACAGGGGGAGTCTGGCCTCATGTCCGTTGTAACCGTTTCGCCGAAACACTCTACGCCTACCGAGCCAATCAGGGACCGAAGAGGAACAGCGATAACGTCTTTTCCTCCAAGAAACTCAACAAGCGCAGACTCTTGCTCTTGTTTAAGTTCTGTAATTGATGGTATTTCATTTAGAACTTCCCTTACTGCTGTTTTTACGCCGCTGTTTGACGCTCCGCCATGTTTGTTGTAGGTGAGTCCATGTAGTGATGTTTTCAGGCCCTGATTGGCCAACGTGCTGTGTCAATCACAGCGGCGACGCTGATTGGCTCGGTAGAAGATTTCTGGCGAAATGGTTTCAACGGGGATGAGGCCAGACTCCCTCTGTGAAATGAAATTAAATGCATTTCTGGGGGAGGCTGGTTTACGAGGCAACTACATAACATAAACAAAAATCTACTGGGTCTTGGCTAACCATTATCTGCATCGTGGAGACGTTTACGTCCTCTGCTGTGCTCAGTGGGCTCAAGAATGGGGTCCTCATCATCACTACTGTCACCCTCATCATCACTGCTACTTTGCTCCTGTGGTGATGGTTGGTAATTTTCATCCAGGATGGGATCATCGTTGTCAGACAAGTCCAAATCTGAGTTCTCTCCATCAATTAACCCAAGTAGCTCCAAAGCTTTTTCCACAGAAAAACGCTCTAGAAATAAAAAAACATGATAAAATCAAATACAAATCAATGTCATTCATGTAGTTATGCATTATTTATTTGTAAATTATTTCAATGTACTGTACAGCTTTTAGCTGCACCAGAGTTAACTGCAAGCTAGTTTGGTTATGTATATATGTATTTAGTGATTGAATTGTTATTTATTACATTTAGACAATGTACATCTTTTTAGCTGCACCAGAGTTAGCTTCAAGCTAGTTTAGTTTACTAGCATATTACATTTTTAACCCAACTGATCTATGTATGTATATATGTTATTTATTACATTTAGACAATGTACAGCTTTTTAGCTGCACCAGAGTTAGCTTCAAGCTAGTTTAGTCAGTGTACTAGCATATTACATTTTACTGACATTTTTAACCCAACTGATCTATGTATTTAGTGATTGAATCGTTATTTATTACATTTAGACAATGTACAGCTTTTTAGCTGCACCAGAGATACTTTTTTTTCTCATTTTACATGTGTGCATGTTTACAAGCATTTTAGCTGTTTCGAGGAGCTTCAGTCCATAAGTACACATACAGTATGTGTACTTCACGTTTAGTGACATGCTAAGTTCTTTTTTTTTTTCTCCAGATTTGCTTGTCATAACAAATGTCCAACACTCCTGTAAATATCTAAATAAGAGTAAGCCATAAAATAAGACAGGAATTCTTACCTGGTCGATGTTTCTGTATGGAGTGGCCACTGAATCTTCCCTTGTGTTTGCCGCCATATTGAATTTTTACCGTAATATGCTTGACTCTTCTGACACCACTAGATGGCAGTGTAAGTGCCCACGTATGTGTCCATAACACCCCTAATTCAGCAGTGAACACAATTGTGGACATAAGAGCTAAAAAGTGCTGTCCACGTAAGCCCTAAGAGGTTAAATTAATATTTAGAAATCATTTTCATTTCAATTGTTATGAATGCTCTTCTATAGAACATTTTCCTGATCTTACAGAAACATTATTATAATGTTTTATGTTGATAAATGAATATACACAAAACAAAGCAAAACCAAGCACATTTTACCGAGGAGGCAACAAATCATTTTTGTGGAGCGCTCTGGGAGGGTCCGCCTACCGGTTCTCTGGACCTTGAGTTTCTGTGAGTGGTTTTCATTTTACAGCCACTGCTTGCAGTGATGAATCTTGAATCCCAGCCTGGGCCAGAGGTCTAGTTCAACTATAGCTATTACTAACTCTGGTGCATTGCGTTGGGATTTTTCTTTCTCTTTTCCTCTTTCCCTCTACAGTAGCCTACTGTAATAAGTGTGGATTCTACCTTTAATAATGGACAAAGGAAATGTCAGAGGCCTTGAACAACCACACAGAGCAGAGGGTAGTGTACAAAAAGGACAATCTTTATTGAGGGAGGAGTAATTCATAAAATGGGCAGAGAGCTACAGTACCAGACCAGAATGACGTCCACTTTGTTTAACAAAATCTGAATAATCTGAGTACAACTGACTTCTTTGCTATGTGTCATGCCTTATAGTACAATTGGGCATATTCACATGGGATTTTCTTATCTGATGGGGAGTGCGCTCCTCAGCGAGTTTTTGGTTCAGAGCTTTGCTCAGTAGGCTACACAATCGATGTGACCCCAAACACCAACATTTCCCCCAAAACTGAAACCACCTAACCTTAATTTACAATATGCTATATTTCTTTTAACATCTAACTTATTTGGAGAGGGCAGATGTCTTCCATGCCTATCCCATACTCTCCAGTCAGCACTTTCTTCACATGTGTGGGCCCGAGGTTCACAGAAAGGGCAGAAGGTTGATGAGTTCACGGGAAAGTCTAACTGGCATAGATCCTACAGAGAATATTTAATATGAACAACAGTGTATAAGGGCAGGCATTTAAGAATATAAAGTTGAAAACTAATACGAGGTGGGCATACAATTGATAAGGGATCATAGATCTCTCCTTTGCTGTCTAAGTCACTCCACATAGGCTACTAAATTTTACACAGCAGATGATGATGCCTACTGTATTTCAACTCGTTTTTTTTTTAATTTGATGTAGAAAAAAAATAATGTTTTGCTTGTAAACATTCCAAGGATGATTTATGGATATTGTATTTTGTATTTAAAAAAAAAAAAAAAGGTAAAAGAGGGCAAAATACAGGGTGTGGAGTATGTCTGTCCCTCATCGCCCTCCATAGACATGAAAGTAGGCCGGCAGAGACTTGAAAAATTCAAATTCAAGACTTGCTCCAATAGTCAACTGAAGAGGCGTGGTCTGACCCTGAAGCTGGCGGGAGCTTGAAGCTATCCGCGCCGAATCTGAGGTCGTCGTGGTTGTGGTGGTTCACATGGTAAGTAACGTCTGGCTACTGTTTTGAATTGATTATTGATAGCAAAGTTCTTAAGCCTATTCTTATGAGACGCAGAGTGAATAGAACAGACACCTCTTTAGCTACACTATTGAAGGAGAAATATGGACTACCGGTATTTGCAGGGGTGGAAACATTTACTCTCGTTACTGTAATTGAGTGTGGCCTAGGCTACTTGCACAGTAGGCTATTGTTGGAAGAAATTTACTTCGCTACATTTTGAATAGCTTCCGTTACAAAGTAAAACAAAAAACAAAAACTAAATTAAAGGCCTTTGCACACTGAGTCCGTTTTTTTCGTCCGAAATTGCCGCACGTCAAAAAATAAATTCGACCTCATGTTGTGTCAATCATGTTTACACACCGAGTCCGAAACTTTCGTCCGTCATAAAAGTTTTCGGAACAGGTTCGATTTAATGCGTTTTTCGCATCCGTGAAAAGCCTTTTGACCAATCACATCAGCGTTTTGAGGCTGGAGAGGGAGAGAGAGGAGGGTGTGGGGGGATCACCGCTGATCACCGTGTGTCTGTCTGTCTGTATGCTGTGCGTGCGCCAGCCGCTGTTTACGTGTCTGTGTCTGTGTCTGTGTATGTGTGCACCAGCCGCGCTGTTCAGGATCATGGGAAGTGGCCGTCTTCTGTTTACTGTGTGAGCTAATAATCAATATCTATCAAAGTGGAGATTGACATCCTAAAATAAACTGTTGAAGTGATGATGATGGTCCCGCTGCTCATTAATGGTGACAACCTGAGTGCCAGTAACTGTCCATCTGATTGGCTCTGGACAACTGCAGTGTCAGAAGGTCAGAATAGAGAAGTTGGTGCCACAGGAGCTAAAAGATGATGGAGACCAGTGTATTGATGGAGAATGGACAAATTTGGAACACAGACAAATGCACAGAGAATGTGAGGCCAATCCTATCCGGTGGCCGGTTAATTTAAGGCCGACTAAGGTTACACTGATGTTATACGGTTGGTTTTCAGCCATGAGGCGCCAGGCGGAAGGCAGAGAGCCTCCATTTGAACTTGTAACAAGTCGTATTTGTTAGTTAATACTTCATAGCTCTTTAATTAAGGTAATGGTTTAAAAAAAATCAGGGTTTTCCACTAAGGCACAGACCAGCCAGCTATAATAAATCTAATAATAAAAATATCTAATTGTATATTATATTATATAGGGCCTTAAAGCAGAAGTAAGCGGTCCGGTCGTTTTGGCTAATGCTGCGTTCCAGGCAGGCTTTTGAAATCGTAAATTACAGCTTCAAGTCACAACTTACGACTTTGTAGCGTTCCAGGTAACCCACTCGTGTTTTTCCGACCTGTTTTACCGGTGAAAGTTCACTATAACAGCCACTCGTAACTTCCGACCGGTGAACTCGTACCAAATCGAACTGGTACAACTTCACGGTCAAAAATACGAGTTTCCTTGAACGCACCACAACAGTCCTCGTCCCTACGTCGCCACATTCACGGCGTTCCCTGGCTGCACACACAGCCCTGCATGCCTTTCTCTCTCCTCATTGGATAAAAACTGTAGGATACGATAAATGTTTTCTCCTCGGCTCAGAGCAGAGCCGAGTGACTGACAGACCCATGTTTCAGACCAAACACTCTATATAAGTGATTGCTGTCGGAAGATATCACTGCCTTTATTCAGTGATACTGCCTTTATTGGAATTTCTGGCGTTTCCATCCAAGTATTTATGCGCATTTTGTGAAAATGCGCACAAGAAAAGGTGGATGGAAACCCAACTACTGTGTAATTGTCACTGACATTTTACTTGACACAATTAATGTACTTATACCTGTATCTTTTGTTTTCTGTCTTTACAGGATAAAAAGATGGATATCGCATCTGGATTGGTAGGGCTCCTTGTATTTTTTTCCTTGGGGTGTTTTGTTTGAGTTAGCTAAGTTGCGATGGCAGCAAAACAGTATTCAGCTCGCTGGAAAAGGGCGAAAAGATTGGAAGAAAAGTGTTCAGGGGACAAAACAGGAGCATTAGGGCTTGAACAAAAAAAGAAACAACCCTCTTCATTTTCATTCACAGACACATCAACATCCACACTGACAACATCAACACTGACACATCAACATACACATGAACCCACAGAGAGTGGGGCTTCTGTAGAGCAGAATTCTGCAGAAGAGACAAGTAGTGATGTGGAACCTGACCCCCCACTCAGACATTCAATTGCACAATGGGCAACTGAATTTCAGGTAAAACACAATGCAGTCAGTGCTTTGCTGAGGATTTTGAGGCAGCATGGACACCCAGAGTTGCCAGAAACAGCAAAGACACTGCTCAAATCCTGTACAAGTGTTGAACCTGTGTTGAAATCAGGAATGCAGTATGTCTACCTTGGCTGCAGAGATCAGCTCCTAAAACATTTGCAAATGTACCCACAGCAGCTGATTTCAGATTTAAATTCCGTTGACATTTCCCTCAATATCGATGGGTTGCCACTTTTTAAGAGCAGCAAAGACAGTTTATGGCCAGTACTTTGTCAACTGAATTTAACTCCTCCCACAGTTTTCCCACTGGCTCTCTGTTTCGGCATGTCAAAGCCAAGTAACCTTGACTTTCTCAATGATGTTGTTGGTGAGCTTCGCAGCATTTTGGAAAGTGGACTAAAGGCAGACAGTGGTTTGATTAGGGTAAATCTGCGTTGTGTCACATGTGATGCCCCAGCCAAGGCAATGGTCAAGTCTATCAAGCTCTGTTCAGGGTATTATGGATGTGATAAATGCACACAAAAGGGACTGTGGGATGGCCAGCGGGTGATCTACCCCGAAATCACCAATTTGACATTGAGAACGGATGCGTCATTCAGAAATCAGGCACAGGAGGAGCATCACCAACAATCTGTGGTCTCACCATTTTGCTACCTCCCAACAAACATGATTAAGAACTTCCCAATAGATTATATGCACCAGTGTTGTCTCGGGGTCATGCGAAAATTAATCCTTTTGTGGGTAAGGGGACCACAGGCAGTCAGGTTGTCGTCTCGGCAGGTTAAAGAGGTCAGCTGTAAACTCCTGGAGCTTAGAGCGTGCATTCCCAATGTGTTTGCAAGGAAACCTAGAGGTTTGGAGGACATTGACAGATGGAAGGCCACAGAGCTAAGACAGTTTGCCCTCTATACTGGAAAGATTGTGCTTAAGGGCATCATTTCCGAGAAGCTCTACGAGCACTTCCTGGTTTTTAGTGTGGCATTGTCTATCCTTGTTTGTCCAAGACTGACGGCACAATACAGCCAAAATGCAGAGGAGATGTTGGTGTACTTTGTTGGCCAGGGAAGGATGTTGTATGGGGATGGATTTCTTGTGTACAATGTTCACAGTTTGGTGCACTTGGCATCTGATGCTAAACTGTATGGCAGCCTTGATGAGTGCAGTGCTTTCTCTTTTGAGAATTACTTGCATCAAATGAAAAGACTGATTCGTTCTGGCCGAAATCCTCTCTCACAAATTGTCAGGCGGCTTGGGGAAGCAGAGATGGTGAAAAGGATACATACCAAACCAAAAAAGTCTGTCGCAAGTAAACATCCCAACAATGTCTACACTGTCAGTGATGTAGAGTGCTGTGAAGTTGTGGAGATCAGATCAGATGAGACCATGCCTGGGGAAAAGATGTTTCTCTGCCGTGTGTACAGTCGACTTGAGCCATACTTCATTCATCCTTGTGACTCAAGATTGATCGGTGTTTACACAGCCAAAGACACTCACACTCGGATGAAAACACTATCTGAAAGAGATTTGGGCAGACAGGCTTTTATGACAGAGGGCAATGATGGTTTGAGGATTGTATTAACGATTCTCCATTCTTTCTGAAAAGTCCACAGAAAACACACAACCCCCCCCCCCTCCCCTTTTAAACAACATAAAGAAAAAACATCACAGACATCAAAGTGAAGTGGTGAGTCTAAAAAAGTGTACAATGAAGCAATAGAACTGAACTAACTAAAGTAACATATATCGTCAGGGTAGAATTTGACAGTTACCTTTTCTTCCTTTTCTTCCTCCAGAAAACGAAACAGTTTGCGGTGGTCATTTTCATCAAGGAAAACACGGTGGACTCGGTTCCCACCAACTGGATAGAACAGACAGAAAAGGTATTTCATCATTCTTTTTTTTTGTCATCTAAATTTTTATTAAACTTTTAAGAAACATACAAATAAGTACAGGTTCAAGATACACATGTTTTCTTTTGTGTGTTTTGGTGCTGACATCATCTCACATACAAAAAGGAGAGATTATGAAATCCAAACAAGTATGACACATAAGGAATCCACATGAGAAAAAAACGAGTAAACTGACTTATAATTACCAATAACCTGAGACATAACATGTATCTAACACACCTGAGCTGTAGCTAGCACGCTAACGCACAAACTGTAGCTAACATGCATAAGCTAAGGCTAGCACACATAAGCTATAGCTAACACACATAAGCTATGGCTGGCACACATAAACTATGGCTAGCAGAAATAAATAAATTACAGTTTAGGGCAAAATATCTCACACATATATTATCAGACTACAGGAATTACTGGAACATTGCCAAATAACATAAATATATGCAGATTATCCATTAAATGATAATGAAATACAATTTACATTCTTCACGAACGCATACAGGCTCTTAACTCTGTCAGGTGGAGAGTCAAACTGACTCCAATAGGCAACATGTGGGATTAGGCCCTCCCTACAATAGAAGAAAGGGGTAACTCCGCAGAGTGCAGTTCTGAGAAAAATAAGTTCAAAGTATTTTTGTTGTCCAGTCAACTGTATTGAATTTAGGATTCTGAAATTTGGTCAAATCCTTCCTTTTGCGAGTAGTAGTCTAGCTGTGTAAAAATATTTAACTCAAACTTAACATTTTACCCTTATTTCAGAGTTACCTCTGTCTTGTTGTGCAATGAGGCAAAATATAAGCTGGCCATACAACACAAGAAAGGGGTAACTCCCATTGGTTCTAAAATGGTAGTAGCCTGTTGTACAGTAGGACATGCTGAACATTCTATACACAGGAAGAAAGGGGTAACTCATGTTACTGTGTTCTCTCGTTGTTTCCCCACAGCTTTGGGTAGTTCTATACACAGAGAGAAAGGGGTAACTCTAGTTACTGTGTTTTCTTGGTGTTTCACCGCAGTTTTTTGGAGTTACTGTGAAAATCACCCACAAATATATCCCAAATAAGATAATGTTGAGTCAAGATATTTATCCACATGATGTAGCAGACCTTTAATGACCCAAAAATGACAAAATCTCATTTTTGACAAAAAATTAGTTAGCCCTTTCTTGTGTTGTAGGGCAGGGTAAAAAGGAAAACATTTCTTAAAGAGACAGTATCACCGGTAACCTGTAGGGGGCACTGCAAGATATTACCATGACCTAGTCACATTTTCGTACAACAAAGGAGAGTACTCCTGTTGCTGACTGACAGGCTGCCGCTGTCATGTTCTTCTATGGGACAGACAGTTTTGAACTGTGAAATATTAAAAAATAAACCTTATTTACAACTAATGCATACACCATTCCTGCTGGGAACAGTTTTTCATCAACAGTCTCTGTATTCCCTCTAAAACAACTCTGTGTGGTAACGTTGTGTTATTATCTCATAGCGTGGTGAATGTGCAGGTCACAACTTGTCCACCAGAGCGTTGTGGAGTTGTTGGATTGTGTATTTGATGAGTTTGATGAGGGAAACAAAGAAATTCCATGAGCCTCCATAGCGTAGCTCTGAGCAGCTCACGGCTCTGCTCCGCCGCAGTATGCAGGGATACAGACCA
Organism: Decapterus maruadsi; assembly: GCA_030347415.2. Taxonomy (NCBI): domain Eukaryota; kingdom Metazoa; phylum Chordata; class Actinopteri; order Carangiformes; family Carangidae; genus Decapterus; species Decapterus maruadsi. The sequence continues at coordinate 33,550,184 of CM064901.1, read as the reverse complement.
ATGCATTTCAAGTAACACAACTGTTGTATTGTCAAAACCTGTATATGTGAAAACACTCTCATTTTGAAGTTCCCTGAGATTTTTTTTTTTTTTTTTTTTTAAAAATGTATTTGTGCAAAGAATATTGAGAAAAAAGGGACAGTTCAGTACAGAAATGGTGTGATAAGGGACACCCTAAAGAAACTCAACAGAGCTTTTGGACTCAACTATTGATCAATACCACAAAAGTTCTTAAGTGTTTCCCTCTATATTACCTGTTAAAACTGGCCTCTTATGTGTGTATTTATGTTTTAATGCCTTTCCTTTATTAACTATTTTATAGTGTCAACTACAGTACTTAAACATGTGAAGCACTTTGATTTTCTCTGTGAAAGGATATACTTAACTTCTTTAGAAGCATACCTTACTGTTTTTATGTTTTCTGCAGGGTGATTACTGTTATTGGCCAAGACCTGAACGAAACGTCACAGCCAAAGTAAAGAGGAGGGAGCACCCGGACAAAGAAAAGTGGACGAGGGATATTGTCCGGATTGTAAAATTCACAAGTAAGGAATTGTCTCGTACTGTTCATTCTTCAAAGTAATATAACAAAAACCTCTTTTAAAAAATCCCTCATTCTCCCACGAAAATCTAATTCTGTGATCAAGAAGTTAAAGCAGAAGTAAGTGATCCGGTCGTTTTGGCTAACTTCTTGTCAGCTGATGGAGTTAGCATCCCCCGCCCTCGTCATGAATCTATTGATCCTCGTCCCTACGTCACCACATTCAGGCGCATCCCTTGGCTGCACACACAGCCCTTCATGCCGTTCTCTCTCCTCATTGGATAAAAAATGTAGGATACAAGAAAAGTTTTCTCCTCGGCTTACAGCAGAGCGGAGTGACTGACTGTTTAAGACCAAACACCCTATATAAGTGATTGCTGTCGGAAGATATAACTATTTAAGACTTATATTAACACAAACATTCCGCTTACTTCTGCTTTAATCAATTGGTTTGAGTGTAAACCATTTACTGTTTATAGAATAGTCCTGTGAATCAATTGTAAATAATCTAGTTAATTACATGCTTTGATTTATTTATCTAAATCAATCATATCATATTTTGGGGGGAAAGACTAAAAAGAAACATCATCTCTACTTTGATGTAAGGAGGAGCAGTTTGTTATTAATTACGATGAGGTGAATGAAACATCAATAGACTAAAGCTGCTAGTTCAACATTTTGGCAATTTTGCCTATCACCATAATCCATATAGTCTTGGGAGTTGGTTAAAAGAATAGTTTACCCAAAATTAAAATTTCACTCATTATCTCCTCCCCCTCATGTGGACTAAGGGCTGGGAGAAGTTTCAGATCCTCCTTCTCTGAGTTACAGGGGGCCTCGGTGTAGCAGTGCATGTCCATATGACAGTTCAGAACAGAGCTCACTTTTCTTCGTCCAAAAAGACACACCAAAAACATCCAAATACCTCCATACTGCTCGTCTGTAATGTCCCTCTTGTATTGAAGCCCCCACATGAGAAATTGTTCCAAAAAAAATTAAATAAGTCTATATTTTAAGGTTGTGTCCTGGTCCGTCCAAATCTCGCGAAGAGCAGTGCTGGGAGCTTCCGCTACAAACAAGCTTAAAATATAGACTTGTTTAATTTTTTTCTGAACAATTTCTCATGTTGGGGCTTCAATACAAGAGGGACATTACAGACAAGCACTATGGAGGTATTTGGATGTTTTTTGGTGTGTCTTTTTGATGAAGAAAAGTGAGACCTGTTCTCAACCGTCATATGGACATGCAGTGCTGCATGGAGCCCCGCTGTAACTCAGAGAAGGCACGGAGGACTCTGAAACTTCTCCCAGCCCTTAGTCCACATGAGGGGGAGGAGATAATAAGTGAAATTTGAATTTTGAGTTAACTATTCCTTTAATAACTTTTAATAGTTGTATGTTTTTTTGAGATCCGCGGGGCAATGAAGTGAGCTGCTCAGTTTAACACAGTATGATCCCCTTTCCCTCATCAAATACACAATCTCTTTCAAATATTTTTATTAGAGCACATTGTAACATTGTTATATTATCCACATCATACACGAGAGTATAATGTATATCCATATAGAAATGTGTGCAGTTAGGACATACTGTCCTCTTTTTGTTTTTAGAACACATAACAATGGTAAATGAAGAACAGATACACATGTATTACAGAGTACAGAAAAATAAACAAACAAAAACAAAACCTAAATAAATCCCTCCCTCCCACCCTACCCAGCCTTACCCTTCCGTCTAAATACTACTTTATTATAGTAAGGGGGGAACATTAATTTCCACAACCAGCTGTGAGATAGTGAATGAGAGGTGACCACATTTTTTCAAAGTGTGGGAGTTTATCCATAAGAGTATATTTTATTCTCTCTAAGTGGAGAGTGTTAGTAAGATCACTAAGCCACATCTTTGTGGTGGGTGTTTCTTTCTTTTTCCAATGCATGAGAAGTAGCTTCTTTGCGATGATGAGAATAGGAGAGGAAACGTTGGTAGTTATTTAACCTTTTAGTATCGTCTGAAATTCCCAAAATAAGAATATGTGGACTAGGCTCCAACTGTATGTTAAGTATTTTAGAGACTAAACTGAAGATATTAAACCAAGATCTTAACCTTGGGACACAGGACGAAGCTGTGAAGCAACGTGTCTTCTGCAACAAGGCATCTGTCACAAATAGGGGACATCTCAGGGCATATTCTATGTAACCTCTCCTTAGAATAGTGAAGACGATGTAGAATCTTAAAGTGAATTAGGCAGTGGCTAGCATTATTAGAACAACGATGAGTATGTTCCAAACTCTTTTCCCATAGAGGGTCCGGGATCTCAGTGCCCATTTCTTCCTCCCATTTTGTTTTTATTATAGTGGAGTTCACTGGATTGATAGACTGCAAAGTGTCATATATATATAAGATATCGATTTTTCTGAACAACACATGGGCCGGAGGCATCTATCAAGACAAGAGCCTGAGAAAGTCTCAAAATTATGCAGAAAATTATGCAGAGCAGAGTGACTGACAGACCCGTGTTTCAGACCAAACACTCTATAGAAGTGATTGATGTCGGAAGATATTTTCTTACATAGTCTCTAATTTGCAAGTATCCAAAGAAACTACTACCTGGTATATTATATTTACTCTGTAGTTGTGCAAAGGATGCAAAAATGCCTCTAATGTATCAAATACACAATCCCAACAACTCCAAAACGCTCTGGTGTAAAAGTTGTGACATGCACATTCACCACCACATAAAGAAATCATGTAACTTTATGAGACAAGAGTTGTTTTCGAGGCAAATGCATATCTAGAACTACATTACAGACTCGGCTGCTGGGCGGAGTTGAACCATGAATGTATCTGTTTTACATGCCTGCAACATGATTTTGCACAGAGGATACATACAGGATACATACAATATAAAAAGTACATCTGGCTGTTCATTGAGCCATCATTGTATTTGTAACTCCATCAGTATAACGTCAGAATGAATGTATATGTAGGTGACCAACTGCTTGTTCTATGTTTCTCTGTGTGTTGTCTATGTTCCTTCTATAAAAATAAAGTTTAAAAAAAGTACATCTGCTATCATCGTCTTAACGCTCACCTCCGCTTGTATTTTGTAGATACATATGCAGAGTCCCTGAAAAAGGTCAAAGATGCCATTGTGTCTTCAAATCTGGAGAGTGACCAGGAGGAGCTGTCAAGCAGGAGGGTGGTCGCTCCTGCGAGATATGACGATTCTGGTGAGATTGCTTGATTGTACCACCCCATCCCAAAATTAAATATCTGTCACTTACTTACACCACTGTATGTTGATACCGAATATCTCTCCTTTAGAGACTGAAATAGATGAGCCTGTGAGGAAAAAAAAAAAGGGGGCAACTAGCACAAACGATCCACAGATGCCTACCATGCCTTCCTGTAAGTAAATGGTTCTGTAATCCTGTTTGAATTTTAAGTGTTTATATGAATAATTATTATTGTTATTTAGCCTATTGCCTAAAAGGCAGGGCTGGACAACTTAGCTTTCTGACACAATTGTCCCATTAGACAAGTGAAATTATATAATAATAATTATATTATATATAATAATAATGACTGACTTCGGGTAAGGGAATTACCCACAGTTCATAGCGTTGTGAAGTCAAACCCGGAGTGGTTGAACCGTTTTGGTAAAACCATGACACAAGGGGTGGCGTCGGAACACGAGTATTAAAAGAAAAAAAATCTCATCAGACGTGGACAGAGAGCTTCCCCAGTCTCTTTATTGTTAATGAACAGGAGCAACAACAAAAAAAAAAAGAAAGAAAGAGAAAAAAAAGAATAAGTTTACTGTCAGTAACGTGTAGCTACAGTTTGTGATTATTGATGATCATTTGATCAGATCTGATCCAGGAACTTTTTTTTAAATAATCCGCCTCCCTCACACACATTATGCGTGTTATAAGTAGGCCTATGGTAAATTATCGGTCCAAGACCGGAGTCAACAACGTTTTGTTGTCAAGGTAACGTGTCGTGAGAGTGGGTAAGTGTGGTTCCATTCATGTTCACAGCATCTGGACCCTCACAGACTCTCACACTCTGTCACTTAGAGCTGACGTCACTTAAATCAGTGAGGGTTCAGGGCTTGAGTCTTTAGGGGGTGGATTGGAACTGGGCCAAGCTTTAATCAATGCCGCGGCCAAAATGACCAAACAGGTTGCTCACGTTAAACGCGGTAGTTAAACTGACGACCGTCGCGGTGAAAACAGCTGACATGTCACATGTTGACACAGTTTCTGTGGAGTCGCACTGATGCGACTGAATGCATTTTTTTATTCGCACCGGACATTATCAACTCGCAAATGCGAGCAAAACAGTCGCACTGTCGAGCCCTGAACTACCAGACTTATCACAATATGAATTGCCTATAACCTATAAATATAATAGAGCTAGAACGCCCTATACATTTTATTTCATTTTGGTTTCGGTTTTTTATTAAAATGCCAAGTGTACTTATTTGTGTAACAGCTGAAAATACATTTCTTTCTGTGTACTCTATTAACCCTCTAACTTTCTGTAATCTTATCTTTTAGTCCAACCATCAATGGATCTATTTTCAGCAACTGAAGGCCAGAACGCACCAAGTAAGTTACCTCAGGGATTAATAAAGTGAATTACTTTTTTCTGATTCTGAAATTACTATAACATTGTCATCTTTTAACTACCTCCATCTGGATCTAAAGATACACCAATGTACCCTTAAATGACATTAAGGTGCTGCTGCAGCAGGTCACCTCTAATTTGGACATTTGTGTTGTACTGTGTTCTTCTGAGAAGTGTTGTCAAATCGGAGCTTGACCAATCAAGGTTGTTACCTGGGACTCAGAAAACAACCTGTCAACGTCACTTACAAAACTCAGATAAACTTGTACTTTATGAAAAAACAGGATCATATTTTTGGAAAAAAGCCCCTCCCAGAAAGTGTAATCAGGCATTTATTGACTATGGTCTTTTTTTTTCAAAGTGTTGACCTCAAGAATCACAACAATGGATGATACCCCAACCAGGTTTCAGAGCAGTGGCCAAGGTATGCCATATTCATTATTCAACTTTATTTCCATGATCCAATTGTACACAGTTTTTATTTGGGTGTTTTTGCACAAATATAGGTCCCTCCCACACCAGCACTCCAACTCCAGCAACTTCAAGATGTGGAAGTAAGTTGGATTTTTGATTTTGCTCTTTTCTACTACCAATGACATCAGGGAACATTTGGGACAATTGGGATTTTTCTGGACTTCTTTAATATAAAAGCAACACAATCAAATGCGTACAAAATTTTCAAAGTAAGTTATCCTGTATTGTTATAAATTGGAAAGAAAATCTACTTTCTTGGGCGTTGTCCACACGTACATGGGTAGTTTTGAAATAAAAATCTGCGTCAACACAAGCGGTGTAATTCAATCAGGACAGACCATTTATGACAAGAGAGCCAGGTTTGAAGATGAATTTACTTTTATTGTGCACAAATAAACTTTGGTGCTTAGACCACGGGGAGTGGAGTAGAAGAGCTGAGTAAACTGAGATGTGGGAACTTCTTGGTTGAAGATACAGATGAAGATGGTCTGAATCTTGATGGAGGTGGTGCAGGGGTTGAGGTGGGTTGAGAGTTTTGCTGAAATGATGGCTGAATGACAGCAGAGAGAGAGACCACTTTTAAATTTGATGGTATTTGTAATACATATGCAATACGTGACCGTCGTCAAGTATAAAAGACAGTTGCTAGGGAGGAGCACAGAAAAGAGAAACTATGCATTTCATTTTTACCTTCATTAAATAGCTTCGGACTAATTGTGATGTTAGATAAACGACTTGTAACTTGTTTACAGGAAGAGTGCAGGTAAATAAACCCCTCAAGACCCCTCCGCTTCACATTGGGGTTTCATACATCTTGTTGTGGTTTATTTCTCCATAACAACTGTAACAACCTCTACGAACGGGCACATGCTAGCCTCGGCTGGCAATAATTGCATATATCCACATGCAACCGCTGAAACCCAACTCGGCTGAAAACTTCACCCTGGACCCTGGTTTGACAAGACCACAGTCTCAATGTTCCAAATGCGCAGTTGCTTGTGGACTGAACAGTAAAACCGGAAACACATGTTCATGGTTGCAAAATAACCTGGGCTGGTGTGGAGAAGGCATGAGTCTTCATCAATATCTTTGGCTCATAACTTTGTTGGGGAGAGTTGCCTGGTGGCAGAAAGGACCTACAGTATGTCTCCGCTTCCAAACCTTTAACCTTTGCAACAACATGTCTCCCCACAGAAGTATCCATTCAGGAGTTGACATAATGTGACAAAAACACACAAAAATAAAGCAAAGGTTGAGTAAAAAAACAGAGCTACCAGACTTATCACAATATGAGTTGCCAACAACCAAAGCAAGGACAGGAATAGAGCTAGAACGCCCGCATGCATTTCTGTTTTATCTTTTTTTTTTTTTAAATCAAATTGCAATGCCAAGTGTACCTATTTGTGTAACAGCTGAAAATACATTTCTTTCTGTGTACTCTATTGACCCTCTAACTTTCTGTAATCTTGTCTTTTAGTCCAACCATCAATGGAATTATTTTCAGCAACTGAAGGCCAGAACGCACCAAGTAAATTACCTCAGGGATTAATAAAGTGAATTACAACGTCAACGTCACTTACAAAACTCAGATAAACTTGTACTTTATGAAAAAACAGGATCATATTTTTGGAAAAAAGCCCCTCCCAGAAAGTGTAATCAGGCATTTATTGACTATGGTCTTTTTTTTTCAAAGTGTTGACCTCAAGAACCACAACAATGGATGATACCCCAACCAGGTTTCAGAGCAGTGGCCAAGGTATGCCATATTCATTATTCAACTTTATTTCCATGATCCAATTGTACACAGTTTTTATTTGGGTGTTTTTGCACAAATATAGGTCCCTCCCACACCAGCACTCCAACTCCAGCAACTTCAAGATGTGAAAGTAAGTTGGATTTTTGATTTTGCTCTTTTCTACTACCAATGACATCAGGGAACATTTGGGACAATTGGGATTTTTCTGGACTTCTTTAATATAAAAGCAACACAATCAAATGCGTACAAAATTTTCAAAGTAAGTTATCTAGCCAATAAGACTGTGCAGTAGATCGATATTGTGATATTATATCCAGTGGCAAGAAAAAGTATGTGAACTCTTTGGAATTTCTTAGTTTTCTGCATTAATTAGCCATTTAATGTTATCTTTTCTACATCTAAGTCACAGGTATACATGAATTTGGCGAGCGATTTGTGTATGCCGCGGTGCCATTGCTGCGGTGACATGTGTCAGTCATAGTCAACTGATTCTCTATGACAGCGTAATCTGCTGTTATTAGAACAGTCGAGGACGGCACATGTCCTCCCAGCCATCCTAGACATATTTACAGAAGAAAAAAGGTCCACTTCTTGGCGCTTGCATTCAAATGCCCACTTTGCGCTCAGAGCCCATCGCTGCCTGACTGAGAGATGTCACCACAGTAATCGATTTAATACCTGATGGAACCTCTCTTGGCAGCAAAAACCTCAACCAAACATTTCTTGTATCTGCAAATCAGATGTGTATTCCAGAAAGGAGGTTCAACAAACTCTGAGCCTAACCCTGGGCTCTGAGTTGACTTATCCTATTAAGTGAAGCTCTTAGTTTTCTTTTCCAAATCTGATCTAAATTAGGTATGTCAACTCTGAGTAAATTAAAGAAGAATTCCAGCCATTTTTGACCCCTAAATGGTTTTCCTCATGGTCACCCAGTGTTGGGGGGAGCAAAAAACGTGACTAAAACTGATGCAGGCAAACCAGAGTTACACCATGGCTACCCAGCGCTAGGGATAGCCACAACACTAACCTATGGGGGCAATTCTTTCTACCTACCTCTTTTCACCCTCTTGAGGGCGTTCCATACAGTAGGATCGCTACGGGATTCAGGTCTGGGCACTGACTGGGCAAAGCCGAAAATTGGATTTCCTGTTTTTGAAGATACCCTGTTGTAGATATAATTTAATTTAATTTAAGTGTTTACATGCTGGTATGCAGGGACGCAATATGTACAAAACCAACATTTTTGCTAGAAAAATTAAATCTTTGTTTCATCACTCCACAAAACATTTTTCCAGTAGCGTTGTGGAGTGTCAGTCTGCCCGTTGTCAAACTTCAGGCCTGGAATGGAGAGCTAACCAATTCATGCAGAAAACTAGGAGATTCAAAAAGGTTCTCATACGTTTTCTTGTCTGGGTATATATTGTAATATTCTATTGCCTTTCCTGGTTTATAAAGGCTGGAGTAAATTTTCTGAACATTAAACAATTTTTTAGGTAGTACTGCACGATTAATCTACTGTAATCACAATGTCACGATTCGTTATTTAATGTAAATAAATGTCCGTACTTGTGATCCTGTAAACAGGACTATCTCTCCAGTAGTGTTTGGATTCCGCCAATGTGTGCAGCGTTAGCATACTTCACACATGCTGTGTACAGCAGGTTTGGTCACATGACTACCTGGCCAACAGAGAGCACACACCTCCCCTCTCTCCATATTACATAATAACTGAGTGTTTTCCTCCACAACACGGTGTGTTTAAAAACAATAATAGTTTTGCCTCTTGTGAGGAACGACTAGAAGACTCCAGTATTTTCTTTCTTTCTTTATTTTCTGGTAAAAGCAGCATGCACCTGTTGTCTCATCTCTTCTCCTCCATTGTCTGAGTGTAGCTGAGTGTGTCTGTGTTACTGTGCGTTCACACCAAAAGCTTCCAAAGCGTCCAAAACACTCGAGGGTGGGCTTCAGACAAGACAGCGTCCAAAACGGCAAATATTTTCAGCCACTTTGGCCGCTCGTCATGTGCAGCCAATACAAAAAAAAGAAGAAAAAAAAGCTCTATCTGACATCTCTATTCTGACAGGTTGCCGCCGAATCGTGTCATAGCTAATTACCCTAAAGTTAATCACTGTCGCTGGATTCTCATTGAAAATGAATTGACTTTAGGCGTTTGGACACTTTGGAAGCTTTTGGTGTGAATGCACAGTTACCGGTGTGAGTGCAGCACCTATGTGTGCTGTGAGTGAGGAGGGAGAAGGGATAAATGCATTGTAATAAATGTGTGTGACAATGGCATGATGGCAACACATAAAAAAAAGTTTCCTATTTTTATTTATTATAAAGAACACCCGAGACCGAGACCATTTGTAAAGGTCAGTCCCAGTTATTTATCTGAATTAACATATGAGCTTTCTAAATCTCTCAGGTATTTGGGCAACACTGAGAGTTCCAAAAGTGGTCAAAAAAACATAATATGGTGAGGCCAAATATTATCACTAGGGCCTACGCTTATGGAACAGACTGCCTGTGGACCTGAGGAGAGCAGAGAATGTAAACATTTTTAAGAGCCATCTGAAGACTTACCTACTGTAGCCTGGCTTTTATTTGAATCTTATAAAAAAAAATTATTTTTTTTATTTATTTACCTATTTATTTTTATTTCATTTTAAGTGCGGTAATTCATTCCCCCTCTATTTTATCTTATTACACCTATCTATTTTACTTAAAGGGACAACGAGGAGTTTTGGAAAAGTGAAGTGTTTTCACCATACATTTATGAGCCTCCGCACCGTAGAATTCTTCGACCGGCACAAGACAGACTCATGTTTTCATTCATCAAGATTTAAAGTCAGAGGTTCAGTGAGGTTCAGTGAGGTTCAGTTACTGTCGTAGTTCCGACCATAAACGGCGATTCGGCGGCGTTATTCTCATGAGCGTCCACAAAATCAAAAGTAAGGAAACGCTGGTCGGCTCGCCCAGCATTTCCACCACCACTAATAATAACAAAATAACCATAGAGACAAAACGAAACGAAAATGGAGCCATTAACAAGTGGTAGCGTAGATTCATCCACATTAATATGAGACTTTTTTTATAACCAAATAGAAACTCCTCGTTGGCCCTTTAATTTGATCTACTCTAGTGTTTTAAAATTCTTGTGTAAATGTGTATGTGAATGTGTATTATGTGTCACCTATAATCCTTGTTTGTATCATGTGAAGCACTTTGAGCTGCCATTGGCAGAGTTGTTATGATTTATTTGTGTATTGGTTTATTTTAGGTGATTCCTCCATGCCAACTTACGTGAGGTCGCTTTTCATGACGCTCGACCGTATTGAAAGCTCCCTCTCCAACATTACCCAAATCCTCATGAAAGATATGAGGACTCAGGATGTTGAAATTGGGGAGCTATCAAGGCCACAAAACAATACAGAAGACCTGGAGCAAGCTTGTGAGAAGATGAGTGACCCAACGTACAAAAAGAAAGTGGTATGTGCAATGTTGCTGTGTGTAGGGATGAGTACCTAGTGTTTACCCTACCATTGTGCCAACCAAACAAGAGTCCCCGCCAGGCCAAAAAAAATTATATGCCAAAAATAAGCAACGTAGCATATTAGTGTTTAAGATTTTTAACTATTGCCTCGTCAAAAAAAGAAATTGCGGACGACAGACACCTTTTTTTAGACACAGGTCATGTGCGCTCACAAACCAAAGCAACGCTGTAGCAGTGCACATTTGGTGCAACGCGCTTGTTTTTTCTTGCACGTCAAACCTGCTTCTCCCTCCAGTGTTGGGCTGTATCTACTACTGTTTTACATGGACCTCTAGTATTATAAGTAATCTAGTAATATGAGAGTAATATTCTCGGCTGTCATTCCCACTGTGGGCTGAAAATCACAGGACAGGTCTGTTTATACAAGTCAGCAATTTAAAGCTAATGGCAATATCTGCCATTACACTATCTCATCCTAACACCCCAGTATAGGGTGAACATAAATGCAAATATAAACTGCAGACTGCTTGCTGTGCCACCTAACTTCGTCTTGGCTCCACTGAATAGAATCCTATGTAATAAGACAAATTAATACCAAGGGGGCAGTTGTCGGTTTGAGAAGTGAAGCTCACTTCCGCGTTCAAAGAACTGCAATCCCCGCGGCTTTCTCTGGGGGCTGGTGTCAGAAAGCAAAATGTCTCCATAGACCCCCATGTTAAAATGTTAAAATCCGGAGACAGGCTGCTTCGAGGGCGGGTTCTCGGCCGGCCAATCCAACATGGCGCTGTTCAGGCCACCATATTTGAGTCACAAAAACGACTCCCCAAAACCAATGGGTGACATCACGGATGCTATGTCCATTCTTTTTACAGTCTATGATTAATACACCTGTGTAGGATAAAGACAGCAAGTATTGGACTACATTTGGTACCCATGAATAGGTATGCTCTTAAAAGCTAATTAATCATCTTCATTGTTTCTTTTGTCAGGTGGACTACCTGTCTCTGCTGGGAGGTGCCACTCCAGGAGACACAGTGAGGAGGATGCTCCGAAAAATTGGGACCAATGGCCTTTGGGCATCCTACAGTTTGAAGGGGAGAAAGGGGAAGAAAAATTTCATGAATTTGAAATTATACCCAGTCATAGTTGGTAGGCTTTCTTTTTGTTTTTTTTTAGTATGATTATTCAATACAAACATAAACATGATAAATATAAAGTAAAATCTGTGTTTTTAGGCAGAAGTACAGTCATGGACGAAAGTATTGGCACCCCTGGTGCACCATTTCTCCCAGAAAAGTGTTGCAATTACAAATGTTTTGGTTTACACGTGTTTATTTCTGCTGGTCATTGGGGAGCCGAAGGACATCTCTATTCTGAGTGGTTGCTGCCGTTTGCCGGCCCACATCATAACTAATTACCGTAAAGTTAACCGAGGTTCAACTTCGCTCGTCTTGGACACATTGAAAATGAATTAACTTCCAGCGTCTTTGCCGCTTTTTCCGCTTTTGGTGTGAACGCACAGCAATAGGATGAATGGTGCCGCCACTGCAGCCTGAGCTGCTCTGCACACTGAGCACCACGGTTCCGCTGAGCGTCTCCCCTGCTGGACGTCCTGCCTTGTCCCCACTCCCTTACGCATTTGCAACCGCAGCTCAGCTACAGACTTTGAAACCAAGAATTCAGAGCCTGCTTGACCCCACTTCCCCGGCAGATCCCCAGCTCGTGGTGGTCTGTGCTGGGGCGCACGGCCGACCACCTCCCTCCAGCTCTGGAGCTTTGGAGCTGTGAGTGGGGGAGAGGGAGACTCGACATGGCATCAGCACCGGTTATAACGGCAGCAAAAAATTCTGTGCTTCTGTACTGTGTTTCCCTGAATCGTATGGGGCTTTCAGTGGCAGACCTGCTGGGGGACGGGGATCAAGCTGGTGCTGAATTCTTGGTTTCAAAGTCTGTAGATGAGCTGCGGTTACAAATGCGGAAGTGGGTGGGCACAAGGCAGGACATCTCAGGATGATGAGGAGCAGGGGAGTCAAGGGGATTGGATGCAGGGTACGAGCCAAAGTGAGCCTTTCATGACGAAGGGATAGTATGGGTCAATTTTTCTGCAGGCCTGCAGCTGCTAGACAGAATGGATTTTGTAGTGATTTTTGCTCTTCCTATTGTGTAGATTGGACTATAGGACCACAAAAGCCATGTAAATGTAGTTAATAATAATTACCAATCTTCCAAATGGTAGACCATAGCTTTAAGACAGATGCATCTGTACAACATGCACTAGCATATTTGCTAAAATAGTTAACATCATTATTCTGATTCTGAATTTCAGCTTTTCTCTGTCTCCCTTTATTTTTAGAGGCGTGCCAAAGGAACCATCCCAAAACGCTTCTAAAAGTGATAGATGCGTGCATCTCAGACACTCTGAGGTATGCCCCGCACAGAGGGACTCAGGTCAGTTTTTGATTTGTTGAAAACATGTTCATTGCCATTCAGTTTGTGAAAAGATGTGAGCATATTTGCAAATTTTGATGAACATTGAGACGGTGAAAAACATGACAAGATGGCTTTGGCAAAGGAATCGCTCTGACTACGTCATCCTGTTCTTTGCTCTGATTGGTCGTAGCGCTACCCCCTGGATTGAGCCGAGGTGTACCGGTCGTTGCCAGACTAGACATTTAAGCATATCACAACAGGCCGTGGTATATGCTCATTATACAAGGGGCGTTGTTCGGCCCGACGCGAAGCGCAGGAACCCCAATAATGACAATATGAAAGATGAATACGCAATCAATTTCATGTAGTTTTATTCAACCAGAAATACATAATTATTAGGGGTGTAACGGTACATGTATTCGTATTGAACCGATTCGGTACGGGGTGTTCGGTTCGGCACAGCGTTGAGATTCGGTACAGAAGTTGTGTGTGTGTTTACAGTTCGCCTGCAGCTACACGTGCTGCCCGTTTACGTCGCGGCTATCGCTAATGCTACCATTAATGTTAATGCTATTGCTACCGCTAGCGAGTAAACAGACTTGAAGAGCCTCCCTGCTTGTAGGAGGAGTGGAGGTCAGGGCTGTGCTCCTGTCTCCTCTCTGTCTGTCTACCTGTCCCTCTCTCTGCCCGCCCGCCTCAGTCAGCCAGTCAGTCTGTCTGTCTGTCTGTGTCGCGCTGGGCTCCAGCACCTGTGGATCTGCTGCTGCAGATGCGGCAACAGCAGTGTATGTCGCTCCCGTGTTGACACTACGCGCTGTGCCATCGTGATGATCCGCGTTATTCATTCATTCATTTATTTTTTTGCGGCCAAACGGTCTGTCACTGGCTTGAACTGTTAGGGCTGCACTTAACATGTAAAAAAAAATGTTGTTGTTGAATATGTTTTGTTAATTTGAGAATAATTTATTGAATTTATTAGGCAGCACTTTACAACAGTAACATTTTTTTTTCATATTTTGTATAATGGTTTAAGTAGCCTAAGTTTATATAAGTTAAGTTTAATAAGTTTATAAGTTTATTTGTATCAGGTACCTTCAACATAACATTAGTAGGTGCGTAAAAGAATTACGTTTGACTCATTTGGTTTACAAAAAATCCTAATAAACAACGAGCAAAATCATGTTCTTACTGTACAGAAAATGAACCGAACCGAGACCTCAAAACCGAGGTACGTACCGAACCGTGACTTTTGTGTATCGTTACACCCCTAATAATTATCCAATAGCCCCACTGTCTTTTCCTCCGCTTTCTTTTCAGGCGAAAGTCACTGCTCAATCCCCTCTACTGTTGTTAACCCTCCCTGGAGGTGAAAGTTAACCTTAAACATGTGAATTCAACTACTTTAGTCCATTTTTTAACATTGTAAAAACACAGAGTGTCTTTTGCTGCCGACTGCAACAGTCCGTTGTCATAGATACATGACAACAACATCCATTCATACCAGTCATACGTGCCTGAGGCGGAGTGATAGCCTACGCTGTGATGAGGCTTTAGAATAGTAGCCGTGGTATATGCTCATTATACCACGGTTAACAACCAATCAGATCGCCGGATTTCACCTTTCCGTTTTATAATTTAATGATATAGTCTGTCTTGTCAGGCTAGTTCAATGTTGCATTGTAGTTCATTGTTTGGAGGGAAGTTGTGTGGGTTTACTCAGGGCTATACTACAAAGCAAGATGTTAACATGGTATGTTGAGTCTAAAGCCAGGCTTTACTGTATCACAAATGGTCTCTCTTGGCTCATGGAAACTTATGCTTAGCTCATAACCTGGTCCTGACAAAGTTATATTCAGAGTTTCAGCTTAATATCGGCTATAAAAGTGTTGTTGTTTCACCGCTTAATTCTTTGGAGGTGTCCAGAGTGTGTT
Organism: Decapterus maruadsi; assembly: GCA_030347415.2. Classification (NCBI taxonomy): domain Eukaryota; kingdom Metazoa; phylum Chordata; class Actinopteri; order Carangiformes; family Carangidae; genus Decapterus; species Decapterus maruadsi. Next base: position 33,534,928 of record CM064901.1, on the reverse strand, counting down.
GTTTCTGAACCCAACACTCCTTTTATCAATGTGGCTGCCCTCTACTGGTGGGATGTCGCACCTATAACTCAAGGAGGAATTGAATACCACTTCTGTATTCAAAAACCTGCAGTTTTTTGGCTGCCGCTGGGGGCTGGTGTCAGACGTGAGCAATTCTCCATTGACCCCCATGTTAAAACTATAGTGCGTAACTTCCATTAATGTCCGCTTCATCCAAGCCACTACTAACCCTAACCCTAAGAGGAGAAGACACAATGCAGATAAAGCCGTTTGGCTCCTCTAACACCTCATGGTATTTTTCAGTATTTGTTCTTTTTGTATTAGGTGTCTTGGGCAACATTCCTGCACTGGCTGCAGGAAATGACACGTTTTTACTTCATAACAAGATGTATCCTCAACCGAATGTGATGTATGTATGTTGACGATGCCATGGCAACACTGTGACGTGTGTTGCCACTTTGCACTGTCCCATCGCATCGTCAGATCCCAACATGGCGCAGTTCCACCAATGGGTGACGTTACAGGTGCTATGTCCATGTTTTATACAGTCAATGCTAAAACCACACAGAGCAGCCGAGAGTCAGAATCTTTCAAGCATCACAACACAATGATAGGGTTTTTTACAGATCCACTTACATGTCCTTAAGAAATTCTGTATGAATTCTGTAGTTGCCTATTTCAGGTAAGGAGATACAATAGATCAGTTCAGTTGTTGAGCCAAATGTCAGGAATGTCACTGTCGTAGTGCTATGATAGTCTGCATGAATTTGGTTGGTGATACAGAAATAAGCAAGAACACTGTTGTGAAAAAGAAATCCTTTAATTTATCACAGGCAATCAGTACAGTAATCTTTTTACTTAAATTTTTCATGTGTTATGGGACAGTGTTGCCCAACACAAATATGGAATAGACCTGTTTACAACCCACATCATCAAAAAGCTGATGTGGTTGTGCAGTTTGGTTAACAGTTTTGTCAAGCAAGTGAGCAAGCAGGAAAAGATTTCAACATTAAATAATATTATTGTCAACAGCATCAGAATGTAGGGTTGTTATGGGTAGCATAGGGGCTCTAATTAGGGCCACGGGCAATCGCACCGGGCACTGGTCCCAACAGCTATGAAATAGCTACAGGGACCAGTGCTCGGGAGACGTAAGTCGCGAAAAAATGCGCAAATTTTTGCATTGAAGTCAATGGGACGGGCGAAAAAAAAAAGAGCGAAAAAGACCAATCATTGGAGTTTAACAAACATCTACTGCTCAGGCATCCTTTCACCTAGAGACTTCATTTAAACTTTAAACAGTAGACACAAGTCTTGTGTATTGCCGTATTACTCCACGTTTTGATGGGTCATATAGTTTTTGATCAATCCCTGATCAATGACCATGATCATTTTTGGAGAAATTATGAGATTATAATGGTCAGTGTTTCCCCTAGCCGGTTTGTCTTGGGGGGGTGGCGGGTGGATGAGTCCGGGGGGGGGGCAGCATGTGTGTAATTATGAACTTTATCGATTATCCAAAAAATATACTTTAGCCTACTTTAAGTGATAACATTAATATGACACCTTGATAACCACAAGCAACCCATTGGTGCTGAAATGAAACTGTAATAAGATTGACAGTCTCCTCTTGATACTTTATTGATTTGGTTCATTTAAAGTTTGTTATTTTGGCCATTACTATGTGGTAATCATATTTATCATATGATTAGTATTATAAAGTTATTCATTACCCAGCATCATATTCAATAATAAATCTTGCAATGGACAGTGGTAAATGTCAATTCCATATCACAAGTGCATCTTTTTAAGAGCAGATACATGACACACATGTAAACACAATGTTTCCCCCACCGTTACATTTTTTAAAATATTTTTTTTAATAAAAAATAAAATACAGGTTACAGTCTACATGAGCTCCTGACGCTCAGCTCAATGAGGCGGAGAAGTAAACAGCAGCGATCAGCTGATTTCTCCTCCGTACAAACGCCACTGGACTTTCACAGTAAAGATGACGCAGCTGAAAATGAGTTAAATAGTGAAACAGCTGCGCTTTTATCGCTTTATGATTAAACTCTGAAGCATAAATTGGTGATCTACAATCGGGGTTAAAAGAGACGACGATACCACCTCGTGTTTATTTGTTTGACTTCCTGCCCGGCTTATCGATCGCTGTACGGCGCGAGCTGGACACCGGCCGCTGAGCCGCACGCCGCGGAGCTGCACGCCGTGGTGAACAACACAGCTGCGTTTCTCGGCGTTTCTCGGTTTGCGGGCTTCCTCGTCCGGCGTGTACTGTAGGCTACCCGGCGTGAGCGCTGGTATTTAAAAATCAGACGACAGAGGGTGAATAGCGCAGTTGGTAGCTTGGGCTGCGTGGGTGATTCAGGGGGAGTGCTCCAACAGTTTCATCAGACCAACAGGTCTGCTCTGACCGCGATTGGCTCCGAGATCTCCCGTTTTTCAAGGGGGGCGGAGGGCCGCCCCGCCAACAGAACGGTAGGGGAAACACTGATGGTTGTGTATTGCACGGAATGTTCATGTCAGAGCACGTGACATCATCGGTTAGAGTGGGAGAGATGCCTCTTTCCACACTCGGCCCTGACACAATTTACACTCTACACACATGATTTTTTCAGAATTTGTAAGACAAACTTGTTATCTCTCATATAATGTGCTCAAAATATCAGAGAGACTGACAGAATTTACAGAATAAACCTCTGAGTGTGGCCACGTCTGTCTCTGCTCCTCATTGACTTCAATACAAATATTTTCTGAGAGAAACAGAACGGACTGATGTTTTAAAACTGCCATCCTCTCCAAAATATTTACTGTAGAAACACCAAATCGTACCAAGTTTTTCAGGAAGTCCTTCGAGCAACGTGATCTGTGTTTTGTTCTGATAGGAGTTACCGTTTTGTCACAGTAAGCCTAAATGTGAGACCGGTGCAGAGGCAGAAAATCGCTCTTTTTCTCCACGTTTCTGTCTGTCTTAGCCTGGGGGCCCCTATCGCCGTGGTAACCTCTGTGATTCTCAGGCCAGAGCTCGTTAACTTCACAAACAATCCACGTGGCGCTCGTTTAAATGTTTGTAAACACAGACACAGCTAAATCAGACTGACACAGGATGCAGCTCATAGTCACACACACACAGACTCTAGAGCCAGCTTCATGTGATTACAGTTACACACACACACACACACACACCAAAACACACAGGTAACATACAAATACACATACACTCCTCTCCCACACTCTAACACACACAGGTAACTTCATGTGATTATACACACGCACACACACACAGACACACACTAGGGCTGAACGATTTGGGAAATTAATGTAATTGCGATTTTTTGGACCAATATTGCGATTTAATATGCGATTATTTTCCTTATTCAACAGACAGAAACAATACCAACACAATGATTCATTAAACATTGGTTGGTCTTTTCTTGAAGCTCTTTTTTTTTTTTTAACAGGCTTGTTGCATATTAATTATCATGACAACATAAGACAGACGTTCATGGAGAGGAGAACTTTGATATTGAACTTTATTTTGCGACCGGCAATGAAATACTGCTCCTCTCTAACATTAGTTTCCGTCGTGCTATGTTCTGCTGAGCCTGACGTCAGTAACAGTGCGGCGATGTTGCCTGTTTTCACCGACAACTCCACTCTCAGTTGCGTGACACGTGACTAGAGCATAATCGCAGCCCATGCGATTTCGAAATCTTTTTATCAAATCGCAATTTAATTGCAAATGCAATTAATCATTCAGCCCTAACACACACACACACACACACACACACACACACACACACACACACACACACACACACACACACACACACACACAGGTAACCTAATGTGATTACAGCTCCTCCATATCAGTGCTTATAGAAAGATGATCATGTGTCTGTCTGATCAGCTCTGTCTTGACCTTAAGATCGTGGGTTTGATTCCCATGTTGACAAAGATGGCAAAACCGGCAGTAGCCCCGAGGGCCTTTCAAAATTTCTCCAGAGGAAATTTTCTAGTTGACATAATACAGTAGTAATAATAATAATAATGATGATAATGGAATACAATTATATAGCTTTTCACCATATCCAAAGCACTTTACAGAAACCATTACTGATTCACACATTCACATTTCTTATTGCTGAGGTGTGATGTGGAGAATTATTATTTTTTTGCCTTTCCTCCCCACTGCCAACTAGAGTAAACTAGTGGAACTAGATGGCGTTCATGGGACATGGACATTAAGGGGGGCGATCAAAGCGATCTGCCTTTAATCATGCCCTAAGCATTAAACGTTATCTATAGCTAGCAAGTTAGTTCTTACCTTTGTGTCTTTCTGGGGCGTCTGGGGATGAGTCTTTGTTGCCTCTGGATGATCCAGATGGCAACCACTCATCTGACGAAGCCAGGCTAGGTTCACTGAATTCATCAGATCCATCAGTAGATTTGTCAGAGCTGGGCTGTGGTGGTGAGAGACACTGCAAGCGACGCTGACTTTGTGAGAGTTTGAGCTGCCTGAACGCGCAATGTTTTGCCATTGGCGGCTGTGGTTCAGGAGCAGGTGGTTAGATTCCAAGCTTCTCCACTCAGTGTCCACACTTGCTCCGCAATGTGTTCATGTCTATGAATGTGAATGGTTAGTTTCCTGCACTGTGCCTAGCGCTGGATGTGTGTGTGACAGTGTAAAGCGCTTTGAGTGGTCCAAGAGACTGGAAAAGCGCTATATAATTGACGTCTGTTGACATCATTGCCAGTCAACGGTTGTAATCAGAATGATGTCTATAGACGCCATTGACAGCCAATGAGTTTATATGTAAACCCGTCGCCAGCGACAAAAATAAAAGGTACAGTACGGTGTGAACGCACCTTTAGCGCACTATAGTGTCCTTTTCGTTTCTTTGCCTTCTTTCGTTATTTGCCGTAATTACTACAAAAGTAATGGTCAGTAAATTCAAAGGTTACCAAATGTTGTGCTCTAACACAACGTATAAGAAAAGTGTTAAGAATTATTATGATGCCTCACAACGGAAGCACCATTTATGTTGGGGATTTGTATAGGTGTTTGGTGATTGACAATAATTATTAAGCATTAATAATCAATAAGCAGGTCAACTAAGCATTAATTATCGAGTTTAACAGATAAATTAATAAAGTTAGGATTAGCGGTATTGACTAATAATTACTAGAAAAAAAGAATAGTTGTATTATTAATTAAAATGAATTAATTAATAATAACTGCGGGGCACCACCCTGAAATCAGGGATCAATGACCAAACAATCAGTCTCGATTATAGAAATCTCTTATAGAATAGAATCATCAATTAAATACGAAGGCGTAAAGTTGAGCACAGACCCTGATAACCAGCTTTATCGTCACAATAGAATGTACACAAACAACCACAGAACAACTACTTTAGTTCAAGGACATTTATTACTAAAATCATCTAGTAGTACACACTCAAGTTCAGGTAATTCAAATTAATAAACAGTTCAGCAAACATTCTCAATGGCTTAGAATGAGCGTGTGTGTGTGTGTGTGTGTGTGTGTGTGTGTGTGTGTGTGTGTGTGTGTGTGTGTGTGTGTGTGTGTGTGTGTGTGTGAGAGTTAGTAGAGAGGAAAAAGGAGAGAGAGGAGGGAGAGCGGCGGCTAAAAGGGGCGATCGGTTAGCCTATATTAGTCAGGGCTGAACCCAATCGGTATCCAACTACCACAGTGAGAATAAAAGAGCTGACGCTCTGATATCTTCACTGGTCTTCTGACGCGGATACGGAGAATTGCGTTCAGCACGTGACTAAGACCTAGTTAATATAACTAGTAAACATCGATCGACCACATACAACTAGTAAACATACAGCAAAATCACAATCAACATAACAGGACGCGGAGGTCCTAATAAAATCACGCTTAATTCTAGTCGCTGCCCAGACAAAAGCTCTCTTACTGAAGCGTGCTTCCCAGTGCTGATGAGGTGCGTCGACCTGATGGCCTGGGGCTGCTGTAGCGTCCCACAGCGGGATAAAACTGGTCGTCCTCTGCAAGGGTGGCAGAAAGGAGGGCCAGCTGAGTTAACTCTGATGACGGCGGAATCCTCAGCGGAGTCCGGCGTCGGCTCGTGAAAGGCGATCTTCACTTCTGCGGCTGCGCGGCGGTCTCCACAGGATCCAGGTGTTTCAGATGAAACTTGAGGCAGTTTAATTGTCCAGCAAGCTCAGAACTGCGGCCTAGGTATTGAGTCCAAACGTTTGGTGCGCCCCCTTTAGTAACTCGGTCGCGTGAAGCCGGAGCTCCTTGCAGCACTTCGTTACCTGGGAAAAAGCATGGGGCTGGGCGTCGCCGCAGCATTTAAACCTCCGGTGACGTCACGGGGACCCCTGGGGTTTCCCCCAGGTACTGACCAATGGGAGGCCAGAGTTTGAACATCTGGGTGGAATCACACCTAGGTGTGATTTAACGGGCGTTGTCTGCTGGCGCGTATTCCTTGTCCCCAGCTGGTTTTATGGCCCTTTGTTTGAGAACATGTGGGTTGAAGTCCCAACACAAAATACATCAGATGATTCAGAAACAATTATAATTTTTAAATACTTTTTTTTTTATGCAGGTGAATGAGGCAAGTGGAGTCGGAGAGGAAACAGAATCCCATCCTGTGTCAGAGGGGAGCACAGCATCTGACACAAACAGATAAACCTGCCTTAAATATCCAGACCCGTGCAAAGTATCGTTCCAATTTTTGTATGTCTTCCCACATGTATCGTTCCAAAATAAGTAGGGGTGGCCAAAAAAGGCCAGGTTAGAGACCTGTTGACCATCGCTCTGTTTGATTGGTTGTGGAAAAAAAGTTGTAAAATCACTTACTGAAACTGTTTTTTGTTCCTGTTATTCAGTTTAAATCATCTGTATGTGGTCTCTAATATCTTTAGTATTTAATAGCTGTTTGTGCTCACACAATGATAAATGTTTATGTTGAACTGTTTTGAGACCTGAATTAGAAGTGGTGAGAATAACGTTCCCGATGTGTGAATTGCATCAAAGTAATTGAGTAAAACATGTTTGTTGTGTTGTCTGCTCTCTCTCTCTCTCTCTGTCTCTCTCTCTCTCTCTCTCTCTCTCTCTCTCTGCTCAAAAAACTGTTCTAAATAAATGAGTGTTCTGAAACATTTAGATGGGTTTGTAGTCCAATTCTATTTTGAAGTAAATTATCAGTGATCCTCGTGACCAGTGCTCAGTCAGGAAACTTTAATCTTGAAATCTGTTTAAATACTGTAACAACATTTAAAGATTTTTCTTTTCAAAGCATGTTATCCAGTTCTTAGTAAGTAGTGTCATTCTAAAACTCCTCTCCTCTCCTCCTCTCAGCACATTTTGAACTGTCATTATCATTTTCTGTTGCACTTTGTAGTTTGGCCTTGGTGTCTCGCACTCTTGTCTGTGTTTCCACAGATCCACCGAAGCTCCATCTCTCCGCACCAACCGCCGCCTGCATCGCCCCCTACCCCCGCTTTTCCCCTGCTGTTAAACCGGCCTGCCCTACCATCCCATGAACCAGTCTGCCATCCAGTCCTCCCATCGAGCTGGCCAGCTCTCCCTGCCCCCCACCAGAAGCTTCCTCCTTCAGCTGTTGTTAACATTTCCATGTTTTCCACATTCTATAAACTGTTTTCTTGTCTGTAACAACATCTATGTCTCGTCTGTCCGTCCTGGGTGAGGGATCCCTCCTCTGTTGCTCACCCTGCGGTTTCTCCAGTTTTCCCTGTTAAAAGGGTTTTCCATGGAGTTTTTCCTCAGTGGACGTGAGGGTCTAAGGACAGAGGATGTTGTTATGATGCCATGTGAAGCCCTTTGAGACAAACTGTTTGTATAAGCAAGCTATACAAATAAAATTGCCTTGCCAGCTGTGAACATTTTGAAGAACATTTGGGCATTATGTTGTAGCAATGTTTTCAATTATAACATTGTAAGAAAGTTATCACAAAATATTGTTAGACTATTTTTATAGAACATTCTCCCAGAATATTCGGAGAACGTAAAGGAAACTTCCACCTTAATATAATAAATATAATCACCAGGGTATAATGTTGTATCAATATTTTCATTTGTAACAATTTAAGAGGATTATCACAAAACGTTGTTAGGATGTTTATAGAGAAAATTCGCCCAGAACATTCTGGGAACCTAAAGAAAACTTTACACTAAAAACATCATTAAAACATTACAGTGTAATGTACTAATTTCATTCAACATTTTAATAAGGTTATCACAAAACGTTGTTAGGATGTCAATAGAGAATGTTCTTAAAGAACATTCTGGGAACTCCCCCATAAAGACATCAGTAAAACATTATGGTATAATATTATAGCAATATTTCCATTTAACATTTTAAGAAGGTTATCATAAAACATTTATAGGATGTTTTTAGAGAACGTTAATCCATAACATTCTGGGAACTTTAAGAAAACTTCTTGCTAAAAACATCACTAGAACATTATGGTATAGTGTTATAACAATATTTTCATACAACATTTTAAGAAGATTATCATAAAACATTTTTAGGATATTTTTAGAGAACGTTCCTTTATAACATTCTGGGAACTTTAAGAAAACTTCCCACTACAAACAGCATTAAAACATTAGGATATAATGTTATGGCAATATTATCATACAACATTTTAAGAAGATTATCATAAAACATTTTTAGGATATTTTTAGAGAACGTTCCTCCATAACATTCTGGGAACTTTAAGAAAACTTCCCGCTAAAAACAGCATTAAAACATTAGGATATAATGTTATGGCAATATTTTCACTTAACATTTTAAAAAAGTTATCCTAAAACATTTTTAGAATGTTTTTAGAGAACGTTCCTCGATAACATTCTGGGAACTTTAAGAAAACTTCCCGCTAAAAACATCATTAAAACATTAGGATATAATGTTATGGCAATATTTTCACTTAACATTTTAAAAAAGTTATCCTAAAACATTTTTAGAATGTTTTTAGAGAACGTTCCTCGATAACATTCAGGGAACTTTAAGAAAACTTCCCGCTAAAAACATAATTAAAACATTAGGATATAATGTTATGGCAATATTTTCATTTAAGATTTTTAGAAAGTTATCATTAAACATTTTTAGGATGTTTTTAGAGAACGTTTCTCCATAACATTCTGGGAACTTAAAGAAAACTTCCCGCAAAAAACATTGTAAGAACATCACAGGTAACATTGCCAGAACGTTTTTATAACCAAAAATTTCTAGCTGGGTTTGCGCAGAGTGTTGCCACTACAAATGACATATTCCAATGTGCTGAGGCAGATAAATACTTCCGACCATAAACAAAGCGTTATACCCATGACCCGCCGGGCAGCGTCCAGGAAACCGAAACTAGGAAATGCTGGGCGAGTCGACCACTAAATGATAATAATATCAAAATAACTATAAAGACAAAACAATATATTTATCGAAAATAGATCCATTAACAAGTGTAGGTAACATAGATTCATTCACATTACAATGAGACTCTTTAATAACCAAAAGAAAACTCCTCGGGGTCTCGTTAAAAAAGATTACAACATTTACAATAGTTTACAAAAGTGGATGGTTCCACCATGAAAAATGTACAATTTACAGGGTTGCCAGTGTTTTCACAGTGTTACTCTTGATAGATTCATGCATGAAATTCAATTATTAACAGGGTTTGCTTCATTAATTTGTTATATCTTGACAAATGCTTCCACTTCTTTGAAATACAATTGTCTCAAATGGCCACTTGTTTGTTTGGGAAAGCAGGGAGACTAAGCTCGTTCTGTTCGGCATTCTGATCTGTATTTTTCCACATTCAAAACGAGATAAGATAATCCTTTTTTTTAATCCCACAGCGGGGAAATCTGTGGTGTAACAGCAGCAACGGGAAGAACGCACTAGCAAGGAACATCAGAGCAAGATTTATAATAACTGAAATACACAAGTAAACAGACTCCTTGGTTGAGTTCACATTATTTGACATATTTATTGATATTGCACAGTTTAGTATGCTCTGATACTGCACATGAGTGAATTTGTTAGAGTTGGTGTGAGTGGTCTATTGGGAGTGTTTGGTGATTGTAATGTTTGACAGCAGTGGGAGGGAAAGACCTGCAGTATCTCTCCTTCACACACCAAGGGTGAAGCAGCCTGTCACTGACGGAGCTGCCCAGGCTGTCAGAGTGGAACTGATGAAACCCTCTTGTTCACTCTAAGTAGACACAAATCCAAAAAAGCAGGAGCGCTGTGTTTTTTTTCCAATATATTTCCAAGATGTTCAGCAAACTCTACTTTTTGTCCATTAGTCATCATAGTATCCAAGTTATTGTGTGTAGGTTTCGAGTTGGTATAATACCCATTTTGTTTGCTTGTTTATTGTTTTGTTGTTTTAAAATATGGATCCCCATTAGTTGACGCCTTGGTGACAATTAATCTTCCTGGGGTCCAGCACATAAAAATGGAAAGCAAACATTTTCATAGACAAACATTTGCCCATTTGCCACACAAACATTTTCATCGTAAGATTACACAGAAGTACTGTTGCAAAGGAAGGAAGGAAGAAAGAAAGTGAGAAAGAAAGAAAGAAAGAAAGAAAGAAAGAAAGAAAGAAAGAAAGAAAGAAAGAAAGAAAGAAAGAAAGAAAGAAAGAAAAAGCTTTGTATTAACACGTATTACATTACAATTATTAACTGCACTGGTGTCAGAGCACCAATATATTCATATAATGAATATGTAGGAAAGACAAAAAGACACTACTACAAAAAGTAAGAACGGCACAAAATAGGGCCTCATTAGTTTTTTAAATGACAGTATGTTTTGCATGTTGACTACAGTATATGGGAAGACAAAGTGTAAAAAACTGTGTTTTTGAGGTGGTTTGTCACCCAATGGTTTGTGTTTTGAAGCCAGGAGTTGGCTGTAATTAATGTGGTAAGAAACCGGCGTGGAGCTGAGGATGAGTGAGTGGTGGACTTGACCCGAGAAGGAAAACCCTTCTCGTGTTGATACACTGGCAACCTGACCACAGCAGGCTCCTGGGGGGTCATCCCTACGTTCCCCGGGTCCTATGTTCCCCACTTTGTATGGGACCGGGGAACATAGGACCCTATTTTAGAAAAAGGGTCCTATGTTCCCCGCTTTTCCCAAAAGGACCCGGGGAACATGCAATTTTTGTACCCAAACCCAGAAGTGGAGTTGTGACTTTGCTGATTTTTGCCTATTTTTGAATGAGAAGTTGAGTTGTGACTTTGAGTGAGAAGTGGAATTGTCCCATTGGTTGGGTTTAGGCAATGAAGAAGGGAGTTGGTTAAGTTTAGTAAAAAGACCAGGTAGAGGCTAGACAGGCCAGATACTGTAGATAGAGAGAGTCCAGATAATAGTCCGTCGATCGGCAACAGTGGGGAACATAGGACTCATTTCTTGAAAAAAGGTTCCCCGGTAACAGCCGGGAACATAGGACCCTTTTTCAGAAAAAGGGTCCTATGTTCCCCAGTACTGTATGTATTGTGACCGGGGAACATAGGACCCTTTTTTGGTAAAAACGGGGAACATACGACCCTTTTTCAAAAAGAGGGTCCTATATTCCCCTATGGGGGAACATACGTAGGTACTGTACGCTCCCACCCCTAATTGCATGGTGAAACAGTTACTAATATAATTAACATTTGTATTTCAATGAAAACCTTATAGCTAAGTGTTAAAAATACTTTTACTAGCTGATTGCATACATGTGCAAAGTTGGTAAACATCATACATAATGAGAAAACGCATGTTCATTTGTGCAAATCAAAGGTCAGTGAACAAAGACCGACAGTGAACTGACGTGTTCCGACATGTATGTGTGTGTGTGTGTGTGGGTTTGTTCTGCAGGTCCATTCATTATTGATGACAGGAGTCAAAACATCTGTCGGAAGTATTTTCTCTCTTTCAGAGTGGAGAACATCAGTGCGAGCTGGGAACCATCATGACGTCTGCACCTACACAGTGACTCCAAAGTGAGCGTCAGTTTCTATTTGATCGCTGTTACGTACAACAATACAGCAGAGAAAACTGAGGGAATGATGTATTTTCAGATAACTGTGTGATCATCTCATCAGAGTGACTATCGTCTACACATTTCTCTCTATTACAGAGTTTTTCATCCAGCCGTGGATCTGGTCTGGATCTTTAGGGACAGCCAGCAGCTCTTGCAGTAATGAAGGACAAGCGGCACCGCCTCCATCTGCAGCGTCCACACATGAAGATAATCATCTCCTCTGGCATCACCCAGAGATGGCGCAGACTGACACAGCTCACAGGTCTGTGAACAGTTATGGCCTCATTTGGTCATTGTTGAAGTAACAGCCTTGCACATCACTCTCACATCAGGTTTGACTCTCCTGGGCCGCTGCTGCATGATGGAAGCAGGGGAAATTAGATTTGAAAGTTTTGCAGAGGCCAACTGCTGCAGTGGTGAAATGTTGATGTGATAGTTTGTTCATTGTTGAAACTGGGGTTATTTTAGAGAAAGTGCACAGTGTTTTAATAATGATGGGTCATTATTTTGGGATAGTATCATTTTTTTAAAAGTGGGGTTGTATGATCTACAAATAGCCCCTAAGTACTTTAATTGCAGTAGAAGACTCTCTGCACTCCTCCCGTTAGCAACGCCAGCCCATAGTCCTGCCCAGAGATTTACAACATACATTGTTGTGAATGGACCCAAAGAAATGGCCTATTTTCACGGCCTAAAAGAGGTTTTACACAGTTCCATTGTTCGTTATAATATTTTTTTTTCCAGCCCTTCAAACTGCAGGATACTGTGCACAATAGTGAAGTCATCCATTTATCACAATCATTTATGTATGTTTCCACTGTTCAAATGAGTGAAATTAATGCATACTTTAATGTTAAAGCAGATATCAGCGGCACGGCCGTTTCGGCGAATGCTGCGTTCAAGGCAGGCTTTTGAAACCGTAAATTACAGCTTCAAGTCACAACTACGACTTTGTAACGTTCCAGGCAACCCGTAGCTTGTGTTTTCACTGTCCTGTTGCCTGTGAAAGTCACTATAACGACCACTCGTAACTTCCGACCCGTGAACTCGTACCAGATCGAACTGGTATGACTTCACAGGAAGGAAAAACACAAAGTACGAGTTTCATTGAACGCACCATGAGTTAGCAGCCCCTGCCCTTGTCATGCATCTATTGGTCCTCGTGCTATGTCACCACATTCACGCGCACCCCTTGGCTGCACACACAGCCCTTCATGCCGTTCTCTCTCCTCATTGGATAACACTTGTATCCCACAAGGAAAATTTTCTCCTGGTTTACAGCAGAGCAGAGTGACGGAGAGACCAAACACTCTATGGAAGTGATTGCTGACGGAAAATAGGACTATTTAGGACTTATATTAACAAAAACATTCCACTGATATCTGCTTTAATGTTAAATGAAGTTATGAAGTGTGAAATGTTGAAATGTAGCTGCCCTATAACACTGACAATGAAGGACCATTGTTGTTTACATCAAATAGGCAAAAACGTTCACCTGTAGAAGGGCTGAATGTGCTGGAGTGGACTTAATCACAATTTTATGTTTATAAATGATGCTCTTAAATATGTTTTTAACATCACAACCAGCAGAGAGTCACAAGTACAAAAAACTGAACCTGTGCAAACTGAAGACATAGAAAAAGAAGCAAACGTCTGAACAGCCAGTCTGTCATTTAATCAGAGAAGGCTGAACTGTTTCTTTGGCGTCATCATCACGGGCCATTTGAGAAATAAGGATGTCCATCCAGTCTCCACTCTCTCAACAACCAGAAAAATGGAAACAAATAAGCTGCTCGGCACTCGAGGTCGCCCTTCTGTTGGCAGTGCTCAGTTTTGACAGAGTGGACCCTTTTCAAATCACTGTTAAAGACAAACACTTTAGTTAAGACATGGTGCCTCACAGTTAATGACACTCATCTATCAGCTGAAAGGACACGAGACTGTGCAACTGTGTCAGCTACAACTTTAACCATATTCTCTGTTTTCATCTGGCATTATCTGCAGCCAAAGTTATGTAACCACCTCAACCACAGACAAAACAAATGTGGTTTGATTAAAGGGATGGTTCACCCAAAATTCAAATTTCACTCATTATTTACTCCCCGTCATGTCGACTAAGTGCTGGGAGAGTTTTCAGAGTCCTCCGTTCCTTCCCGGAGTTACAGCGGGGGTCCACACAGCACTGCATTGCCATCTGATGGTTGCGAATGGGGCTCACTTTTCTTCGTCAAAAAAGACACACCAAAAAACATCCAAATGCCTCCATACAGCTCGTCTGTAATGTCCCTCTTGTATTGAAGCCCCAACATGAGAAACTGTTCTGAAAAAATGAAATAAGTCTATGGCCCAATTCCGATTCTATTTTTCATCCCTACCCCTAGCCCTAGCCCTACCCCTAGCCCTTAACCCTTGCCCTTGAAACAGAGCTACAAGGGGTAGGGGTAGAAAGTCAACCCATATGAATTGGGACACCACTTCAGCGGCCATACGTCATCAGTAGTCTCTGCTGGCGAGCAGACATGACAAGCTTTTGACACAAATCCTATATTCAAAACCACGCTAACTTAATAAAATAAAATAACATTTAATCAAGACTGACCGGTTCATGGTAAAACATTTATTTATTGATGTAAATGTGGTGATTTCTGTACATAGGCTCTAGAGCCGCATTTGATCCAAAACACACATCATTTAATTCAAACAAACTAATGCGACTGCCACAATTGTTACATTTCATCAATGAGAAAAGAACCTAAAAAACTGTGATAGTCTGTTCTACCGGTGTTACGTTGGGAGGTTGGCCGGCTGACAAGCCCTCCGGACCTCCGTGACATGATCTGCTCCTCAGGTGGAGGCTCCACCGCGGAGCTTCACTTCTCCGAAAAAACGTCTAAACAGCCGTCATTTGGATAAACCGACCGCACATTGGGGGTCTAAATAGCTACTTTCTCGCATGAAAGGATATCAAAACTTAACAAAATGACGTTATAACAGCGCTACGGTGATAAATAAAACAGCTGCCGGTTGCCGCAAGATGCATTCTGGGAAACTTCACAGCCCTCGGTCATAGCCCTCGGTTTGTAGTGTGCCCCTGAAAAATCTCCGTTTCGAGGGCCAGATAGCCCTACCACTTCCCCCTAACCCTCGGCAGAATGAGAATTGGGACAGCACTACCACTTCACGTGAACGCGCAAAACGAAGGGTTAGGGCCAAGGGCGAGGGCTGAGGGGAGAATCGGAATTGGGCCTATATTTTAAGCTTGTTTGTAGCGGAAGCTCCCAGTGTCTCAGTTTAGTGCTCTGCCTGTGTCAGTGCAAATCGCGCAGGATTTGTATGTTTTTTTATTAACCTAACTGTGTTAACTTAATAACTCCCATCGCACAGGGTGTGCTTGACCGGCGAAACAGTGTCACACTCAGCTCCGACACAATCACTGTCTTTTCACGTGTTTATTTCTCCATTAGCAACTCCACACATGCTTCTCTCTTGGCACTTACAGTAAAACAGCGATCGTGCCGTCAGTAGCATACTGTAGAAGCAGCAGGTAATCAACTGGAAAAATACAAAATATAAACATTAAAAACTACCTTAATGACCATATTTGTGATATTTAACACAAGTTACATCACTTTATGCACATAAACTCACCAGCTCAGCTTCACCGGTCAAACCGAGGCACAGTAATAATGACCACCGAAAAAGAAATACTAGGTGTACTGCCGCCGCTAGAGGGCGCTATGAACTCCCAACAACACAAAATAGTGAGAGACAACATAATATATAAAAAATGGGAGAACTCCACACACTGAGACACTGGGAACTTCTGCTACAAACAAGCTTAAAATATAGACTTATTTAATTTTTTTGGGAACAATTTCTCATGTCGGGGCTTCAATACAACAGGGACATGGAGCAGTATGGAGGTTTTTAGATGTTTTTTGGTGTGTCTTTTTGGACGAAGAAAATTGAGCCCCATTTGCAACCGTCATATGGACATGCACTGGTGCGCGGATCTCAGAGAAGGAACGGAGGACTCTAAAAGTTCTCCCAGCCCTTAGTTGACATGAGGGTGAGTAGATAATGAGTGAAATTTGAATTTTGGGTGAACTATCCCTTTAACACTTGAGGGTTCTTGGTAACACTAAGGGTTCCAGTACAAGGGTTCTTGGTGGAACTCCTTGAGATGAAACCGTAAGAAGTGGGATATTTTCTGGATGAAACCCCCAGTAAGGCTTCTGGGTGAAACCAATACGCCATAAAAGGGGTTTTTGTAGAACCTCTCATTGGGGGTTCTAGGTGTAACCTTTCACAGATGTTTCTAGGTATAACCCCTTATGTTGGGTTCTAGGTAGAACCCTCCAAAAGGGTTCTCCTATGAGGACAAGCCGAAGAACCTTATATGGTTCTACATAGCACTTTTATTTCTAAGAGTGTCGTTTCGTGAAAGGTTTTATATTCATAATTTATATATTCTGTAAACAATGAGGATGTGTGGGACAGGATTCAAAGGGTTAATTCTCTGTCTACTATTAAAGTAATCTGACATGATGCCATCTGACAGATTAGAACTGTATCTGGGAGATCAAGGCTACAAGAGAGAAACATTGGCTCTGCTACATATTGCTTTTATAATAGCCTATCATCAGTTAAGTTTTTTTATTTTTATTTTTTTTTATCTAGAGGCTGATTGTGATCTCACAGAAACAGGATATATTCAGTGCAATAGCTGACTTTTTTGTGGTCCGCGTATACAGAAAAATGAAAATCGTGATAATAAAGTACATTTTTCATCTCAGTCCGGCCTTAAATGGCCCCATCGCCATGTTTTGTTCTTTTTCTCTCCGTCTCACACGTCTCTTCTCTTTTTGATTTGTAATACATGAGATCAGAAAGGCATACATTTAAGAGACTCAAGAGTCCCAAGAGTTCCCAGACAGCTAAATGATGAAAACACGTGTCACTGTGGCTTTCTTTCTCACATATCTCTGTACTCATAACCCAGAATCATTACTTTTAAACTCTACTGCATTCTATCAAACTGCATTGCATTACACTCCCTTTCATTTACTTTTAGTTTGTATGCTTATTGACTGGATTATCGACATCTGACAGAAACAGATCACCTAGAGATCAAAGGTCAGTGTGATGATCAAAACTTTCTCATTTTATATCTGCCTGTATCCAGTGTTCACTCCTCAGTTCATTGTCTTAGTTTTCAGTTTATGGACTGCTTGGCTTGGTTGTGCTGTTGTTTGACTTTGCAGACAATTCAGACAATTTGTGTTTTGCTTGTACTCCAACACCTAACAAAGGGTCATAAGCTCCTGGGCTCATCAGCAATTCTGGCTTTTTTTTTAAAAACCATAATGGGGCTTAGTTCTGATTCTCTCTCCTTGTAGTTCAATGTAGTTTTGGTTTGTATTGCTGCGCCATACACCCTATGTTACCCTTGACCCTTTGCACGTGACGTCATGTTCCACTCGCGCGAGATCGATGGCAAAAGAACAGTGGACATCAATTTAATTCAATGGGGCGCGTTATAGTTTTCTGACATTCCGTGGTTGTAATTTTATCTCAAAAACTGAATTTTCTAGAACATTTTGAATTCTGCTCTCATGGGATCAACTGCAGTCAATATAAGGGTGATATTTACACATCACATTTTCTCTTGAGAAGCAAAACACTTATAATTACAAACAAATCACCAACATTTCCATGCTGTCTAGATGCAATTTATGTATTATCAGATTTTCGTTTAGATATTAGAATTTCTGACATTTTGACAATTTCTGAAATCTGCCTCCACAACAGCTGTCTGGGCTAGAGCTAAGATTTCCTGCAGGGGTTGGCCACTGGCGGCGAGGTTACATGAGCAACAGGACCAGTGTGAAGATATACAGACACGATATCAATACCGTTTTAAGTTAGTTTATCTATAGTGTGTAGTCAGTGTAAACACAGTTGAAGCTAACTAGCTGAGCTACAAGCTGTGGCTAACAACAGCTAACGCTCGTAGTAAACATAGCTCCGTCACAATGTAGTTGCCGCCGGCCGATCGCGGTGATTACAACGAAGACGACTTCCTGTTTTCTTTTATTTTTCAGCCGGGTTTAATCAGAGAATGATGACTAATTAGACGGACGTCGGGTCAGGTCTTCAACACCCACGGGTTGGACCAGGTTTTAATTTCCAAGTCCGTTAAAGGGACAACGAGGAGTTTTGGAAAAGTGTTTTCACGCTGCCTCCGCGCGCACCGTAGAATTCCTCCACCGGCGCAAGACGGACTCATGTTTTCATTCATCAAGGATTAAAGTCAGAGGTTCAAAGAGGTTCAATTACCGTCGTAGTTCCGACCATAACGCCGCCCGAATCGCCTTTATTCTCATTTGCGTCCGCAAAACCGAAAGTAAGGAAACGCTGGTCGGCTCGACCAGCGTTTCCGACACCACTAATAATAACAAAATAACGATAGAGACAAAACGATATATTGATCGAAAATGGAGCCATTAACAAGTGTGGGTAGCGTAGATTCATCCACATTAAGGTGAGACTGTTTTATAACCGAATAGAAACTCCTCGTTGGCCCTTTAACTGTAGTTAGCAGCAGCAAAGACAGGAGCAGCTGCTGTATGAGGAGTGTGGCTCTGACCTAACGTTAGCTCCTTAGCAGTGGAAAAGCAAACACAGAAAACTGAGATATTCTACAGCGAATAACAAAAAAACAAACAGAATACTGCAACGGATGAGTAGATATTCTAAATAAGTGATAATGTTGTGAGGTTGATCGAGTCACATTGTCGGACGGCACCCAGTCTATAGACAGTAGCTACATTATCACTGAGCACTTTCTGTCATCCGTCATGGCGTCGCCTCTCGCGTCACGTGACGATTGTGACCTGTCTGCAAAGGGTCAATACGGAATTAGTTTATCAGTATATTAATTATTTCGTGATTTAGTAGAATCCAAATGAAGCTTGAACCCTCACAACTCACAATTCTGCACCTTTAGTGGTGTGACATAACGCGCCAAATTGAAAACAGTCATGTCCCATAGGCCTTTACGGTTAAAATTTTTAAATGTTATACTTGACTGAATAAAAACACCACGTCCAAACAAAGGTTGATACCCGTCTTCCAAATTTCATTCTGCTTCCTTTTAGCTTTACTGTACTGGAATAATATGTCTTGTGTTGAATCCATTTGTCTTTAAACTGTCATTATTGCACCAGCGGGCTATATAAATTAGCTTCTGACGTGAGGCAAAGTGAATTGATCAGAATTGCATTAGCATTACATTATAGTTAAGATGGATTCAGTCCAAAGGTGAACACTTGTCAAAGTGACCACAAAAAATAGGTTCAATTGAAATAATGAAACAAAGCCAACAGAAGGCGACTGATGGTTTCGGTGCCACGAGGGGGAAGAAAGATCAAGACTTTGGCTAATTAGAGTCTTAAGCCATCTAAGCTGCTATGACACATTCTAGTAGAAAATGACCATCCTTGAGTAAGCACTCAAAGTGTCCTTTTAGCCTCTTGTCACACAGTCTGCTGAAAGGAAGCACACACTGAGGGAACGTCATCTGCTGCCAAAACTATTGTTAGGTAGCTGCTGCTTGAGGACGCTCAAGCTGATAAAATACAGGTATCTGAAGGCCAAATAATATGAGTGGTTTAAAATGATATTTCGGAACAGGTAAGAGCCAGATCATGTGTTGCTAATCACATGCAACTGGTATCTGGTGGAGTTTCCATTAGTGGTGTACAGTGTCAATGTACAACATAAGCATATACATCACTATACTAATTATTTTAGTAGGAAAAGAAGAAATATCCAAGGCACTCTCTGTGTTAAGTTAAGCCTCTATGGCTTGGTATTGCGTAGTGTTGCCACCTTCATTTTTCTAAAATATTTTTGTTTGTTCGTTTTTACAGTTAGGTGTGAAAATGGGGCTTTTACTTTGAAGGACATACAATCTATGAGGTCAAATGACCAGGATTTCCTGTTTGCCAGTAATTTTGCTCATGGACATTTGCCATGTAAACATCATTGTGTGGGGCTCCCGAAGACTGTCTTTTATTCAGAATTTTGGAACATTTTCGTCAAATATAAAATTGAAATCACTATCTGGGGAAAATAAACTTTATTTTTTTAAACATTTAATTCAGTTTTGATGTAAAAGTATTTTTGTAATATGCAAATATGGAAAATTCCTGGTACATTCAACGCAATGGAGTCCCATTGACTTACATACAGTAGCATGAACCTACCCTGAGACTATGTTTACAACCTTTGCTTATATTTTAAAGGTAAAAACATTATATTTTTTTCATATGTTGTGATTTAAGGTATTTTGTAACATATTATCTAAATGGACTTGCATTTATATCTTCTACAGTAGATGACTGAATGAGGTTCCAGGTTCTCAGATATTTTAGATAACTGTTGAAATTATATAATGTTTTTATTGTATAAATGTTTGTTTGTTAGTTTTGGTTGAGTATGAGATGGGTTTGTTGAGTGTTGTTTTAAATAAAAATGTTTACTTTATGGGACTTTCCACGGTTGCATAATACAATATACCAATAAAAAATAAGTTAAGTTAAGTTATTTCATACAATAGAGGGTTAACCTTTAAAAGACTCCTAAGCGTTTGTCAGCGAGTCAAACTGTTCCTTCTCTTTCTGCCCTGGATGCCTCTATAATAACATATCCTCTGTCATTGTGTAGCACCAACGATGAAGGACCCAAGGGTTAGTTGCTCTTGTGCTTAGTTATAGGGTTTAGTAAATGTCGTCACCAATGTAATACTGTCATTAGCAGCAACATAAACTCTGAGTAGTGATACTGCTACACTGCCTATTAGGGCCTTCTTTTGTTTACATGCTGCTCCTGTTTATGCGATAATGCTGCTTGTGTTGGACAACAATATCAAGTGTCAGTATTATGTGCATGTTACTGTATTCCATGAGCCTTTATTGTCCCGGTCACTTCAGAGTGAGTGCCACTGCAGCTGCTGTCCTTGGTGCTGTTTACTGCTGCTCTGTTGCTGAGAGGCTTGTTGAGTTGCTGTCCATGGTGCTGATTCTGAATGAGTCCAACATTAGGGTTGGATGTAACAATGGGAACCACATGAGACATAAACGACTTAATTATTCACACATCACATTCTCCACTTTACCTGCCGGTGCTCTGTCTCTGTATAAGACTATGATCTATATTCATAATGTGTGCCCTCTTTGAGTACAGAGCTTATATCTATAGTGTTGCAGTATAAATATTGCACAGCGCTCTGCTTGTTAGTTGTCAGCTGTTGAATCTCATGCTGCTCACACATTAGAGGATAATTGGGGCAGGTTTGCTGCAGACAGAATCTTTATGTTACTGACTCTGGATCAGAGTCTCTCTGATGCTGAATACTGAAATCCTCTCATGTGAAAGGAACAAAGATGGAAAACTGAGCAGAATCCAACAATATCCAATGAGAGTGAGTTCCCATGTGACTGGAGTCCGGTTCGACTGTGATCCCCTGACCACCTAATGCTGCTGTAATGTTTACATGGACAGACATGGCCGTGAGTGATTGTATTACTATCATTACAACAGTATTGATTACGGAAGTGCTACAGCTGTGCCGAAATACATGGTTTGTTGAGCACAGACTTTACTGTTATAATATTTCTCTGTATTAAACACCAGCGTGGCATATTCCTCATTTTAGCAGGAGAAGAAGAGAGAGCGTTTGGAGTCGGGAGTGTGTATGCAATATGTTGCCGGTGTTGTGCCGAAAAGAGACCACCTGCCGAAAAACGACTGCCCGGGCAGGCAGTGTCTTTTCGGCACAGCACCAGCGGCATACCGCTTCCTCCTCCTCCTCCTCCTCCTCTCTCTGCATGAATTTTTGGACACCAAGTGGAAACAGAACTTCCAAATGACCCGCCAGTCCATCATGAAATTTCTTGCTCGACATTTTCCCATATTACACGGACATGTTCACTTGAGTGACAGCCAGGCAGGCACGGCTCGTACGTTCTCATGTGTGCATGTGTGTGTACGTATACGTCAAGTCCTGAGCATGTGCAGAACGAACGCAGCCAGGGATCAACCCGTTTCAAGTGTATACATGACAGAATTAGGTAAGCAGCTTTAGAAAAGGTTTAACCCCCCCCTCAAACTGGTTGGAATTTCAATCGGTTTGGTCTCCCAAAACTTTTAACCGATTGAAACTGTCCATGTAAACGTACCCAGTGTTTGTTTTTACTAGTCTGGCCTGGCGGAAGTGCGTTGCTGCGATTAACCTCTGATTGGTTGGAATGGGAAGTCCCGCCTCCTTGCTGCAGCTTTTTTTCTCTGATGGCAGAATCATAGGCGGACCAGCCAGACTCTTCTTCTCTGGAGGAGGGTCTGGCCAGCGAGACTACCTCGATACAACTATTGGATGGATTGCCATACAATTTGGTACAGGTGTTTATTTGTGGTACACTAATACGTTCTATGTAGTTGTCCATAAAGTTGGAATGTTTTGTTTTTTTTAACCTCTTCTCATGAAATGATTGTGACAATGTGATTTATTCTGGATAAAGTGTATTATATCTTCTCGGGGCGGTGGTGGTGCAGTGGTTGAGGCGGTCGCCCCATGTAGAGGCTGCGGTCCTCAACGCAGGCGTCCCCGGTTCGAATCCCGCGCCGGACGGACCTTTCCTGCATGTCATTCCCCCTCTCTCTGCCTCCCCCTTTCCTGTCTGTCTCACTACGCACTATCAAATAAAGGCGAAAAAAGCCAAAAAATATATACTTAAAAAAAAAAAAGTGTATTATATCTTCTCAAAACGTTATTGACCAATCTCTACCAAGCATATCACTGTGAAAATTAAACCACAGTTAAACTTTATAATAGGAATAAAAAGAGGAATGTGTATTATTCCAACTTCATTGGCAATTGTGTATTTCTATAGACTTTTAATTTGAATGAAATGTTAAAGTTTCTAACTGTGAGAACAAACCATCAAACACTTAGCGGCTACACCCAGAGAAGTGGAGGAGACGTTACATTCCAGTAAAATATAATCTATTTTTATCTATTTCAACTCCTGCTTAAATTCATTTGTCATTTATTCTGCTCTGCACCTCGTGTCCTGAAGTCCTAATTACATTCTGCAGGTAAAATAGAGTTTCATCAGGACTGATAGATAAAGTAGGAAAATGTCCTAATGTTCATTTCCTTTCTAGACCACTTTTACAACTTTGGTTTGCAGTCTCACGGATTCACATGCCCACACACACACACACACACACACAGGCATTAATCCATGCTCACGATCGCACAAACAACACTAAGAAATGGACACAGAGAGACACCCACACACTGATCAGATTCACTTTTTAATTAGAGGCAGAGCTGCCTCTCTCACACTCCCTCTCTTTGTTTTGCTTCGTGCGACCTCCACTCGCGACTCATGGCAATCTGTTCATTGTGCCATGATATTAGGTGATTAAAAATCACCATATTGGAGGATGAAGAGAGCAGAATGAAAAGGCATAAAAGAGAAAGAAACACTGTGCTTGTTTCACGGGCACCTGAGGAGAATATGGAATGTGCCAGATGCATCTGGGCCCGCTATTGATATTCTAAGCAGCGTGCATGTGGTGAAAAACCCTCCATAAAATAAAGAGAACAAATAGATAAACAAAAAAAATCACAATAACAACCCCCAAGACAAACAAACCCTGTGCTGCATGTTCTAATCTATGTTGCTGATAGCTACTTAGAAGGCCTGTGAATGGGCATTTCTCCAGTGTGTGGTAGTAATAATAAAAACCCTCTCCTGTTCACAATGCACAAGTAACAATGGCGATTGGAGGGATATCGAGTGTCAGACTTTCATGCTGAAGTAAAGGAGGCGAAGTGTGTAAATTGATAGGATTCAGCAGGTGTTACTTCAAAATTGGCAAAAAGAAGAAATGATTTATTTCCTGTTGTCGAAGGATAATGAATTCGCTATCATCCGCGGCAGCAATGTGCAGCCTAATGGACAGATAGGAGACGAGTCACAGCGGCACGCCTGCATCTGTATACCACACAACAAATACACCAGACCCTCACAGCCGGGACATTAAGCGCTTGTTAGCTTTCACATAGGCGCGCTGCTCCACATATGTGATGATGATGATGATGGTGATAATGTTTCTAATCACAGCCAGTCAGTCATGACAGCGAATCGGATGAGGATGGCAGCTATAATGCGATGAAGGCACAAACTCAACCCAAGTCCCTTCATCCCTCCATCGCCTTGATCATCAAAAGTAATGTCGTGAAGAGTGGAGAGAGTGTCTAATCATACATGCAGCATTTACAAACAGCAACTCAACTCTTCATCATGGTTGACCACATTGTTCAACTGTCAACTTATTGCACACCAACAGAATCATGAAGCTCCAGTCACAGAGGAAAACAGTGGTGACGGATGAAACACAAATCACTTTCCATGTCAGGTTCAACACAGGACTGTCAATATCAGTTATACGTATACGATGTTTAAAGGGATAGTTCAACCAAAATTCAAATTTCACTCATTATCTACTCACCCTCATGTCGACTAAGAGCTGGGAGAATGTGAGAATCTCTGAGTTACTTCTCTGAGTTACGGGGGGGTCCACGCAGCAGTATTAGTCCATATAATGGTTGTGAATGGACACCACTTTTCTTCGTCACCAAAAAACATCCAGATACCTTTGCACTGACACAGGAAGAGCAGTGAACCGAGACACTGGGAGCTTCTTCTACAAACAAGCTTCAAATATAGACTTATTTTCAGAACAATTTCTCATGTCGGAGCTGCAAAACAAGAGGGAGATTACAGACGAGCAGTATGGAGGTATTTTGGATGTAAATTCTCACAGCCCTTAGTTGACATGAGGGTGAGGGGAAACTAAAGAGGGACCAACAACACCACATGGGGAATTGCACCCCAGGAATTAAGGAAGAAAGAAATTAAACACTGCAGAACTTATAAGGACACAGGTTTGAGAGACTAAATAAATAAAATATTTAAATTAAATAAGTAAATATTTTATAAATATTTTTATTGGAAAAATAATTATCTATCTATCTATCTATCTATCTATCTATCTATCTATCTATCTATCTATCTATCTATCTATCTATCTATCTATCTATCTATCTATCTATCTATCTATCTATCTATCTATCTATCTATCTATCTATCTAGTTTCAGATTTCTTTAATCCATATTATACAGTAAAATAAAGTAATTTTCCAAACATATCAAAGAAAAAACAGGAGGAATGTGTGTTTTTCTCTGTACAATATCAATCATTAAAATTACTAATGTATTTACATTGATTGATTGATTGTTTATTTGTCCCCGCGGGGAAAATTGATGAATAATATGAATTTACATATATTCACATTATTCTTTTTTAGGTTTTTTGTTGAGATTCAATTGTAAGCAGCTCACTGTAATGCCAGCCGTGATGTTTTTACGTAATAACAAGACAGTTACTGTATCATTCACGTGTTTCACAGTAACTTCCTTTAGTTCAGTCTTTAGGTTTTCTGGCTCCAACTTGAATATTTTCTCAGAGTCGCTCTCACACTCATCAATTTCATTTTCAGCCGCAGAAGCAGAAGCAACGGGAAGCTGTTTGACTGAAAAAGATTTGATCAACCCACTGCGCTACACGGCCAGCATCGAGCAGCAGACAGACAGCGTTAATGTCTGGATGCTGCTGCAGGAAGGGCTTGAGAAAATAAGACTTGAAGATGAGGAAAACAAGACCGGGAAGAGGAGAGGAGAAGAAGAGAAGAAAAGTGATGAAACAAGAGAGGACAGAAAAAAATGAAACTAAAATAGAAACAAAATCAACTTTGGTGTGTGACGGAGGGTATTGTATTACATTAACAAGAACAAAGACAGGGTGGAAAATATGTCTGTTCCTCTGACAGCCATGTTCCCATGACAACTGTTGTTCTGGGTGACATAGGCGGAGACATACTGGAGTCGCGAGGATGCATATAAACACACCCATACACACACACACACACACACACACGCACACAATCCCTCTCCACTTGACTCTCCACTCTTGTGTTGTTTTTTTTTGTCACCAAAAAGTATTTCAGTCGTCCCCTGCAGCCCGCCTCACCCCTCCTCTCTGTTTGTTCTTTCCCTTTCAACTTGGGTTGGGGCTTGGGGGGGGAGGAGAGGGGGGGGTTGTCATTTCTAAAATTCCCACAAGTCAAATGACAACTAACATCTAGGCCTTTGTGATGTTTCAAAAAGCTTTTGTCTCCTCGGCGGCCTCCTTCTGTGTCCCACTTTGCTCTTTCATGCCCTTCTTTGTCGCTTGTTCACTTTCTTTCTTTCCTTTTCCTTTTCTCCTTCTTCCGTCTTGTTTTTTTCTGCACAGCAAACATTGAAAGGGATTTAATCGACAAGCGGTGCTCAATCAGCCAACAAATCAGCTCATTTGTCGTTTGTGACTTTGCCCTGAGTCTTTTTTTTTCCCCGCAGCTGCTTCTGGCTCGACGTGGTGCTTTTCTGAAGCCGTCTCTGAGACCCCCCCCCCCACACACACACACACACACTCCCCTCTCACAAAACACACACACATACACACGCATGTGTTCCATAAACACCTTGCAGGCAGATGAGAGAGACAGTTTATGAAGTCAGTGATCTGCAACTTCTTTTTTTATTATTTTTTTAATCAAAAGGATTATGATAGCTTTCAGATCTGTGCCCATTAGCACTGTGAGCATATGAACCAGCGTTAGGGGATTCACAAAAGACTAAGAAGCTTCTCTTTTCAAAGAATTCATCAGGTAGGAAAAAAGGGCTGTTGGCACATCTGATACAGGCTCATCGTGGGTGAGGTGAGGTGGTGGGGGGGGGGTAAATAAATCACTGTTTATTATCTGGTTTCTCATCAACTTCACCACATATTGCTGCACTCTTAGAAATCAAAGTGCTGTGTAGAACCGTATAAGGTTCTTTGGCTTGAGAACCCTTTCTGGCTCCAGGTGAACCTTTAAAGTTTCTACCTAGAACCCAACTTAAAGGGTTACACCGAGAACCCAACATAAAGAGTTCTACCTAGAACCATGTTACAACCAAAAACAGGCTTTCAAATGTAATAAAGCCAATAGTGTAATAATCGTGGGTGAACTTTTTGCCGATAATGTAATAAGGCATTACATTATTGGCTGGTTATTACGTTATTGGCCTGGTATGGTGCCGATAATGTAATGCCTTATTACATTATCGGCAAAAAGTGGTCAAAAGTTTTATTACATTATTGGCACATTATTACACTATTGGCTTTATTACATTTGAAATGGCCAAAATTATTACATTATTGGCAGTTATTACGTTATTGGCCGTTATTACGTTTTTGGTTGTAACAAACCACCTGTGAAAGGTTACACCTAGAACCCCCAATGAGAGGTTCTACAAAAACCCCTTTTATGGCGTATTGGTTTCACCCAGAAGCCTTACTGGGGGTTTCATCCAGAAAATATCCCACTTCTTACGGTTTCATCTAGAACCCACACAGGGAGTTCCACCAAGAACCCTTTTACTGGAACCCTTAGTGTTACCAAGAACCCTTGAAAAACCATTTCTTCAGGGTTTTTCAGAAGCAAATGGTTCCAGGTAGAACCTCAGCCCTTGTAGAAGAACACTTTTGGAACCCTTATTTCTAAGAGTGTGCTTAGCTTTGCAGTCAGTATCACTGTGTTGCAATTTCTTTCTTTTCCTTTATTGTAAAAGCTTTGTCTGGCTTTACAGACTGCAGATGTTATTGCTGGATCACCTACGACAGAATCAGCAATTGTTCAACTTTTTCCCCTCGATATGTAAAGAGGGATAAAAGTCAAGTTCCAAACTCTGATTATTTAGAAAAATCATAATCTCAGTTTGGCCTGTAAAACTGTCTGATGAGCAAGATACTAGCTATAGACACAAAGCACATCTGAGGCTCTTTAGGGTTTATTTGGTCATAAAGCAGAGTGTTGTATATTTTATAAGACTTTTTTTCATGTTTTATTTGTTTATTTATTTTTCATTCAATTCAGACAAAATTGATGTTTCAAACTTTTTCCAGACTGTGGTGTGCTGCCATGCATCACGATGACTGACGCTCCTCTATTGTCGTTCACACCTCTGCTTTGGTCAAACAGGCCCAATGATTTTTATCAAGCTGTTGTTGATCTTGTCAGATTATTGGACTTCATCTCAGCCACATGTACTTGAAATAACCTGCGTCTCTATTCATTCATCTAGGACCATTGATTATTATCAGCTATTAGTACAAGGTCATTCTGTCAAAAGCTTCTTGTTATGACACTTCATTGTCAACCTGCTGTTGCTATGTATAAAGTTTTGCATATATGAACATTAGAGACACGTCCAGGAGTGAACTCACTAATGCTTGGTGTGATGTCATCGTATGTAATTTCGAGGCCCTTTTCAAAAGCTATTCAACACAACACAACACATTTTTAAGCATTACTCCGCTCTGGCCGTGACGCTCCATACATCACTGATATGTCCCTATGTTTTCATCTTCAGGATGATTAACAGCAGTCCTTGCAGCTTGAGGTGGTTGGTTGTGGGCATGTGTAACTAGTAAAAGGGACAGTTCACCCAAAATTCAAATTTCACTCATTATCTACTCACCCTCATGTCGACTAAGAGCTGTGAGAATTTTCAGAGTTGTCCGTGCCTGCTTTCTCTCTTGCTCTTGTTTTTAAATGTGAACCGACAGGGGGAATGGGATGTTGCATCACTGGCAGGTCAACTGTAGATTAAAGCAGATATCAGTGGAATGTTTTTGTTAAAATAAGTCCTAAATAGTCCTATTTTCCGTCAGCAATCACTTACATGGAGTGTTTCAGCCGAATGTTGTAGTCTTCCGTCACTCTGCTCTGCTGTAAACCAGGAGAAAACTTTCCTTGTGGGATACAAGTGTTATCCAATGAGCAGCCTGAACGGCATGAAGGGCTGTGTGTGCAGCCAAGGGGTGCTTACACCTGAATGTGGTGACGGAGCACGAGGACCAATAGATGCATGACGAGGGCAATGGGCCAATTTGCTAAAATCAACTGGTGCGTTCAATGAAACTCCGTCTGGCCATGTGTTTTTCCTTCCTGATATGTCCCTATGTTTTCATCTTCAGGATGATTAACAGCAGTCCTTGCAATTTGAGGCGGTTGGTTGTGGACATGTGTAACTAGTTAAAGGGATAGTTCACCCAAAATTCAAATTTCACTCATTATCTACTCACCCTCATGTCGACTAAGAGCTGTGAGAATTTCCAGAGTTGTCCGTGCCTGTTTTCTCTCTTGCTCTTGTTTTTAAATGTGAACCGACAGGGGGAATGGGATGTTGCATCACTGGCAGGTCAACTGTAGATAAAGACTAATTTCCTACATTTTTTTTAATATGAGGTGGCATGGTGATGTCACCTCAGAACAAGAAGATTTTGGGTTTGATTCCCGGTCCTGGGGCCTTTCTGTATGGAGTCTGCATGTTCTCCCTGTGCCTATGTGTGCTTTTCAGGGTTCTTCAGCTTGTTCCCACAAAGAAAGACATGCACACAAGTTAAGTGGCATCCCTGCATGGACAAGTGGCATAGCTAACGGGTGAATGGGTGGTTTGGCCACTACCAGTGTTAAAACCAAACCTTCCACTCTCGGTGCCAATGCACTGAGTACTGCTGAGTTATTTCCCTGAATAATTGAAACTTGTGGAGCTACATGAAAAGCCAAACGCACCAGGACTGTGCAGAATGGAGCGGCGCATCATCCAATAGTTTTCGCCCCACTTCACCCGAGCCAAAGTGGACTGACCACCACGACCACGTCCAGCTGCCTGCGTGAACGGAGCACAGCGCCGTCCAGCACCTCCATTTGAATCTGCCCTCGCGCCTCAGTGTTTACAGTGAATCAGAGCATCTGTTTCCTTTTCTTCTCTTTGTATGGCTGTGCTGACACGGACAGAAAAATAAAGGTGGTTGATGATCCAGTTGGTTTTCGCTCCGTGCACTAGTCTTACCCCGGACCAGGAAGTAATTCTTACGGATAATCCAATAAGCTGGTGCCATCCTGTTCCTGGCAGGGATGCATGGCACCGTCGCCCGGTGAGTTAGAGAGGGGGGAGGGGGGGGTGGGGGGTGACAGGACAGGAAGAGTGTCTCTTCACCTCTCCGAACCCTACTGGCTCCCCCACAGCCATAGCTACCGCCTCCTGCCAAGTCATTCATTAACCCCAGCGGAGCGACTGCGGGAAGAGAGAGAGGAAAGATAGGGAGCGGAAGATGAGGAGAGTGGAATCTCTGTGGGAGAGAGAGAATAAACAGATAGAGGGGATGGAGAGAGAGAGAGAGAGAGAGAGAGAGAGACAGGTAGCTTGTGAAGGTGCGAAAGCAATTCGGTGCAAGCGCAGCTTTCAAAATGCTGTTCTTATTTATGTGTCTCGTTGTCACTGTCATCCATCACCTTTTCACTGCTCTGCCTCACATCCACTAATATTTGAATCACATCGTGGACACACTGGCGGCCGGTGTCGAGCCAGAAAAACACTGGCAGCACCCGGGGAGAAGAATTCAAATGAGTTACAAAAAACACTTTACTTGACGCCTGTCTCTATAACACATTATAACCATACTTATAATGAGTTAAAATGCAGTTATAACACTGTGTAACTATAGTTATAAACACTCATAAATGATGCTTTATAACAATAATCATAACACACACAACATAAAGTATTTTATCTTGACTTATAAGGTCAGGTATTATTAATATGTTATAATTGTTAGTAACTGGCTGACAATGACCACATTGATAATGCCTTATAAATATAGTTATAATGTGTTATAATTGTCTTATAAACATGTATAACTATCATTATAAACACTCATTAATTATCATAAGGCTTTATAACAATGAACATAACACATTATAGAGCATTTTATAATGGCTTATAAGGTCAAGTATTATAATAGATTTATAATGATCTGCCTATTGTTATAAAGCCTTGTCGTAA
This sequence comes from Decapterus maruadsi, assembly GCA_030347415.2. Classification (NCBI taxonomy): domain Eukaryota; kingdom Metazoa; phylum Chordata; class Actinopteri; order Carangiformes; family Carangidae; genus Decapterus; species Decapterus maruadsi. The sequence goes on along the minus strand of CM064901.1, from coordinate 33,503,783 downwards.
TTAATGAGTGTTTATAATTATAGTTATACACATTTATAAGCCAATTATAACACATTATTACTATATTTATAATGTATTATTGATATGGGCATTGTCAGCCAGTTACTAACAACTATAACCGATTATGATACCTGACCTTATAAGTCATGATAAAATGTTTTATAGTGTGTTAAGATTGTTATAATAAAGCATTATGATCATTTATGAGTGTTTATAACTAATAGTTATACAGTGTTATAACTGCATTATAACTATGGTTATAATGCATTATAGAGATGGGCTTCAAGTAAAGTGTTACCAAAAAAAAAATCAAAACTCCCCAGTGGAAGAGATGTATTTATGTTGCTAGGTCTGGGATGGAGCTGCATCTTATAATTCATCTTATAACAGTATGGATACGATAAGAGCTGGAGCGAAGGGAGAGCACTGACCGTTCAGTCAGGGAGACGGAGAGAGAAGGGAGGGAGAGTGTCATTCTTAAGTAAAGAAGCTCAGAGTGATGTTGAAGTACGAGTGGGTAACGCAACTTCTGGACCAGCGGTGAGTTTGAGGGCAGAGGAGGAGGGGGAGGAGGGGGGGGGGGACGTGCTGTATTTCATGAAGTGAAAAGCCACACCAACGCACAAGCATGCAAACGCACAAGGCTATTACCTCCCACTGCATCCTCTCACCTTTATGGTGTACACGGAAGCATTGTGTTCACAGGAGCACTTACATGCGCATGCAAAAGACGCACACACGCACGCACACACACGCATACCGGCACTCAGAGGAAACACTTTCCGATCCCACGGTGAGAGTGAATGGAAGGCCACGGCTCCGCTGCATATGGCCACGGGCTCTGTGCTGCTGCTCCACTTGAGAGCGAAAGCCGGCTGTAGATGGCACTGTAGCACTGCACAAAAACACTGCCGTCTCATCCAAACACACACACAAACACACCTACACACGCATATGTGCTACTGCATGGACACGTGCACACATGATCATAGATGTATATGTGGAAAAACACGGCGTTGAATGTGGACGGAGACACTCCAGCGCTCGAGAAGCGGCAGTGTGTGATCAAAGGTAATGTGAGTGTGTGTTGCTTTTATGTGTATGTGCGCGTGTGCGTTTGAACAACCTTCTTCATGTGTTACTGTATGTCTGTATTGTTCCATGGAGATATAGCGGATGTACTTCATACAGTACATACATGCCCCTTGACAGTTTTGCAGTGTCACTGGGTAATAATGCAAGGATGATTTTCTTTGTTTCTGTGTGTGTGTCCTGACAGCAGGAAGCTGCCATGCACTGACATGTACAGTATATATGCACATACATACAGACAGCTGCATGCATTTGCAAGCACAAATGAGAAACACATGCTGGTATACAAGATTCAGTTCCTGTTCCTTATTATGAGTCTTGTATCAGTTACCTGTCTGCAAAGTCATGCTGTTGGCTGCAGACATGCTGGTTACATGCTGTCATTCCCACATCCCTTAGGCCTCTAATTGTCTAAATGGCAACACTTAATTTTCTATCAAATTTCCCATCATTCCGACAATTTTTGCCGCCTATGGTCGGAATGATGGAATAGCCAGTGGGACGAGACTCTGATCATGCAGGTCTGGTTTTCAGCAGCAGTGTGCAAGGCAGAGAGCCTCCACACTCCCTCTAACAAGTAACAAGTCAGAAAAAGTTATTTTCTATGTTTAATGTTTTGAAGTTTAATGAACAGGGTTTATACACAAATCTTTGAGTCAATTTACTACCATTTAATACCTTTTTTCACTACCTTCAGATTTTTTTTAATACCACCACGACATCGAGTTGCACCAAGTATCAATCGGAAAGAGATTCACTAGCACTTCTATCCGCCTGACAACTATGCACGCGAAGACGATTTTAGATTTATAGCGGCCAATGAATACAATGAATTGATATGACAAATATCATTCCTTTTTTTTTGAAGTATCGGCGCAAGCAAGTAATGCTTTATTTATTCATTCATTGTCCAAAAGAAATAAAATAATACCTATTCTTTAAAATTAATACCTTTGGACCAAATTTATCACTTTTTAAGGCCATTAAATTTTGCTTTTTTGATTTATCACTTTTTAATACTTTTTAAAACCCCGCGGAAGCCCTGGAATTACAACACATTTGGCTTTACAGGGTTAAACATCCTGCCTTTCCGACAATTCCCAAAAGATTTTGCACTGGTTGGGTTTAGGGCAATGAAGAAAGGAGTTGGAGTTTAGTAAAAAGAGCAGGTAGAGGCGAGACAGGCAGACCAGTCCACATACACATACTCAGTTTCTTTTGCTTACAGAGGCTCCATACATTGGAATTCTCATCTTCATGTAGTTAAATTATCTTCATCCCTCAATACTTTTGAGTTAAGACTGAAAGCTTGGGATAGTTCACCTAAAATTCAAATTTCACTCATTATCTAGTCCTCCGTTCCTTCTCTGAGTTACGGGGGGGTCCACGCAGCAGTATTTGTCCATATAATGGTTGTGAATGGACACCAACTTCCTTCGTCCAAAAAGACACACCAAAAAACATCCAAATACCTCCATACTGCTCGTCTGTAATGTCCCTCTTGTATTGAAGCCCGACATGACAAATTGTTCAGAAAAAAATGTAATCTATATTTCTAGTCTATATTTTAAGTTTGTAGCGGAAGCTCCCAGTGTCTCAGTTCACTACTCACTGACCGGTGGAACAATTTCTCATGTCGGGGCTTCAATACAAGAGGAAAATGAAATGAAATTTGAATTTTGGGTGAACTATCCCTTTAAATCAAGGTTCCTAATAGTTTCTTTTCCAGTATATTTGTCATTGGATCATTATCTCTTTGCATGCTCATACACTCACTCAGTCAAATACAATTATTTTATATTTATACATACCCATGTTTTTATTTCTGACTTCTTTGAGTGTCTGCTATAAAATGGCACTTGTATAGCTCTATTTTTTGTTGTTATTTTTTGTTGCTTTCTCCTATTGTCGTTGTTGATTCATCTTCTGAATGTATGTATATTTCTTGGGGAGGTGCTTTTTATAAGCCCATATAGGGTTTTTTAACCTCTCCTGCCCTCACTATTCTTGTTTAATTTCTGTTTTTTGTCATTGTCTTTTATTATGGTGCAAATAAATAAATACAAATAAATAAATACTACTCCTTGTCTGTGCTCTGCTGCGTAATTACACACAACCATGTGGGTATTCCATATCAGCATGTCTTAAAGAAGGGAGTCTGTTGAGTTGAACGCATATTTCCTTATATTGAAAGCCTTGTTGGAATGGTGGGATGTATGGTGGGATGTCGGAGTGGTAGGGGAAAAAAAAACACGCTATTAAAGGAATTGTCAGAAAGTCAGGATGTTTAAGAAAAGAAAACCGTCATTCCGACCATAGGAGGCAAAAATTGTCGGAATGATGGGACGTTTGATAGAAAATTAAGTGTTGCCATTAGACAATTAGATGCCTATGTCAGACTGCTGGGATGTCAGAATGGCGGTTGCCCCCACAGACGGGCTTCTTTCCTACGGTAGCAGGTTCACTCTACACACACATCGATACAATAAAAAGAAGAGGAAGAAAAACTCAAAGTAAAAGATGGACAGATTTCAAAAGCAAGTATAAGAGAGTTTCAACTCCTACAACAACTGAACTATGGGGGCCCTTCCCTCTCAAGCTTGGGGAGTTGTGTTCAGAGGCGCTGAGTGTTGTGTTGCGTTGACTAGAGGAGAGGGGAAAGTTGCTGAAATAGATGAGTCGCTCAGGGCTGTACGCACACTCCGAACAGATGCAACCACAGCACTTCCTTAATAGTGTTCCTCACTCGGTAATAGTGGGAATACATCTGCAGGGTGATCGTGTGTGTGTGTGTGTCTGTTTGGGCGAGTGACTGCATATGTGGCTTTCAATCTCTTTGAACTCTTAACTTCTAAGCTTAATATGAAGTTTGAGTTCCCTCATGTGCAGGTTAAAAGAGGGAGGAAATCTGTTCATGTGCACAGTGTGCACAAGTGTGTGTCTGTTGACATTAATGTTAAGAGAAGGACTGGAACAAAGAGGTGTAATTGAAAATCTCTTTGATGGCATAATGAAAAGCATGTTGGTATGCTTAGTGTTTCTCTACATCCAACACTCATTCATTTTTATACATCTACAGAATGCAGACACACAGTCAGAATTTGCTGTGACTGGCTGCAGTGGAGGTGATAAACCCAGTGGTTCATATTGCATGGGACAATGGTCAAACCAAAAGGGAAGCATCATTTTTAACCAAATAGTATTTCTGTTACTATAGGTAGTTATACTACACTCTTAGAAATAAAAGTGCTATGTAGAACCATATAAGGTTCTTCGTCTTGTCCTCATAGGAGAACCCTTTTTGGCTCCAACCTTTGTGGGGGGTTTTACCTAGAACCCAACTTAAAGAGTTATACTGAGAACCCAACACATTAAGGGTTCTACCTAGAACCATCTGTGAAAGGTTACACCTAGAACCCCCAATGAGAGGTTCTACAAAAACCCCTTTTATGGCGTATTGGTTTCACCCAGAAGCCTTACTGGGGGTTTCATCCAGAAAATATCCCACTTCTTACAGTTTCATCTAGAACCCACACAGGGAGTTCCACCAAGAACCATTTTACTGGAGCCTTTAATGTTACCAAGAACCCTTGAAAAAGCATTTCTTTGGGGAAAGGGTTTTTAAGGGTTCTCTGGATCAAAATGGTTCTTACTGGAGCCGTTAGTGTTACCAAGAACCCTCGAAAACCCCTTTCTTCAGGAAAGAGTTTTTCAGAAGCAAATGGTTCCAGGTAGAACCTCAGCCCTTGTAGAAGAACACTTTTGGAACCCTTATTTCTAAGAGTGTAGAGTATATGGGTTAAGTGGATACCTGTTCATATTAAACATGGTCACTATCTTAGTTCCTCATACCAGAAGACACAGTGCTAAAAGCAACTTTTAGCACTGTGTCACTCAGGTGTCTGACTGCACCTGAAGGCAACACCAGTGCCTCCGTCCTTCCTCACACTAGCCTACACGGTGGTGACAGTTTTAACAGGCGCTGTGATTCAACATGGCACCCCCCCTTGTATATTTGTAATGACTTGTAACAACTCATTCTAAGGTAGGAGAAAGCTTTCGTTTGTATGCGGGTGTGATTCCACTTCAGTGAAATATGTATTTATGAAAGACATATTTGATTTTTGTTAATAAAAAGCCAAAAAAGTCCCATACTGTCCCTTTAAGACACCTGGGAACTATTTTAATTTGTGGAAAGGGAGCAGAATATGTCTCCTTTAATATAAAAATATATGATAGTTCATTCAATAGACGCTGAATTATTTCAGTCTTTATCAGAGTGGTGGACCAAGTGACTGACACCCTCTTCCATCCCTGAAGCCCTGCTGCTACGTGGCTAAAAATATACCCTATACACATTGTTCCCCGCCACAGCTCCATACTTAACAATATGTCTGGTAATGGCTTCCCTTCTTCTCTTCTAACTCACAGGTGGGGAAGCAAATAAGCGTATTTTCCAAGTTGTTGAACTGTTCCATTAGGTGCAGTAAGTTTTAATTCTATAAAGAATGGCTATATTACTTGGCTGTGAATTACATTTTTGTAATTCTATTTTTATGTGTTTCAAGGCTGCCATATGCTTTTGAAATAATCATATACTATAGCCCAGTGCCAAATGAGGGCACTTTCTTCACAATGACCCATTAGTTAAAGTCTCTGACTCGAAAGAGGATGCATGATTCATGAGCGAGCTGGAGAGCCAATCCTATTTTTAAGTCCACACTGGACCAATCATTTCCATAAATTTCCCTGGTTTGCATTTGAGGGCAGACTGTTGTGAGCCTCAGCCAAAGGGCCAGGGGTGGGAGTTGTCCACTTGTGTTGAAAGACTCTTGATGTGAAATGGCTCCTCTTTTATTTTTTTTTCTCTTCTCTTTCTCCATCACATCCATTTCTTCCATTCCAATCCTTGGCCCTGCTTTGCCCTTCCACCTGCACATTCTCCACCCGCCCCTCTTACCTACCTCATGCTGTTATACGTCTATCAAACACCACTCTCCTATTTAACCTCTCTCCACCCTTCAATCTGTCCATCCTCATTCTGCTGCATTTTCTCTCACTGCCCTCACTGTCTCACTCTCTATCCAAGTAATTCTTCTTCCTCATCTCCTCTTCCTCACTCAATCCTTCCATCTAACTCTCATTCCCCTCCTTCCCATTTTTTTCATTTTAATCCATATTCATGTAATTTCTATATGGCAGCCTGGGGCTGCTGTAAGGGACTGTTACTTTGTGTTAAAGGTCCTGGGAGGCTGCCTGATTTACAGTAATAACTTGGGATATATCCAGAAATACCATTATCGAAGCATGAGCACACACACACAGACACAAACACACACTGACACACACACACACACACACAGCTATTTCCTACCTCCTTTTGCTACCTTCTGTCCTCTGTCTTGCTTGCAATTTCGTATTTCTGGAGCTGAGCTGCTGTAACAATCAAGCGCACGATGCAACAAATACCTGACTTTTAATGTAATCTCACAGGAATACGTGGGGTGTGTCTGTCTGCGTGTGCGCGCATGGCTTTGTGTATCTGTTTCTTTCACAACTGCCTGTTTGAAGCTGTGAGGTAAATGGGAAATGTGGATATTAAAGAGCCATCAATTCAGGCAGCAACAAGGGAGAATTGATTGAATATGCTCAGAGTTACAATAACTACACTGGTACGGAGGAAAATCAAAGCTTGTCTGATGCACAAGTGCCTAAGTTATAGTGAGCCGCTGGGATTTGATACGAATGAAGAAATTTGTTCTGAACAGCACAATTAGCTGTTGCCATCGGGGATCTCATGATTTAAGCTATAATCATCACCGCTGGCAAGCTTAGTGTGATAAGTGAGGCCAAACAGGTTTCACGCTTCTGATCAATGATGCCAGCACATACACACCTGCTGCACATACAGTATAGAGGCTCAAATAGAGATTGTAACAGAGTTTACATCTGATCCTTACTCTGCAATTGCAATTGTGATTTGCAAATTCATAATGTACTCATATTGACTGATATTTTACACCCTAGGCCTGATCTACTAAGATGCCATGTAAGGGGCGCTAAATTGCCTGCTCTTGGTAAAAATTTGCGTGTTTGGTTAGCACACGAAAACCCGCTAAAGTAAGCTGCTAAATGTCAGCACACACAACCCTCCTGCTGTCCCTGGGTCAAGTAAGGAATGCAGGCAGGACAAAGAGAAAGAAGGAAGGAAGGAAGGAAGGATGAAAGGAAAGAAGGAAGGACGAAGGGAGAGGTTGGAGGAAAGAAGGAAGGGAAAAAGGCAGGTAAGATGGAGGGAGTGAACAGATTGGGTCAAAAAGGAAGGAAGGATGGAGGGAAAGAAGGAAGGAAGGAATGGAAAAAATGGATGTAGAGAGAAGGAAGGGGAAAGGAATGAAAGAAAGATGGAGTGAGGGAACAGATTGGGTCAATTGGCTCAAAAGAGGAAAGGAAGAAGAAGTAAGGATGAAGGGAACAAAGGAAGGAAGGAAGGGAAAAGGGAAGAAAAGAAAAATGGACAGAAGGAACAGCTTAGGTCAAGGAAGGAAGGAAGGAAGGGAAAAATGATTGTGGAAAGAAGGATGGGAGAAAGGAAGGAAGGATGGAGGAAGGGAACAGATTGGGCCAATTTGAGTCGTTTCCACCAGGGAGAGTGTGGACAGAGAGCTGGTGGACACATAGAATCTGATCCGATGGATTAATAGAGAGCCCAGGTGGGACACTCAGGACACACTGACCAGAGGGATCAAAGACGGGTGAAGACAGAGGTGACGTCTCTCAGTCCCGGTCCCACAGCTGGACAGCCACATAGCTACTCCAGAGGGAGGAAAGGAGAGGAGCGCACAGAAGGAGACACGTGTGGCGTGCGTAACGGCGCTTAAATGACTTTTACGTAACACATTTGAAAAACTGCTACAGTTTGCTGGAATGACCCCGATGCGAGGAAATGCAGAGATGGAAGAGCTTTAGCCCCGTCAGGTGTTAAATCAATAAAAGAAAAAACGTACTAAACGTACTGAATAAAGACGCAAAAACTTCCACCACAGTCTGTTTAAGGTTTGATAAATCACACTGCGTGTAAATACATCTATTTGGGGGACAGCTCTCCATTCCGACGCACCTCCACTTCGACACCCCGCTGTTCCGACAGCTCACAGAACTAAGAAAGCTCGATAGGACTCCTTCTTCAGCTTGACAGCATCCCTTACTTCCGGCGTCCACCACCGGGTTCTTGCCGCTGACCCTAGGCCACAGCTCCGGTTGGCCGCGTGGTGGAGAACATGGTCCATTCGGACTCAATGTCTCCAACCTCCCTCGGAATCCGGGCAAAGCTCTCCCGGAGCCGCTGCAGGTGGAGTTGAAGACCTCCCTGACAGGGGATTCTGCCAGTGCTGACAGCTGACTGAGGGAGATGCTTTGGTTGGGCTTAGGCAATGAAGAAAGGAGTTGGTTAAGTTTAGTAAAAAGATCAGGTGGAGGCTAGCAGGCTAGAAGCAGAATGAACATCATCCGTTTGACTCCAAAAAGGAAATAAGGATCACTGCGCACTGAGGGTTTCCCCCAGTAGCCTTTTCAAAATAGCGGTGTCTTTAGAAAAAATAGAAAACCCCGCTATTACGATGAATGGAAGTCTATTGTCGGAAAGGCGGGGCTTCGGAAAGGCGGGGTGTAACCTGGGTAGTTCTGTAGATCAGCTTGCACATTTTTTGCAGGTGACATCAAGTTTGCACACGTTTTTACACAAGCAAACCTTTAGTAGATCAGACCCCCTGTCTTTACCTCATAGCTCCATCAGTGATGTACAGTCACAGGTCACTGAGAGGACCAGTGTGTTTGCTCCAGAAGAACACAGTGTAAAAATTAAGACTCACTGCTCATTGCAGAATAAAAGTGTAATTGCATCTAGGTAGTCAGACAGACAGACTGAATCCCATTGCTCAAACAAGACAAACATGCTTGCAAAGAAAGGTTTTAAAGAGATGTTCAAATGTTATTGCACTCACCACTCATTTCATGAACTTCACTAGTAAATTCAACAGTCATTGTGATAAGCACTCTGGAATTTTAAAAATCCTTAGTGTTTCAGTAACTCAGTACAGTAGGTCATGATTGACTTGTTAGGATTTTTTGGACGATGCCAGTGTTGTGGTAAAAAGAAATGAATGTGAAAATAAATCCGTGGCTTCTGAGGCTACAAAATGTTAAGCAAAGAGTCCAGACACGATGTGGAAAAACAAGAAAACTTTCAGATAAAACTTTCCGCTGGGCAGAAAGTTGAAGGAAAAACATCTTCAGGCTCCACAGGCACGGGAGGAAGGTTTACTTGACACAGTGGTGGTGATGCTTACATCCCAGTGTGCAGTGTTACAGTACTGCACCAACAGGATCCACGCAGAGGAGGGAAACCTATAACCTGTAACCCCATGATCAACCTATGAAGTCTACAAAACAACATGTGGATGAAATAGTAAGAAAATGAAACAAACTTTGGCCAAAATCCACAATCAGCAAATGTTTTAATCAACCAACTGTTGTGGAGATAAACAGTCAGAGGAAATAATGGATACCACTAGATACTAACAGATTCTGGTTGCCAACGTATTGCAGCCAGTCATAAAAGTGAAACTGAAAAGACACTTACAATAGGACACAGATCTAAAGCACACTCAATGACGACTCCTCTCATCAACATCACTCAGCATCTGTGTTGGATCTTCAAATATTTGGCTACAAAATATGGTTAAAACCTGCAAAGTGAACAGTTGAGGAAAGCTGTGGTGGTTGGATTTACTTTTTCTCACTCTGAAAGTCACCAAAATATTTCAAGTTTTGCATGTGACGGCATAAGTTATACTGAAAGTGTAAATGTACGTATAGTCATGCATATCTGACAAAACTAAATTGATGTGCTTTACAAAATCAGGGAAGACAAATGATGACTGTCAAATTGTTACACAAAATGAAAAGGTGATTGAACGAATTTCAGTCTATAAATACCTGGGATTTTACCTGGATGAAAATCTGTCTTTTAAATACCATATTGAGTGTCTTACAAAGAAACTCAGGGTTAAACTTGGTTTCTGTTATAGAAACAAAAGTTGTTTTTCCTTTAATGTCAGAAAAAGACTGATTCAGGCAACTTTTGTATCAATACTTGACTACGGTGACATCTTATACATGCATGCAAATCTCTCCTCCCTGAAAATGTTGGATTCAGTGTATCATGCAGCATTAAGGTTTGTAACAGATTAAGGTTTTCGTACTCATCACTGTAGTCTTTATGAGAGTGTTGGCTGGTCTTCTTTCTACAATCGTAGATGGGAACACGGGTATTGTTTTCTTTATAAGGCCATCTTGTGTGACTTGCCCCCTTATCTGTGTTCTCTCTTGGCTCCTAAAGTCAACACCAAAAGCTGCAGTCTCAGGCACGATAGATTGATAATGTATACTATTCCTCGTACGCGGACTGTTTTCAGGGAAAGTGCCTTCAAAGCATTTGCACCCTCGTCCTGGTATAAATTACAGAGTCATCTTAAATTAGATTATCTCCCAAGTTTGGTAGATTTTAAAACTAGGATTAAGGTCTATTTGACTACTGAATGCACATGTTCTTTTATCGAACATTGAGTGATTATACTGTGGTGACGTGATTGCCAAACTGTTTTAGCTGTTTTTTTATGTCTGTTTTGTTGATGTTGTTCGTTCAATGTTTGTTCAATGTGTAACTGATGTGGACCTATTGTGCTGCCTTCTTGGCCAGGACCCCCTTGCAAAAGAGATTTTAATCTCAATGGGATTATTCCTGGTTAAATAAAGGTTAAATAAAAAAAATAAAAAAATAAAAAATATCTGATCTATTGCCTAATGCATAGCCTTTCAAGCTAATGGGCTTTGAAGGTTCGAACAAATATGAAAAGCATGTGCGTATGAAGCTGTGGGATGACTTTGTCTGGAGACAGAAATAAAACAGTGCAAAAGTGCAAATATAAATCTGTTTAAAAAAAGGTACAAACATTTTTTTATTTAAACAAGTACATGGAAGAGGAAGTAGGTTAACGGAGGATGATGAGGGATAAATCTATAAATAGAATAGGGTTGATTGTTATATTGTAGCTAACTTTAGAGTATATATTTATTTATGGGGATAGTTTATTATAGTAGAAGTATTATACTTCTTCCCACTCCTTTTTCGAAACGTGTGCAGTGTTTTGTTAAGTCTTAGTTCTTTATTTTATTGTATTTTTTAATTCCTCTTTTTCTTTCTTTTGTACGTATATTATTTTAGACATGTTCAAAAATAAAATTCATTCATTTGAGACATGTTTTTTTCTTTTATCAACCTCTAAAAGCTACACCAATCAAATCTTATTTAGAGAGATAAGTATAAAGGATATTGATTTTACACCTGAACCTGGGTCCTTCCAAAAATATGTGGTTTTACATTTACCACATTTTTGTACATACGACCTCTATCGGTGGCAGGAAAGGGTTAACTCCTTGTTCAGAGTCAAGCTAATGCTCCTCCAGGGATACACTGTAGCTTACCAATGGCTGCTGTACTTTGTTTCCTCGCCAGCCACTGAGGAAAAGACCCAAAAAACTTTCACCATGCTCCAGCAAACATCCTGACCTGATGACATTTTTTGCTGACAGACTTTTTCACCGCTGAAGGCCTTAGAACTCACAGGCAGAGAAAAATGCTGCTACAAATGGTGGCGTGGAAACTCATAGCTACTGGGGTTTAAAGGAGAAAAAAAAAGAAACCTGATGGGCTTCTCCCATTTACAGAACCACCACCATTTACCATCATGATCCTCAGTGCCGAGGACTGAAGGTAACACTGCAGTTTTGCAAGAGGCTGATGATCGGCATTTCTTCTTTCGTGGATGTGCAGTGCCCATTTGCAAGGTAGCTGATATTCTCTTCCATAGCTTCTCCTGTGGCCTGATGCAACAGCACTAGATCAGTTCTTGCACCGTGAAAACTATGTACTCTCCTGGTGTACTCAAAGTACTTATCAAGGTTCCTACTGTAACACCCTCCTGGTTGAAAACATCTGGATTGTGGTATAACCTAATGCAGCATGTTTTCTCTTTCAGCTACAGTGTGCACTGCTCCCACCTCCTCAGTGTGTTACATCACAGTAGCTGGGTATGGATTTAGTTACTGCTTTTTGCTCTTTTCTTTCTTTCTTTTTTGTTTTTAGATATTGGACATCACACACACAGAGAATAAGACCAGAATGTTGACACTGATAATATAATTCAAGTAATTAACCCTCCTGGGGTCAAGGAAGGAAGGACGAAAGGAAGGAAGGAATGCAGGAAGGACGAAGGGAAAGATGGAAGGAAAGAAGGAAGGGAAAAAGGAAGGAAAGATAGATGGAGGGAGGAAACAGATTGGGTCAACTGGGTCAAAAAAGATGGAAGAAGTGGACGAAGGGAAGGAAGGGAGGCAAAAAGGATTGTGGAAAGAAGGAAGGGAAAAGGGAAGGAAATGAAGACGGAGGGAGGGAAGAGACCAGGTAAATTGGATCAAAACAGGAAGGAAGAAGTAAGGACAAAGGGAAGGAAGGAAAGAGTGGATGGAGGAAGGGAACAGACAACATGAGGGTTAAAGCTGATTTGAATTAAATTGTATAGGTTGACTGCAGGGGCGGAGTGGGACACAAAAATCCACCGGGACAATTCTGACTGCACCGGCCCACCACTGGCCCACCACTGGCCCACAACTGGCCCACAACTGGCCCATCCCCTCTACCAGGACTTAACGGAAATATGACCACTAGATGGCAGAAGGCAAAATCACACAGGAACTATGAATAACTCAGCTCAAATGTTATGCTAATTCGCAACAATGTCAAAGCTTGAGCTAACCGTTTTCCTGTCAACTCACCTGCATCACTAGTTGACGCCTGGTTGTTTCGGAATAAATCCGTGATTTTTGACGATTTTGATGCACTCTCCTCCAGCATCCGCTTCTTCTTCATTCTGGCCTTTTCAGCCCCTCCTTTCTCCTTTCTCTTCTTGCCCTCCATCAGGTGTAACTGAGCAAATTAAACACGCAAATCCGATTCCTTTTCGACTGTAAGAATATCCGCTACTTCAACATTGCCCGTTTTCTCTCTGTCTGACAGCCGCTCATTCATCCCCATACGTTCATTGGATACATGCGGAGCGATTATTGGCGCGATACGCAGTTCCCATTTCCCATGAGGCTTTGCTCCGACCATTCTACATTAATTTATGAACAAAAAACAAATTAAACCGTTGGCCATTTTATATTTGTGGTCATGAATGTTATGTAACGTCTGAATAAAAATAATAAAATAATTAGATCAAGATAGAAAGCTAAACAAAAATCAGTAGGCTGGATTAATGGGAGCGAGTCTGACACTCTAGCAACCATGAGTGAGATGTAGAGAGACAACAAGTGTTATATATAGTGGTTAGACCCTGCAGGAATAGTAGATGGAGCTTTCAGAGATTTTCACAGGAACGTATTTGATTAACAAGAGTTTTAACTCAATGGGCCTCTCATGAACATCACACGGCTGCGCAGGACAGTCTCCCGGTCGTCCCGATGGCCACTCCGCCCCTGGAAGGAAGGGAGAAAGGAAGGAAAGAGTGGATGGAGGAAGGGAACAGACAACATGAGGGTTAAAGCTGATTTGAATTAAATTGTATACTGTAGGTTGACTGTATAATGCGAGGCCTGTATCTTCGGTCTGTCGGCACATGATTGAAAGCTCATATTTGTTCACACAACATCGCAATGAAGTGTCACGTTGAGGCTAATTTGAGCTCTTGTTTGAGCCCTTAACTAGTACTTAATAATATCTTTCAACACGTAGCTAATAAGGCAGGGTGGTGAATTATTCATTTCATCTCAGATAAATCTAAGTGTTTCCATTCACACAGTATACTTTCACACTTTTTTTCTCTCAAGGTATTCGTGCTGCGGATCATGCCTGCGTCTGACGGTAAATTGCTTCTGCTCAGATGGCTTTGAACAGTAAATGTTTTATGCCATTCTCCACCACACTCAGCCCCCCCTGAGCAGCCGCTGCACTATGTGAATTTTTAATGACTGTTGCTTAATTAAAATTTTGTTGAATATACATAAATACAGTGCACTGACCTTTCTGCAAATCTCCACGCTTCACCTTGAGATTGAGCTTTAATGGTGAAATTAATTGGAGAGGTCATAACAGGACAAGCAGCCAGAGATTCACCCAGACCCACAACTCTGAATACAAGTATGCACAAATAGACCCACACATTTAAGCACACACACAAAGGGGTGATCAGGTTTGATGAGACACAAAGAAGCAAAGAAAAGAAAGGTTTATTCTTTACACCTAAAACAAAAGGCAAACAAACAAAACTGGGGCCACGTGAGACGAGGAAGGAGTCGTCATCTGCTCCCAAACAGTTGAGACTCAATTAAAAGTTTCTTCGTTCTGCTAATGACAAATTACATCAGTGATGGAGGGAGTGATTGAAAGACAGAGAGAGAGAGGAAGCCGCAGAGTCCCTGATTGCTTTCTGAATGAGGGGAGCTATCAGGGCCAGTTTGGGGAGACTGCTCCCCCCACCCATCCACCCACCACACACATGTGACAGACGTTATTGAAGGGATAGTTCACCCAAAATTCAAATTTCAGAGTCCTCCGTTCCTTCTCTGAGTTACGGGGGGGTCCACGCAGCAGTATTTGTCCATATAATGGTTGTGAATGGACACCACTTTTCTTCATCCAAAAAGACACACCAAAAAACATCCAAATACCTCCATACTGCTCGTCTGTAATGTCCCTCTTGTATAGACCACTTCTATGTTTGTAAACAATGATGACGTATGTTGTGGGCGGGGCTTAACTGGTGGCAGAACGTGACAGTTGATCCGGTGTCAACAGTGGAAAGCCGGCATCAAGAGCGATCAAATCAGAGGAAGATGGATCATACAGAGGCCTTGTCTGATTATTTTAATGCTTTGTCAACAGAAAACCGGTTATCATACCTGAGTAGGCTAAGTTACCGATTAGCAGCGGACTGTGTTGTGTGTTACGGACCGACGTACTGTACTGCCTAGCCAGTGACAGGGAAACACTGCTGTATAAAGACGTGGGCGATCATCAACAAGTCCGCCAACTACGGTATATACTGACAGCAAACTGTACTTGTATGTCTGTATATTACAGTTATGTAGGCTATGTCTATTATTTCTGTAGGCTAACAGGCAGACCGTTGTTAGGCTATATCACAGACCGTTGCTAGGGACCGAATATGAGTATTTTTTCCGTCGAAAAAAGTTGGAAAGGACGGGTCGTCTCATATTCGGGGTCTAGATATTGTAACCTACATGTGCAAATCAGCGAGTGATACCAAACAACGTCAAGCAAGTCAGAGCTTTTATTTCTCTCTCTCTCACACACACACACACACGCCAGTGACCTAGAGGTGCAGCCGCATCTGAGGGGACGCGCGTGTGTTGCCGCTTCTCCACTACACAGTTACAGCCTGGCTCCAGCCTACTCGACTCGATTTAGGTCCTAGTTTAAATCACAGCTGAGTTCTTTATAGTTCCTTCGCAGCAGTCGTTGTATCACCCCAATTTCCACCGGGTCCGTCAGCGTGGTGGTCACCGCTGATCGCTTCCTCTCTAATCAACATTTCACCGGTCTCGCAGCGGCACGACTCTCTTTTTTTCTCTCCTTTCGTCAGCTCCAAACTCACTGTTCTGCACCGCGATTACGAAAATTAAATGAAATTCACCCTCTAATGTGGGCTCATCATCACAGATTAGGGTCGTGCTGCAGCCAAACAGCAGCGCTGCTTTTTAAAGTTGAGCTTATGGTTGAACTGTATGTCAGGATGTGTACTTCCGGTATTTTTCTGCCACCAGTACGTCACTGTGACGTCGACGTCGAAGTGGTCTATTGAAGCCCCAACATGAGAAATTGTTCCGCCGGTCAGCAAGGCCATGATTACCATATATATTGGAGGGGACAGGGGACCCAACCCTCCCCAATAGCTAGCTGATTAAAAAATAAAAAAGTATCCCATGTGTTAGCGAATTTACCGTACTTTTCGGACTATAGACCGCACCTGAATATAATCCGCACCAGCTACATTTTAAAAGAAAATACATATATAGGCCACACTTGAGTATAAACCGCAAGTTTCCATGTTGTAACATGAGATATTTACACAGAAAGACAGTAGGGATATGTTAGCCTCGTAACCCAGCCTCCCCCGGAAATGCATTTAATTCATTTCACAGGAGGAGTCTGGCCTCATCCCCGTTGTAACCGTTTCGCCGAAACACTCCGCCTACCGAGTCAATCAGTCCCTGATTGGCCAACGTGCTGTGATTGACACAGCACGTTGGCCAATCAGGGACCGAAGAAGAACAGCGATAACGTCTTTTCCTCCAAGAAACTCAACAAGCGCCGACTCTTGCTCTAGTTTAAGTTCTGTAATTGATGGTATTTCATTTAGAACTTCCCTTACTGCTGTTTTTACGCCGCTGTTTGACGCTCCGCCATGTTTGTTGTAGGTGAGTCCAGTCCATGTAGTGATGTTTTCAGGCCCTGATTGGCCAACGTGCTGTGTCAATCATAGCGGCGACGCTGATTGGCTCGGTAGACGGCCGATTTCTGGCGAAACGATTACAACGGGGATGAGGCCAGACTCCCCCTGAGAAATGAATTGAATGCATTTCTGGGGGAGGCTGGTTTACGAGGCTAGGGATATGCAAGTCAGCTCATTGTGCTGTTTTGGTTACGTTCCTCTTGTCCATGCGCATGTGTTTACAACAAAGTAGTCTGAACTGTCATAAACAAAAGATTATGGGCTAGGAGTGCGTTTGTGTTGCAGTGTGCAGAGACGAGAGCTGTACGGTATACGTATAGGAGAGAGACTTGGTCCCCCCCCAATGTTGACTCCATGGTTACGGCCTTGCCGTTGCACTGACCCAGGAAGAGCAGTGAACTGAGACACTGGGAGCTTCCGCTACAAACAAGCTTAAAATATAGACTTATTGAATTTTTTTCAGAACAATTTCTCATGTCAAGGCTTCAATACAAGAGGGACATTACAGACGAGCAGGATGGAGGTATTTGGATGTTTTTTGGTGTGTCTTTTTGGACGAAGAAAAGTGGTGACAAATTCTGCTGTGTGGACCCCCCCGTAACTCAGAGAAGGAACGGAGGACTCTGAAAATTCTCACAGCTCTTAGTCGACATGAGGGTGAGGAGATAATGAGTGAAATTTGAATTTTGGGTGAACTATCCCTTTAAGTCCGTGCACAATTTTGCGCTCTTAGCCTAACACACATTCACCTGCACACAGATGCATCCACTTGTCACTATAACACAAAGCCTGTCCTGCTAATAAGAAGTGGAGGGGGGTTAGAAAGAGAGGCAGATAGAAAGACAGCGATCCCCTGAGCCGTAATGAGCCCCCCCGCCGTTTATTTTTTTCCCTTCCTTGTTTTCCTCACTTCTTTCCTCCTGATGAAAGGGGGGAAAGGTAGACAATGGAAGCTATCAAGTAGACACAATGGGAAATCGTTATTGTGGTGTCATAAAACTCCCGTTGGCTGAGTTGATATTTGAGTGGCAGCAGAGAAAGGCAAAAAACTTTAATCTATCACTGCTTAGAGGAAAATTACACTCCTCAAAAGTCTACGGCTTTTCAAAAGACAGAATCAAATGGCTGTTGGCAATGATAGCACAAAGGGAGGAAGACTTGATACTATACTGATACACTAATGTTATTTTTCAACTACTATTATAGAAGGTGACACAAAGCAGATGTTGAGCTGACAACTTATTATTTAGCGCATTACAGAATCTTCTGAACCCTGAACGCCGGACTTTATACAAGTATAGTTGAGATTTCACTCAGAGTGGCGAGACTGATCAGGAATGAAATCCTAGGCCTCACAACCTGCCATTACCAATATGACGGATGTGAAAAAGTGTGATGGTGAGGATCTGCATAAGATGAGACGGACAAAAGGAGAGAGGAGAAGTTCCTGTGGAAATGTGGTTAGTGCAGCTAAAGCTCAAATAGCTCATATAAAGCTGCGTTCAGACCATAGACTGTAAAAAGAATGGACGTAGCATCCGTGACGTCACCCATTGGTTTTGTGCAGTCGTTTTTGTGCCTCAAATATGGCGGTTTGAACAGCGCCATGTTGAATTGGCCGGCCGAGAACCCGCCCACTGGCCTCGAAGCAGCCTGTCTCTGGGCCGCTCCGGACCTGTAGCTGAATGTTTCCATGCCCTGATTGGCCAGAATCTTATCCGAATAACAGTAAAACGGTAGCGTCAAAAAAAAATTCACCCCCCTCAGAGGGTGAATCGATTGAGACCAAAAAACGTTATGGTACCAGGCTGTAAATATGTTTTTGAAAGCTGTAAAGTTGGCGATTTTAACATGGGGGTCTATGGAGAGTTGCTCACTCTTGTGGCCCCCACAGGAATATTGCAGTTTTTCAGCTGGGGAGCTTCACTTCTCAGACCGACAACTGCCCTCTTGGTTCAGACAGAAGCCCCGTGATAATGAGTAATGAGGAAAAACTAACAAACAAACAAAAAATCGTCAGAATGTATTAAAATGGACTCCACTGGAATTGCTCTTCCAGTGGAATTTTATGTTTACGTTTCCATGGTTTCGGTAGTGGCGGTAAATGCATGGATTTTTTAAAAGTTTTTTTTCAATGAAATTCTGTAAAACGCATATCATCACACTAGCTTAAAAGCCAGCGCTAATAGATCCATGCGTTCACCGCAACTATGACAACGACTGAAAACCATGGAAAGGTAAACGTACAATTCCACCAAAACGGCAAAACCAGAAGCAGGTTTTGACCATGGAAGACGTTTGGAAACTTGTGGACATAAACAGCAGCAACCTTGCAGAGTTTAAAGTCAGTGCTTCCACCATCTGGTTGAGAAGCGCTATCGTCGCTGTCATCAGGGGTAAAAATGAAACTTATCAACCAGCGTTTAATAATAAACAACAGTGTTTCCCACTGGTTTGCAAGGAGACTGTGGCGGGTGGTCGGTCACACATGCACGCACACAAACTCACATTATGGGCTACAATGTGTGCTGTTGGCTCACTCTGGCTACAGTCAGGTAAGCTATGCAGTTGGGGTGTAACGATACACAAAAGTCACGGTTCGGTATGTACCTCGGTTTAGAGGTCTCGGTTCGGTTCATTTTCGGTACAGTAAGAGAACCAAATGCAAAACATGAATTTCTTGTTGTTTATTAGGATTTTTTCTAAACCAAATGTACATGTTTTAGTCAAATGTTTTTACTCACCTACTAATGTTATGTTGTAGGTACATTGTCCCTGATACAAATAAACTTAAGAACTTAATAAATGTAACTTATATACATGCTAAATTATTATACAAAATATGAAAAAAATATAATGGGCTTATTATATTATTGTAGAGTGCTGCCTAATAAGTTCAATGAATTATTCTCAAATTAAAGCAGATATCAGCGGAATGTTTTTGTTAATATAAGTCCCTAATAGTCCTATTTTCCGTCAAATACTTAAGTTTTCAGAACTTAACAACCCGAGGAGAAAACTGTGGGAACAAGTTTATCCAATGACGGCATGAAGGGCTGTGTGTGCAAATTAATGTGGTGATGTACAAAAATATGCCTGAAAACTATGGTGCGTTCAATGAAACTTATTACTTTTGTTTTTCCTTCCTGTGAAGTCATACCATTCGATCTGGTACGAGTTCACGGGTCGGAAGTTACGAGTGGCCGTTATAGTGACTTTCACAGACAACAGGACGGTAAAAACACGAGTTACGGGTTACCTGGAACGCTACAGAGTCGTAGTTGTGACTTGAAGCTGTAACTTACGGTTTCAAAAGCCTGCCTTGAACGCAGCATTAGCCGAAACGGCCGTGCCGCTGATATCTGCTTTAACAAAACATATAAAATGAGCCTTACAATGAATAAAATACCCACAAATAAACTAATGTAAACTGCAGCACTAACAGTTGAAGCCAGTGATGGACTGACCATAGGGCTGCCTGGCGATGCAACCGTTGGGCGGCAAATAAATAAATAAATATACAGTAGGTGATCTGACCCACACAGGGAAGTTGCATAGTGCAGTTTCAGCCCGCGCGACCCAGCTCAGGCTGCAGCGGCAGCACCATTCATCCTATTAACCATTTTTCTACCATTGCAGTGAGTCTGGAAACATTATTTTAAGGTCGATAAACTCCGCAATGTTGCTTTAAGAGTCACAGAACATTATGTAATGTGTGCTGCTTATAAATCACATTCAAAACAATGGGTTCAAAGCCAGTTATGCACACTTGAAAGCCTCATTGTGACAAAAAGAAGCAGAGGCTGACTGTAAACTTTTTTTCTTTAATTGCCCTATTGTCACTCATATTTTGAATCATGAAGGTCAAACATGTTTAATGGCCATAGTAAGGTAATTTATATGTATTACCAGCGAGATCTGTTTTAGAGGAAGATTAACAATAAGTTGAAATGAAATCAGTGGAATGTCCTTCTGGAAACATCGCGGAACATTCCCTTGGAGTCTCTAAAGCATTTGTTTCAGACAAGACTTTAGAGGTTGTCCGTCCAAGGAGAGAGTCAGCATGGAGTCCTCCGTCCACTCCAAAGGAACAATGGGAAGAAGTTTAGTTGCAGTAAAATGTATCATTTTGAGTGCAGTTTTATATGTTTATTGTTTTGCATGTATGTTTGCCTGCTTCCAAAGTTATTGGACCCACGTTATCTTCTACAAAGGAATGTTCCAGGTATACCTCCCCAACACAACTGTGCACACACATGCACACACTAACAGTTGCAGATACTACACAAGGATGACCCTTTCAGTGTCAATCTGTCTGATTTCAGCATGGAATGACAGTGGGAGGGCTGGAGTTATCCTGGCTTCCAATCAGAACCTCAGCACGCCGCAAAGAGAAAACCCTCAGGTCAAACTCCAACCACGAGAGAGAGCGCGATATACACACAGAGGGAGAGAGAGGAGGGGGGGAGGAGGGGGGGGCAGATAGAGAGGATGAAGCATTACTGTGTATCAGCAGTTATACAACCTCCAGAGTAAAAAGGAACAAATACTTTTGTTCTCAGCACATGTAAAGTTCAGGCTCTCGTGGTGCACGAAGCGGCGCTACAGCGATAGCAACAAGATAAAAGAGCGGGGCCTCTGAGCTCGCATTATGGGCTGTTCAGGGTTCACTGTGGTGTCAGATAGTCTTCAAAGATATTCATATCATCTGAATATTGCATATCTCTGTTGAGCTAATTGCATGAAGAAAATGCTGCTGTATATATGAACAGTTTGCTAATTTGGAAAAATGCCAAGTCACATCATTTTCAAATGAATAACAATAAATGTGCTCTGAAATGCTTCTGCTTTGAGCTGCAGGAGAGTTTCAATATGATTATTATAATATTAATTGATCTCATAATATTCTAGATTCTGAAAGATTCACAACTCAGTGTAGTACATCAGTCATACTGATAATACAGGCTACATAAACCGCATGTTATATCAAGTCAAACATCCAAGGCCGCAGTTTCCATCCTGTAATGATGACAAGGTAGCCTTTTTGACAGATTCACCATCTGTCTCTTGACCCTTTCCTTTTAATTATTCCTGTTGCCAAGCAGCTATGAATTCTGAACGTCCCGGTTTTTACACGGATGTCATCTTTAGCACAAATCAGGCATCATGGTACTGTATGTGGATGTGGTCTGGCTCCAACAACAAAGAAAGTTCCCATCATTAGTGATAATGATTCAACAGCGCACTTGCAATCCATTCACAGTCCCACAGGTTGGGAACCACTGTTAAGACCACTCTGTTTTCTCTTTGCAATAAAATTGTTCCCACAGTTTTTTTAAATTTTTATTTTAGTTAAAGGAATAGTTCACCCAAAATTCAAATTTCTAATTATCTACTCACCCTCATTGCAACTAAGAGCTGTGAGAATTTTCAGAGTCCTCCGTTCCTTCTCTGAGTGACGGGGGGTCCACGCAGCAGTATTTGTCCATATAATAGTTGTCAATGGACACCAACTTTCTTGGTCCAAAAAGACACACCATAAAACATCCAAATACCTCCATACTGCTCGTCTGTATTGTCCCTCTTGCATTGAAGCCCTGACATGAGAAATTGTTCCTAAAAATATGAAAAAGTCTATATTTTAAGCTTGTTTGTAGCGGAAGCTCCCAGTGTCTCAGTTCACTGCTCTTCCGGTGACACCGGCAGAACAATTTCTCACGTCGGCGCGTGGACCCCACAGACTCAGAGGAATTTGGATGTTTTTTGGTGTGTCTTTTGGACGGAGGACTTATATGGACAAATACTTCTCCCCCCCCGTAACTCAGCTCTTTCTCAGTCGACATGAGGGTGAGTAGATAATGAGTGAAATTTGAATTTTGGGTGAACTATCCCTTTAATTGAGTTTTGTAACAGTAAAGGACCGGCTGTACTTTTATTTCTACCAAGCGGAAGAGTGGCCGATCAGGGACATCTCAGGGACACATACCTTTATGACAGACCAAACACCACATTCCACTTGAAATGACGACAGGTAACTGAAGGCACAATATTCAAGAGAGAAGAGACAGGAAGGATCTCTGAAGAGTTCAAAGACAACCATAGAGAAACTTCAGGTGGCCTTAAACTGGCCACGGCTTTTTTCAAGGTGTTTGGTGGTGAGACTACAGCTGGCATATCGAAGGTCCCGAGGTACACTTCTACTGTCTGTGGCTAAAGTTTGGACAGAAGTGACCCAAGAAAAAAAGCCATGATGATCTGTGCCCCCTAAGTGTAGGAAAAGGCAGCAGCAGGCTTTGAAACTCTTGCAAAGCCAGTCCCACTCACTGAGTTCAAAGCTGTGTGTGTATTGTCATAAGGACGACTGATCCACTCGAGCTTCCGTTGGATTTGTGTAACTGATCGTTTTTTTAACGTTGTGCCTCATTGTAGATGCAGTTCTATTTTAAATTGGAGTGTTCTTGTAATACCGCTGGACACAAAGCGTCATTTAATTAAATATTTCAACAACTGTATAACACTCTCTCCTGAATAAAAACTTCAACATCAATGTAACAAAGACTGAAAGTGTAACAAAACTAGGAAATAGAAGACTTTTCTTTTTGAGTGGATTAGCTTTGAAGTGAATGTAGAGCTCCACTGATCCAGTGCTACCTAAAGATCATTGCACCCAAAACTACAGATGGCACATAAATATGTTATCTCTGTTTTCCTAAACCTTAACCCTCTCAGCCAGAGCTGTTTGTTTATGTATCCATGTGGTGAAGGGCAACTAGCCGCTGGACTTCAAAAGCAGTCTTTCAAGTCAAGTGATGCCTGACAGGGTGGGTGGGAGGGTTTTAGAAAAAATTTCATTGTTCTTAAAGGGATAGTTCAACATTTTTGACAAATTGGCCCATTGCCATAATCCCTATAGTCATAGCAGTAGTTAATTATCGGTGCAAGCTCTTTTTAGAACGGCGGAGTAGAGCCGTGAGCTGCTCAGAGCTACACTACAGAGGCTCATGGTTTCCCTCATCAAATACACAATCCAACAACTCCACAATGCTCTGGTGGACAAGTTGTGACCTGCACATTCACCACGCTATGATAATAACACAACGTTACCAGACAGAGTTGTTTTAGAGGAAAATTCATGCAAAACCGCTGATGCGTGTTCCCGTCTGTGGCAGTTTTTCGGCAGTCTCTGCATTGCCTTGAAAACAACTCTGTCTCGTAGCGTTCTCACATAGTGTGGTGAATGTGCAGGTCACAACTCGTCCACCAGAGCGTTGTGGAGTTGTTGGATTGTGTATTTGATGAGTTTGATGAGGGAAACCAAGAAATCCCATGAGCCTGAGCAGCAGCTCTGAGCAGCTCACGGCTCTGCTCTGCCATTCTAAAAAAAGCTTGCACCGACAAGGTAACCTACTCCCAAAAGGGATTATGGCAATGGGTCTATGTGCCTCATTGATGCGAGAGAATATATTTTAAATTGGAGTATTCTTGTAATACCGCTGGACACAAAGCGTCATTTAATTAAATATTTCAACAACTGTATAACACTCTCTCCTGAATAAAAACTTCAACATCAACGTAACAAAGACTGAAAGTGTTACAAAACGGAGAAATAGAGGAGTTGTATTTTTTGAGTGGATTAGCTTTGAATTGAATGTAGAGCTCCACTGATCCAGTGCTACCTAAAGATCATTGCACCCAAAACTACAGATGTCATCTCAGCTTAGACAGCACACAAATATGTTATCTCTGTTTCCCTAAACCCTAACCCTCTCAGTCAGAGCTGTGGAAATAGTTTACCGAACACTTTTCTTAACCACTTTAGAGGTGCTTATGGAGGCAGTTTGCAGCTTCAAAGGTTGACTTCTATCTCAAGGGCAACCATAATTCCGAGCAGACACGCTTGCACACATGTAGACACACACACACACACACACAGTCTGAGGTACTATAATGGAACTCTGAGAGGGTTCCCTTTGCCAGATGCATCCTGTTGTTATTGTTTCTCTCCCCTCACTCACTCTTCTCACTTTTCCCCGAGCCTGGTTTGTGGGGCATCAAACCAAGGACATTACAAGTGAGAAAAATAGAAGAGGCAGCAATGAGAAAAAAAAACAAAACAAAAAAATATAGAAAAATATCAAAACCCTGTTGGGTGTGAAGGTAAGGCTGTGATGAAGGAAAGAGAGCAGAGAGGTGAGAAGTGGAATAAAGGACCGACGTCAAAGAGGAGGATGAGGAAGGCAAACTGAAAAGTGCAAAGTGGCATAAGTAAAGGAGAAGTTTCATTCAGCAGGTGACATGTTAGAGGTAGATATACAAGTTAGTGAGAGAGCAGGGAAGAGTTTTCTCTGAGAGCAGCAATTATGGAACAGAAGAAATGTTTGGCGATTGAGAAAGCAGGGGAGAGTCTATCATGAACCCAGCCACCCTGTTTATTATTACAGGACTGTAAGCTCGGTATTGTGCTGCATGATGGTGCATCCTACAATTTACAGTCATAATTGTAATAATGTAATTAATCAAAAATATTTCCTAATAACATTTGGTAACGCTTCACTTAACGGCTATCTCTATAACGCATACTTATCATACTCATAATGAGTTATAATGCAGTTATAACACCGTATAATTATAGTTATAAACACTCATAAATGATCATAATGCTTTATAACAATAATCATAACACACTATAAAGCATTTTATCATGACTTGACATGATCATACATAATAATTGTTAGTAACTCACTGACAATGACCTCATCAATAATTATACATATATTTATAATGTGTTATAATTGGCTTATTATTATAACTATATTATAATACTTGACCTTATAAGCCATTATAAAATGCTGTTATGCTTATTGTTATAAAGACTTATGATAATTTATGAGTGTTTATAATGATAGTTATACATGTTTATAAGAAACTTATAACACATTGTAACTATATTAATAATGCATTATCAATGTGGTCATTGTCAGTGAGTTACTAAGCATTATAACCTATTATAATACCTGACCTTATAAGTCATGATAAAATCCTTTATAGTGTGTTATGATTGTTATAAAGCATTATGATCATTTATGAGTGTTTATAACTATAGTTATACAGTGTTATAACTGCATTATAACTCACAAGTATGGTTATAATGGGTTAGTGTTACCATTTCTTCAGGCATCTTATTTCACAAATAACAGCTGTCATGGTCGGTTGTTATCAACTGTAACTAATTGACCAATTAAAATAACTCCAAACATGAGCCATCAGCTTTAAGAGCCATCTCCTCTTCCTCTCTGTCTGGAGCAGCTCTTCCTCTGGTGCATCTTTCTCTAAATCCCTCCTCATCCTCACCATTGAATATGTTGTCAAAGAGGCTGAGTTTGGTGGTTGTGCTTGCCTGGTGTGTCTCCTCCCTCTCACCATCTGCACTCAGTGGTGCTGCCGTGCTCCACCTGTCCCCTGTCCCAATCCTCCTGGTGCAAGTTTGCAAATGGTTCCTACTCCCTCAATTAGCTTTTCCATGATGAATTCACAGGTTCCTCATGGGTTGTCACCACATTTCCTCAGGGTATTTAGCATGTTAGTTATTCTGGCAGTTGATTTAAGGCAGGATCAGACTACAAGAGTTCAGGCCGATTTCCACACGATTTTGTCGTGGCTGACAACTTTCCAACATCGGGCCTGATTATGGACGTCAGGAATGATGAATGGAGGTGTAGTGTAACTGATGAACAGCGATTTTGCATCTACGACGTCCCGATGAAAAGTCTAGAATGTTAGAATTTTTTGCATTTCTAGTCTGAATCTCCTGTGATGTGAACATTAAAGTTGATCAATAGGATAAAAGAGCGCTCTGATGCATTGTTTACACAAATGTAAGTGACAACTGTAGCCACTAGGGGGAAGAATTGCAGCTCAAAGGATTTTGGGACAATTCCACATTTGACCACAATGTAGCTGCAATGGAGAGTGGCACTGATTTAGGTACAGATAGAGTGAATGGAGAGGAGGACTGCTAAGACTGACTGTTTCACAGCAACTGAGGAGAGAGAGGAGCCGCTCTGGTGCAGGTTTTCTGTCTGTTTTCTGTCACGAGGGACCATGAGGAGAAGTGACAGGTTGTGGCAGTAGTGGTACTGGAAATAAACTCACTCACCCATAAAATACATGCTAACCAAATTGTCAAGCAGTTGTGTAGCGGTTAGCACCATCACCTCTGGTGCGGGAGGTCGTGGGTTCGATCCTCCCTCAGGGCAAGTCCAAACCAAACAACATCGGTCACATCTGTGTGATCTAAAATAGCAAATGATGAGAAGATGAGCTGTTTCTTAATAGTGTAAAGCCTGATTTATGCTTCTGCGTCCCCCTGCACCCCTCCACGGACTACACGTTGCGTCGTTGTGTCACGACGCGAACCCTGGGGACTGTGACTGGTCCGCTCAGGACGTCAGTGTGGTAAATTCACCCGTTGAGCCTCGACTGGTCGAACAGACCACCTCTGCAACAGCTTCTTTGTCCCCTGCACTTCAACGTGTACAATAAAAGCGTTTGTTTTTCTGTGGCCATTATTTACTGTGACCGGAAGCACCGCACAAAAACCAAGGAATCCAATATGAGCCCCCCCAAACCACACAGACACAGCCACACACCCCTAGCGGCTCGGTGGTGAATTGCAGAGCAAAAAGGTTGTAGCTCTCTGGACTGAAGTTCCTACAGTGAATCACTGCAGACTTCAACAGGAGGATCTCTCATATTTGGACTTCAGTGACCATGACCACATCAAAGAAGAAAAAAAAAAAACATGAGTGATTTGAGGTACACTAATCTAATCTAATCTAATCACTCTTTCTTAAATCTATATAAATTCTTATCCTATCTTTTCCCCGGCACGGTGGTGCAGTGGTTAGCACTGTCGCCTCACAGCAAGAGGGTTCTGGGTTTGAACCTGCCAGTCGGCTAGGGCTCTTCTGTGTGGAGTTTGCATGTTCTCCGCGTGCATGCGTGGGTTCTCTCCGGGTACTCCGGCTTCCTCCCACAGTCCAAAGACATGCAGGTTAGGTTCATTGGCGACTCTAAATTGCCCATAGGTGTGAATGAGAGTGTGAATGGTTGTCTGTCTATATGTGAGGACTACGGATGGAGATTAGCTCCAAGATGAAATCCAGCTCTGCCATGGTGTCACTGTTCATTAATGTTCACTGTCCTCAAACAAATAAATAAACAAACCTTATGTATCAGCTTGGAAGCCACTTCAATCACTTTGCACACACTGGGTCTCATTCATGAAACGTGAGCAGCACGGATTTGTGTGTAAACCCTGTGCAGCGCAAATTTAATCCCCGATCGCTCTTTTTTCTCTCTCTCCATCTTTCCTTGTTTGCGTCATGGCCGCAGGTGAACAGGATGCACCTACCTCCTAATATGAGGGTCAGGATCTCCTTATATGGCTATTCATGTATGGAGATCTATGTTAATTGCTGATCATCCTACACACCTGCTTATGATCAATCTGAGTTTCCTGCACCGTTCATGAATCTGGAGTAGAGTTTTAGTAGAGTGAGCTTTTATGTGCAAATCTACACACAGATTTACTAATGTTTCATGGATGAGACCCAATGTCAGTCCACAATACAACTAATGAAGCCTGAAAGCAAGCTCACAATTTAAAATTTTGTGATGAATCTGGAGTATAGTTTTATGGGAGAGTTAACAAATTGAAGACAATCAATTAACTGATGACAAAACAAAGGTCAGTTCCTATCATGTTCTTTCTAAAGTTCCATGTTGCTCAGCCTCAGCCATGATTGATATTTTTCAATTAAAAAAAGAGTGATTCGATGAAATTCGAGCTAGAGGCTCACCTGCATTTACACTCTGACTGAGATATTGTGGATCAGGTCTTGTGCCCTGCTCATCCTCACTGTTTGTGTTGACTGACCTCAGTCAGACTCCAGCTCAGTTTGAGGTGAATTCGTTGAGCACCAACATCAGCAGCTACAAGACGTATCAGAAGGAGTTCAGCTGTTTCTTTGTTCCTGGCAGTGCTTGACAAATACAAACTCTTTCTGTTCCAACAAGAATCTGTTGACTGGTGAAAGAGCAGTGTGCATGAAACCCTGGCTGTCTCAAGCTGTTTTTCATTGGTTTACCACTGTTCTATGGTGGAGATAGACTCTGTCTATGTCTTGTATTATATAGAAAAGCACAACATGAACATATTAAAGCAGATATCAGTGGAATGTTTTTGTTAATATAAGTCCTAAATAGTCCTATTTTCCGTCAGCAATCACTTACATGGAGTGTTTCAGCCGTAACACAAGTCAGACTCCAGCTCTGCTTAACCCGAGGAGAAAACTTTCCTTGAGGATACAACATCCAATGAGGAGCTACAAGAAGGGCTGTGTGTGCAGCCAAGGGGTGCGCGTGAATGTTCAGCTGTTTCCAATAGATGCCTGACAGGGCGGAGCAAACTCATGGTGCAAAAACTCTTTCTGTTTTTCCAACCTGAAGTCATGTTTGATCTGGTGAAAGAGCAGTTATGAGAACCCTATAGGCTTTTTTCAACAGGATTTATCACTGTTACCTGGAACGCTAGTCGTAGTTGTGACTGGAGATTTTAACTCGGTTTCAAAAGCCTGTCTTGAATTAGCATTAGAAAAGCACAACATGAACATTAATGAGGTCACTGCATGTTTTCATCTAACATCTACTAATATGATAGAACTGAAGTCGCACATGAGATAAAGTTAGAGTGTTTCTCTCATTCTTCTGAAATTTCATTTTCCTCCATTTTTGTTCTGTTTGACTTCACACTCTGACTCTGAGCTCCATGGGTGCACTGAAAGGTGTTTACCTTCTCAAACCGCCTGCAGCACTCCTCTTCTATCCAGGCCTACCTCTACATGTTGATAAGTACGTACTCCACTTTTTTATTTGTTTGTTTGTTTGTTGTTGTTGTTGTTTTGCTTTTTTTGTCCTAGAGCTGAGAGGTATTTGGACCTTTTATTTTTGTGAGTTCACTTAACACTGAGCTTGATGAATGCTGTATAAATTTGCCTTGAAGGAAAGGTACACAAATATTTTAATTAGGATTTTTGTTTTCTTTTTAATTTAGTGTTTGATTGACAGGCAGATAAATGCTGGGCTTCAGGCAAAAGAAAGTAAAATGTGTCGGAGAGAGACAGAGGCGGTTTAGGGAGAAAGGAACACAAAGAAAATTCCCAGGTAGATGCTTAACTGTAGTGTTTAAGTGTACGCTGTGAATTATACATGCTTGTGAGTTGGAACTACCGTTACTTTTTACAGTTATCCTATTTCCATAATGCATGTGCATATGATTAATTATTAAAATCAAGACAACTATATAATCCATTAATGAAATTAAGCTACAAAAACGTGAATGTAAGGACTATTTTTTTATGTTTGTTTCTAGAGCTTCATGTAAATTTGTAGTAGGATGTCGTGATGGGGAGTTTAACTCAATTTATGGAACGGTTATTTGAAAATAACAATATCAATCCTGTTTTTGTAAAAAAATAAATTTTACAAAATATTTAGTCATTATGTAAGTGTCTCTTTTACAAAAGTGTGTCTGTCATTCAATAATGTGCAGTCATCATAATGAGGGTTAGATTGACAAATCATCTGTCACCTGAGTGGGAGTGTCTATGAGGTTTGACCTAGTCTGGTTTGATTTATTTGAATTATAATAACATTCCCCTGATAACATTTTATCATACAGTATATTTTCTATTCATATTTCTTGAATATTTGATTCTTGATTCATCTTTATTTATATTAAATTATTAATTATTATTATTATTAATAATTATTAATTATTCGTATGTTATGCTTTGCTATGTATGAATTTACTACCGTGAGTCAGATTCATTCAAAGTGAAAACTCTTTCTAAAGATTAATCTTAATTCTGATTGTTACTATTTTGTTACTTTGTTCTAGAATAAAGAAATCGAGTCTGAATATCTTGAATTCCCCTCAATAAAAAAAAAAATAAAAAAAAATATATATATATATATATATATATATATATATTTTTTTTTTCTGCACTAAATAAAAGATAATATTTTATATTTAGGCTATGTGCAATACCAGTTCGGCTCATATATTAATTAATTGTATCTCTACATAGTAGTTTTTATGGGTAGAAGTGAATGAAGTCTGCCTTAACCCTGCCTACCTACACATCAGAGATTTACATTGAGTTACTAGTCATGCAAACATTTCCTGATGCTACTCCTTCACATGAAGAGCGTTTCAGAGGTGACACCTGATACCTGATCACATCTGTGGATTCAAACTGGTCCAGCGGCCCTTTGCTGTGAGTCGTCCTCTCTTACCACCTGACTTTCCTGTCTCTCTTCATGGCCCATAGTAAAGGCTGAAAATCAGTGTGTTTACATGTACTTGGGTATCCTGGTTATGAACAATATCCCATTTATGATTATATTTGGAATACTACATTTACATGCACACAGAGAAACCCGGTTAAATTGAGCTTGTATTAGTATATATCACAAACACAAAAATGGGATACTCCAATACGAGGTCATAACTGGGATATGCAGGTCCATGTAAACACACTATATGACACCCACCCAAAAGAGGAGGAGTACCGTGGCCATTACAAATTGCTGCTAATTGCTGCAATCAATTCTCAGTAGGAGTCTCATTTTGGAACTCTGCATGGACTGTGTTGTTGCTTCAATGCCATGACAGAAACCTCACCAAAGACGTTTTGACTGTAAAGTGACACTTCTATGCATTATTTTCCAGGTGACAACTGTAATCCTACCGGCAGCCCAGCCTTGTTTGGAAGAGCACTTTCAGGCATTAGACCAAGCAGTTGGAAAGATGGCTCGAGGACAAAGGACTTACTGGATTTGTCTTACCTACTCTCACATCCCCTATAACCTGCACTCTCTTTTTGGGATGGGATCCTTCCTATGCAGCTTACCTGGATAAACTTTGCTTTCCTTCCAACCGCTGTGTGCCACATGTGGGAGAAGCAGAGCATACCTGTCTGGCCTTGTAAGATCTTGTATCTCCCATACTTCTTCTTACCTGAAAGAAGAAGCTTGGTTTCAAAATAAAAGGTGTTTCAAAACCAGAAGGTTTAGAGGCAATTAGAGAAAGAGCTTGGAAGTTTGGTTTGGAGTCAAATACAATTTATTGGTTTGAAAGGACCAGCAAATGTTTAGATGAGAGAGAGTCCTTGAAACACAATTATCCACAAATCACTTGTTCTGATTAATTTGTATTTTTTTGCATATAACTTACTGTATAGAAGCTTCTTATGAATATAAAATTAAAAAATACTTTAAAAATTATTAATCTTCATTAAATAATGTTGAAAGCTGAGAGCTTATGTAACTGACATTTTTTTGTGTGCGTAGAGACTTAGTGGACATTTCGCTGTGTTAATACTGTAGGCTACACACACTGGCAGCTGGTCAGGTAGCATCTGCTGGTGGTAAATCCTTCATGGAAGCAAAGATTTAGGGATGGGCAATCAGTACATGTCTGATGAACAGGCCGAGAGCGCCACCCTGTTTTATCTATTTAAAAAGGTCATGCTAACATTTGTTCCTTTGGTGGAAATGGGGTGACAGGAAGGAAGAAGGAATACGGGAGGTTCACAGGAAGATGAAGCAGGACTGGAGCTATAATTATGCTGATAAAGCAGTGGCTTATGTTAACTCCAAACAAACCAATAAGGTTTCTGTGAGAGAGAACAGGACTCTTAAAGGATCACAGAATTCACAAATTTGAATAGGAAACGGTATGAAACATCAATATCTATAAAACATCTAACTACATATTGTCTGACTATCAAGTCCTCACTCTGTTTAAGTTCTCTTGTTCTGTCATGGAAAGGTCAGGCAGACCATCAAAGGTGGGCATTCAAAGAACTCAGCAACCCATTGAAAGACAGCTAGAAAAGGGGAAGCAGAAAAAGTAAAACTGATGAGGTTTCAAAGAGAGAAGATGCAAAAACATTTAAAAAAAGAAAGAAAAAAAAGAAAAAGTCTTTAGCCAATCACACTTAAGCTGAGTAAAGTGTTATAGTGGAATTTTGCATATGACCTCACATACTGTACCCGAACCTTTCAGCTCTTACAAATCACTTTATTTTTTAAAGAACCAATCAAAGTTGTTTGGTCCTGAACAAGAAGACCTTCTAGAATGAGGAAGAGGCTGCGCTAAATGTCAAGTTGTTTCTCAGATTAAATATAGTAATGGAAACAAAGTCTTGCTGTGCTGTTACTTATAATTCTTGTAAGGTTTTTGAAAATTAATGTACATGTATTCACATTCCTTCCCAGCTGGCAGATTGTTGCCATTTTCATATCTTTACACAGAATGTGTTCATAGATCTTTCAAGGTGTAATTTATCTTAGAATACAATCCTCAAAATTTGATTATCAAGCATTTCATTCAATCATACACAAGCTGAAATGAAAACCACAATTTGATGGAGTCACTGCCACTGGCCAAATAATTTATACCTTAACCTCGTATAAATAAATAAATGAACAAAAGAGGGGTGATTTGTGAAGTATAGACATTGTTTATTTTGATGGTTTGGTTATCTTTTGACAGATCAACAGACCTATTACTGTGTTGCTACAGTCTATAAATAAATTTCACAACATAACTCCTGCTTACTTTAGCCTCCTTTGGTATTACAGTGGCGCAGATTGGGCAACACGAATACAAAAGCCACAGCATAGATGCAAATTAAGCCATAGCACAAATCAAAGCATTTTATGTCATGATGTATGTGTCATGTGGCGAAATCTGCACCAAGGTTATTGACACGCCTTCCGTCGAGGAAGCAGAGGCTGAGGACTCAGAGGTTGATTTATTCAAGTCACTGAAGTAGCCCGGAAGCTCCTCGGTGGGTGGATGAGATCCGCCCTGAGTACCTCAAGTCTCTGGATGTTGTGGGGCTGTCGTGGCTGACGCGCCTCTGCAGCATCGTGTGGCAGTCGGGGACAGTGCCTCTGGATTGGCAGACCAGGGTGGTGGTCCCTCTCTTCAAAAAGGGGGACCGGAGGGTGTGTTCCAACTATCGGGGGATCACACTCCTCAGCCTCCCTGGGAAAGTCTATTCCAGGGTACTGGAAAGGAACAATGCGGTTTTTGTCCTGGCCGTGGAACGCTAGTCGAACCTCCGTAGGATTGAGGAGGAACAATGTGTTTTGTGGATCTGGTTTGTCCCACGTGGCATCCTGTGGGGGGTGCGTGTTGGACTCTGGCAGGGCTCCCCTTTGTCACCGGTTCTGTTCATTATTTTTATGGACAGAATTTCTTAGCCTGACTCTCGCCAGACCCTTGTAGTTCCGTAAAGCTTCACCAGAGGCGCTACGCTGAGCTTCACACAACGGTCTGGACTCGAGGGCAATGCAAACTCCTTCACGGGAGCAAAAAATAATGAACCAATCAGGATCGCCGGGCAGGACTTTCATAGATGTGACATAGCACCGAAGCGGCTGTTTGATTCAAACAACAATGGCGGCTCGCAGTGAGGAGTCGTGCGTTGGCATTGATTTCAACTGTTTTGTCGAATCTATCGAATATAAATTCTTTGAAAGATGAACAGAGAACGGTTTTGAGGGCATTTATTGGTGGCAAGGATGTTTTTGCTCCGGGTTTGGCAAGTGGTTTATCCAATCACATACAAGGAAGGCCCCGCCTTCTGAAATACATGGCCTATGGAGCAGTCCCAGACCCTTGTGTGGAGCTCAGCGTAGCTTTGCGGATCTACAAGGATCTGGCGAGAGTCAGGCTAAGAATTTTTTAAGTCCAAGGCCATGATTCTGGACCGGAAAAAGGTGGATGGAGTGCGAGATCGACAGGCGGATTGGTGCGGAGGCCGCAGTAATGCGGTCGTTGTATCGGTCCGTCGGCTCAGCTCTCAATTTACCGGTCGGTCTACGTTCCCACCCTCACCTATGGTCATGAACTCTGGGTCATGACTGAAAGAGCGGGATACAAGCGGCCGAAATGAGTTTCCTCCGCAGGGTGGCGGGGTGCTCCCTTAGAGATCGGGTGAGGAGCTCGGTCACCCGGGAGGAGCTCGGAGTAGAACCGCTGCTCCTCCACATCGAGAGGAGTCAGCTGAGATGCCCCCTGGACGCCTCCCTCGTGAGGTGTTCTGGGCATGTCCCACCAGGAAGAGGCCCCGGGGAAGACCCAGGACACGCCTGGGAACGCCGTGGAGTTCCCCCGGAAGAGCTGGAGGAAGTGTGCGGATCCCTGCTCCGACTGCTGCCCCCGCGACCCGGACTTGGATACAGCAGATGAAAATGGATGGATGGATGGATGGATGGTTATTGCAATGTTTTATATGTTTCCCATGGCTTTTGTATTTTGCTATTGTTTCTGCATTGTGTTAACCCCTCAGGGCTGCTGGAGCTTAGCCTCGTAAACCAGCCTCCCCCGGAAATGCATTTAATTCATTTCTCAGGGGGAGTCTGGCCTCATCCTCGTTGAAACCATTTCGCCAGAAATCGGCCGTCTACCGCGCCAATCAGCGTCGCCGCTGTGATTGACACAGCACGTTGGCCAATCAGGGCCTGAAAACATCACTACATGGACTGGACTCACCTACAACAAACATGGCGGAGCGTCAAACAGCGTTAAAAACAGCAGTAATGTTCTAAATGAAATGCCATCAATTACAGAACTTAAACAAGAGCAAGAGTCGGCGCTTGTTGAGTTTCTTGGAGGAAAAGACGTTATTGTTTCTGCCCTGATTGTGCTGTGTCAATCACAGCACGTTGGCAATCAGGGACTGATTAGCTCCAGTGTTTCGCAGAAGAAGGTTACAACGGAGATGAGGCCAGACTCCCCCTGTGAAATGAATTAAATGCATTTCCGGGGGAGGCTGGTTTACGAGGCTAGCTGGAGCTGCCCTGAGGAAGAAGAAAATAAAAAAAGCTGAAAGTTGACTTCTAACAATCAAATAATTTGATTAAAGCACATAAGTCATTCCTATAAATAAATGAATGGACATATTTTATGATGTAAACTGAACATGATGACACATTCCTCTTTTCATTCATATTAATACACATCAGTTCTCTCCTTTGACCAGGTGCAATGATTACATGAGTCCCAGTTACCAGTTTTGAAAAGGAATACACTTTATTTATCAAGAATAAATCACATTGTCACAATCATGTGATGTCATATATTCCAGCATTATTGGCGACAGTATATTCATGTGTGTGTTCACTCTGAATAGCGTGCATGCAGCAAACTCACACTTTCTGACAACAAAACCCAGCATTTTCTTTTCTTTTTGTCACCCTGGGAACGCACACTGTTCCAGCTCTATGTAATATTGTACCAAATATTCCTTGGCAGAATCTCTGTCATAATGGTTGTAATATTTTTCCCTTGTGTAAAAGCTGTGTTAGTTTGGTTTGTGAATAAAGCATTTGGATTGAAGTAAACACACCTGGCTAGAAAATTGGATGGATGTGCCTGGCTTGCTGAGCATCTCACAGCAGAGAGTTTTTGTCAAGTAAAACATTTCAACATTCAGGCGCAAGTTAGGCACAGTTTTAACCTTTTTCTCAGGAGTATAGTGGGACATAAATGGAAAGCCTTTCCTTCTCACGCTGGCTAGATGAGGCAGTCTGTAGGGCTCTGCTCTGATTTGTAGCTGCTGTGTGCAGCAGGTTGACCGTCTGACCCCACCCCTACCCGCACAAGTCCCTGCTCTTATATCACTTTAAATAGCCTCGACAGATGTTTGGCAGCTCTGAAGATATTCTCTGCTCAAATATTTCAACTGAATTCTTCACATCTTCACTGTGATCATTGTAGGTGAATAACTCCTAACCTTTTCGATATCAAATACTGCCCATCGCAGTGTAAATAAGTTCACAAGAACATGTTTGGGAAACTGTTATTAGAGACTGAGAGGAAGGTCCTATTTGAGGTTATCCCCTCACTTGGAATCAGATCATTCTTTTTTATTTTTTTTTATTTTTTTTTAGATCTTCCTCCTTCTATGCTCTGTTACTCCTCATCTCCCTAGTACAGTTCACTGTCTGCGTAATAAAAAATATTTTTTTCTCCATTAAAGGGATAGTAGCATTTTTTTAAAGTGGGGTTGTATGATCTACAAATAGCCCCTAAGTACTTTAATTGCAGTAGAAGACTCTCTGCACTCCTCCCGTTAGCAACACCAGCCCATAGCCCTGCCCAGAGATTTACAACATACAGTGTTGTGAATGGACCCAAAGAAACGGCCTATTTTCACGGCCTAAAAGAGGTTTTACCTGAAAAAAAAACCCACAGTTCCATTGTTGGCTATAATATAATTTTCCCAGCCCTTCAAAGTGCAGGAAAAACCAGCACTTTGAGGGGCTGGAAAAATTTGTATTATAGTGAACAATGGAACTGTGTGTGTGTATACAGTATATATATATATATAACCTCTTTTAGGCCACGAAAATAGGCCGTTTCTTTGGGTCCATTCACAACAATGTATGTTGTAAATCTCTGGGCAGGGCTATTATGGGCTGGCGTTGCTAACGGGAGGAGTGCAGAGAGTCTTCTACTGCAATTAAAGTACTTTGGGGCTATTTGGAGATCATACAACCCCACTTTAAAAAAAATGCTACTATCCCTTTAAAGTGACAAGAACTGTGCAAAAGTTTGCAGCCATGTTTGAGGCTCTAATTTCTCACTGATCTCATGTCAGGAGGAAAGGAGGTTGGTTTAGTTTATTTTTCTGCATTTTTTTTACTCTCTTCTTCAGAGGCTTATTCATTCCACGACCTCAGTGAATGAATGAATGAATGAATGAAGCAAATGTGGATGCAGTGTGTTAGCTACGCCATTTGATTTTGATGTCTGTACGGACGTGAGCTGAACGTGTAACACAACCCAGATTGATTAGAGGTCCATCGGAGTAACATACTGTATACACTGAGGTCTCCCTGCAGGACAGAGCAGACCCTCTGACTTGACAGACACTGAGATGGACAGTTCATATTTTTGAATACATGTGGCTGGTGATAAATCAAATATTTGTGTTATTCCTGCTGTCTAAATCAGACAAATCAGTCCATAATTATGTCAATTTTAGTCATCTCACACATAGGGGTGGAGCTGGTATTTGTATTTGTTGAGGGGGGAAAAGCATTTGTATTTAGGGTCCTGCCGGGACCCTATTTCTTCTTCTCATTCTCCTCCTTCTCCTTCTTCTTCTTCTTCTTCTTCTTCTTCTTCTTCTTCTTCTTCTTCTTCTTCTTCTTCTCCTCCTCCTCCTCCTCCTCCTCCTCCTCCTCCTCCTCCTCTTCCTTCTTCTTCTTCTTCTTCTTCTTCTTCTTCTTCTTCTTCTTCTTCTTCTTCTTCTTCTTCTTCTTCTCATTCTCCTCCTCCTCCTCCTCCTTCTTCTTCTTCTTCTTCTCATTCTCCTCCTCCTCCTCCTTCTTCTTCTTCTTCTTCTTCTTCTTCTTCTTCTTCTTCTCCTCCTCCTCCTCCTCCTCCTCCTCCTTCTTCTTCTTCTTCTTCTTCTTCTCTTTTCTTTCTCTTCTTCTTTTCTTCTTCTTCTTTTCTTCTTCTTCTTCTTCTTCTTCTTCTTCTTCTTCTTCTTCTTCTTCTTCTTCTTCTTCTTCTTCTTCTTCTTCTTCTTCTTCTTCTTCTTCTTCTAAGGAAGTCATACTTCCCATGGGCGAAAACTCACCAAACTTTACAGAAACGTCTGACCCCATGCCAGATTTACTCATCTCCAAGGAAGGACATGTGCCCCCCCTATAGCATTATATCATATACATGATGTAGTGCACTATATCATGTACAGGGCATGGGGAGTGAATGAATGAGTGGATGATTTCAAAACACAGCTTTAGCCTCGACTCCAAAGTTTCCAAACTCTGACTTCTCTATTTAATGACATCCACTTATTATTGACAGCGTTCATGAGAGAGAACGAGAGAGAGTGGCATCTAGCTTTTGTCTTTGTTTCCTCTCCCCGAGAGTGATGGACACACAAACACTTGCACATGCACACACCCACACACACACAAAGCGATGCCAACAAACAATACTCCTGATCCAGACAGTAATTAGTAGTGTTCATGCCTCCCTGAAATGCCGCTGGCCCACCTGATGTGCCTTCCAGTCTGGTACCAGCAACCCCCCCCTGCCACACACACTCACACCTACACACACACACAGTTGCCGTGTCCCAGTGTGACACCAAACCAAAATCCTCATTCTTGGTTGAGATGAGACTGAGGCAGTAACAACCTGCTAATGTTCAGGATTACTGCTAAAACACTATTCTCATGTTAATGAGAGATAATGTATGATAATGAGTCATTGCACGTCAAATCATACTCTGTATATATTTAACATATACATACATAACAGCTCATTATGCCAACATTTAATAATAATCATCAGTCAGTGCAGATTGCCCTCTGCGTGTGTGTGTGTGTGTGTGTGTGTGTGTGTGTGTGCAGCAGGGGGTTGTCTCAGCCTGTCATGTAAATCACAGCGGAAGTTAGATTGTCAATCACTGCCATCTGCAGTGGGAATGACACGCAAGCAGACCTCAATATAACCAGAGCTGAGTGACATTTAGCACAAGTGTGTGTGCGTGTGTGTGATTGTATATCCATTGTTGTGCGTGTGTGTTGTTTTATGTGTTATCAACTTTTCATTTCCGCCTCTCGCCCGCTTTGAAAGTCATAGAGACGCCGGGCCACGGCCCTAAATCATTACAGGAGTGTATGTGTGCATGTGTGAGTGCATATACTGTAATTCTCTCATTCTAAATGCAGTCTATCTCTTCCTGCCATCACTCTCATCTCTATTTCCTGTTTTTCTCCATATATCAGCTATTTACAGAGTTGAAACCCCAGAGCTGCAGATATGGTTGGAATTTTATTATTCTCCTCATATTCTGGCCATGTTATTTCTCTCCTCTCTCTTCACTCCATCCTGTATTCCATCTACTGTCATTTTATTTGGCTTCAAGGTCTGTAATATCAGAATGATATGCATAACAATATCTATCAAAATAAGGCAACTACAAGGGAACAATCTATGACAGTTGATAAACTCCTATTTTCATCCATGTTGTTATTATTGTTGTTAGTATCAGAATTAGAATTATGTTCTTGCAACATAAAAAAAAACATAATTAGAATTCATGTGACAACTGGCAAAGCAGCGTAATATTTCAACTTAATTTGCAGAATGTGGCCTGCCATCTATTCCACCAAGACTGTCTCCTGCAGCCCGGTCTCTCCACGTCGGGAGCATCTGCAGCTGCTTCGGAGCAAAGACGTGGAAAATGAATTATATATTAATACACCTCTCCAGTGTGTGTGTGTGTGTGTGTGTGTGTGTGTGTGTGGGTGGTGGTTGGGTAGGGACTATAGGGAGGTGTACATGGGATCACTGATGGAAACCAGGAGGATGTGATTAAAGAGTGCACACGTAATACACTCGGATGTGCCTCGTATGAGGACTTGACCCTCGGAAGGCGAGGGGAGGTGGGGCGGACGGGGGGGAAATGAACAGCGATGGATGTGGTGTTAACATGGATTTGGTGATCTAGATTAGGGAGTCTCCAACAACCGGGCCGATGAGATAGATGGGGGCAAAAAGTGCAGAAAGAGACCGAGGACGGGGATTTATGTGATGTATGAGGGAGAGACGACAGTCCAATTCAGAAAACCCCCTTATCCCTCCCATTACCATGCTCTTCATATATAGACCACCTGCTGGATTTACAATTCTATTTCTCACCAGGACTCAGCAAGTCACCCCCAGTCATACAGTATGCAAAAATATTTTGTTTTTTTTCCCCAAATTGTCTGTTATACAGTATTAGATAGATAGATAGATAGACTTTATTAATAGACTCAGGGTCCATTTAAAAAGGACAAACAAACACACATACAAATTTAAAAGAGACATTCATGCCAGTGTTTCCACATTGCTGATTGATATCTCAAAGCACTGAGTCCAGGATTGGTCAACAGCATTAAAACAGAGTTTTGTGTGTCATTCAGTCGACAAATGAATCTATACATCAATTTCCGCAACAGAGCATGAAAAGTGTTTATACGCATTTGGCAGAATAACTCACTCGCACTGCACCACCTGGGTTTTCCCATTAAAATACGTAGGCAATCATTATAGGCAACCTGCAGTTTGCGGATGCTTGCCTTTTTGAACTTAACCCACAGGGGGGCAGTGTAGAGTGGGGTACAGTAAGCTCGGAAGAGATTAATTTTAACTTCATCAGAACACCAGGAAAATTTACGTTTCAGCACATTCGCTTGTGTATATAAAATACGCCGTTGCCTGTACATATCCTCATCATCACAAAAATCATCAGTGATGATGTGTCCCAAATACTTTGCAGTGTGACAAAAAGGTAGCACATTCCCTGACAAATGAAATGATGGGAACACCAGTCCCTTATCACCATTAGTTCTACAAATCATAACAGAGCTCTTTTTAGCATTATAGCTAACATCAAATTCTACCCCGTATTCTGTACATATGTTTGAGCAGCTCCTGAAAGAGTATTGTAAACCTAACTCTACTTATTGATCTACTCAGACCACTGCTGTTGTCTCATGTTAAAGGCACATTGCCTCAACTTAACCTTTTTGCCTTTGACCTACGGCCTTAACGTAACCATTTTACTCCTTCATGTGGACACAGGACCAGGCCTATGCTTAACCATTTTACTTCTTGATGCGGACACAGGTTTCTTGCCTAAACTTAAAGGGATAGTTCACCCAAAATTTCATTTCATTTCACTCATTATCTACTCACCCTCATGTGGACTAAGGGCTGGGAGAGGTTTCAGAGTCCTCCGTGGCTTCTCGGAGTTACAGGGGTCTCGGCGTAGTAGAGCATGTCCATATAACGGTTGCAAATGGACACCAACTGTCTTCGTAACAAAAAGACACACCAAAAAATGTTGAAAAAACTCCATGTTGCTCGTATGTAATGTACGTCTTGTATTGAAGCCCTGAAATGCGAAAAAGCACAGCTTCCATGACAAAACAAGCTTGAAATATAGACTTAATTAAATAATTTAATTAACTCAGAGAAGCCAAGTCGACATGAGGGTGAGTAGATAATGAGAAATGTCAAATTTGGGTGAACTATCCCTTTAACTGCTTATTAGCGCTTCACTACTCACTCTACGACAGGTTACCTATATCCTCTACTAAACTTATCCTGTCCTCCCCTAGTAGACACACCAAGTATTGTCCTTTAATACAGTGTCATTACTACTTATGCATGAGAGTGGCCAATCAGGTCTCATCTTCATCCCCCACTGGGATATTTGGGAATGGATCTTCTATTATATCATGTGTTGTTGCTTTAATATGTGAAGACTTTTTTCATGAATGGATTATGCAATGAAGAATAACACAATGTCTACTCACCCAGGGTATGGAGGGATGGAGCGTGCCATTGGCAGGACTCCGCCCCACTCTTCCTCACCTAACCACTGGTGCCATTTATTACTATAGCAAGTATAGCAGTTCACCATTTTCTAAACTATTCATGAATTTTGTGTCTCAGATTTCCAACTCAACATCGGTGCTTAAGAGTAGGTCACTGTTTTAACATGTTCTAACATTCTTGGACATTCGGAGTCTGCAGCCTTTGGTTTCTAGCCTCAAGCAGCAAGATAAGATCACTTGTTTTTTAACTCCACACCTCAGGACTTAAGTCATTGTCAGACTTTCAGCCCCAACCCATGCCCCATGTGACATCACTTGAGGCAGCTGACTGAATTTTGCATGGCTTTCTCTGGAGCCATAAAAGGCTTAACTCTTGACCTTGCAAACACTACTGAAAAAATAAAAGGTTCCTCAGGCCTTTAACTGACCTTATAGACTGCTGACAAGACATTGAATAAATATGTGGAGAAGCATGAATGTAATTGCTTCCATACACAGTAAAAATCATTGTGCAGTTTAAAGAGACGCGAAAAATGATAGAAATATAAAGCTTTCTCTGGATGTCAATCCAGCTCAGCGCCTGCAGGATATTCTGGATTTATGCCTTAAATAGTGCTCTTCAGCAACATAATCAAAACCAAAGTAAGATTTGTTTATCCCAATGGAAGGGGTCCATGACAGCGAACACTGGAACTGTTTTGGCAGGAAGTCACCAAAATTAATAGACAAAATCCTTTGTTTGTGCGCACCCTTCAGAGAGACACAGAGACCTGATCACCTGACACCCCCCTCACCGAGACAGCAGCATCGATTTGAGATGGGTCCTCTGTTGAAGTTACAATAATTAGCATTTGGTGGTAAGAGAACAGCAGCCATAGGTAAAAGAAACCATCTTCCAGGTCAAGTTTTAAAGGGATAGAAGCATTTTTTTTAAAGTGGGGTTGTATGATCTACAAATAGCCCCTAAGTACTTTAAAGCTGTACAGAAATGGCCGTTTGTTCCGTTTGTCGCGCCAAGTTGTGCCGAGCTGCAACACGACTTTACCCGAGTAAATTTAACGGATTTGATTGGTCGTTATCGAGCGGGCGGGATATTCAAAGCTTGGGGCGAGTCCGAGCTCCGTGTGTGTGTGTGCGTGTTTAGACGTTTGAATGACGGACGACAGATCCAATATCAGCGGCTTTTGAATCGTGAGCAGGCTGACGTACAATCCGTGCACCTGCATTGTCCAATGCGGAAAAAAAATACAAGAAAATACAACACTTTCATCCCGGATTTACTCAAAAATAGAATTTTGCACAAAGTTTGGCCGACATCGTCTGTTAGATGAGTTTTTACACTAATTTTATGACCCAGAGTGGACTCAAATTCAGTTTTCTTTTCTGTACACCTTTAATTGCAGTAGAAGACTCTGAACTCCCCCCGTTAGCAATACCAGCCCATAGCCCTGCCCAGAGATTTA
Source organism: Decapterus maruadsi (assembly GCA_030347415.2). NCBI lineage: Eukaryota > Metazoa > Chordata > Actinopteri > Carangiformes > Carangidae > Decapterus > Decapterus maruadsi. The sequence continues at coordinate 33,460,147 of CM064901.1, read as the reverse complement.
CAATATACATTGTTGTGAATGGACCCAAAGAAACGGCCTATTTTCATGGCCTAAAAGAGGTTTTACCTGAAAAAAAATACACAGTTCCATTGTTCACTATAATATATATTTTTTCCAGCCCTTCAAAGTGCAGGAAAAACACAGTTTTTATTTGGAGCTAACCAACTGCTGATCGGTGGGCGCTAACCCTGGGTGGAGGGATACGTGAGTTGTTTAGGTCAAAATAAAAACTGCCTTTTTCCTGCACTTTGAAAGGCTGGAAAAAAATATGATATAGCGAACAATGGAACTGTGTATTTTTTTCATGTAAAACCTCTTTTAGGCCACAAAAATAGGCCGTTTCTTTGGGTCCATTCACAACACTGTATGTTGTAAATCTCTGGGCAGGGCTATGGGCTGGTGTTGCTAACGGGAGGAGTGCAGAGAGTCTTCTACTGCAATTAAAGTACTTAGGGGCTATTTGTAGATCATACAACCCCACTTTTTAAAAAAATGCTACTATCCCTTTAAGATAGTCTTCCTGCAGGAATCAAGCCAGGTTGCAGCAAGTTATTCATACCCATAGTCTTGTTTTGGTATGGTAGTTGTCTGTCACAGGAGCTAACAGAAAACTCTGCTGATGTAACACTGGGAAATGCTGCTTTTGGGGGGGTGGGTTGGGTGGATTAGCAGAACACAGAAATACTGTACAATGTTTTTTCTATTATCCATGACTGTTCAAAGAAATGAAATGGTGCTGTTTTTGCTCTTACTCTAACTCCAAATGATCTCATGTTGAGGGAATACCTATTTCAACCCAAATCTTGATCTTCTAACCAAGTAGAGTTTCTGCCTAAACCTGACCCAGCCATGACAAGGAAGGTAGACTCAGTACATGTGTTTAAAAATTGCATATCATTTTGTTGTAACCATGAAAACCAAGATGAGATGAGTCAACACTCCTTTGGATCATATCAAATGAACAACATGTTTGCTCAGGTAGAGAACTGGTTAATAATTGTGATGTTTTCTTGACACGTCCATCCTGCCCAGTCAAAAAAGAATAGCCTATGAACTCTAAAGAAATATTTTTTAAAAGATAGGCTGCATTAACTTGCTTGGACATTTACTTATTGCAAAGTCAAGGTCACGGAGTAATTTCTCAGTAACTGGAGCCTGATGATGCATCATCATCATTAGACTGCTGTACAAGCACTCTGTCCATCTTCAGAATAGATTCATCCTCTCTTCGTGTGTTGATATCACAGTAAATATGGACTCTCTGCTGACTTTGCATAAAACTGAAGAATGGCTCAGAAATCCTCAGCGATCTCCAGCTTGATCTGAAAGAAGTTTGAATATTGAAACCTCAAGGAACTGGTACCTATTACTAAATGCTAAGCAGTGGCTATAGCCACGGAAGGTAAACCTTTGGGGATTACTGTTGCATGAATAAGTAATTGCTTGATTCTCTGAACCTACGAGGTTCTGTTCTAGCTCATTATTTTTCTTTTATTTTCTTGGAAGCCTGCAGCGTAACTTTGTGACTGTTTTCAAAGTCTGTCTCCACTCGGCTTATACCACCTACATTCCCTCTATTATTAAGATGGCTCCGTATTGGTTTTACTGGCCCTTTCAATGCAGCACACCACTCTCCTGTGTTTATCAGGGTGTCTCTCCCCTGACCCAGACTCTCTTTGTTCTCATGTGCCTGTAATTCTGAATCTCGGGGGGTCTCTATGGGGGTCTTCTCGCGCCGAAACAGACAGAAGAAGCGAGGGAGGGAGAGTAAACGAAATCTATGAGTCTCCATCCACCAGCCCTTGGTAATGAACAAGAGGTCACATCGAGGGAATGAGTTCCTGGAGCCTTAGAATACATCTAAAGACACATGCACAATAGTCTCGGAGCACATCTGATCTTCATCTGACGATGATGTTTTATTCAGTGAAACCCAGGTCATACTAACCCCAAACGTTAATCACATGTTCTCATTCTTCACCTTCTTGACTTTTGAATCCTGATGCCAGCCTGAGGATCGCATCCTCTGTGGCAGCTTTGGTTGATTCACAGAAATGAGGTCAAATTATAATGTAGATCACTGAATAACTGAAGAACTTGACTTGGCTGTGATGCGATGAAGGATATCTCTCCACACAAACTTCGTAGTTAGTATGAGTAGTAAAGGCATGCAGAGCAACACGAGCGCAAAAAGATTTCTTTCTTACGTGAGGCAGGACGGAGGTAAACAGCTCTGGGAGGCTTATTTACTCTCGCTCACACACACAAAAACCCCCAAAACCCAGGGCCCAATCATTTGGTTTACTAATTATTTTTGGTCAGTAGGTTCGCTGCACCTCATCTGACCCACTCGTACAAGCATGGAGTACAGTGTGGGCAGTCATGCACAGATCCATAAAAAGAAATATAAAGGCATTATGGTTGCTATATAGATACACATAGTACAGCCAGACCTTTAAAGGGATAGTAGCATTTTTTTAAAGTGGGGTTGTATGATCTACAGATAGTCCCTAAGTACTTTAATTGCAGTAGAAGACTCTCTGCACTCCTCCCGTTAGCAACGCCAGCCCATAGCCCTGCCCAGAGATTTACAACATTCAGGGCCTGATCTACTAAGATCTCAGATAAGGGGCGCTAAATTGCGTGCTCCTGGTAAAATTTTGCGTGTCTGGTTAGCGCATGAACAACAGGTGATCTACTAAGAGTAACACGCTAAATGACAGCACACGCAGTCCGCAGTATTTAAATGAGGATTTGCGCGTGGTAATGGTTTCCGCGGTGGACAGAGAGCTGGATGGACACATAGAATTTGATCCGATGGATTAATAGAGAACTCAGGTGGGACACTGAGGACACAATGACCAGAGGGATCAAGGACGGGGTGAAGACAGAAGTGACTGACGTCTCAGTCTCGGACCCGCAGCTGGGCAGCCACATACTCCAGAGGGAGGAGGAAAGGAGAGGAGCGCATATAGGAGGAGAGACGTGTGACCTGCGTAACGGCGCTTAAATGACTTTAAACACGTGAAAATAACTGCTACTAGTTTGCTGGAATGTCCCGGATGCGAGGAAATGCAGAGATGTAAGAGCTTTTGACCTGGCAGGTATTAAATCAATAAAAGAAAAAAAGCCGCGTCAGATAACACTTGCCTTTCAAACGTACTAAATAAAAACGCAAAAACTTCCACCGCAATCTGTTTCAGGTTTGATAAATCATGCTGCGTGTGCTAAATGAATCAATTTGCATCTTCTCCTCCCAATATTTTGCACGTTCTGGCAGAAACGCCCATATTTGCATATTCATCAGGGCAAACGCGCTGAATACATCACGCATGCTTTTTTTCCCGTTTGAGAGACGCAATCCTCAGTGCACCCGGTTAGTAGATCAGCTTGCACATTTTTTTGCGGGTGACATCATGTTTGCACACGTTTTAATACAAGCAAACCTTTAGTAGATCAGGCCCACAGTGTTGTGAATGGACCCAAAGAAACGGCCTATTTTTGCGGCCTAAAAGAGGTTTTACATGAAAAAAATACACAGTTCCATTGTTGGCTATAATATATTTTTTCCAGCCCTTCAAAGTGCAGGAAAAACACAGTTTTTATTTGGACCTAACCAACTCACGTATCCCTCCGCCCAGGGTTAGCGCCCGCCGATCAGCAGTTGGTTAACTCCAAATAAAAACTGCATTTTTCCTGCACTTTGAGGGGCTGGAAAAAATTATATTATAGTGAACAATGGAACTGTGTATTTTTATTTTTTTTAGGTAAAACCTCTTTTAGGCCGCGAAAATAGGCCGTTTCTTTGGGTCCATTCACAACAATGTATGTTGTAAATCTCTGGGCAGGGCTATGGGCTGGCGTTGCTAACGGGAGGAATGCAGAGAGTCTTCTAGTACTTAGGGGCTATTTGTAGATCATACCACCCCACTTTAAAAAAATGCTACTATCCCTGCGTACTATCTCACGCACATACATATGTCTCTATTTTCTGTGTTCCCACTAATGCAGCGATGACAGGGACTTTAGAAGGGGTAAATAGCAATGTGACGTGTAGGAAGAGAAGAGCATGATGGGAGGGGAGGAAATGAATAATGGAAGAGAACCCTGGCATTCCCGCTGAAAGATTACAGCCCATGGTTCATCAGCATGGGGTTTTCTCATCCCTCCTCAGCTCCAACACCTCCCACCATCTACCCCGCCTCCATCCATTCTATTTGTACATCCATTGTAACAGTCGTGAACAGTAATCGCATGACTGCTGGGCTACAATGTATTGTCCTCTTTCATACACCCTGTGCACAGTCCGGCTCTCGGTCATTTATCATTGTGTACATTTAATCTATCCAGTGCTTCATACGTCCTTTGTGTTCACGTTTCTCAATCATTCATCAGTCTGTAGGAAAGGTTGAACACCATAGATAGATAGATAGATAGATAGATAGATAGATAGATAGATAGATAGATAGATAGATAGATAGATAGATAGATAGATAGATAGAAGTTGAAGCTGCAATTACACTGCAAGCACTGCTCAAACGTTTGTTAAGATTTTCAAGGTTTACCCATTTTCACAAGCTCTTGTTCATTCAACATTCATCTGAGTGAGGCTGTGTGGCTCTTTCGCTTTGATACAGAATTTATTTTGTGGCTCAGTTTTAACAATTTGTCCACTATCGGGGGGGGAAAAAAAGCCTGGACTGACCTGATATTCCCTACAGCGTTTAAACACATAATATCATCTAAGTTCCATTGTGCTCCAAAGGAATGGCCCAAGATGCACACAGCAGTACGAGGCCTTTTGAGAACAGAAGGGCTCGATCGATAAGTATGCAGTGCTTTTGGTTGTTAATTTTTATGTGACTGCCCAGTGTTAAGAGAGCAATGTCAGAGACATGATGAGTTTTTGATAGTGCCAGTTATGTGTCTCGCTGATACAGCACTACTCAATCTCTGCATCAAATTGCACCCTAGAGGGGTTACAGGAAAATACGGGAGAAGAAAGCAAGGAAGAAGGTTACTGAAGAAAAGGCAACAGAGAATGAATGGCTGCATTTAAATTAAGGATTGGAACAGAAAGAAGTCATGTTCAAAAGCAGCTGTTCTCACCACAGTTGATGTGTTTCACAAATATGAAGTGAATTCTGCTTGTTAGGATTTGCCTTTCATAAACTGTCCATGATGCCAAAGTTCTTTTTTTTTTGAATGATCAGCTGTTTGAGATGATAAAGGTGAGCATTGTCAGGAAGATTTAAAAATGCTCACACACAAGAAGTTATTTATGCACTGGAAAGATGGGATTGAGTTGTGTGGTTAGCAATGATGGCTCTGCTATGGTGCAGGTTGGGTACCACTTGCATTGGGTACGCAGCGACCTCTCTTGGCTGGTGCCTAGCGGTTGATTTAGGAAATGTTGCAGACGAGCAACATTCAATTGTATGCACCCAGTAACATGGCAATAGCTGGAAGCTGGGGATGGATGGGTAGGAGGAGATCCTGCTGAAACATGATGGCTCAGAGCAGCTCATTAAAAGGAAATGGAAGTAGTGAAAGTCAAGAGTTCATCTTGTGACACTTTGAGATTGAAAACAGTTAACTATGAATAGGAACCAGTTCACTTATTCTGTCTCTGAGCGCCTCATGCTCTCTCCACTGCAAACCTAATATAAACAAATGGGAAGATATACAGTAAAAATCCAATCTACCTTAAACCCATGCATGATTGGACAATAAGAAAGAGTTGAATCTAGGTCAACAGGACTTGGTTTAGAAACCTTGGAGATGTTTCATCTCTTATTTCCTACCATCTTAAAGGGATAGTTCAACATTTTGGCAAATTGGCCCATTGCCACTATCCCTACAGTTTTAGGAGTAGGTTTGTTATCTTTAATTGTTGGTGCAAGACATTTTTAGAACGGCGGAGCAGAGCCACGAGCTGCTCAGAGCTACGCTACGGAGGCTCATGGGATTTCTTGGTTTCCCTCATCAAATACACAATCCAACAACTCCACAACGCTCTGGTGGACAAGTTGTGACCTGCACATTCACCACGCTATGAGATAACGTTACAAGACAGAGTTGTTTTGGAGGTAAATTCATGCAAAACAGCTGATGCGTGTTCCCGTCAGGAGCAAGCAGTCTCTGCATTTGCCTCAAACAACTCCATCTTGTAATGTTCCGTCATTATCTCATAGCATGGTGAATGTGCAGGTCACAACTTGTCCACCAGAGCGTTGTGGAGTTGGATTGTGCATTTGATGAGTTTGATGAGGGAAACCAAGAAATCCCACTTGCCTCCTTAGCGTAGCTCTGAGCAGCTCACGGCTCTGCTTCACCGTTCTAAAAACATCTCGCACCAACAATTAAAGGTACTGTAACAAACATACTCCTACAACCACAGGGATTATGGCAATGGGTCGATTTGCCAAAATGTTGAACTATCCCTTTAAGGTGACCTTAACAATGACAGTCATCGCACCACCAGGAGATAGAAGGGAACTATGCACGTCTGGTTAATTTTTTGCTGTTTTTCTAACTGACAAACCTTTAGTTGACGCTAGTTCTTTATCGTAGAGGACAACCTCTCCTCATCAGGAGTGATATTTACCTGAGGGAAATTTAATAGTGATAAATTAGCTTGCTGTAAAAACACATGTAAAACAAACAGTCTTGCTTATTAAATTAATTACCTCAGTCATCACTCAGTCAAATTTACAATGAATACGAGTAGCTTGATATGAAGAAACTGCTTCTTTGAGGGGTGAGCTGAAACCCATCTGTACACTAAATAGATCAGCTGTCCTATGAAATGAGCAGCACTGATACATAATGTAGAAATCAATCAGTCTCGTCCACTAATGTCTTGCCACTGACCTCCAGCGAGCACAGACATCCTCTGGGAAAAAGAAATGTCTATACCACCAGTGTCGATTAGCACATCATCGTAGGCCATGAAGAACCTCACCCTCAGACGCCTCCGCCTCTGAGCTCAAAGCCTCAGGGTTTCTGGACATACAAACCAATATCTTGAAACACAGTAAACAAACATGTTTTTTTTACGTCACTGTCTTTTTACAAAAATAGGTCTTTAAGATAACATTTCCAACATGAGTCAATGAAAAGTATTTTTAATAAGAAAACTTGAAGAAAACAACGGAAGCTCTGAGTCCACATCTACACATTATTTAACTGAACTCATAAAACCAAAAAGCAGGCAGCAAATATTCCAGCATGTAGTTCCATCTCAGCCATTTCCTAGAACAATTTAACTGCAGAGGGACTCCTTGTTTGAAGTAGATGGACCATAAAATGAGCATTAAATTTCTCTAAACTGCAGCATGATCCAAGTGGTTTGTTGCCAAACAATTGCACTGAGACCTAAAAGGCAATATTTTCTCCATTATCTTCCTTTTCTTCTTCTTCCTCTCTTTTTTTTATACCAGCGCCTCCTTATTGTTAAAAGTGCTCCTTCCTGGCTGTGTTGGACTCAACCCTGAAAATCCAAATCAGACACATGGTGCTTCAAAGAGGACTGCTCTGCTGCAGCAGGCACAGGGCTCAAGGTGGGAACACTGTGTAAAGCCACATCACACACTTCAACTTTGCCCATACAGTATTGACACGTAAAACTTTCTGACCTCAGAAAAAAGCTTGACTATATGGAATACAGAGGTTGTGAGGAAATCTGCCCTCAGCTTGCTGCTACCTGGAGCACTAATTAACGTTATTAGGGCTGTTATGCAAGTTAGTTACATGGAATCAATTGTTTTGTGCTAGAGACTTTCCATAAATGTCACTGGTGCAACAGACTGGAACACAACATTGTACAGTGCAATTTTAATTGTATAAGCAATTAGATTTAAATAGAGGGAAGTAGAGATCAGAATTTATTTTTTAATATCCAACTTGTGTTTCCCGGAACAAATATCATAATAATTACAATGAATTAAGGCTCTATGATGTTGTTGCACAGTGCTGTATAAGTCCCCAGAGTATGTTATTGTACCAAAACAATCTCCAGACGTCATTATCTTAAAGGGATAGTTCACCCAAAAATGAATGAGTCACTCATTATCTACTCACCCTCATGTGGACTAAGGGCTGGGACAATTAGGAGTTATCTGTGGCTTCTCTGAGTCACAGGGGGTCTCGGCGTAGCAGTGCATGTCCATATAAGGGTTGCAAATGGATACCAACTGTCTTCGTCACAAAAAACGCACTAAAAACATCCAAATACCTCCATGCTGCTCGTATGTAGGCTAATGTCCGTCTCGTATTGAAGCCTCAAAAGGCAAAATTGTTCTGAAAAAGTCTATATTTCAAGCTTGTTTTGTAGCGGAAGCTTCTCGAAGCTCCTCTTTCTGCTTCGTCAAATTTGGATGAACTGGAAGAGGCCAGACCCTGGTTCGTCTAAATTTGACGAACAGGGAAGAGGAGCTTCCGCTACAAACAAGCTTGAAATATAGACTTTTTTGGGGGGGACAATTTCGCATTTCAGGGCTTCAATAATGAATAATGTAATAACATTACATACCATTTGCAACCATTTTATGGACATGCACTGCTACGCCAAGACTCAGAGAAGGAACGGAGGACTCTGAAACTTCCCCCAGCCCTAAGTCGAAGGTGAGTAGATAATGAGTGAAATTTCATTTTTGGGTGAACTATTCTTTTAAAGAACTTGAGATAAGGCAACCTCAACCAAATGTGTATTTACTGTATGAAAGGATGAGAAATTACTCCAACATCTGTGCCCAAGTGAGAACGTTGTTTCTTAATATTCCATAAAACACATAAAATACCACACACTTATAAGAGCTTGATATGTATAAATATCTACAAATCCGGTCCATGAAATGGAGATTTTAGGTGTACTTCATGCAGTGTATCTCACATTGATGTGGATATTTCTTCCAAGCTCACAGCCTACAGCCGGGGCTGCCTAACCTACAGCTGCTGTATTTTCACATGAGGATGGACGAGTTGTGTTTGTGGTTGTGACCTTGTGACATTGTGAAAAAACAAAACAATAAAAGATTTAAAAGCCCTCCCACTCACCACCACCTGGGATCATATACTATCTGCAAATGATTTCTCCGTCATACTTTTGCAGATGAAGCACTATTTTCAGCATTTGACCTTTAGAGGTGGTGTTGTTGATCTGTCTTGTTCAGACATACCCAAGTGGTAACATCTAAAAATGAAGTAGACTCCTGGCTGGAGGCTTTTGGCACGATTGACCTAACTAATCAGTGTTTTCATGAGCGACAGAAACAAGGTAAATTTAAGGGCCAGAGAAATATCTGACAATTCACCTCTGTTTGGCTCATGAAAGCGAGGCCTTACTCCTTCTGCTGCCAGGTTTTAGCTCTTGTGTTTGACTCACCTCAAGGAGGAGGCAGCTTTTCTCTGCTTCTATTCATCAGTTTGCCACGCTGACTTTACAAGGTTATAAGTCGTCACTGTTGTATTTATACCTTATTGCTAAAGCTTCTGTGTAACCTCTCTTGTTGTCTATTCACAAAAATACACTATTTCATTCAAAAGTCTTTTTCATTAAAGGTTGAATATGGAGAATGAGCAGAATACCATCATCAAACCCTGGAGCCTTTTTACGAAGTTAATGAAAACAGACAGTTTTTTCTGTGTTTTTGACACTGCAAAATGAAGGAATAAATAGGGCTGCAACGATTAGTCGATGTAATCGATTACGACGACAGAGAAAATTAGCATGCGTCGACACGCCATATTTATATTGAGCCGGAGCAAACTGCTTTAGCATCACGTCACAATTTGGTCGAGCATACCCCGACATGCTCATCTAACCTGGCTGCTTCACCAGCTGACCGAGAGGAATGCACCGAATCGACCCTGTTAACCCTGAACCGAGGTCCAGTATGCTTTAGCCTCCCCACCAGAGGAACATGGACCCCCTTTGCGTAGGGGTTCTAAAATGGGTCCTTATCCCTTCCCGCATAGAAGTAGCTGGCTGTAGTCTGTTAGATTTGTTTTTACCAAAATCTAAGGGTCCTGTTTTCCGGTTTGGTCATGTGAACATAGAGCCTATTGTGTTTAGTTGGGTCCTGCTGTTCCCCCCTTTTACCAAAATATTCCGGGTCCTATGTTCCCCACCGTAACACTGAATCAGACCCCCTGGGGAACCCCGATAGGACCCCACCAACTTCAGTAAGAAGGTCCTATGTTCCCCAGTAGCAGTGGGGAACATAGGACCTTTTTCAGAAAGAGGGTCCTATGTTCCCCGCTGTTGCTGATCTATGGACTCCATCGATCTGGCCTGTCTAACCTCTACCTGGTCTATTTACTAAACTTAACCAACTCCCTTCTTCATTGCCTAAACTTAACCAATGGAGGAGAATTGACTTCTCACTCAAAGTCACAACTCCACTTCTCACTCAAAAATAGACCAAAATATGGCAAGTCATAACTCCACTTCCAGGTATGGGACCAAAAATGGCATGTTCCCCAGTGGTCCTTTTGGGGAAAAGCGGGGAACATAGGACCCTTTTTCTTGAAATAGGGTTCTATGTTCCCGGTCTGTTTGACTGGACTTACAACGGGGAACATGGGACTCCATTTGGGGAAAAGTCTGGGAACATTGGACCTTTTTTTTCACAAAAAGGTTCTATGTTGCCCTGTCCCATCTTCAAAGAACCTGGGGAACTGAGCGTCCAAAGCGTCAACAGGACCTGGGGAACATTGGTTTTAGGGATGATCCCTATGACGCGGTTCGGTGGCAACCTGTCAGAATAGAGAGGGGCCTTCAGCTCCCCGTCAGTCACGTGACGAACGAACAAAGTGGCTGAAAATATTTGCCGTTTTTGAAACTGTCCTGTCTGAAGCCCACCCTGGAGCATTTTTGATGCTTTGGAACCCCTTTGCGTGAGGGGTTCTAGGACCCCCTCCCCCCACCTCTCATTTATTTCTCCATTATCCAGTTTAAAGCAGATATCTACGGAATGTTTTTGTTAATATAAGTCCTAAATAGTCTGTTTTCCGTCAGAATTTGTTTTTCAGCCGTAACACGTGTTGTGCTCTGCTCAGAATCCTTGTGGGATACAAGTGTTATCCAATGAGGAGAGAGAACGGCATGAAGGGCTGTTTTCCCAAGGTTTGGTCATGTGACCCTCGGCATAGAGCCTATTGTGTTTAGTTGGCTGGCTGCTTGACTTCCCCTTTAAGGCTCCATGTGGCAAAGTCTGGTAACGATTGTAGCAACTGTAGCTGTGCGTTCACACCAAAAGCTTCCAAAGCGTCAAAACGCCCCAAGTCAATTCATTTTCAATGAGAGTAGACAGTACTAGGACCCCCACCCCCCACCTCTCATTACATTTTCCCTGTTACCAGTTTAAGGTTTGTTTTATAGGTTTATAAAAGACCTTTTCATAATAAATTGTCATTGCAGACTCAGGTGGACAACTTTTTATTCCTCACTTCTTTCAACATGAAAACTTTTTTTTTTTTGAAGTTCTAGCCCAGGGACTTTGGGTATATGTACTTGTTTTCGTCTTATTACTGCCATCTGTGCTGTGACTGCTGTCTGAAGAAGTGAAGTTGCTGATCTGCTATAGCTTAAACCCCTGGACAGCGAGAGGTAAACCCAGTGAGAAGAGTCCCATCCACTATGAATCAGAAGTGGAGGAGAATACTTGAATACGTAACGACTATGTAAAAAATGGAAATATGACATTTGAATGCTGATAGGGCTGGCCTTTCCCGGGTATACTGTGTAATAGTTACTTTATCTTGTAAATAAAAGTATATGTAGAGTGAGTTCTGCCTGGTCAACCCTTTTCTACATCCCAGATTCTCACTGTCTCTCTTCCCACCACTGACCATGTGATGGAAGCCGTAGAAAAGAGAAACCACAGATGTTTGACCTCTTGCTTCCTCTCCGGCTTTCTTCTCCCTGCTTTCCCTCCGTCTTCCTCTCGGCTCTCCCGCTCCCTGGTGAGCATGCCGAGCTGTCACATAGTACTGGAGCGTGTCCTTAACTCTGTTTTGTCATCCTGTCATCCTGTCTTCTCTCCTACCAGCCATCTGTCCATCCATCCATCCATCCATCCATCCCTCCCTCCACACACCCACCCCCAGCTCCCAAGTCTCTATGCTCCCTGTGGGATTTCTGGATGACCAAAGCACAGACCCTTATCTCTCACCGTGTGTGTGTGTGTGTCTGAAAGTGTATTTGTATGTATTTGTGTGCGTGTTTTGAGACAGTAACAAATGCCAGGTTGGGATTTCCAGGTGAGCAGTCATGGAGCAGGTGCAGCTGTGTGCTGCCCTGCTCTGTCTGCCTCGATCTGCTCTCAGCTCACTCTGAACTCTGGGAACTCTCACAGATGTTAACATGAATGGTCAGAGATGATCCTGAGCTCAAACACTTTGGCCAGACTTTTCACAGTCTTTGTGTATGTGTGCGTACAGTATATGCACATCTGTGTGAGTGTGTGCGCGCGCGGATGTGTGTGTGTGTGTGTATATGTGTGATGAATGGGCCGGTGCCAGGCAGCGTTCCCTCGGTGGCCTTGGATCAATCTGCTTATCTGTTAGCTGCCAGCACTGCTAGTGATTAACGACCAGCTCCACACACAGCACATCCTTATTCATTACCACACACGTCACACACATGCGTGTGCGTGAAGTCGAGCAATCGCACATGCGCATGCGCGTGCACACACACACACATACACACACAAGACATCCTTTTTCATTATGGTAGACGTCCACATTGGGGACAGTCTGGAGTTGGAAGGCAGAGAGGTGAGAGAGAGAGAGAGATGGATGGGTGCGGCATAAACACTGAAGCACACATGTACCCCCCCCCCCCACCACCACCACCACCACCACCACCACTCTTCACTCCTCAATATCCCTACCTTCTCTATCGGCAGACATCTTTTCTATACATCTCTCAGTAGTCTATCTTTATGTCTTTCTACTTTCTGACCTCCTTACATCTGCCCCCCCCAGAAAAAAGAAATGTGTTCCTCCCTCCAGGCCAGTGACTGCATGTGTGTGCGTGTTACCTGAGTTACTGACCTAGTGTCTCATCAGGCCAATCAGAACAGACAACAGTCCCCGAGAGGTGCACTGTAGGAGGAGAGACGTTGTTACCCCCGGAAACAGAGGTGGCGCGCTAACTCGACAAGACAGATGCGTCTTCTTAAAAATGCGTCACAGGATGGGAACAATCCCAGAGGTGGAGGACTTACTGAAATCTGTTTTATAAAAATAAATTAGTGCCACTCCATTTTAAACTTAAAGGGATAGTATCATTTTTTTTAAAGTGGGGTTGTATGATCTCCAAATAGCCCCTAAGTACTTTAGTTGCAGTAGCAGACTCTCTGCACTCCACCCGTTAGCAACACCAGCCCATAGCCCTGCCCAGAGATTTACAACATACGTTGTTGTGAATGGACCCAAAGAAACGGACTATTTTCACGGCCTGAAAGAGGTTTTACCTGAAACCAACTGCTGATCGGCTATTTTTGGTTAGGTCCAAATAAAAACTGTGTTTTTCCTGCACTTTGAAAAAAAATATATTATAGAACTGTGTTTTTTTTTTCACCTGAAAAATGTATGTACAATGTATGTTGTAAGGAGTGCAGAGAGTCTTCTACTGCAATTAAAGTACTTAGGGGCTATTTGTAGATCATACAACCCCACTTTAAGAAAATGCTACTATCTCTTTAAGTTTGCAGTAATGTTTTTTTTTCCTTCTTCACAATGTCACAGTTAACAGTAACCAGTTGGTCACAAGCTTTATGTACTTATGAACTGGGTAGAGGTAATGTGTAACTACCATTCATTCAGGTGAAACATGAAATTCATATTGTCCTCAATGTGTTTCCCCATCTTCAAGGAGAGGACCTCTACTGAGCCAACCACCACACCAGCTGCCGACACTGATGCTCCTACTGGTGGAGCACAGAAGAAGAAGAGGGGCTTGGGCAGCTTCTTCAAAGCCACAGAAGACACAGCTGCAGGACCATCTCCTCAACAGGACCAGGCCATAGCATTTGAACTTCAAACCTACCTCCAGGCAAGGCCACTCGACCCTGAGGCTGACCCACTTGAGTGGTGGAAAGCATCACAGACACTATACCCACTGCTCTCCAAACTGGCCAGAAAATACCTCTGCATCCCTGCCACAAGTGCTGCATCCGAGCGGGTTTTTAGCACAGGTGGCAATGTTGTCACCTGCCTTCGCTCATCGCTAAAGCCCGACCAAGTGAACAGGCTGGTTTTCCTGCCAAAAACCTGTAGGAAGGAAACTTCGCAGGTTTATAGGGCCAATCCTTTATTGTTTTTAAAAAACTATTTTGAAAAGATGTTAAAAAGTAATTTGTGTTTTGTTTTTGGCTGTTATTAGTGTTTTTTCCGTGTTGCAAGTTTTGCAGGAGTGATGTGCATGTAGATTGTGGTTATTTATTTTTATTTATTGTTTTTACATTGGTATTGCTATTACCGTATTCGATCACTGAAGCCTGAAGAAGTAGGCAGAACAGAGTGTATGTAGACTGGGTATTTATTTTATTTATTTATATATATCATTATTTTTACTTTTTTACTTGTTACTAATTTATTACTGGTTGTTTTTCTAAAAGTTATATTTAAAGTTGAGTTTTGGTGGTGCAATAAACACTTTTTTTTTAAAGTGAATGAATAATCGTGTTTATTAATCGTGATTTCAATATTAATCAAAATAATCGTGATTATTATTTTTTCCATAATCGTCCAGCCCTAGTAGAGTATGGGAGTTTCTTTCTTTTTTTGCCTTGAAGATGTTGATAAAACTGTCCAACCAAAACAGTGAGCCCAAAGATGCCACGGTCTGTGCACTTGGTGGCCAACAGAATTTGTTTGTCATGTTGCATGTGAGAATTTAAATGTGCTAATTAGATCAGCACATCAAGGTGCTCTGCACCTCCAGAAACAATGGTCAAGGAGACATTTCCCTGCACATTGAAGACAATCTGACTTCAAACCTGACTGGACAAGGTAAGACACACTGTTTAGTCTCAGTGAGTAATATGAGGCTAAATTTATGTCGGTCTTAAGGCAACGTTTAGCTAAAAGTGCAAACTTGTTTCTGTGTGGTCCTGTCTGCCTCTGTACCGTTACGGTTATGTGCTTCTCTGTGTAATGAGGTGTGTGAAGAGGAGCTGTCCATTCAGCACCTATATGGTTAATCATGTGTTTCTATGGCAATTTCTCAATATTCCATCACTCATTGGGCAAATTAATGGGGATATGAAAATCCATGTAGCCTCTTGTGCACACACTACGTTTCCTTTGCTTTTGTCGTTGATGGAAAATGATTGACTGATGCAGTTTGTAAAAATCATCCATTGTAGTTATTGAACGATGCAAGCAGAGATTAGGCTCCTTCTTTTTATGCAGTTATACAACAGCACATACTCACCAAGATTATCAGTGAACCTGTTGTCTAAAAGGGGGAGAATACGTCCAACCGCCCATCTCGCCGACTACCCATTAATCCGATTTATTCTAGACCCATTGGCCCGACTGCCCATTGCCCCAAACAAAGTAATCCCTATATTCCGACTAGGGCTAAATCTGACTGACCAGGCCACTGCAAGGCTGCTTCTGGGACAGGATTAGTCGATCTAATACGGTGTCGTAAATAACTTATTTTCCGTCAGCAATCACTTCCATAGAGTGTTTGGTCTCTCCGTCACTCTGCTCTGCTGTAAACCAGGAGAAAACTTTCCTTGTGGGATACAAGTGTTATCCAATGAGGAGAGAGAACGGCATGAAGGGCTGTGTGTGCAGCCAAGGGGTGTGCGTGAATGTGGTGACGTAGGGACGAGGACCAATAGATGCCTGACGAGGGCGGGGGCTGCTAACTCATGGTGCGTTCAAGGCAACCCGTAACTCATGTTTTTCCGACCTGTGAAGTCATACCAGTTTGATCTGGTACGACTTCACGGGTCGGAAGTTACGAGAGGCCGTTATAGTGACTTTCACAGGCAACAGGTCTGAAAAACATGAGTTACGGGTTACCTGGAACGCTACAAAGTTGTAGTCGTGACTTGAAGCTGTAACTTACGGTTTCACAAGCCTGCCTGGAACGCAGCATTAGCCAAAACGACCGGATCGCTGACTTCTGCTTAAATTGGAGGTCGAGCAAATGGACGCTGAAATATATATATATATATATAGACGAACTTTTGGGTAGAAATAGGAAGTCAGACAGACACCATGCACTCATCTCAAAGCTGCCACCATAGCACCACCAGGGAGGAGAAAGGATGGAGTGTGAGGGAAACTGAAAGAACAGGGGATGTTTTCTTAAGTATAGAGCAGGGAGTGGAGGGAAAGAGAGATGAATAGAATAGAAGACTAAAGACCATATCAACTGCCTCCTTTCTTTTTTCCGTGGAAGGCTAAAGAAGATATTTTTTCAACCCAGACTGAATAAATATGCAAACAGTCAAGCAGATGAAGAAAGACATAGTCAACAGAATTACTAGAGGCTTAAGCTTAGCTCTCTCTCCTCCTCTGTTTCTGTGTCTCTCACTCATATCGTCCCTGCTCCTCCTTTTTTTGTAATTCTTTTTGGATGATGTTCTTGCATCTCGGTGTGTGACGCGGAGAGAGGAAGAGAGACAGAGAGATAGAGCCATCCTGCCAGCTTGTCTTTGATCTCATCTTTGGCAATAAAGCTCCCAACTTCAAATGGCCTCAGTAGTGGCAGGTAGATGTCTCTGGCACTGTTCCTGAGTGTCTATTTGCATCCCAGACTGACAGTCACGGCGCGCGTCTCCGTATCTCACAGAACTTAAGTCTCGTCTCGCCGTGACTCTGGCGGAGGGGTTTATGAACTAAAGCAGAGTGTGTGCTCTCACCCGTGTGTGTGTGTGTGTTCACTGTATCGGGGTTGCCTGTCTGATTTCCGTCGCGGCTTCGGAGCGCAATGATGGAGATGTTTAGTGAGATTGTGTCATGTTTGTTTCGTGCAGCTTCACACTCTGTTAATTGACACAGCAACACATCTCGAGGCGATGCAACACAGTGACTGTTAATTAAATGGAATTGACTCTGTGAGGATGTGTTGATAAGCTTTAACCACATCCTAGGTCTGTTAGTATACAAAGCCTGCCTCTCCACACTCCTCCCTGACCTCTGTGGTGTGTGATGCTGAGCTTCTTAATTACTGTGTCACATGTTTCTGAAGATCCAAAAGAAGGATATAGATGTAGGGGAGAGTGGGGTAAGGTGAGCCACTTTTTGTATTCAGGATCACTACATTAACTAACACATCTGCATATATTTCAGGATGTTTTGCATCCCTACAAATTAACAGAATGAGTGTAAATATAACTGTTTTTAAAATACAGTGGGACCAAGAGTGGGGTAAATTGATCAACCCCCCCTTCTTTCCTTCCATCCATCTCCTACCTCCCCCTTTACTTAATATTCCATGTGTCCAGGTTACAGCTGAACTCAACCTGCAGGGACTTCCTGCTGAGACACCAACTCACTGAGATTTGGGGAGTTTTGTAATTACGTCGCATCTTGGGAAAAATCCCTGATATTTTTCTTTGAAAGTAAAGTTTGGCCTCACTATAAACAACTTTTCCTGTTTATAGGAACATACTTACTGTGATCACAAACATACAGAATCTTGATTTAATCATTTGGACATATACAGACAAAATACATTCATTAAGTGTATAGAATAGGTGGCTCAACTTACCCCTGGTCAGATGGAGCAACTTACCCCACAGCTACCTTGGCTTGGGTTTATTACCCCCACAGCTAAAATGGTGCAGTTTCATGCTGGTTTACTACCTCGTGTTGTAGCTCATAGATACCAAAACCCATGTAT
The DNA here is from genome assembly GCA_030347415.2 of Decapterus maruadsi. Taxonomy (NCBI): domain Eukaryota; kingdom Metazoa; phylum Chordata; class Actinopteri; order Carangiformes; family Carangidae; genus Decapterus; species Decapterus maruadsi. The sequence goes on along the minus strand of CM064901.1, from coordinate 33,442,272 downwards.
AAAGCAAATTTGCCATAATCTCTTTTGGTCTAAACACAATTCTCATGAAATTTATGATCGACAAAATTCACTCTCGAGAGTGAAAAGCGATTTTTTTGGTCATAAATGTTAAACCACTTTTCTAACCTTCACAGACTCCATGCAATGATGTCTGCCTCCCAAATATTTGGTCACATGCTAATTCTTTCCTATAGTTTTCTAGTTTTCAGGTTCAGAGTCTGAGGAAAAACTCATTTTGAGAAAAAGGCCTTTGAAGACTTGTGCTGTAAAATTCTATAGATTTATAAAGTAAACTATTTTCACGATTGGTTGCATTGTTCAGGAGAGAAGGAGCTTCACCTTGGTCGCACTGCATGCGGAAGCTGAGTTGGGGCACTTGGGTGGTGGCACTGGGAGCGTACTTCCTCTCTCCTCGCCCGTCAGACATCGACTGCAGTCGCCCATACTCACTCGGTTTTCCACACACACGTCATTTTACATGTGTGTGTGTGTGTATGTCTCGTGTGCAGATGCAACTGACAAATATTTAGGCTACAGACGGACAAGCAACAACTTAATGAATCAGGAAGTCAAAACACGGGAGAATCCGGTCAATTTTCAAAATAAAACACATTCGGAACGGCGGCCCCTGTGAAGTTTGGAATGACGGACCTTCAGGAATTTTCGGATTGGCAGACCGTTGGAATGGTGGTCCTTTGGAATCGGAGTTTTGGAAAAGCGTGTTTTCACACAGAATTCCTCCACCGGCGCAAGACGGACTCATGTTTTCATTCATCAAGGATTAAAGTCAGAGGTTCAAAGAGGTTCAGTTACCGTCGTAGTTCCGACCATAACGCCGCCCGAATCGCCGTTATTCTCATTTGCGTCCGCGAAACCGAAAGTAAGGAAACGCTGGTCGGCTTCCGGTTTCCGCCACCACTAATAATAACAAAATAATGATAGAGACAAAACGATAAATTGATTGAAAATGGAGCCATTAACAAGTGTGGGTAGCGTAGATTCATCCACATTAACGTGAGACTGTTTTATAACCGAATAGAAACTCCTCGTTGGCCCTTTAACTTACGGTGAATTTAGGAGAAATCTACTGACGAAAAGAGACAAAATGAAGTAAAACAAAAAAATTTCTACCATTTCTTTAGATTTTTCTGAAAGAATACATGTTAAGGAAGAAAACTAGCCCAAAATCTCAAAATTGAACAGTGCATGAAAAAATTGTTGATAAAGAACGGATCAGGTCAGGTCACTCAAACAATATGTTCCTTGGAATAAAACTTTGGTGAACGACACATCACTAAAAGAGAGAGCCTGACTCTATTCAATATTTGGCACAGAAGTTGAGGAGAACTGCTAAAGCAGTGGTAAGTAGAAAAGCAATGTAAGGGATATTGCCCGACAAGGTGTCCATTTTCAGGAATTAATGGACGGCATGGAGGCGTGGACTGGTTGCTTCTGCTAGGTCCATTAATTCCTGAAAATCAGACACCTTGGAGGTCACTATCCCGCTTATACCATGGTCACTTACCAATGAAATAAATAATAAATCAATTATCTATACTATGATTTTTTTTAACAGTTAAAATCAAAAGTTTTTCACAAGGACCGGCTGAGCAGACTATTTAATATATGTGGGCTGCAGGTGATAAAGAGGAGAGCGTGGAGCCACAGGGACTCCACCACAGCCTGATGGTTGATCAGCGAAGGGAAGTGAGATGACAGCTTAACGTTATGTGACATGATGTATTATTTCAGAAGGCCAGTGCGCTTCTTACCGCTTGTGTGTTACAGACTCCAGTGGTCATGATGTTGTTTGTCATTGGCAGAGAAATGTGTTCTCCTGAGTGTCATTATTTTTGGTTTGTTTGTGTGTTAGTTACCTCTGCCAAGAATGATAAGCTTTAATTGGCACAACAAACTTCTGGTTTGGTCATATTTATTTATTTATTGTGTATGTTTTTTTAGCAGGTTAACACAAATAACTAAACTAAATGTAAAGCAGGGCGTGAAAAGAACTCATATCTTGGGTCACATCTGGGGATAAATACCAAATTCTAGACTTAAAGAGATAGTTCACCCAAAATTCTAATTTCACTCATTATCTACTCACCCTCATGTCGACTAAGAGCTGTGAGAATTTTCAGAGTCCTCCGTTCCTTCTCTGAGTTACGGGGTGGGGTCGTGTAGCAGTATTTGTCCATATAATGGTTTTCAATTGACACCAACTTTCTTTGTCCAGAAAGACACACCAAAAACCATCCAAATACCTCCATACTGCCTAAAATTCATTGTAATAAATAAATAAATCCCTCTTGTATTGAAGCCCCGACAATTATTTGAGAAATTGTTCTGTTAATGTTAGACACAGATAATGCCAGTCATGAGAGTGAAAAAGATTCGGAGAATGACTTTAGCATTAGCACTGAGGGGCTACATGACAACACTACGGATTTTCTGGTCACGATGGATAAAATTGAACTGGACAGCTTTGTCGGGCACATATTCAGCTTTCAACCAAGGGTAAGCTTGTAATTTTATTCAATGTTTTAGTGGGTCATTTTTTGATGGATGTCCGTATTTTTCGGCACTCAGAAATTACTTCCGGTTTTGTTTGTGTGTGTGAGTGAGCAGGCTTGTTGAAACCTTGATTGGGATAAAAACGGCATTTTTGGTCTTTGCTTTTGTTTATATGACATTATATGATTTTTGGTGGTGAAAGAAGAGATGGTGTATATTTAAATCACCTTTGTTGTTGACATGATGTCGCTTTTGGGCTGTAGTAGTCTGATGTTGTTGTGAGACATTTTCAGTGACTGTGAAAAAAGCGTAGCACCTAGAAACTTCTTTTTTTTTTTTTTCTACATGTTGCCGAAAGTGTCCTTAAAATGTCTTTGTTGGAATTTTCTCTACACCGTGCCTACTTTGGTTGTATAAAGGACGCCGTTCATGTTGGAACCAATTTGGGACACCGGTGTCCCAACCACTAGGGGGCATGAGCGAACAAGTTTTATTAGTTAAATTTACCTTTTTTAGTGCAATCGGTGTGTCCATAAATGATGTGTAAGGTAACATGACACAGGGAAAAGGATGAAGAAAAGGAGGAGGTGCAAAAATGCATGGAGACAGAAACCTGCTGAAATCAGTCGGTATTTAGAAAACAATCCTGTTCCCTGTCAGTGCTAATTAAGATCAGCTGCTTTAGTCCAAATTGATGCCTATAAAAAGATTTCTCATTACAAAGGTGTCACAAGAGGCATCTCATGATGGGGAAAAGCAAAGAGCTCTCTGAAGATGTTTGGGACTTTATGTTGAAAAACATACATGTGTTTCTAAACCTCTGAATGCACCGTTGGGGCAGGAAGAGAAAAGAACATCATTTGACCATAAACCAGCCATGACCAGGTGCTGCTGCAAGATTTCTGAGTCAAAAGAGTACTTAGAAGAGTTCTCCAAAAGCCAAGGAGCACTCACAGAGAGCGTTATGCAGGCTCTGGCTACACTTTTATTTTTGTCTTGAACTACGGTCACCCTGTCAGATTAAACATTCACAAATTCTTTTCGTGTTTTGGTCGGGATCGCCCACGACCCTGCGTGAGTTCATAGGTCATCCTGGAGGCATCACAACAAACTGTCGATCAGGGCTGCCCCCAAATAGTTGACCAAGCACCGGTCGACCAAAAGATCATTAGCCGACCAAAATGTCATTGGTCGATTGGTGGTTAAAGGAAAAAAACAACAAGACTATAGGGCTTCAGATGTTGTAACAAACGTTTCTGGTTTGGAGACTCGACGTGGAAGCACGTATCACTGCTGTTTCAACGATTAGTGGGTGCTGCCGTGCCCCGACCCCGTCCTAAAGCACTCACCGGCGGTCAGTCTCACAGTGTGATGGAGCAGATCCATGATAGTCCCCTACAGTCAGAGTCCTGCACCGCTCCTTGCCGCAGAACCCCCGCTCCCATCTTACAGCCTCAGCTCAGTCACTCAGCCTCCTCATCTACTGTGTTTATCGGTCATAAACGGGCATACTGCCTGTAACAACTGTAAAACCCGACCGGCTTGTTGAATCTTGTAGGAAGCCCTGAAATGTGAAATTAAAAAAATTAAATAAGTCCACTGTATATTTCAAGCTTGTTTGCAGCTGAAGCTCCTCTTCCTGGTCCATCCAAGATCTTTGGGACTTTATGTTGAAAAACAACATTGTTTCTAAACCTCTGAATGCATCAGACAATCGCAATGACCTGAACGCAAATGACCAGGTGCTGCTCTCGCAAGATTTCTGAGTCAAGATTAAGTAAGTCATAAGGATGTCAATTATACTGCGTAGTGTGACATTAAAACTCCAGCCAGAGGTGAAGGAATACTTCAGGATATGTGGTAGTTGTGGAAACCACTGGTCAGAACTGTCATACTGGACAAACTTGACGAGCTGTAGATTCAATTGCCATTGACAACTGCAGAGGACAAGCCAATGCCAATGGGACAAACATGAAAGGGAAGAACCAAGGTGTATAACAGAGGGTAACCCAAGTACCTTATGGTGTAGAGTTCTGAATTTCGGGTCAAGTCCAAACCCGACCCAAAAAAGCCCAGACTCGGGCATAACCTGCCAGGACACCAGGAAGTTCCTGTGGGGGCACAGCTCTGCTTCATGTCAGAGTCGCTGCAACCCTCTCTATGACACTCGTATCTTGACCAGTATTTTTGTTGTTTTTGCTGATTTTCTATACACCACTATAGCCCCCTCCTGGGCCTGTCTGGCAAGTCAACTCTCTCGCTTTTCAGGCCCAACTCTGTAGCACATACACTGCATCAGACTCATCACCTAAAAATTAACTTGTTTTCAGATAATTTTCACTTTTCACACAGCAAGTTTTTTGTGCTTGTAATAAGAAAGAAAAACTTGCTCCACTGGCAGATTTTTTTTACTTATTTCAAGTGAAAATTATTTGAAAACAAGTTCATTTTTAGGTGATGAGTCTTAGGGCGCACTCACACTAGGCAATCGTACCGTGCCCAAGCCCGTTTCCTCCCTAAAGTCCGGATTCTATTGCTAGTGTGAGTGCAAGTGTTCCGTGCCTGAGCACGATACACTTCCTCGGCCCGGCACGGTTGGGAGAGGGCATACTGCCTGGGCACGGTTGAACTTGGGAAGCCAGAATGTGAACACGTAATGCGCTGCAGCTGGCTCCTCGTTATCCATCCACGTGTCTGGGCAATCGTGTGACAAACAACAGTCAATTAAAGGATGATTAAACGTCGTGCCGTAATTATACTGCGTAGTGTGACTCCAGCCAGAGGTGAAGGAATACTTCAGGATATGTGGTAGTTGTGGAAACCACTGGCTAGTTGACTGGCGCTTTGATTAAACTTCAAGATATTACCATGACAACCGGTGTCAAACAATGAAAAGCGTGTTCTCTCTGCAGTCAGAGCGCATCCGCTGTTAATATATCAACGTGATGACGTCTGTGTCGGAGGCAAAAATTAACTTGTTTTCAGATAATTTTCACTTTTCACACAGCAAGTTTTTTGTGCTTATAAAAAGAAAGAAAAACTTGCTCCATTGTCAGATTTTTCTACTTATTTCAAGTGAAAATTATTTGAAAACAAGTTAATTTTTAGGTGATGAGTCCTATTTTAAGTGGAAAGAGTTTAGTTTTGACTAGAAATGAGACATTTTGACAAGAAATAAGACAAATATTCTTGGAAAGATTTTGAGTTTTTGCAGTGTACCACGGATCTTGTCATAGTGGATTCAGCAGTCTTTCAAGGAAGCTGTAAGCTATTTTGATTATGTGCAGGAGCTGTTTACTTTCTTTTGATGGAGATGGAGCATCTTGACCAAGCATGTCAACGTGACACTGAAGTCTTAGAGTGATATTAGATGGGAATGCAGACTTTAGAGTGGCAGCTTTCAGATATCAAAGCAAAAAAGCCCAAGATGCTCTGGTTGAGGCTATAGGAAAATAGGTGAATGACCCAGCTGTAGTAGAGGATCTGGCTCTGGCAAGAGAAGTGGCCTCAGACAGGTTTTTGATATGTTCAGGTGTATGGTTTGATTCTGACCAGGATAAACCAGGTGAACAAGCTGCTGCAGTCAAGTTCAGTGCAACTGAACATTAATGTCAAACCTCTCTCCGTGTACAGACAGTCTGGGTTTGCTGATGCTCAGTCAACTGCCAAGGAACTCTGTGAGATTCTTAACATCGAGCCAGAACTTCAGGAGAAGAGTCTGAGTAGTACTAAAAGGCAGGATGGGCTCATCCTTGATGCTGAGGGAACTTGAGGGGACATTGTTCAACACTGTTGTGGACTCTAGGCAAGGTAGAGAAGACCTTGACTGGAGAGTCTGTTATTGGTGGCCCAGAGATGGCCCAGGAAATCGTCAACCTGCCACAACCAATCAGCGACGAGTTCAAGCCGACGACGTCACTTCTCTGTACGGTTGTTTACACTCAGACCAACATGAACAAGAAGCTGATTAATGTTAGCTGTGTGGGCACCGTCACAGAGTCTGAACCCAGACACGTTGTTTAAATCACTTTGGACAGACCAACAATTTCATGAACCAAGAAAAGTAGGCTGATTAAGGACAGTGCAGAGGACTCTGAAACTTCTCACAGCTCTAAGTCGACATGAGGGTGAGTAGATAATGAGTGAAATTTGAATTTTGGGTGAACTATCCCTTTAAGAGCAGAAATGCTGAAAGAAAAAATAGATAAATACCAACTTTTAAAAGCTGTTGTTGGGTCTGCTCTCCTCTATGAGTTCTGCAGAGCAACACGTTATGGAGCGAGCACAGGTCAGGAACACCAGCGGTGACTTGCCCCAATGGGAATTGAACATTTTCACACCCGTAGTCTCCAGAGTGAACAACACCTCTTTCCCTTTAGCTTGGCCCATCGCCACCATCTCTAATACAGCTAACCCCTCTATCATAACAGAGCTACACACAGACACACGGCAGTTATTAACCTCTGCAGCAGTGCCTCCTTCCAGGGCCTAATTGCTGCCAATACCATGTTACGGCTCAATCTAATAAAGATTATACGTGCTGCACCAAAAGGATAAATTGTTCTCTCCGTTCCATTTGCTCATTTGCTCCCTGTTGGACATAAAGTTATGTGAGCCGAAGCATATTGAACATGGTAGTAATATTCTTGGATATGAGCCCCGTGATTAACTGTTTCACAATAGGGAAGGAGTAGTGAAACAGAAAGATGGAGGGAGAAAAGAGGAAGGGGCTGATATAAAAAAGATAACGAAGAAAGGAGGGAAAGAAATGTGAAAAGAACTGCGAAAGAAATAGTTCCATGAAATATTTATATACATTTGAAATAGTTCCATGAAAAAAGTATTTATATACAATTATTGTCATCTGTCAAGAGGATAGGATTTCTATTGCTCCTTACAGTCAAATGTTCTGGTTAACATTTTGACAAATTGGCCCATTGCCATAATCATAGCAGTAGGTTCATTACCTTTATCTGTCGGTGCAAGCTGTTTTTAGAACCGCTGAGCTGTGGTGAATGTGCAGGTCACAACTTGTCCACCAGAGCGTTTTGGAGTTGTTGGGTTGTTTATTTGATGAGGGAAACCAAGACATTCCACTAGCCTCCGTAGCGTAGCCCTGAGCAGCTCGCCGCTCTGCTCCGCCGTTCTAAAAATAGCTTGCACAGACAATTAAAGGTAACGAAACTACTGAAATTTGGCAAAATGTTGAACTATCCCTTTAACCACTCTTGGAAGTTCGGTTTGGAAAAAGTATGTCAATGCGTATGGGAACACAAATGGGAGATTAGCTAATTTTTGGGCTTAATTGGGAAAGCTGACAATATTCCCAAGCCGAGTGACACAGATTGGCTTCACGATTTTACTTTTACTGTGGACATAATTACACATGAATGTAAAGCTACAAGGGAAAGATCAATTTGTGCACAGAATGTACATGAATGTGAAAGCCTTCAAAGCCAAGTTGACTTTATTCTCAAGACAAATGTCAAACATATCATTTGCTCATTTCAACACACTAGCGAAGCTGAAAAAGGCCCCTCATCATGTGAAGAAATACAGCAAATCACTGACTGACCTGCATGGAGAGCTCTGCTGTCAGTTCTCTGATTTAGAAAAAAATCACTTCAGCTCATGCCATGTCCCCCTGTCACAAGACTCTGAAACGGCGCCGCTGGAGTTGCAATCGGAACTGATCGATCTTCAGTGTGACTCCGTCTTAAAAGAGAAGTTCAACTCCTTTAAACTGGATGAGTTTGATGCTGCACTAAGCAAAGCCAAGTTTCCAAACATTTGGAGGATGGCGCAGAGGGTGCTGGTGCTGTTTGGCTCTACCTGCGTGTGTGAGCAGACGTTCAGCGTGATGCTCGCCACAGATGAGCGTCTCAGATCTGTTCTGAGAACTGCCACGACCAAACTAACACCAAACTTTGATGCACTTTCGAAGCAGGATGACCAAAACACTGCTCCCACAGAAATTAAATGTACGTTTTCTTTTACTTTTTGTAATGTAATTGTAATAGTTCACATGTAACATTGTTTTACACAAACACACTTCATCCATCTTACACCAGCCCATCTGTCAAACTTTAAAACTCTTTGTGAACACTGAGCCAAAAAGTTTGACTATCCTTGATCTACAGTAGCCTGTATCTTCTGTAGCCGACTGTGAACTTCGTTTCATGAGCATAAAACCATTCACCACGGGTAAGTGGCGCAGTGGTTGAATTTGTATATGCAGACAGATCGTCCCCGGTTTAGAATGTTTAGACCTTTCCTGTAACATTCCCCTATTTTCCTGTCTATCTCTACTAATCTATCAAATAAAGGCATAAAACGCCAAAAATATATACTTTAAGAGAAAAAAAAACCATCCACCACTACCCCTCCCTATATGTTGTGTTCATGATCAAGTAGATTTTGCACAGATTTATACTGTTTTTTGTAGAATTAAACTTAAAGCAGATATCAGTGGAATGTTTTTGTTAATATAAGTCCTAAATAGTCCTATTTTCTGTCAGCAATCACTTAAAGTGTTTCAGCAATGATTTAAATATTTGCTCTTGAATTTAAAATGGAAAAACTTTCCTTGTGGGATACAAATATGTGTTTATCCAATGAGGAATCATTAAGGGCTGTGTGTCAGCCAAGGGGTAAATGTATATCATAAGAAATCATAATGCCTATCAATATTAAAACTCATTGTGGCCACTGAAACCAAAAAGTTTTTTCCTTCCTGTGAAGTCATACCAGTTTGATCTGTATCTTCTGTAGTCAGAAGTTACAAGTGGCCGTTATAGTGACTTTCACAGGCAACAGGACCAAAAACACCACTACGGGTTACCTGGAACCTATAAAGTTGTAGTTGTGACTTGAATGTAACAACGGTTTCAGATTTTGCACAGATTTATACTGTTTTTTGTAGAATTAAACTTAAATAGCTGTTCATCTCACCATGGCAACAGGCTAATATGTATGACATATTTACTGAACTGTTCACACCACAGACTGCCTGTTGGCCACTTCAGTTTTCAGTTTTGACAAGTAGTTTTCAGAATAAAAGCTGCCAAATATTTAAAAATAAAGCATTAAATCCAAAAAATCTTTCTTGTAAATTTATTTTGTCTGCAAAAAATCCCTAAATAGAAAGTGAATCTGTGGGTAACTGTTGCCATGATGGAAATCAATTTGCCACCTGGGATGTATTTCAGCACCAGGTGCTGTCCGGCACACGGTGCAGCCCTGATGCAAATCTGTCTCTATCAGTTATTCACTTTGGATGAAAGTATAACAAATCCTCTTCATGTGAGGGTAGATTCTAGATATTAAGGCGGTACAGTTTGTTGGACTGGTGCCAGTTTCAGACCTCTGTCCTAAACTCAGGTTGCTAAATAATAAGATTAAGAGTAAAAGGTCAGCATGATACTGCACTTAAAAATACTAACATCATTACTGTGTGGCAGATCTAGATAACAGTGTCAGCCAGATAACAAACATGTCTTGGAGCAGTTTTTAACACGCAAAAAAAAAAAAAAAAGGAGCCAATTCCACCTGAGTGGGAGCACAGAAATATTCCCCCAAATCACTGACAGCCTTAAATTGTCTATGGTTTAAATTTGTACATCTTCTCCACCCCATCCTCACTGTGACCTCCCACATGCATACACACACACATATCGACATATCCACACAGTAATTGGCACAAATTAGAAAAGCAGGCTAGAGAATTATATAAAAAGCAGACGGGGTGGAGGTAGAGAGTCAGTGAGATTTCCTGTGGTGTAATAAGGAAGAGGCCTGAGATCGCCAAATGAGCTTCAGGTAGAGTTGAGTTGTTGAGTGAAAGTGACTGAGTGCTGTTTTAATGGGAGAGTGGGTGGAAGTGGAGAGGCAGAGAGGCAGCGTGCCATGCCATGGCTTGCTCAATCACCACACACACTGACTGGGCTCTCTCCTCACAATTACACAAAACGCATTCATTTCACCGCCGCCGCCAACCAGTCCCCTTGAAAACCATCGCAGACACAGAGGCCACATTATTAAATCAGCTTGAGCATCGATGCAATGCATTGTTGACACAAATACAAATTACCCCATCTGTCATTAGAATGCATCATTAAATTACACTGATGCTCACAAGTTATGTCTTTAGAAATTGGCCCTCACCCTCCACTCGAATGGACAAAAATAAGTAGATGTGTGACAGGCAACACCTCTACTAGTCCAGTCATTTTATGAAACAAGGTTGAACAAATTGCAACAGAAGCAAACTATACTGATTTTGTATCCTCAACATGACCTGAGTGAGAGAAAAAAAGCCCTGAAGAATCCCATTATACCTAGGGGGCAAAGTCCCATTTTTTTGGAAAACAGACCCAAATATAGTCCATTCCTTCAAGGATTAAAACCTGTCATTATTGTTCTCATGTGAATAGGGTCCAACCCCTTTTTTGGTCATTTTAGATATCTCCAATATATAAATGAAATACTGAGTTGATTACAATGACATAAATACAAACAAAAAATTTGCCAGAGAGTATCTTGACAAGTTTTTTTTCTGAAAACTTGATTTTAAGATATCACCCTCAACATCCCAAAAAAGACTGACAAAATCTCATGAAAATTATTATTTTTCAGCACTTTATGGAGGACATCTATACCTAATACACATATAGAAAATTTCTTTAATTCATAAGCTTCCATTTGAGTCCAAGCAGCCTTTCTATCTCAAAACCCCCACTTGCTGTGGCCAACGGTCTTCTCTCTCTATCTGTTCATTTTGGGGAGATCCTGGAATACAATGTATTCTAATGGGGCCAGTTAACATGGAGGTTTCAAGGTGTTGCATTGTTTGGAGACAGCCTGTAGCTTTCCAGTAGCTAGTAGAAAGGCTAGTTTGGACTCAAATTGAAGCTTATGAACTAAAGAAATGTTCTATATATGTGTTAGGTATAGATGTTCTCCATAAAGTGCTGAAAAATAAAAATTTTCATGAGAATTTGTCAGTTTTTTCTGGTCTTTTTTAGGATGTTGAGGGATATCTTAAAATCAAGTTGGAACAAACCCCAGAATCTTTTTTTCTTGCCTTCCCCTATGTGTCAAGATACTTGCTGTCAAATTTTATAATTGTATGATTCTTATGCCATTGTAGTGCCTAAGTATTTGGTTTTACATGGCAAAATGACCTAGAGGGGCTTTGGACCCCGTGTTCCCAGGTCCTAGATGGTCCTTGTCCACCCAGGTTTTAATCCTTGAAGGTCCTAGATATCATTTCTGGTGGACAACCTTTTACAACGCTCCGTGTCGGGTTTTTTTGCTTTGCCCCGTGCAGGGGAAAGTTTAGAAAAAGACCCAAATATAGTCCATTCATACGCCTGGTCATTATTGTTCTCATGTGAATAGGGTAACAGTTTTCACCTTTAGATATCTCCATGGAAATTACTGAGTTGATTACTTACATTAAGACAAACAAAAAATGTATTACAAGTTTTTTTGAAATTATTCGTTAACATGAGCAAATTTGCAAAACTATTCCAACGTTTTGACGGCACATGTATACAAAGGTTCTGTGGTGGCACCAACATGAAAATTGGAATGAGTTGACTCCATCGGTCAACCAACAAGAAATCACTTTAAATTTCAAGATAACTGCAATTTTTCAAGATAGCCACATCCTTAGCAGAGCAGGTAGGACATGCTCCGCCTCCTATCTTAAGGAGAAGGACACTTATCTTTTGATGGTTGTTTTGATCCAACAGTTCTTTAAAAAAAAAAAAAAAGAACTTGGCATTTCCTCCTTTGATTAGATAGACAGATATTTGTGAAAGGGGGTGGAGAGATGGAAGGACTTGCAGCAAAGGACGTGGACTGGATTTGATTCTGTCGCTGCAGCTGGTTTTCCATGGTAGCCTAGCGCCCTAGCTCATTAAAGCTACAGTTGGTAAGTTGAGGAAAGTGAAAGTAAAGACAGGTCCCTTTATGAACCTCTACAATCAACTCATTCCAGTTTTCATGCTGGTACCACCACAGCACCTATTATTTATTAATACATTTTTTGTTTGTCTTAAAGGGACAACGAGGAGTTTCTATTCGGTTATAAAACAGTCTCATGTTAATGTGGATGAATCTACGCTACCCACACTTGTTAATGGCTCCATTTTCGATCAATATATCATTTTCTGTCTATCGTTATTTTGTTATTATTAGTGGTGGCGGAAATGCTGGTCGAGCCGACCAGCATTTCCCTTTCACAGACGCTGAGAATAACGGCATTATAGCGGCGTTTGGTCGGAACTGGTAACTGAACCTCTTTGAACCTCTGACTTTAATCCTTGATGAATGAAAACATGAGTCCGTCTTGCGCCGGTGGAGGAATTCTACGCAAATTTGCGTGAAAACACTGTAAAAACTCCTATTTTCCAAAACTCCTCGTTGTCCCTTTAACGTGCTACTGTGCTGTGCCCTTTACAGTAATGTAAGTAATCAACTCAGTAATTTTCATGGAGATAGCTAAAGGTTAAAAATTTGACCCTATTCAGGTGAGAACAATAATGACTAGGCGTATGAATGGACTATATTTGGGTCTTTTTCTAAACTTTCCCCTAATGGGATTCTTCAGGGCAGTTGAGTTTGCTTCTGTTGCAATTTGTTCAACATTGACCCCTTTACTGGACTATACAGATCCATGGCTCCTTGACTAACAGAAATGGTGAAGGCTGTGACATTAGAGCTGTTGTCATGGTTTGAGGAGGGAATCTGGTTAGTATTCCAGTGTTTTGTTGTTTGTAGATCTGTTACAGTGACAGAGAGCTGACAATATAATTATTCCCCCTGTGGGAGCCGACTCCTGATGGTTAGGTAGCAGCGCTGTGATACGTGCTGCAGATGGTGATGATGAGGGGGAGAAAACACTGTTTGTGTGTGTTCGCCAGGGTGTGGATACAGTGCGTGCCTTTACGGTCAAGTTCATGAGTACACGTTTCACCGCAAGTTTGCAAGATGCACAGCGATGGCATGTCATAATCTGTTGATGCAAACAAGGGTGGGTTGTGAAAATGCACACACACGTACATAAACATGATGCAGTAACATCTTTGCATGTGTGCGAGAGCGCGCTCGTGATTAATTGCATAGCGACAGCATCCAGTGTCATTCTCATCTTTATCTCAAGGTTACAGAGTGATGAACCAAAGAGAGATAAGCAGGCAGTGCAAACAAATGCTTTATAAATTACCCAGCACTTTTCTGGTGTTTACTCTCAAAAAAAAAAAAAAAAATCTGATTTGGGGGGAAGTAACAGATTTGGAATAGGAGGATTTGCATGCAGTCAAATGTTAAAAGTGAAACGATAGAGCGCAAGAGCGATAGACGGTGAGAAAAGGAGACCAAAACATACAAGGAGGGAGGGAGTAAAAACCCTTCATGCTAACTCCGTGTTTTTTTTATTCCCTTGTCAGTCTGCATGAGGGACAGAGATCAGAGATGGAGAAATGTCACTTAGCAAGCATTAGGCTACTGCTTTCATCTCCCCTTAGATCAGAGAGAAGGAGGGAGGGACTTTTAAAAAGGGTTTTAAAGGGCTGCGAGCCTCCCTTTGCCTTTGAAATCATCCCATCACTCATTTTTATCAGCACTGAACATGTAAAACACGTCCTGACTCTACATCTGAAAAAAAGAAAGTCAGACATTTCCCTGAATCTGAACTTTAAAAATTCTCCACCTAAAGAAGAGCAATTTTTTTTTTAAAGGATGGAGAGATGTGAAGGTTCGACGTCGCCTACCATTGAAGCTGAAAGAAGTCAGTTTATTTCATCTTGGTTACTTTAAACATGTTCTCTATCCATCTTTTCAATCATAGCCAGGGCTAGAAAACCCAAATGGCTGATTCTACTTATATATCTATATTGTTAACTACAGTTGTAACAGAACAGGAAATAAAAAGCTTTGCATGCACTGCACTGTAGCACACCGAAACACAGCCATCCTGGAGGATTTTTTAAAAATCTGTGCTGAGATCAAATCAGAGTGAAGGAAAGGAAACTACAGTATAAACCTGCACCCAAAATCTATTGAAATCCCCTGACTAGCCTTGGCAATAACAGCAGAGAAACAAATAACAGCGTATCAGATGTCACTGTTTAACATTCATACTGCTTCTGTATTGGTCGGTTGAATGGCAGAGCACTCAGTCATTAAGACGTGTGGAACAACTCTGTGAAAGTGAGTGAATGCTAATGCAGATATTCCACAATTTACTATGTATCAAGTAGAGAAACACACTGTCACATTTAGAGATCAAGCCACTGTAATCCATATAAACTTTAAAGGGACAACGAAGAGTTTCTATTTGGTTATAAAAAAAAAGAGTCTCACGTTAATGTGGATGAATCTTCGCTACCCACACTTGTTAATGGATAAATTTATCGTTTTGTCGCTATCGTTATTTTAATTAACCCTTTAACTGCCCGCTCGACCATTTGGTTGAGACACTAGAGTGTTTTTAAATAGTTTTCTTCTTCACACCCCCTACACCCAGGAAATCCGAAACACAAAAATCATCTGCGACATGTTGACTGTTTTCAGTAAAAAATTGAAAGGTACACATAGTTTTCTGAGATATATATATGTTTTGGAGTCCTTACTGATTTGTCGCTTTGTAGCAAATTAAACTAATGTAAGTAAAGTAATACTTTTTTGCCATACCAGAAATGTGACTGTTGTGTCCCAAAAAACATGACTGCTGGTGCATCAACACAGCCAAGGTGTGTTCATATTAAAACCAGAAATGATTTTTTTTTCTATTGTTTTGCAGGATTTTCTTTTCCTATTTGAATGCAAAAATGAACGTTTTGCACTGTTACATATAAACAGAAGTGTATTGAATGTGAGAATTTTGTGCTGTTGCACTTTAACACAAATACAGTACAGAGGGGAAAATTAGAAATGCAATAATTCCTTGTTTGAAAAAAACATTTTTTTGTGGTTGTAATACAAAACAAAGGTGTTTTGTGGCATGGTGAAAGAAACAGAGTGTATTCAATACCCCGGACATGTTTTGTTGTTTATTTCTTCATAAATGAGCATTTCATGTGAATTAATCCCTGGTATTTGTATGAAGTTCTATACTTAAACAATTAAGTGACATCTAAACCATTTGGTAGAGATCAATATCTTAGAAACCACAAGGTCTGTTGAAAAAAAAAAATCATTGATTGTGCTTATGATTCACCTAAGGGTATGCAAGAAATGCAAACAAATAATATTCTCCCCTGGTTTCTTCTTGGTGGGGTTGTTAAAGGGTTAATGGTGGGAATGCTGCAAATGCTGGGCAAGCCGACCAGCGTTTCCTTACTTTTGGTTTCACGGACGACTTTGCATTATTATGGCAAGGATTTGTTGGTTAGAAAGAAAAAAATGCAGGCACTCAGGTGAGTTTGAAAAAGTTAAAAACCCTATGGAATAATTCCTTGTGGCATATCTACGTTCTGCCACTCGGTCCCTCAGTCTTCTTTTAGTGAGGCCTGTATAGAAATAACCACAGATACATTCAAGTCAGTACACAACATGAGTAGTGTTACAATTTATGAAACTGGAAATAGAGTAAATTTTGTTGCTAAACAGATCCATAAAAGTGTCTGTTTTAACCATATTTTCACAGCATTTACAGTTATCACAATGAAAGTTGCCCTTTGATAGTTACTAGGTATTTGTTGGTTGTTGTGTGTTTCAGAGCTGCAGGGATGACCCCCAAGTTCTCTTTGGGTTTGGTTGTTCTACACAACTGTTTCTAGGTTTCAGTTGCATTTTTGCCCAAAATAGAAGCAACAATTTGAATGCAAAAAAGGTGTTTCTGTTTCAATTTTGTGAACAAATTGCCCTATTGAACAATCTTTAAAATCTGCAAGCATAAAGTATTCTTTTTTTTTTTTTTTTTTACATTTGCGAGTATTGTCATTCAAAATATAGCAAAACTCATATCCTCTCACCAGTAACCACTTTTATATTGCAAGTTAGAATAGAATAGAACTGTTGGAGATCTCCATCCCCTTCTGAGATGCATTCAAAAGACTCATCAAAGCAATAGATTTAAAAATGTAACAAGACAAATCTCTCAAACTCTGCAGAAAAACAAAATCAAAAATTTTAATCACATTAAAAAAAAAAAAAAACTAGCACCTGGAACTGCGATATTCACTCACTGTAAGTCACCTCAGGAATGTACTTGGAAGATGAATATAAAGCACTTAAAACAATATCAACCATGTCCTTGTGCACACAAAGCAATTCCAGCTGTTGATGGAGATACACATCATGGACAGGGGAGGGGCTGAGTTTCAATGTTTTGTTTACAAACTGCAACGAACAAAACTCCAGACCGTACCTTTAAAGGAGTCATCACCTGGTTTTTTACGTATCCAGCCCCCCTTGGATCGCTTTGGATCAATTCGTAAAACTTATTAGAAAAAAAAAAAAAATTTTAATCAAACATTGAGCTTGTTCTGACCCTTTTTCCTACCGCGACTTTATCACGCGAGATTTTTTGCTCGCGAACCGAGACAAAAATGACTGGTCCGGATGTGCATTGTATGAGGTGCAGTTGATTCTGCCCAGCAACACAAGCATAAAGTAATACTTCAGGACAGAGCAACCAATATAGATGACTCTTTATTTTTCTACTGTTGGAATAGTGTGTGTATATTATGCATGCAGACTCCAAAACATAAACAGCCCCCTGGTACCGCTTTGGCGATTTCAGGTAGCGGACGGGCCGGGGTTGGGTGGTGAAAGAGGCAAGTAGCCTCCACGGTGAGGTCACCGTAGGAGCAGAATCAAAATCTCGTGCTTTAGGAAGGCACACCAAAAGACTGTGTTATTCCTGTTCGGAAAAAGAGCACGAAGCGAAAAAGTGTTTTGAAACACCGCCGCTTTCAAACTCCAGCTTTTCAGGCAAGTTTCAACTGAGGTCAAACACCAATATGCATGTTTTAACAAGAGAAATTGCGATTTCCGGGTGATGACTCCTTTAATGATAGTCAGCTGTATCTCTACAAGGGTAGCAGGAAGCCACACATGTTATAATCCCTCCCTGCCATCAAGACCTCCATATCCACCATGCCAGCACATGTGAAATCTTTCAGGAACAACTGCACCTCTGGCTGAGAAAGCTTTAACTCAACCCTACGGAAGTGTGAACCAACTGACTTTTTTTCCATTGTGTCTGTGTATATTGAAAGGGCAGTTTTCAAACAGGTCTCAGAATTACCCTCGCAGAATGCCCTCCGTGATGAAATCAGTCAGGCTCAGAGAGCGGCTCTGGTGTCTATGACAGAAGCCCTGAGGGCAGCGAGATCTGCAGCTCAGTCCTCACCTCTTATCTTGCTGGACCTATCAGCGGCCTTTGACACAGTGAACCGCCGCATCCTGCCAGTTGTATGCTCTGATATTGGCATCTGAGACAAAGTGCTTTCACGGTTTAAATTCTATTTCGCTGGGTGCCCTTTAATGTGTCCCCACGAGCATGCCCCAAGATCGCTATAGGCACCCTTCTCTTAGCAATATACACCACCTCCTTGGGTCCAATTATTGGCTCACATGGCTTCTTACATCACCGCTTGTGACTGCTCACGGGTCTCTGCTTCTGTCTCTCAGATGTATTCACACGGATGAAGCAGCACCACCTCCAACTTAACCTCAGGCCCTCGCCGTCAATCAGTCTCCGAATCGCAATATCATCATGTGTCTGTGTAGATTCCCAGTCATTTGGGTCATAGTAGTCATTAAGTGCTGGAAACTGGATGGGGCTTCTTTCAGTTCTTCAGTTTCATCTCATCTGATAGACTCCTTTAGTTCTGAAGACGCTTCTAAAAAAGATGAAACACCTTTAGATTGAAATTTCACTATCTACTCATCCTCATGTCGACTAAGGGATGGGAGAAGTTTCAGAGTCCTCCGTGGCTTCTCTGAGTTACAAGGAGTCTCCATGCAGCACTGCATGTCCATATAACAGTTGCAAATGGACACCAGCTGTCTTCGTAACAAAAAGACACACCAAAAAACATCCAAATACCTCCATACTGCTGGTATGTAATGTATGTCTTGTATTGAAGTGATCGAATAACGCCGTGTCGCCGCCGCTGTTGACAGTCGGGGCAGACGCACAGACTAACCATAGACATACGGTAACAGTCACCTCTTACCAATGTTACCATAGCGAGGAGCTAATATGTTTTTTTTAACCTCCTCTCCTTCAGCCTCAAGTTCTTACTGCTGCAGATGGAGCTGCAACCCAACCACACAGCTGTTAGCTGATTGGCTGTTTGCCTGTCACTCAAAGCATCCAGGGATGTTTCAATGTTCCACAGTCTTTGACTTTTGAATATAATATCAAATTAATATCTAATGCTACTTGGTATGAGTGCAGGCTGTGAATGGTGTTGTCATGATAGAATATAATAGATTTTCTATTCTACTCTATTTGATTTTATTCTATTCTATTGTCTTTATTTTATTTAGATCAGATTCTGCAGGTAAAATTGCAATAATAAGGTGACTTGACTTGTCCCATCTCTGCTGTCAGATGACCACCTACTCCTCTGACCATGTTGCATCTGATTCCCATTGGTGCTGCTTTGAGTTGGACCTTCCCAGGCTCAGTACTCCACTCAGCCTTTTGGTCCAGGTTTGGGAATTTCTTGCCTTGACTCTAGAATTACCTCCTGGTGAGGCTCACGCACAACCACATCCTTACAGACGGTCTTAAACGCAGTGTCACATTTTTGTCTCTCATCAGCTGTCCAAATAAAATTTTAATTACTGATGTTTGAAAACAGACCTGCACACATATGCTTGGATTCAGTAAAACTGTCCCATTTTGCCTATTTGAAAAAAAAAAACAGTCCATATTGTTTTTTTCTTCTTTTGTTTTTTTTTTCACTGATGGACTATTGAATGCTATATAAGACCAAACCCACCCCTCTGTATCTTCAAGAATTTTCTTGAAAACATGTCTCTTCGAAACACCAACAAGCCTTGCTCGCCATGGCCCTGATATAAATCCAGACAGGTCCCCTTGTGTGTCTGTGTGTGGGTCTCTAGTGCTGGAAACACCTGCAGCTCATCACTCATCCAGGTCAGTAGAAAAGCCCCAGTCTTCAATTCTTCAGGCCAGTTTTGCTGTCTGATCCAGTAGTGATCTTTGTTCCTGTTCCTGCAGTATCATCAGCTCCACTGCTGCAGCCTGCTCCTGTTAAGAACCTGCTACACCACTCGCCTGCTGTGCCCATGCTTCATCACCACTACAAGCAATGCCATCCACCTGCTGTCTGCTCATTGATCTGCAATTTCCTGTCATGCCAAACCCATTTCCATTCCTTGGTTGAGTTTTCCGTCTCCCCTGGACTTCCCTGAATCATCTCCCAAAGCTGTTGTAGTTATAGTGTATGAATCTGCTCTGGGGTTCACACAGTGAGAATGACATCAAATGTAACACTAACTAGTATTATTCATCATGCAGGTATAACAAGTATAAGGATTAGGGATTATCATCACACAAATCAAAGATCAAATATGTAAAAATCAAAGGTTTTTCATATAGTTTTCAGCTCCTGATTAGACTGTTTGAGTACAAAACAACATGTGAATAAAGACTCAAATAAATACAACTCAAATGAAACATAATCAGATTTTTCTTGGCTCAGAAGGAAGAAACAGTTGGACCGCATCCCACATAGAGCTACGGCCTTAAAATCAAAGCAGCTGTATAGATACCGAATCTAAACTTTGAAAATCATCAAATTAAAATGTTTACAGTAATTTACTGGAAAACTCATTTCTCACAATTCTCACACATACGTCACATTTACCAATTACGAAGTGTTTACTGTACCGTGAACCATGTGTGACACCTCAAAGTCATTAAAAATCCAAATTAAGAACTACTCTCAAGATATACAGTAATGAATATTTACATTTGTTTATTAAAGGGATAGTTCACCACAAATTCAAATTTCACTCATTATCTACTCACCCTCATGTCGACTAAGAGCTGTCCTCCGTCCCTTCTCTGAGACAAATATTGCTGCACGGACCCCCCCGTACAGTTCTCACTGCTCTTAGTCGACAGGAGGGTGAGTAGATAATGAGTGAAATTTGAATTTGGGGTGAACTATTCCTTTAACTGTGTTTTTTCATTGTTCTTTGCCATATTGTAAAACCTGCAGAGAAGTAAAATATTAAAGCAGATATCAGTGGAATGTTTTTGTTAATCTAAGTCCTAAATAGTCATATTTTCCGTCAGCAATCACTTACATGGAGTGTTTCAGCCGTAACACGAGTCTCTCCGTCACTCTGCTCTGCTGTAACCCGAGGAGAAAATTTTCCTTGTGCCAAAATTTTCCTTGTGGGATACAAGTGTTATCCAATGAGGAGAGAGAACAGCATGAAGGGCTGCGTGTGCAGCAAGGGATGCGCGTGAATGTGGTGACGGAGCACGAGGTCCTGGTGCTCCGTCACCACATTCACGCGCATCTATTGGTCCAATAGATGCATGACGAGGGCGGGGGCTGCTAACTCATGGTGCTCAAAATTCTCACTGCTCTTAGTCGACATGAGGGTGAGTAGATAATGAGTGAAATTTGAATTTGGGTTGAACTATTCCTTTAACTGTGTTTTTTCATTGTTCTTTGCCATATTGTAAAACCTGCAGAGAAGTAAAATATTAAAGCTACATCAGCATCTGTGGGTATTGCTGAAAACAAAATGAAGTGATGAGTCCAGCTGGAGCTTTACTTTAAAGGGTCATTTTCAGATTTTTTTTTTTCCGCACAGAATTTAATGTTTTGTTATTGTTGTTGTTTTTTTTGTATTATATATATTTTATTTATTTATTTATTATTATTATTATTTTACACATTTTGCCTCATCTTTCTATTTTAAAAGCAATGAAACACATTCGTCCAAAACGTTAGATGATGGTTGGTGGTAAAAGCAGATGGAATCTATACAGTAGGAGCAAGGGAGAAATTCAGACTGTATAAAATACTCAAAGCGTTAATGAGCTGGTGCTGAGTTGTGACCCTTTCTTTGGCACCTGCATGTGTAACTCTGTGTGTGTGTTGGTATATCTCTGTGTGTCTTTATTGGAGTTGTGTGTGTAGGTTACCACGGGCTCTTTTATTTGTGAAGTTACAGTTGAATCGTCAGAGCAGATAAAAATTAATGACTTTCCTCTGAGTCGGAGCTCTCTACCTCAGCATCACAGAGAGCTGCCACACTCTCACACACACACACACACATATGCACAGACAACGTGAATCATCCGCAGATAGACGCAAGTATGTGTGGGAGAATGATAGGAAATGCTCTTTAATCCATAAGCACACACAGAGTTCACACTCTCATTCACACTCATACACACACGTAATCACATATCTCTTGGCAGACTTTGTTTCAATTAACATTTTTATTACACAGAGGGAAGTGAAGGAGGAGAAAACGGGGATTGAAAGTCAGAGTCCTATCTTGTGCACGTGCGCGTTGTGCACACATATATGCAAAGAAGCTTCTGTGCACATTAATGTTGACTGGCATAAAAAAAATAAATTTTCATTAAGAACTGACTTAGAGAAGAGTTCTGAAGCTTGGCGGAGCGAGGGGAGAGCAATGGAGAGAGGGGAAAAGATAAATAACACAAAAAAAAAAATTCAATTCATTAATTTCCTTCCTCCTCTTCATATGCAGGGAGCTTCATACAAATTGAGTTTTTCAATATAGAATTATTGGCTGAGTGAACTGAGGGTCCGTAAATGAAAATGGATTTTAATTGTACATGCACTCTTTCCTCTTTGTGGGGCTGCCGTAAGTGGTATCAACGCTTCTTCAGAGTCCCATCACCCCTGCCGACCCTGCTCCTGATTCCATTAAGGCCTCTGTGGTCAAGGTCTTTGTGGCCATTAACCCCTTAAAGCAATATAACCTGAGCTGTAATTCCTAATGAGTGGTTCTGGAACGCGATCTATAAAAAAAAAAGATTTCAAAGTGGAGACAAATTAAAGTAAAAGGTGGAAAGAGGAGGGAAAAGACGGTGAGGAGGGAATGAAAGCGGTGGATATATGAAAGCAACAAGAACGAGTTCAAAAAATCTGACAAGATCTTGAGTTTTGAATCAAATACACTAATATTTTTGAAAGTATTATGTGTAATTTGCTCTGCAGCTGCTGCTGTGGCTCGGCTGATATATTTGCAAATTACAGTACTGTAGCATATCTCATTGGATGGCGGCCCATGACTGCAGGCATTCATGTGCAGGCAGTTTTGTGGCAATTTTACTTCATTTTGGATCATCAGAGGGATTTTGCCTCCCACTGGCTCCCTCGCCTACAGCAAAGAATGAGACAACAGGATGAAAAGAGTGAAACAGAGGAGAGCTCACACGTTAGTTTACATAAAACATGAAAGCTATTGTATTAGATCTTTGATTGTTAGCCAGCTCATAATTCCCTTTTAATTGAGTCATTGAGAGAGCTGCTCCCCGCTGTCGGGAAACAGAGAAATAGAAATACGATAATCTCCTCAATGTCATCCGTTGGCATGGCATGGCTGTCAAGGAGGAACAAGGACAGGAGGGAGGAAGACAGGCACGTGAACGGAGAGAAGTTAAGTGAGATGGAAGGGTAAGAGACAGAAGAGGAAGGGAGAGCTGTGAGTTTTGGCTGTCAGAGTTGATTAGCATCGGCGGACGACAGAAAGATTGATGGGCACTTTAAGGAGAAGGTGTGTGAGTTTGAAGGGTGTTGGAAAAGGCCTCCGTTGACACAGACGTACCCAACCTCACACGTAGAAAATGCGTGCGAGCGAAGGCGCTACATGTGTGGATGCATTGTGGGTATACGTTATACTGCGTCGCACCTTCGGCCTGCGCTCATGATGGAGAGGGGAGGGCTCGACCCCTCTGCTTCCCCACATCAATCACAGCCTCATTCCCTCTGCCAGCCCAGGAGCTTAGCCGCGACCTCTGACCCCACCCCTTCACGCACCACATGGAGGGCCAATGGGAGCAAACTTGCCCTCCACATTCAAAGGTCAGGTACAACATTTCCCAATGAAGCAGCCGTCTGAGATTTACTCCATCCACAGTCTGACATGGCTGAATAATAGGGTAGACTGCCAAGGGAAAACAGAGGTGATGGAGATTATTGTAAGATGATCAAACCCCTCCCTGTGAGATGAAGACTACATTTTAGGACTATTACGCAACAATAAATACAATTTAGCAATGATATTGGAATAGAATAGAAAATACTTTATTAATCCCTACGAGATTAATACTATTAATATTAGCGGTATTTGACTCTTCTGTATCAACACAGCTTGCAGGGATAGTTCAATGTTTTGGTAAATAGGCCCATTGCTATAATCCCTATAGTTTTAGGAGTGAGTTCGTTACCTTTATTTGTCGGTGCAAGCTATTTTTAGAACGGCGGAACAGAGCCACAAGCTGCTCAGAGCTACGCTACGGAGCCTCATGGGATTTCTTGGTTTACCACCAAGTTGTGACCTGCACATTCACCACGCTATGAGATGATAACAGAACACTACGAGTTGTTTCCGAGGTAAATCGAGGACTGCCTGCCGAAAAACTGCACGCATCAGCAGTTTTGCATGAATTTCCCTCTAAACCAACTCTGTCTGGTAACGTTGTGTTATTATCTCATAGCGTGGTGAATGTTCAGGTCACAACTTGTCCACCAGAGCGTTGTGGAGTTGTTGGATTGTGTATTTGATGAGTTTGATGAGAGAAACCAAGAAATCCCATGAGCCTCTCTAGCGTAGCTCTGAGCAGCTCATGGCTCTGCTCTGCTGTTCTAAAAATAGCTTGCACCGACAATTAAAGATAACAAACCTACTCCTCAAACTATAAGGATTATGGCAATGGGCCAATGTGTTTTTTTGGAGCTCCTTTAATGTACAACACTACGATGATGTTTTCTTATTTAACAACAGAATTAAAGAGGAAAAAAATATCAGCTGTCGTCATTATTCTAGATCAGCTTGACTTTGTCCTGACATTACATTATGGTCACCTGATGCAAAATCTACATTCAGCTTCATACCAGCAGGTATATTGAATACCTGGGATAGTGTGGTTGTTTTGTGAGTAAATTGTAAACAAAATACTTTATTAATGAAGTCAGGTTAATGTTTTATTTAATATTTTTCCAGGACCCTGTGTCCCCAACATCGTGCATGAAAATGAGGTCATCAAATTGTCACAGGTGGGGCATTTTCAGGTCAAAATGTTAACTTGAACAACACCAGGTAGACAAAATGGGAAAAAAGAGAGAACTATAGGAACATGTAGTGATGACGTAAACTTCCCTGTACGTTTCTGAGATGGGTCAGAGTGCTGAGTTCACCACAGGGCATCTCTTCCATTCAGCTACTGGCTGCTGCTGCATTGTAGTGTAAAAGATGGCAACATGAACCAAAAGAAGTTGGAACAAAAGCGTGATCTCACACTCTCACTCTGATTCATAAACCAGCAGTTTCCATGGGGATTAACCAGCCAATAAAACAAACACGACCACCCAAATGAAGACATTCAGTACTTTACTCTGCGTTATTATGTTCTGCAGGCACTCCGTGTGTGTCTGCATGAATGTGTGTGTGTGTTCATACCTGAGAGGGCTGTGCCTGTAATGAAAGGCCTTTGTTTGAGTTAATGAGCACCAAAGTACTTGAACAGCTTTAACAGACGTTTGCTTTAATTAATAATTAGCCTGCACTTCGGCAGTTAGGCTGGGAATGTTTCACCGTGTGTGTATGTGTGTGTGTGTATGATGTAACACTAGGTGTGTCCACTGTGCAACGTGGATGTCTTTAAGCTTTGATCATTCCATCCATGGCAGAGACTGGAGCTGCGATGTGCTTGTACTGTATACTTATAATGAGTTATAATGCAGTTATAACACTGTAATTATAGTTATAAACACTCACATACGATCATCATGCTTTATAACAATAAGTATAACATACTATAAAGCAATTTATCATGACATACACTGCCTATAATAAGTATTCACCCCCTCTTAGATGTTTTCTCCTTTTATTGCTTTTATAAATTAAATCATGACCAACACAGTTTGGCTTTTTAGACAAAAAATAAATAAGACACAACTCCTTCATGTCAAACTGAGAACAGATTTTTACAAAGTAATGTCAATTAATTAAAAATAATAATGTAAAAATACATGATTGCATTAAATATTCACCCCCATTAAAGTCATAGACCTAATTCAGCTGACACCCAGCTCACAAATGCTGGTAGTCTCACAATTAGCCAAAGGTGCATAAATATTAACTTGAAAGGGATGATTTATTGATTTATGAAATTATGTATTTTATTTTATGATTTTTAATTAATTGACATTACTTTGTAAAAATCTGTTTACAGTTTGACATGAAGGAGTTGTTTCTTATTTATTTTTTGTCTAAAAAACCAAACTGTGTTGGTCATGATTTAATTTATTTTTTAAAAAATCCAAGGGGGGTGAATACTTATTATAGGCAGTGTATAAGGTCAGGTGTTATAATATGTTATTGATTGATTGATTATTTTTTATTTAGGCTAAGTGTCATGCACATCTTTTTGTGCCCAGCCCACATGGGCTCACAAGACACTCAGTAGAGCTTTGGCGGGTCGTTACAATTGTTAGTAACTCACTGACGATGACCACATCGATAATACATCACAAATATAGTTATAATGTGTTATGTCTTATAAATGTGTATAACTATCATTATAAACACTCATTAATTATCATAAGACTTTATAACAATAAACATAACACATCATAGAACATTTTATAACAGCTTATAAGGTCAAGTATTATAATAGAGTTATAATTAGGGATGCCCCGATACCGATACTGGTATCGGGTATCGGTCCGATACTGTTGCAATATACTTGTACTCGGTATCGGTGAACTTTAGCGAGTACAAGAACCGATACCAGTGCATGAAGACCGCGATCAGAGGGTGGCTTTGCATCTTTGTTGTATTTTTTTTTTTTTTTTTAGATCAGAGGCTTGTGTTGTAACAAGCATAAAATAAAATAAAAAAATGTCTTCCAATTCATTGCATTTTGCCTAATTGTTTGTTTTTTTGTTGTGGTAGAAGGATCGGCATCGGTTTGAAAAAAAGTGGTATCGGGGCATCCCTAGTTATAATGCTCTATGATGTGTTATGCTTATCCCTAGTGACCCCGTTTTCAGGTTTTAAATGCATACAAGACAGTGCCACATAAATTAGTTTATAGCATCAAGGTTTCTTTTTGACTTTGTCAGGAACCTCAAACTAAAAGTTTTTTTCACAAAATTCCAAAATGCTCTGGATAAAATTATGACATTTGTGGTGTTCGGGTCAATTTTGACCTGGTTATAACGATGAGAACAATAATGGGAGTTCAAACTGAAATCATAAGTGCAAGACCAACCTTTTCATGGATGTGGAAGTCTAACAATGCAACCAAGAGATGAGAAACAAATTGGATGATAAATAATTGTTTTAGTGTGTTTTACAGCTGATTTAAGACTCGGGTCAAAAATGACCTAAACACCATAGATGGCAGTAGAAACACACAAGATGAAAGGTTATTGTTATAAAGCCTTATGATAATTTATGAGTGTTTATAATGATAGTTATGCCTGTTTATAAGCCAATTGTAGAGTTAGCATTATCAATGTGGACATTGTCAGCGAGTTACTAACAATTATAACCTATTATAATACCTGACCTTATAAGTCATGATAAAATGCTTTATAGTGTGTTATGATTATTGTTCTAAGCATTATGACCATTTATGAGTGTAACAACTATGTTATTACTGTGTTATAACAATAGTTTTACAGTGTTATAACTGCATTATAGCTCATGACCATTTATGAGTGTAACAACTATGTTATTACTGTGTTATAACAATAGTTTTACAGTGTTATAACTGCATTATAACTCATAAGTATGGTTCGAGAGGTAGGCGTCAAGTAAAGTGTGACCGCTCCATCAGTTTATTTCTTCCTCTGTGTCAAGATGTGACTTGTGTTCTCAGGTCACATGCTTTACTGCTTGTGACAGGGACAATCCATACACATCAGTACACAAACACACATACGGTATCCACTCAGGCTTGACATGGACGTTGGTGTTTGTGTGTGCATTCTGATTGGCTTCTTTGTGTTGCAAACGAGTTAATGGACCTGTCTAACCACCCATTGACATTTTAACTAAGATTAGCACTCGCTGCATCCTCCCTTGATCTCTCTCCTTCTCCGTCCTCTCAACATAATAAAGCAGTCCATTCATTACTGAGAGAGTAACCACACCATCAACACATTTATCTACACGAAAAGCACTTACAGAATGAATGCCACCACGTGCAGACGCTCCAACAAGCAGTTTGGGTAAATACACACTGAGCATTTATCTGCATTAATAAGGCCACAGGGCAGTTCCGTCTGTTCACCGCAGGGGGGGGTGGGGGGCAGAGGAGGAAGAGTTTAGTGCTGTGTGGCTGCTGTTTCCATACATTTTTTAATGCACAGTATGGGCTTGATTTCACTCATATATCATTTGTTTTTCTAAGTGTGCATTTGCATACAGCCTTGAGCGAAGCAAAGGGTGTGAATTAAAACAAATAATGCACTGAATAAGATTACACACTCACTAACCAAACATTTTTTTTGTTATTCAGAACATTTGTACGTTCACACATGCACTGCCTGCCCCAGATATGGGCCATATAGGGACATTCACCTATAGACAGTGAAAAATTGATGAATATGACAAATGATAACTGGGAAAAATTCTGTCTTTTCTCCACAGCTCTGTGGTGCACGTCTGTCACATACAGGAGTGGTCTCTACATTTTTTATCAAAGTGAGGTGGCTCACACCTTGCCTCCTCTCACTTGTTCTCCGCCTCACTGTCAAAGTGAGCTCTAAAGTCTCAGTCAGTAGATTACATGAGGTGTCAACCCAGTGAATGTGTGCGTATTGTTTTCAACATACGTTTATTTACAGCTATGGCGTTTATTTACATGTAATTTTAATATGCACCTGTCATGTTCATAGATGCAAGTTTATGTTATGTAGTCTGCAAAGTGTTAAGAAAGTTATACTTCATCTGAACTTTTATTACTGAGGAATTAGACTGTTGTCTGTGACTTTCAGCTGTTTGGCTTTTTAGGCTCCACCAGTTCAATGTTTTGGTTCAGTCTTATAAATGTAATGATAGATAGATAGATAGATAGATAGATAGATAGATAGATAGATAACTGTATAACTGTTTTCGAGGTAAATTCATGCAAAACCGCTGATGCGTGTTCCTGTTGGGGACAGTTTTTCATTGAGCAGACTCTGTATTTACCTCTAATGCCGGGGACACACCGGCCCGACCATCGGGCGTCTGGCCTAGTCGGACCGAGTCTGGAGCTCGTCTGTTTGGTGTGTCCCTCTCTGTCGGCGGGAGTCGGACCTCGTCGGGTCTCGTCGGGGCCGATTCAACATGCTCAATCGGGACTAGTCGGCCGTCGGGAGAGTAAACTCGTCGGGTCCTCTAATTGGCTGCGTGCCAAAAATAACCAAGCCGTTTTGTGTGCTTTGTTTTTATCTCCTGGTTTCTTCTATGGTTTCTCCGTTAGGTCATTTCCTGTTTTCATGTTTCGAATAACGAGCACGAGACTAGCGCCACCCGCTGTTACGGAGAATTATTGCATGTCGCGCAAGCGCAGAACACAACACACTGCTGCGTCGGCGAGAGTTCGTCGCGGCAGTGTGTTCACTGCCTTCTCTGTCCCGACTCTCTCCGACGAGAGGCGACGGAACAGTCGGGAAAGCGGCCGTCGGCGTCGGGACGCGTCGTGGCGGTGTGTCCCCGGCTTAAAACAGCTCCATATTGTAACGTTCCATTATTATCTCATAGTGTGGTGCAAGCTGTTTTTAGAACGCTGGAGCAGAGCCATGAGCTGCTCAGAGCTACGCTACGGAGGCTCATGGGATTTCTTGGTTTCCCTCATCAAACTCATCAAATACACAATCCAACAACTCCAAAAAGGCTCTGGTGGACAAGTTGTGACCTGCACATTCACTACGCTATGAGACAGAGTTGTTTTCGAGGTAAAATCATGCAAAACCACCTATGAGATAATAACACAACGTTACCAGAGTCGTTTCAGAGGTAAATGCAGAGACTGCCCTCGACACGAACACACATCAGCGGTTTTGCATGAATTTACCTCGAAAACAACTCCAAGTATAATCCCATGAGCCTCCGTAGCGTAGCTCTGAGCAGCTCACGGCTCTGCTCCACTGTTCTAAAAATAGCTTGCACCAACAATTAAAGGTAACAAATCTTCTGCTATGACTATAGGGATTATGGCAATGGGCCCTTTCAGGATATCATACCATCAGAATATCGTACCACTAGCTGCATCTTTGGATCATGCCAGCAAATGTACCCACCTATAAATGTGTAAATGGTGAGATGAACTGCTCTCAGACTACATGCTACGTTAAAAAAGAATTTGCACGAGGGTTTGTCTTCTTCACATACTTTTGTCTCACTGCTTCCTGCTTCGGCAATGAAATTAAAACTCAACAACCATGTGATAACTACTTATGTGTGAACTTATGTCTGGGCATTGTCTATAGGAATTTGTGAGCATTGTACATGCACATACACACAAACACACACATTCACAGATGATGAGCTAAGGCCCTGGTCCTGGACTACATTGTGAGGCCTTGTAGAGACAGGAGAGTTCCATTAGCTAAAGCAGCCGAGCATGGCCGCTGCTGGCTCATCACTATCTGCCACCCCATCTAGTCAGAGAGAGAGAGGGGGGGGGGTGAGATGCATAGAAAATGGAAGTGAGCAGGGAAGAAAAAAAACAGCAGCAAGATGAGCTCTGAGGACAGAAAAGTAAAGGGAGAGAAAAAGAAGGGAGATGGAAATAAATCAGTAAATATCAGGTCACACATCAAAGGTTATCTGGTCAGCAGATGATTAGTCAGCAGACAGGCTGCAGAGGAGCTGAGGGACCAATATATTTACCATTAAAACGCTGCTTTAATGTTTTGCTGTGATTTACAAAGGTTTAAATAGCACATCATTCCCCAGTTAGTCACCATATTGTTAACAATATATCAATGCTACGGCACTGTTATTGAAATCTAACTAGACATATAGAACAATTACTCATGACGCTGCGGGGCTTATTCTCAGGATGCTCATCATGCTGGAGTTGATTAAGTTAGAGAATGTGTTTGCCTGATTGTTTGTCCATCTGCTTCCCAAACAATTAAGCACATGCCTTGGTTTTCTCTCCTCTCCTCTCTTCTCTTTATTCTCCTCTCCTCTCCTCCTCTGCTCTCTTCTCCTTATTCTCCTCATTCTCCTCCTCTCCTCTCCTCATTCTCCTCTCCTCCTCTGCTCTCCTCTCTTCTCCTTATTCTCCTCATTCTCCTCCTCTCCTCATCTGCTCTCCTCATTCTCCTCTCCTCATTCTCCTCTTCTCTCCTCATTCTCCTCCTCTCTTCTCCTCATTCTCCTAATTCTCCTCTCCTCTGCTCTCTTCTCCTTATTCTCCTCCTCTCCTCTCTTCTCCTTATTCTCCTCTCCTCATTCT
The DNA here is from genome assembly GCA_030347415.2 of Decapterus maruadsi. Lineage (NCBI taxonomy): Eukaryota > Metazoa > Chordata > Actinopteri > Carangiformes > Carangidae > Decapterus > Decapterus maruadsi. Next base: position 33,411,083 of record CM064901.1, on the reverse strand, counting down.
CCTCCTCTCCTCTCCTCATTCTCCTCTCCTCCTCTGCTCTCCTCTCCTCATTCTCCTCCTCTCCTCATTCTCCTCTTCTCTCCTCATTCTCCTCTCCTCTCGTGTTTGCTATCCTCCGGGGAGCTACCTTCTCTACCTCTCTCCTCTTTTCTCTCCCTCTCCTCCGCTCCTTTAATTCCCTGCCTGCGGAACACTGAGGAAAGTGCTGATGAACAATTAAACATGGTCCTTCCCCAGGGAGGCAAGGTCATTCGTTGTGTGTATGTGTGTGTGTGTGTGTGTGTAGGGGTTGTGTGGGTGGTAAGCGCAACAAATTTGTGTGTGAGTGTGTGTGAGCGAGAAAGAGGGAGAGAGAGACTTGGCAGAGATACAGATCCATGCCAGACCGAGGGTAAAAAGCTGAATAATGTTGTAGAGTTTGTGGAGGCGTGAGAGCACCAGTGTTGAGAGTATTTTTTGTCCATTACAGAGACTGGGCATGTGAAAGATGCAGAACCAATAATTCATAATGTATGAACTGTCGCTGTTCCAGCATCAAAGGTTAATCACAGATCATTCTCATGAGCGTTAGGATACAGCAGCAGCACATGTACAACGCTTGCTTACTTACTGTACACACTACAGTACCACTATCGCTACTGGATCGTACCCAGCTGCTCACCATGTTTCCAAATCCCACTTCACTTTGTAGGACGTGGAGATTCAAATTCTCATGCAACATCTTTTGGAGTTGAATAAAATGTAAGGAAATTGAGGCAGCGTACGCTTGAACTTTCTAGATAAACACTTTTTTTTTCCGGCCATGCTAGATTGGTCCACATTAAATGAATAGTTCACCAAAAAATGAAATTCAGTCATTAGTGACTCACCCTCATGCTGATGAATAGTTTTTTATTCCTCAAAGTGCATCTGGAAACCCACAGGGGCCAGTTCGTATAGTCCAACGAAAACTTGAGGGTAATAGTGCCCGAACACAAACATGTCCAGAAAACTACACAAAAACCATTTAATATTCCTCCACACTGCTCGTCCACTGCAATCCAAGTGTCCTGAAGGGATATAGTCCAGACTTTACTGGAAACGACATCATTTAGGACATTTTTACAGCCTAAACAGTCCTGGATTGAATTTGCCTGGTGTGCGTTCACGCAGCATAACGCACCATGACCGGACTTTCCACAATGACGTTGTTTTGGGTCAACTCTGGACTATATCCCCTCAGGACACTTAGCTTGTCGTGGACGAGCGGTGAGGAGGAAATATATCATGGTTTTTGTGTAGTTTTATGGATGTTTGTGTCGGGCACGATGCACAAGTGCGTTGCGTGAACGCATTTTTTGGTGAACTATGCCTTTAATTGTCTCAGATACTCATGATCCCCAGAGGATAAATCTTACTCACTTCAGAGACCCTCCTCAACTTTACTTTAGATGGGAGATTTCAATGCCCACTCAAGAAGAGCACTAAATAATAAACATTATTTATAATTTCACTGCAGTTACACAACTCTGTACTCACTATATAGTGACTTTGTGTAGAGTCAATATACAGTAGTGACTACACAGATCAGATAAAATGGCATTTAAAAAAAGTACTATCTTAGGTTACAGTGTTGACAGCTGTTTGCATCCTAATTTAGAAAATATAGTTATTTTTCAAGGCGATATTTTTAAGTGGTTTCTTGCCAAAAGCGGGCAGTGTTACATATGGCTTGACAAGAGCTTTGACTATTAATGCATTTATAAGACAAAAACGTATATGTCATCTGAGCACATTGGAGGCCACAGTGAGTTTTTATCAGAAAGTGAGAAGATGGGCTGGTTAGGTAGCATCCTGACTTAAGCAGAAGAGAAGACATAATAGAAACAAGTTAACAATGGTGTTGCTTTCCATTCAGCGACAGCTCAAAGGAATGAAGTTGGATGCTGAACCCGTTTTGCATCTCCTCTAGACTGATTAGTTAAGAGCTGTGAATGCTAATATTAGCTATGCAGCAAAGGCAAAAATCATTCAAACACAGCAGGCCAATCAGATGGCAATGGTGTCATTTGTGAGTTGTAGACACTGGACAGATGTTGTTTCTGGAGTCCACAAAAGCCAAAGAGGTAAAAGGTCACCTGTAACACTGTCCACACAGCAGGCGTGGCATGAGTAGCACATTATGAGAGCGGCAGTAGCGCCTGTACTGCAAGTTTGTCTGCCTAGGAGTTCAAGCTTAGCATTCAGTCGAGGTCACATAGGACAGAGTGAGGTAAGTTGAGCCACTTTTTGTATTCAGGATCACTACATCAAGATAATTATAGTTTTGTTGCTAACTAACACATCTGCATATATTTCAGGATGTTTTGCATCCCTACAAATTAACAGAATGAGTGTAAATATAACTGTTTTTAAAATATAGCATGTTCAAAAAAAGTGGTCGTGTGACTCAACTTACCCCGTGTTTGGGGTAAGTTGACCATAGGAGTGGGGTAAATTGATCAACCCCCCCTTCTTTCCTTGCATCCATCTCCTACCTCCCCCTTTACATAATATTCCATGTGTCCAGGTTACAGCTGAACACAACCTGCAGGGACTTCCTGCTGAGACACCAACTCACTGAGATTTGGGGAGTTTTGTAATTACGTCGCATCTTGGGAAGAATCTCAGATATTTTTCTTTGAAAGTAAAGTTTGGCCTCACTATAAACAACTTTTCCTGTTTATAGGAACATGCTTATTGTAATCACAAATATATAGAATCTTGATTTAATCATTTATACATATACAGACAAAATACATTAAGTGTATAGAATATAGGTGGCTCAACTTACCCCTGGTCAGATGGAGCAACTTACCCCACAGCTACAGTAGTTCAACTTGGGTTTATTACCCCCACAGCTAAAATGGTGCAGTTTCATGCTGGTTTACTACCTCATGTTGTAGCTCATAGATACCACAACCCATGTATAAAACTAATTTGCAATAATCTCTTTTGGTCTAAACACAATTCTCATGAAACTTATGATTGACGTAATTCACTCTCCAGAGTGAAAAATGATTTTAACCACTTTACTCACGTAGTTCTAATCTTCACAGACTCCATGAAATGATGCCTGCCTCCCAAATATTTGGTCACATGCTAATTTTTTCTTATAGTTTCCTAGAAACAAGGGGTGGGTCATCTTACCCAGTGGCTCATCTTACCCCCTTTACCCCCATTTTAATCAAAAGAAGAATAAACAGGAAATAAAGTCTATCTGTTTTTTTTCCAACATGTGAGACAACAGCTAATACACACACATAGTCATAATCATGTAGACATGTCACAATAATTAACTCAACGCTGCACCTTCATATCTAATGTCAACATCCGTTGCTGCTGCTGGATGTACTGTGACCTTAAAGTGGCAAATTGGAAAGCAATTTTAGCAAAGAATTGTATTTTCACTCATGTAGCAGCTACAGAGCAATATCAGTAATTATTTGGATGCTTCTGGCTGTGAGAGTGAGTGGGAACAGTAAAGTCCATAACAATGAGCTTTAAAGTGCTAAAATGCGGATTTGGATGATGAATCACAGACAGGTCAACACTAAAGGGATACATTTTATATTGTTACATTATTTTCACATTTATCAATTTTGCCTAAACTATTATTTATTCATGTGAATACTTTTGTGATTTGATTTGATAAACTTTATTAGTCCCAAAGGGCAATTCTGTTCGGCAGTCCACCAGAACAACAGTAAAAGCTCATCCACACAACACATCAATTACATACATCCCCATTCGTACATGTGCACAGGTGCCAGTAGTATACAGTGAGCAGAAGATGACCTCTTAAGAAAAAATCAAAATATAAAACCCTAGTATAAATAGATCAATAAATAGACAATCAAAAAATAGAAATACAAATGATTCCTTCCACAAGCTTGGGTCTAGGTTTAAGAGTCTGATAGCAGACGGGATGAATGATCTGGAATAGCGGTTTGTTTTCCGTAGTGGAGCTTTAAGGCATCAGGATAAATTCAGATGCCAAGATATGGTCACGCTGATTCATAATTTCTTTTGCCTTTTTAGCCACACGTTTGTCCCAAAGGGAGCTCAAGTCGTCCTGCTGCACCCCTATTATTTTGGAGCACACCTTTACAATCTTGTTCAGACAATTTTTGTCTTTAGAACACAAGCTATTGTGCCAACAGATAAAAGAAAAAGTCAGCATACTTTCAATAAAAGACTTATAGAACAAGGACTGAATCCTCTTGCTGACGTTGAATGAATTTAACTTCCTGAGTAGGTAAGTCCTCTGTTGGCCCTTCTTAACAATAGCATCAGTGTTGACATCAAATCTTAGCTGTGAGTCAAAAACAGTTAGGTATTTGTATGAGGTCACCATTTCTACCTCCTTACCATGGATAAAATTTGCAGGGGGCTTGGTACAATTTTTTCCGAAGTTAATGATAATTTCCTTTGTTTTTGACACGTTAAGGTCTAGGAAATTAGTGTCACACCAGTTGACAAATGCTATTAGAGCACCCCCATGACCAGATACAGGCCCTTGAAGGAGGGACAAAAGAACTGTATCATCAGAGAACTTAACTAAATAGCTGTTCTCTTGGGTGGACCTACAACTGTGTATAAAATAAACAGAAGGGGTGAAAGAACACACCCTTGGGGTGATCCTGTGCTCGATATCAGGACATCTGATTTTGTGTCTCTAAAACTAGGTTATGTATATCGACAGTTCATCTACATGTATCACATTGACCAATGTATATTATAACCTTATAGTCATTGTTTTCATTTCAGACATAATGAGCTGGACTAACACGAGACAGAAGTACAGTGCTTTTGTGTGCTGTGGTTTTTGCAACGACTTTTTCTTCTCCCTTGTCACACTCAGCCGAGTTCAAAGATTTCTTCTGCCATTAAAAATAGAAACAGATGGATTTGTATTTAAAGAAAGGCATCATTTGGAAGTTCCTGTCATGGATATACACACTCCAAAAAAACACACTCCAGCTCACATAACAAACAAACAACACTTATGACATCACTCAAAAACAGCGAGGAGACAATCATGACCATCTTGCGTTGCCACTCGCGGCGGCCTCTCTCGGGATTCGTCAGCAGCAGGGGAGTGGGTGGAGTTCAAAGCCGAGTTAAAAAAAAAATTAAAAAAAGGAAACAAAATGTAAACTGAAGAATGGGGCATTCTGGCAATTTCCTCTCAATCACCGTCTGAAAAAACATTATTAGCTGTGTTTGTGTGTGAGAAATCATTAATTTTAGAAAAACAAAATATGTCAGGTTTGTCCCTGGGGCCAGCAACTATTTCTGTGTGTTCAAGACAGGAAGTGTTGAATGCAATGATATCCTGAAGGCAATTTGTTATTTATTAATTTCTTCTCATGCATTTTATTTGAGCTGTGGGTTGAAGGGGGAGCTCCAATTTGTACACAAATACATGGTTTATTTACAGCCCAGGCAGCGTGATACAAAATGAAATGCCTGGGGGGTGGGGGAGGAAAGATATATAGTATCAATGCTTTTTAAGTATATTAATTATCTGTGTTTTGGTGTGTCACCTCAAATTCAGGATCACAGCACTAAATTTAACGTCTACCGCTCTATTTCCTGCCTCTTAAGGAGTCATATATATTTCTGTTTGTTTCCCTGCATCACCAGCTGAGTGTCAGTCCACCCCCTGAAATTCAGCTGGTGCCATATTGATGTGTATTAAGAGAAAGGCGCCCGGCACTCCGGTTGTCGCAAACTTAGTACAACTCTTAAAGGGATACGGCAACATTTTTTTGTGTGTCTTGCCTCACTCCCGAGTCCATGACCAGCAGATAGACACCATCCTTTCCACTGTGCGTGCAGTAACAAGGGAGATAGAGCCGTAACGCCCGTAATTAGCTTAGCTCAAACACTGGAAGTGTATGGGTAGTGTTAGCCTGCCTCCACCTAAAGTCATCAGAGAAACTCTTCAACAACTCTAAACGGACCGATCTTCGTCTCAGAGCTGACAAAACTCTCCGGTAAGGCATCTTGAGCGGTCAAATGCCGCTAACGGGGCGAGATCGGTCAAAACGGAGGGTTCAAGCAAAGACGGTTTATCGAGGGTAGGTTAGCTTCCTATTTCAAAGTAAAAGCACTTCTGTATGTAAAGGGCAACAGGTGTTTTATTTTGTGAAAGTAACCAGAAGTGCGTTGGTCACAACAGCTAGCTTGAGTAGCACCAAATTTGTCCGAACACAATAGTAAACAGCTGGTATTTAGACAAATTAACGACACACTGCTGATCTAAACGGATACTTTCTCACCTAAAATTGTTTGAAATGTTGATAAAGTGATATATTTACAAAGTTTAGAGCTAAAATGAAATCAACTGCTGATTTCAGCTTGGGTAGGAGGCAGGCTAACACTACCCATACACTTCCAGTGTTTGAGCTAAGCTAATTACAGGCGATACGGCTCTATCTCTCTTGTTACAGCATGCACAGTGGAAAGGATGGTGTCTATCTGCTGGTCATGGACTCGGGAGTGAACAAGACATGAAAAAAAAATGCTGGCGTAGCCTATCACTTTAACCTGCCCAATGTGGCTGCAGTGTGGTACTACAAATACAACATCACACCTTTTCCTCCGCTGGAGACTCAGTGTCCGGCTCCTTGCTCAACTTTAGTCATCTCCCTCCGCGGCTGCCGCGCTCCCTTCCAGCACCGACAACTCATCCAGAACGCTGCAGCACACCCCGTCTTCAACCTCCCCGGACCCTCCCCACGTTATCCCCCTCACACAGTCCCTCCACTGGCTGCTTGTATTGAATACAAAATCCTGCTGCTGGCAAACAAGGCTGCAAAGGGATCCACACATGCACCAGCACAAGGCCACCATCCAGGTCTACACACACCAGCCTGCTCTGCTTTTCCTGCCACCTCCACCACCCACCCCCCCTCCGTCCCCCAGTCTCTGTCTGTGGGCCTAGTTCCCACTGGATTTCTTCTTACCCCCCCCCACATCCTCCTCCACATCCTGCAGTTTCTCCAGTATCTTTCTTTTACAACTGTTTATTGTAATTCCAGCTCCTTGGTTGGATTTTGCAAATTCTACTGCTGCACTCCAATTAAGTTACTCAGAATGAAAGCGTCAGTCAAATTAATGAAATGTAAGTCTTTCTGCTTGCCGCTGTTTTTTCATTCTCTCCCTGCTTGTTTGTGAATATACAGTAGATATAGAGCACATATAGTGGCTGTGCTAAAAGCACATCTGAATATCAAAACCTGTAACATGAACTCGCTAAGCCTTCATGTCGGTAATTGCACGCTTCCCAGCCTGGATGTGGCACACATGTCCATCCACGGGTGCGTGTACAGTTTTAAGTCTCTTGCATTAACCCTGTGAACCTCAGGCGTGGGGAGCCTATCTAAAGACTCGTTAGGTAGGTGAAATGTTGTGCATGTGGATGGATTGGACACACACATCACAGCGTCGAAGCACCGAGGTGGCCATAAAAGTTGGGATGGCTGCAGCCTGATTACTCGCTGCCTGCACAATAACCTTTAAATGGTGTTGGCGGGGGATCATTTCCTTCATAGAGCCATCTGTCCCATTTGCAATTTCTTCCGCAAGACCTAAGGATCTTTGTGTTCCCAGGCTTTTACTGTAAACCTCTCTGTGACCAGTTTCGCTTGTTCTCCTTCTTTTATCAGTTATATGATCACCCTTATTAAAACTGACATTCCCGACCTATGGATGACATTGTCCGTCTGTTACTAAGCTCGTCCACCTCTTAGATCCTGACCAGTGGAGGCTGCTACTCTAGGTGAAGCTCATTTTCAGCCTACATCATAAAATGTGTCCATTTATTCATACTCTGCTGCCCCATGGAAGTCCATGGATGCTGAGCTTCAAGAGGTTTAAAGTGGTAGTTCAACATTTTGGCAAATTGGCCCATTGCCATAATCCCTATAGTCATAGCAGTAGGTTTGTTACCTTTAATTGTCTTGGTTTCCCTCATCAAACTCATCAAATACACAATCCAACAACTCCAAAAAGGCTTTGGTGGACAAGTTGTGACCTGCACATTCACTATGCTATGAGATAATAACACAACGTTACCAGAGTCGTTTTAGAGGTAAATGCAGAGACTGCCCTCGACAGGAACACGCATCAGCGGTTTTGCATGAATTTACCTCGAAAACAACTCTGTCTCATAACGTGGTGAATGTGCAGGTCACAACTTGTCCACCAGAGCGTTGTGGAGTTGTTGGATTGTGTCTTTGATGAGGGAAACCAAGAAATCCCATGAGTCTCCGTTGCGTCTGAGCAGCTCACGGCTCTGCTCTGCCATTATAAACATAGCTTGCACTGACAATTAAAGGTAACAAACCGATTATGGCAATGGGCCACTTTGCCAAAATGTTGCCCTGTGACACTATGTGAATGTATGAGAAGAGAATCGTGTCAGTCTACCTGTGAGACGGAGCCGATTCTGAACAACCTCGTCCCATTTTTAGTCAGTGAAATGTAAACACAAACAATATTTGACTTTTTGAATTTTTTGACATTTTAGAGGAAGCAGAGCTTCAATCACCACTGATCCTGACTGAAAAATATGAAAATCTGATAAGCGTAAGAAGATGGATGGTCTATCTTCTATCTTCAATATCATATGTATCATATTATGTTCATAAAGAAAGTGTACTAGCTTGCCCTGATTCATCTAGCACCCCCAAAAGGATGGCATTTTTCATTTTACTAAAATAATATTGGTATTTCAGATATTCATTGTGCCTGTAGGACAAGTCATAAAGGCTTTGGTATTTAAAGGAAGGTCAAATGTTTCTCTTAATCACTGAAATATGTCAACACCTACCACATCTGCACACATACAGATGTAGTATGGACAAGTAGTAACACAACGTTACCTAGCACCACTATTAGATGGATATTTTGGTCATTTTAGAGAAGTGTCTTGCTAACCATGGTAAGGTCATCATGAAATGTGGTATGTATCTATATGCCAGGATAAATTTGACTTTATTACTGGTGATCACCTAACTTTACTGCTGAACCACCATTAGGGCAAAATTCAATTTGTACAGTAATGTAGTTTATGACCTAATACCTGCAGAGCTAATGACTTTCTCTTTGGCCTCCACTGTCTTTGGTGTTTAGTGCTAACTAGCTAAGATGGCAAGATGAAGATAGTAAAAAAAGTGATAGCATTATGGGATGCCCCTGTGGCTCATCTGGAGGGCTGCATATCATTTGGGCCCAGTCTTTACTGCAGCAGCCAGATCCAAGACAAAGCCAACTTTTGTTGCTTCCCTGTCTCTCAATAAAGGTACATTACCCAAATAATTCCATAATCATAATTTAAAAAATCACAGACAGCTTGCAGTGTTTGGTATTGAAGACCAACTGAACATTAACTTAGCAGTAACCATTGTAAATATCACTTATGTTAGTACCCTCAGCATCATCACTGTGAGCATGTTTTCTGACATTAAAGGGATAGTTCACCCAAAATTCAAATTTCACTCATTATTTACTCACCCTCATGTCGACTAAGAGCTGGAAATTTTCAGCCATTAGATGTCTTTTGGTGTGGGGGGTCTTTTCTTCATCTAAAAAGACCATCAAATACCATTCCAACCATTATATGGACAAATCCCTCTTGTATTGAAGCCCGACATGAGAAATTGTTCTCAGAAAATTAAATAAGTCTTCTTGAGTTTTTGTAGGGAAGCTCCCAAACTCAGAAAAGGCTTCCTGAGGACCGGGGAAAATTTCTGGGGGAAAATTCTCCCAGCCCTTAGTTTTCCACTGGTACGGTACGGCACGAGGGCTGAGTAGATAATGGTTGTGTTTCCATTTCAGCTGAGTTCTCTATCCCTCAAAGGGACAACGAGGAGTTTTGGAGGGCCGCATTGTCCACCTCTCTTTTTTCGATCCGTTCGTCAGCTCCAAACTCACTGGTCTGCACCTCGTTAACAGACCACAGTGTGGATTTACACACAGCAACATTTAACTCAGTGAAGGAATAACAACAGTCTGGATACAGATTTTAAAAAATGGGACCTGGTTCCAGGTACTACGGCTAGTGGAAACACGCAAATAGCGTGCCGTGCCGTGCCGTGCCGTGCCGTACCGTACCGTACCAGTGGAAAAGCGCCATTAGATGTCTTTTGGTGTGTCTTTTTGGACGAAGAGAAGTCAGCACCATTCACAACCATTATATGGACAAAATAATGATAGAGACAAAACAGATGGGGGTCCTCCCTAAACTCAGAAAATGGAGCCATTAACAAGTGTGGGGCTGGGTGAAAATTCTCCCAGCCCATTAACATGAGACTGTTTTATAACCAAATAGAAACTCCTCGTTGGCCCTTTAACATTTAGCTGAAATGAAAGCAGTCCCTCTCTCTCAGAGCTGCTAGCATGGCTGTAGATGATTGGCAACACAAGGTTAAAAAAGAAAAAGAAAACACAGTTCCACTTTACCTCTCGCTTTTGTCCCCGCCCATTTTCTTTCTCGGCCCACAGTGTTGTGTGTACGGGAGGGGAAATACGATATGGATAAATGAGGAAAGAAATAAAGAGAGAGGCAGGTGTAGACAGTGAGATGGAAAGACAGATTGGAGATGGGGAGTGAGATGAAATGGGAAATAGAGGGATGGATAGAGGGATGGACGTATGATGGGGTGGGAGGGGGCGGGGGAGTTAGTGGAATCTCTAAATAGGTGAATGAATAGATGCACTGCCTGCTGTTCACTGGATGAGTAGATGGATGGATGAATGGGTACGAGTTTGAGAAAACCTTGATGTAATGCGAGATACTAAGAGAAGAATGAATACAGCAGTTTCCTGTGTGCCCCCCCCCCCCCCCCCCCCCCCACACACACACACACATACACACACACACACACACACACCAAGCTCTACCTCTTTTTCTTTTTGTCCTGCTTTTGCTCTCTGTCTCTCTCTGTCATCTGTTTCTGTCTCTGTTATGCACCCCAACCTCTCCCCCCCCCACCCCCCACCACCCTCACCTCCCCACCCCCACCCCCACCTCTCTCTTATTCTGACCAGATGAGTAATAGCTGTGGCACTGTGGCTTGACTGATTAATGCACTTGAAGAGCCCAGGGAGGTGGAGCACAACAAACAGACGGAGGGGGGAGGAAAAGAGAGAGAGAGGGAGGAAAGATTGTAGAGAGAAGAATGAAAGAGAGAGGGAGTCATAAAAAAATGAGTGTGTTATATGCGCGCGTGTGTGTGTGTGTGTGTCATGTGGAAGCCACTGCATCAAGTGGTTTGATTCTCAGAGGGAGGTGTCCTTCCCCTCATCAGTGGAAGTGTTCTCTCTTCCAGTTTAGAACAATCATGCTCACTCATACTGTATGACCAATCAGACAGCAGTGGGATGTCTGGGCGGGGGGACAGACAGACAGACAGAAGAGTCAAGAAAAAACAGACAGGTAAGAAACCTCTGTCACTTCACTCTCTCTACATTGCCCCCCCCCCCCCTTCCCTCCATCTCAACTAATAGCTTCCCTCCGTCTTTCTGCGCTGTCCTGTCTTAATGATGCAGTAATGATGCATCACACAGGGAATCAGACGCTCCATTTGTTGATTGTCTTTCCTTTCAGACCATGGAATGCAAAGCGTTTCGTCCTGAATGTTAACACGAAATCCAGGAATTAACCCGATCCGACCCTTTAGGTCGGACTAAGGATTAATGAACCATTGGTTAGCCTGTCAGCTTAGTCTATGAAATGCAGCATTTGAAGTGATTTCTGCCACATCCGGCATGGGCTGCACCATGTTTAAAGGGACAACGAGAATGTTTTCATTCATCAACAATGAAAGTCAGAGGTTCAAAGACGATCACATACTGTCGTAGTTCCGACCATAAATGGCGATTCGGCGGTTATTATCATGACCCGCCGCCGGGCAGCGTCCACGAAACCAAAAGTAAGGAAACCCTGATCGGCTCGCCCAGCATTCCAATATATAACAAAATAATAGAGACAAAACGATATATTGATTGAAAATGGAGCCATTAACAAGTGTGGGTAACGCAGATTCATCCACATTAACATGAGACTTTTTTTATAACCAAATAGAAACTCCTCGTTGTCCCTTTAAAGGTAAATCCCAATCCAGGTCAATTTACAGGAGAATAGCATCATACATTTACTTATTTCTATCAAAGTGCTGGTCCACAGACTTTCATCTTCCAAGACCAGAAATCTGCACTAAAAGTTTTCCGGTTATATTTAGTAATGACTGTGCAAGGAAAAATCTGGGTGTGATCACCAAAATCTAAACGCCACACAACCCCCAGCATTTTGTCCTGTGCTGTGTGTCAGTCAGTTACTGTAAGAGGATGTTAGATCCTCTCTGTTCCAGCCTGCACTGAAATCTCTCCCGTGCTCGGGGATATCTCATCTCTCGGTGTGTGGCGGCATCTCAACGATGAGATCACGATGATTCCAGTACTTTTTTTATTATTATTATTCGCACAGATAAATGCAGTTTAATATATCATGAGCTGGGACTAAAGTGCTGTTTGTAATTTACAAAGATGTCCCCATCCATTATTCTAAAATAAACTTCAGTGCTTCTCACAGAGACTCTTATGGCTCCTTCTCTCCAGACTTGATATCCTTTTCACATGTCGGAAGCTGCATTTCAAGGAGCTGTTTATGTTTGATAGAAATATTCAAACAACTTCCTGTCATGTGAACCACAGCAGCAAAATGAAAAAAAAAAAAATGTAACAAGGAAAAGAAGGAAGTTCCCCCAGCGAAATGTAATACAAGACATTCATATGTGATAATAAAGGATAATCTAATGAGTAAAACAGTGCTCAGTGCACAGTAACCTTTGCCTGGTTGTAGCTTGTAGGCATTTAGTGCAGTGGGTTGAGGTGAGTGAAGAGGTAAAAGTTTAGTGTCTTGCTGGAGGCCACACTGACAGGATGATTGTTCATATACATACTGGCAATTAGGAAGAATGGCTGGGGAGAAAGAAAAAGAAAACTCTTCAAAATAGCTCGAAGAAGAAAAAGAAAAACGGTCTTTTAAATCAAACCTCAGTGATTCTTTTTCACAACCGATGTCTGCACCTGCGCCTCATTATCACATCTTGTATCTACCTTGTTCTTTTTCTTTTGGAGAATTTAGGATCAGATGTGAGACTGTGATTGGGTGATTGTCACTGCCTCAATTTAAACCTTATTTGCCATGTTTCTGTACTCTGTCCTTTCTCTGTTTTAGAGCTTCCCCATTCATTTTCACCACAAACTAAAAGCAAAGGATGGCTTTTTTTTCCTAGGCTACAAGACACATTAAATTAAATTAAAAACTATTATTTTTGTTACGTGTTACTATTATAGAGAACAGATGATGGGAGGTTTTTGAAGGCAATAATACAGAGGAAATGGGTGGTCTGACATCATTAATGTCTATCATTTCCTGACTCAAAAATAGAAGGGCTGTGCCGCATTTACAGCTTATTAGTGTTTGTGCTTTTATTGTGAAATCTCACTTTGAGGTGGGGTGTGATGGATGGGAATAAGGAAAAAAGTGAGGAAATGTCAAAATTGTAACGTTGTACTTGGAGAAGAACCGTCGCTGCAGCTGTGGTGCGGGACAAAGTCTGTCATTCTTCTGAGTTTAGTTTTCTTTTATTGCTTTCATTTTTCTTTATCCTTCTGTCCCATTGATCCAGCACTCCCCCCCCACCTCTCTGTTTCATCTGCTTCATATGCATTGCTTTCACCGAGAGCAGCCTTTAACTGTTAACCTTCATTCTTTAATTTTACAGATCCATCACCGCCCTGGCTTTGTGTGACTGTATAGAGTCAGTGTATACAGCCTGCTGTTCCACTGGCTGTCATGACATTATAGACCACTTGGTGGCACTGTGGTATTTGAAGTCAAGTGATAGGTAATTTTCTCTGTATTTTTTTTTCTTTCTTATTTTTTTGTAATTCTAATGAAGGGGCACAAAATTAAAGGAAGGTGTGAGAGGAACAAGAAAAGCAAGGGGATGTAGAAGACAGGAAAATTGAGGTGGATGAGGATGGATGAAACCTGGAGGAACGGGGTATTCCTGTATAGGGGGGGGCTGTGTCAGACCCAGAGACTCACAAAGAGAGAAAGAATGTGGAGACATCAGACATTTTGCAACATAGCCTAACCCTCATTTCCATGCCTAAGCCTCGCTGCCTATTTTACAGTACAAGGAATGCTGAAACCTGGGGTGATATAACATAACAGGAGCACATAACCATGACTACCCGCTTTCAAAATGCCAAGTCTCTAATAAGAGCATGCACTAAAGTTCCCTTTTATTGCAGATAGCGCTGAAGCATTACCGTGCAATTAACTGTCATTCCTTCTGTGTCTCAATTCCAGAAAGATTGAAAATGGCGATAATGATCCTCCATTAATGCTTATCACACTCGTGATCATTGAGCAAGATTTCGTCATAAAAGTGTTCAAATTAAACTTTCTCCTCTTTTTTTTTTGAGGCTGTATTTATCTATGGGAAGTTGAGTGAAGATATACACTCTTGTTCAGTACACGCTACAACACCTGGGGCGCGTGGCGTCTGTCCGACTACCCATCTCTCCGACCACACGTCTGTCCGACTACCCATTTGTCCGACCATACATTTCTTTATTTTTGCGTCCATTAGTCCGACCTCCCATTTCTCCGACTTAAGTAGCCCTAACCCTTTTCCTTACCCTAAACCTAACCTTAATGCTGTAGAATGAGTAGTCGGAGAAATGAGCTGTCGGACTTTGGGGCAGTCGGACTGACATATGCTCCCCCAACACCTGATACTCAAATGTTATCTCAAAACTGTATTCTTCTCAGTTTGTGTTGTATGTTGTTGGAGTTGCCATACAAATTCCAAAAAGTTATAAAACTTAAAAAAACAACAACATGTTAGGTGTAGACCAGCGACTATAGAGCAACATTCACTTAAACTCTGTGTAAGTGAACTCTAGAGCTAGACTTCAGCTCAATATACTGCCTACTGTTGCAATATATTATGTCAAAATGTCATAAGTAATAGAAAAGTATTATGTCATAAGTAAAAGAAAAATATTATATCAAAATGTAAAATGCAAAAGACAAAGAGAAGATTATGATGAAGATTTCATTATGTGGGTAATGGGGGCGGGACTAGATAAGCTTTTGCTTCTCCCGCTTTCCCTTTCGGTCATGTGTGTTGTATCATTGAACTAAGGTGATGTGTGATGATGATGATTAATTTACATGCCCGAAATGAACAAATAAATAAATAAAACTCTGTGCCAACCTGAAGAAAAGTGAAGTGTGTCAAATGCACTCTCTGTTTGGTTGTATGGTTGTAGTTTTCTGTCTGGAAACAGCCTCCTCCTGCTGGAAACAAAGTTGTTGACAATGGTGAGACTAAACCTGTGGGACAGCAGTGCACCTTTTAAAAGAGGAGAGAATACATTCTACAACCCACAAGTGAAAAGTTGAATTTACTATCCTCAGGATTTATGTGGCTACAGTGTCTTTTTTTGTGGAGTGACCATGTAGCCCTCAGTGGCTGAAGCTGCTACTCTGTAAATACCTTCCCTTACTGAAAAAACACATGAACTTCAAGTGATTCACATGTGCAAAATTTTGCACATGTGAATCATGTTATTTGCACATAGGAAATATGTGGTTTTGGCCCAATTTTATGTGAATCACATATAATCACGTTTCATGTGAACCCATTTTCCACATGTGTAAAACGTACATGGTGTTGTGATGTCAGTGGCCTCAATCACTGCTGTTCAAACGTTAAATACATTAAGTGAAATTTTCATATTATCATTTTATCAGTTAAAGTTGAATTTACTATCCTCAGGATTTATGTGGCTACAGTGTCTTTTTTTGTAGAGTGACCATGTAGCCCTCAGTGGCTGAAGCTGTTACTCTGTAAATACCTTCCCTTACTGAAAAAACACATGAACTTCAAGTGATTCACATGTGCAAAATTTTGCACATGTGAATTCACGTTTCATGTGAACCCATTTTCCACATGTGTAAAACGTACATGGTGTTGTGATATCAGTGGCCTCAATCACTGCTGTTCAAATGTTAAATACATAAGTGGAATTTTCATATTATCATTTTATCAGTTATTACACTCTTTTAAGTCTCATGTTGAATATCTTTTGAAGAAATTGAAGTTAAAACTACAGGAGGAAGGAACAAGCAGTATTTTGCATTTCACGCCAGGACAAACTTACTTCCTCTTTACCTCTTGTTGACGATGATAAAGTTGTTTACATGAACCCCTCTGCCAGCTGTCTACAGATGTTGGACGCTGTTCATGACAGAGCACCAAGATTCAAAACAGGCCGTGAATGTCTCATTTACCACTTTCACTTTTTACTCTCTGCTCACACACTTTTGCAGTGGTGTAATTTCAAATAACGAATCCTTCCTTGAACTGCTGCCCACATAGCGTTCTTCCTACATTTGACACGTAGTCAAAGCCCGTGCTCCTGGCCCTTTATTACTGTTAGTGTTTCTTCAGTACATACAGAGCTTGGCCTTAAGGCATTTTCCAAATCTGCCCCTTCGACCTGCTACACAGGGTTGCCAGGTCTGGGAGGCAAAAGCAGCCAAACAGCAACTCAAAACCTGTCCAACAGAATATGAAAATGGCCCAAAAATCAGCCCAACACCACAACTCAGTGTATGCCCATAAAAATCCATTCATGTTGCTTTTAAAGTCCAGCAGCATTGCTATATATCTATAAAATAACACTAAACATGAATGGCAATTTCACCAAAACAGTTCTTTCACCGATATGTCCTAAAAAGTCCTTTTGTAGTTTACAGTTTAACTTGAAATATAATATGGAAAACCTTACTTCAGCTCAGACATTCAAAATATATTTAGCCCCATATCCTTACAGTAAATACATAGTAGGCTATGTATTAGTGTTATACCTACTTTAGTTCAGGCAGGTGATGGGCACTGGCCGTGACTGGTGCTGATGCTGTGGTGATGTCATACAGCACTGGCATATTACAGTCATGACCACTCCCAAAATGAACAGCGTCTCTAGTTACTATTTATAGGTATGTGTTTGAGTCCGATTCATTTTTTATTTATTTTTTTATATTATCAACTACCGACAACATTTCTCCCAAAACTGAAAAAAAAGTCAGTTAGAGCTTTTATTGGCTAATGATTAAACTAGTCTAAACATCAAATATCAAGTCTTTTCAAACCTTAATGATGCTAAGAAAACATGTTCATATTTATTCCTAAAGAACACAGCAAGAATATTTGAACTCAGGAAGAGTTTATAAATCAGTTGTTGTGGGATAATGTCAATGTTTAATCCCAGCAGTGGTTTTTATAATCTTCCTATAAAACCAGATGTGGTTCAGGTGATGACATCATCAGTGTCCCATTAAAGCAGATATCAGCGGAATGTTTTTGTTAATATAAGTCCTAAATAGTCCTATTTTCCGTCAGCAATCACTTACATGGAGTGTTTCAGACATTCAAAATAGTCTCTCCCCACTCTGCTCTGCTGTACCCGAGGAGAAAACTTTCCTTGTGGGATACAAGTGTTATCCAATGAGGAGAGAGAATGGGCACGGCATGAAGGGCTGTGTGTGCAGCCAAGGGATGCACTGGAATGTGGTGAAGTAGCACCAGGACCAATAGATGCCTGACGAGGACGGGGGCTGCTAACTCATGGTGTGTTTGGAAACTTCATAACTTGTGTTTTTCCTTCCTGTGAAGTCATTCCAGTTTGATCTTTAGAGCTTTTAGTTCAATGATCGTAGTCTAAACATCAAATAGTGGTCTTTTATAGTGCACTTTCACAGACAACAGGACGGTAAAACCACGTTACAGGTTACCTGGAAACACACAAAGTTGTAGTAGTGACTTTAAAATCAGCTGTAACTGTCACGTTTTTTAAATCTTGCCTTGAACGCAGCATTAGTTCAGGTGATGACATCATGATATCTGCTTTAAGTAGAAGGAGTTGTGTTTGTGTTGATATTTAAAAAAAGAAAATAATGACTGTAATAGCCATAGATATAGATATATCTATGGTAATAGCTACATGTAGATATGCTTTTAAGAAACACTTGTGAAAGTGGTCTCTTAATTTTTTTGACTGTATTTGTGTGTCTGTGGGGCACGCATGTGACATATATGGGTATTGTACAGTATGCTGCCGTCAGTCAGTTTGACAGGATTTGGGTACAAACATTTGTCGTTCAAAATATGAATCTTTATTCATAAGCATTATCCATATCATCTCTATGCAATCTGCCCTTGCCCAAGCAACGAACATCTTTTTTTCCCTTTTTATCCCTGCTGCTACAGAAGCTTTCCCACTTGAACCCACTAAGGGAATGTAAACTTCTTTTAGGACATCAGGAAGACAAAATCATCTTCACTCTCTTACTTACCAATCTTACTTCAGTGGCTATCTGTACTGGATCAGCAGTACAACTAATAATTGTTGTTCATTTGTATGTCTGTCTGAAACAGATATCATTCTGTTTAGTTTCAATTTCAAGAACATACATGTATATATTCATTCACGTTTGCAGAACACGTGTTTTGTTGTGATAATGACGGTGAGAAACAGCATGTTGCATTTTCACAGAGTTCAAATGATGACACTATGATTTGCACGAGAAGAGGAACAGAAGCTGTGTTACAACTGTGGTGAAACCTCACACCAACAAATCCAGCCAAAAAAAATGAGCAAATTGTAAAATTGTATTACAATCACAACAACCTAACAGAAAAACAAACACTTGTTCTCCAACAGTGCAGGAAAACTTTGCTTCAGATAAATACAGTTTCAAGAAATAAACCACACCAAGCTGAAAAAGAAAAACAACAACAACAACAACAAAAAACAGCACTGGGCCGTGAACTTGACCAACTAAGAGGGAGGAGGACAGCACAAGGACTTTGCTGACTCAAGAGAAAAACTTACGAACTGTTTGTAGATTAATCACTGAAGATGTACGATGGCCAAACCCTCTAAGGCTCCAGCTGCTGAGGACAGCTTGAGCTTTATTGTGCTCTTTAAAATAATATCTTTTATTGACAGATAATAGATAAAACCGTCAGATTTTCATAAATATGTGGAGAGCCATTCCTCTTAAATTGCCCTTAAGAGTGTGAATGTGTGTGAACATGGTGTTGTTGGTCTCTATGTGGCAGGCCGGCATCCTGTCCAGGGCGTGAAGCTGGGATTGGCATGTCTGTGCTTTACTGTTTATTACTGTTTACTGTTGTCATGGTATGAAGGTGCACTTATAGCAGCAGCTCAGTGAGGCAGAGTGCATTGCAATATGCACTGATTTGCGGTAAATTTGTTGTTATTAATGCATTGAAAACTGTGAAAAACATTTCTTTGACAACAATATTGGAATAGAATATTGTTTACCAAACTAACAGTGACCTCCATGGCATTAGATAAACAGGTGAACTGAAACAGTGGAAAATTATTGTCCTCAACATGAAACCTGTGTCCCTATAGCACATGGAGGACATAACGCTGAACGCTTTTATGAACTCGTCTGCTCACTTAACGGTATAGTTCAACATTTTGGCAAATTGACCATAATCGCTACAGGTTTGTTACCTTTATTTGTCGGTGCAAGCTATTTTTAGAACGGCGGAGCAGAGCCGCCAACTGCTCAGAGCTACGCTACGGAGGCTCATGGGATTTCTTGGTTTCCCTCATCAAACTCATCAAATACACAATCCAACAACTCCAAAACGCTCCGGTGGACAAGTTGTGACCTGCACATTCACCACACTATGAGATAATAACACAACGTTGAGACAGAGTTGTTTTCCAGGTAAATTCATGCAAAACCACTGATTCGTGTTCCCGTCGGACGCAGTTTTTCGGCAGCAGTCTCTGTACTTGCCTCTAAAACAACTCTGTCTGGTAACGTTGTGTTATTATCTCATAGCGTGGTGAATGTGCAGGTCACAACTTGTCCACCAGAGCGTTTTGTTGTTGGATTGTGTATTTGATGAGTTTGATGAGGGAAACCAAGAAATCCCATGAGCCTCCGTAGCGTAGCTCTGAGCAGCTCGCCGCTCTGCTCCGCTGTTCTAAAACTAGCTTGCACTGACTATTAAAGGTAACGAACCCACTGCTATGACTCTAGGGATTATGGGAATGGGCCAATTTGCCAACATGTTGAACTGTCCCTTTAAAGCTGTGACTATTGGTACTAAAGATGCACCATACACCTATGTAATATTATGGGATGGTGCTGCTTTTGAGGATTTAGTTTAGGGGGAGACATACAGGACTCAGGTGAGTGAAAACAAGGTAATTTATTGAGGCAAAAAAAAGGGGCAAACACAGAATGTCTCACAAAGTGTCCACAAAAAAGGTCAACAGGACCAGGTCTTGGACAATACAAAAAAATAACACAATGGTTCTCCCACAAAGTACTACAGAAATTGTAAAGCTCCAGTGGAAATCCAAGTAACAAAAAAGAAGACAAACCAAGAACTCAGAATGACAACACATCAGGGTGCTGATTGTAAGAGGGAAACTGGGCATGACACAACTGATTTTCAAAATAAAGCTGAGAAAACTAAAACTTAAGCAGGGGAACATATGGAGGACGTGACAAATTCTAAGGATCATTTAACCATCTTTTCAGTTAGGGCCATGATTAGCGGTTAATCAGCTGAGAAATGTTGTTGCATGAAATGACATGCAAAAAAATCAAAATGCGTTCAGTGTCTTCATGTGCCTTTTGGTGACACCACACTACACGCACCCACTTGGAGTATGTTTCACTGCCAGCTGCACCCATCTAATTCAGCCCCCTCAATATCCACCAATTACATATAAAACACTGATGAATCCCATTAGGACAACATACACTGCAGCATTTATCATGCGTTAGGCAATCAGAGATAATTTATGGCTTCTCTTGTGTTTCTAAATGATCTCTCTCCTGTCCCTGATTGATCCATTATTTGGTCGTAAGCAGAAACATGTTTGCCACATCAATCAAATGATTAATCGCAAATAATTGCCTTGACAGCTGAACATAATATACCATGCGTGGAATGGGGTTGGTGCTCGACTCGCACCCCTCCACATGTCCTATCACTGACGGTGTCTCCTTGGAGGTCAATCAGTGTCTGCATGGCTTTGTGCTGCTGAAAGATAAAAGCGTTCAAGTGTTCCTTTTTAAGCTGCACTTATCAATAGTATTGTATTAACAGCTGATTAAATGTACCAATGTTTGAACAGTGAAATCCAAGTCTACAGAGTACTGCCGTGTCTTTCAGGTCAGTGTTTCAGTTTGGTTTGGTTATTTTGCTTTGTGTCTTTTTGTTGTTTTCTCTCTTATCATTGTCACTTTATGCGTGTACAAGTGTCAACTCATGGTTGTTTTGCATCAATTCATTCTTTTGAGTTTCTTCATAATTGCTTTTCCCTTCCCTTCGTGTTTATCTTTGTAGTTCCTGGATGTCTCAGTGTCATCTAAAGGCAGGATCTCGCTACTCAAATTCAGTTTTTCATACGATTTTATCGTGGCTGATACATTTCCAGGGTTGTTTCCCCCTGACTAATGTGTAACATAACTGATGAACAGCATTTTTTGCATCTAGGAAACTCTACAATGTTCCGACGGAAAGTCTAGCATTTTAGAATTTTTGGAAATTGTTTGTCTAGTCAGAATCGCCTTCAACATGAACCTTGATGTTGACCAATAAAGCTGACAGAGCGCCAGCTGGCTTCATGTGCACAGTGTAAGTTCATAGGCCCCGATGGCCTATGAACTTGTGTATGATACTTGTAGTGTTGCCAGCTAAGACACAGCAAGAATTTATGCCACTGTGATCATTTAATCTGTCATGGTGACCATTGTTAAAGACAAAAAAATCATGTAGTCTGAACTTTAGGGCTGTACAGCCACTGCACTATTTGTATTCAGGTTTGGATTTGGGCTTTTAAAAAAACTTTGGATTTGTTATTCATAATCGAGAAGAAACCAGAAGTGGGCGCACTAGATGACTGTCATTCCTCCATCACATGCACAGATGATTCCTTGAACCCTGGAGGCCACACTTTTCCAAAGCTCTCCGCATTTAACTAGAACAGGAATTTTTGAAAGCAAAGTGTGTTCAATTTAATCCCATGAGGCTCTTCTGGACTTTTGGACAAACGTAATCAGACTGAATGAATGATTTGGTGACATTAAAACCAGTCGCATCCGTAAGAAATGTGACACTAAATAATAACAAAAAAACGTTCACCCCAAGATTTTGACAGTTTGTTTCAATGACCCCCAATTTCTAGTTAAAGAAGAAGTAAGTGGTCCGAGTGAATGCGAGCGGCAGGCTTTTGAAATAGTGATTAAAATCACAACTTACGTTTGTACTTTTCAGTCAGCCTGTCCTCCGACCTGTTTTACCGGTGAAAGTCACTATAACAGCCACTCGTAACGCACCGTGAACTAGATCGAACTGGTCGCTTCAACCCTGAAATTATCGCTTCGAACGTTGTCCCTATCTGGACGACACATTCACGGCGTTCCTTGGCTGTCCACAGCCCTAAACACTTCTTATTGGATGAAAAACTGTAGGATACATAAAGTTTTTCTGTTGACAAGCAAGTTATCAGAGAGATTTGAAAATATGAGAGGAAAAAACACTCAAAGATATTACTTCTGAAAAAATTCCCATAATTCCAGGAAAGGCCAGGAATCTTCAAATTTCCCATGGAAAGTTTCGCCGTTAGGTTTGTTTTCCATCCTTTGGAACCCTAAGTCTGAACTTTTGTATGATTTGATTGGTTTGGATTTGGGCTTTTAAAAAAACGAACCAATAGAATGTAACTTCCTCTTTAGCAACAAAATCTTCACGCTGCATATCAGGACACCCGTAATCGGACTGAATGAATGAATTCTGGTGGTGAAACCAGTCGTTTTGTGACACTCAAAAAAATTCATCCAGTTTTATAGCTGCTTCTTTTCATGTTAAGGTGCATTAGCGCCACCTACTGTGTTGGATTGTGAACCAGGCTCACCTGGTTATGTGGGCCTGAGACTGAGGGCTCTCTCATGGATGTGATTGGTTCATTGCATCTTTTTATTTAGAAAAAAGCTCCCGAATAACCAAGAGAAACTTTGGAGAGAAAAACTAGTGTATTTGTGTACTTCCGAATAATGTATTTGGGGTTCGGGAACATCCCTAGTCTGAACCTGGCCCTTGTAATCATGTGTGTTTCTTTCAGTGAATTTTTTGCATATGAAGGGGCCGATGACCCTTTAGGCCCCTGCATCCCTTATCTGTAATCCCTCCATGGCTGTCCACAGCCCAGCTCCAAACATCAGGCAGACACAGTTTACGAACCAGAGCATGTAGCATTTAGAAAAGGAGTTAGAGATGAGACTGCATGCTAACTGGGTCAGGAGTTGAACAAAACAGCTAAACAATATGAGTAAACATTAGATATTGTGTCAAGACACACGACAAATGAATGTTAATGTTGTTAACAGGCAACCACGACAGCAAACAACAGCTTGTTTGGATGTTCCTCTGACCTCTGAAGGCCAAATATTCAGTACCTGAAGACCCTTCCTTCTGCTTATTGTGATAACGGCTGACACGACCCCTCCCCTCCACGCGCTGTCTGCTGTTAACCGACTTCACGACGCACCTGAGCCACCTCCGTCCCTCCTTCCGCTGTCTTTCCCGTCGTATCGTCCCTTCCCTGTTCCCTCTCTGCACCTGCTTGCCAGCCCTCTTCCCTTCTTCTATCCATTCATGTCTGTCAGGCAATTACCACCCCCATTCCTCCTCTCCATTGATTTTCTCCTCTTCCCTCTTCCATCCCTGCTCGCTCACACATCCATCCTCACTTCTCCCTCACTATCTCAAGGCCCTGCCTCCTGTCGCCCGTGCGTGTCTTTTGTGGGGCTGCACTGCACACAATAACCACCTGTGCTCTGTTGTCCTTTTCCTTTTCCATCTCTTCCTCTTTCCCATTTCCCATTATTTCACCTCCCACCAGCCATCCCCTGCCCATAAATATATCCACCGAGCCCCACCCTGCTCAGAGGTCTCCGTAGACATTAGCTGTCTCCATTCTGCCTGACTGATCTAAATTATTCCACAATAAGTCACTGGGCTAATTCACTGGCATAATCACCTCATGCATTTGAAATTTAAATGATTCCATGAGCGCCTGCACTGCTCCCTCATTAAAGAATCCCTCTCGAGACCGAAACAAGCAGGTAGATGCGCACAAGAAGGCACGGTACAACTTTCACCTGTGGGTTCATGTGTGTGATGGCATCATGTATTGAATCCGAGTGGTGTGTAATTGTGTATATGCGTGTGTTCTTATAGTCCAGGCGATCTGGCTCATTTTGGACCTCAAAATAGAACTAATTGTAACAGAATGTTTTTCACCATACATCATTTCTATGAGGCGTCCAGAACAACATACTAAAAGTCCTAAGAAATCCTAGTTGGGCAAATATGTTTAATTTGCATCATTATTAAAGGGCCAACGAGGAGTTTCTATTCGGTTATAAAACAGTCTCACGTTAATGTGGATGAATCTACGCTACCCACACTTAATTAATTAGTTAATGGCTCCATTTTCGATCAATATATCGTTTTGTCTCCATCATTATTTTGTTATTATTAGAGGTGGCGGAAATGCTGGTCGAGCCGACCAGCGTTTCCTTACTTCGAACTACGACGGTAACTGAATCTCTTTGAACCTCTGACTTTAATCCTTGATGAATGAAAACATGAGTCCGTCTTGCGCCGGTGGAGGAATTCTACGGTGCGCGCGGAGGCAGCGTGAAAACACTTCGCTTTTCCAAAACTCCTCGTTGTCCCTTTAACTGTATAAAGTCTATGGTGCCGACAACAATGCCCTCCAATGGGGCTGTTTTTTTCTTTTACTCCTATCATAATGGAACTTAACGCTATGAAAGTAGACATGAAATGTAACATTTTTTGTACTACAAATTTCTTTGAAAATGAATTTGAATATGCAAATGAGTCGTACATTAATCAAATATGCCCAAAATACAGCCAAATAGGCTTATTTTTTCCTTTACTCGTACCACAATGAAACTTTACACAATGAAAGTAGACATGAAAGGTAACATTTTTTGTATTACAAGTGTCTTGGAAAATTAATTTTAATTTGCCAATGAGCAAAACACTAATGGAATACTGTATGGCTTATTTTCTTCCTTTGCTCCTACCACAATCACACTTCAGACAATAAAAGCATACATGAAAATTAACGTTTCTGTATTTCAAGTTTCTTGGAAAATTAATTTTAAATATGTAAATGAGCTCAACACTAAATGACTCATGGTCAAGAAGCCATGATGCTGGGTGTATTTTGGGCTTATTCCATTAGTGTATTGCTCATTTGCATGTTCAAATTCATTTTCCAAGAAAATTGTAATGCAAAAAATGCTACTTTTAATGTCTACTTTCATAGTGTAAAGTTCCATTATGATAAGAGTAAAGGAAAAAAACAGCCCCATGGGGGTGTATTGTTGTCAGCACCATAGACTTTATACAGTTAATAATGATGCAAACTAAACATATTTCCCCAACTAGGATTTCTTAGTATGTTGTTCTGGACGCCTCATAGAAATGATGTATGGTGAAAAACATTCTGTTATAATTAGTCTGTCGTAAAACACTATTTTGCCTGGACTATTATTTGCTGTCGTGCCAGGGGATGGGATGCATTCAAAACCAACATGCACATGTAATTCCCGCATCATCGTCACAGCTCGCCAATCGATGAGTGTACTTCCTCAATTAACTGCCATTGGCTTCAGTACGGCTGACTTCTGACCTTCAAGGTCAGAGAGTGGCTGCATTATGAAGATGTCCTTGAGTAGCCGACACTCCACAGACCTCCTGGTGACAGGCTGACTGCAGCTGAGGCTCATGGGAGGTGTAGCATTGATTGGTGTGTCGATTAGGCACCCAGAAAGCAGGCGACTGGAGCTCTCACACACTCCAACACACACACACACACACAAAGAAGAAAGTGTTTATAGATGTCCGAGAAGACATCCAAAAGATGAATGCTGGACGGAAATCACAGAGGAGTGGAAGTTGAGGCCGCAATCAATTTAGCGGCTGTGTCATCATTTATATCTGAGTGTTTATGTGAGAGGTCAGCAGAGGAGAGCGGGGGTTGGTGGGGGGGGGGGGGGGTACACAACCAACGGACATCCAAAAATGTATGCAAAGAATCAGGTTTCACAGGCACTCAACACACTCACACGTTTACAGACAGACACACACACACACACACTGTCTGCACCAGCTAAACCATTAGACTCAACAGACTTCTATTTTGGAGGGGATATCAAATTTCTGTGCATCAACGAGACAGTCAGAGAGCATGAAGCCATCAGAGATGGGCTGATGTGTTGAATGGACGTTATGACACATTGGCTCCAGCATTTAAAGGGATAGTTCACCCAAAATTCAAATTTCACTCATTATCTACTCACCCTCATGTCGACTAAGAGCTGTGAGAATTTTCAGAGTCCTCCGTTCCTTCTCTGAGTTACGGGGGGTCCACGCAGCAGTATTTGTCCATATAATGGTTGTGAATGGACACCACTTTTCTTTGTCCAAAACTTGGACATCCAAATACCTCCATACTGCTCGTCTGTAAAATGAAAATTCTCACAGCTCTTAGTCAACATGAGAGTTAGTACATAATGAGTGAAATTTGAATTTTGGGTGAACTATCCCTTTAACCCCTCTATATGTTCCTGTTCCAGAGAATAAAGTGTTTGTATTCTGGCAAATTTCACCAGTAAACAGTGTTCATTGTTTCGAAATAACTTATCTTTTCATACTCATGAATAAAGGAATGGATTTAGTAATTTATGTTTACAAGTAGATTCCTCAGTTGAAGCCATTAAGCATGGTTCTGTGATGTTTACATTTTGACAAACTTATCCAGTATTTTCGAAACTTAAAATTTAACAATTTAACATAACACATTTTTCGTTACAGATTTTTTTTTTTTTCTCAAAATTATTTTTAACATTTGAAAACCCACTGGAGGGCACTCAACCGGCTAAATCACAATTACACATCAGCTGTGACGCCGTAGCTCAAAGTAGAAATTATTCACAGCTCCAAAGACAAATGGAAAAAGCAAATTTTTTTCTTTTCTTTTTTTTATTAATGTCAAGGCACGTTTTTGAATGCTGAACATTTTAGTGCATTTTTGTTGGTATTTGCCTAGACAGAATATTCCACCTCTTATTGTGTAGCAGTGAGGGGTTGTTTGAGATGCACTGGGAGGTCAGGAAATTTAAGAAGCTAAGCCTTTCCTAATGTTATTAATCTTTTCCACTTGGATTACACAAAAAAACAGCGGTGACATTTATAAAGAAACAATGCAACCAGGGACAGGCTACTTGCACATGCAGGGTCTGAAACAACAGTGGTACATTAACAGCGCAACATCTCTTCAGACATTCATTAATACGATTCACACTCACAGTAAAGAGTCAGTGCATTTATTTTTATTATTTAAGTTTTCTCATATTTATATTTCTCATATAAAATGTACAGTGTTTCTTAAGTATTATATGCATAACACAACAACCACTGGCAGCGAGCCTAAATATCAGAGGCTAAGCAACCACAACCAACCCACTCCTTAATAGATTCCAAATTTATTTAAAGCTCCAACTCACTCTGTCCTTTGTCTCTTACCCCGTGTCATGGTTTATAAAGTGCAGTAAAACAAGACATACAGTTCCTGTTCCAGAAAAGGAAAAGTTATATTTAAAGCTATTCTACATTTTGTAAACAGTGATGATTGTTTGAAAAACTTATCTTTCCGAGCTCGTACTCATCCCGAATAAGGAATGCAGAGCCGATTTATGTTTACAAGTAGATTCCTGCTGCCTGCAGAGCCATTAAGCATTTTCTGTATTTGTCATATTCACAGTCACAACTTCCACAATAAAACCAAAGATGACCTGTTCAACATTGCCTTCAGCAGCCTTTGTCTGCACGGTGGCGCTGCAGAGCTCCAGGTCCGGATTTTTTTTTCTTCCCCGGAAATTATGACCCTTTGAAAACCCACTGGAGGGCACTCAACCGGCTAAATCACAATTACACATCAGCTGTGACGCCCAAGCTCAAAGT
This sequence comes from Decapterus maruadsi, assembly GCA_030347415.2. Lineage (NCBI taxonomy): Eukaryota > Metazoa > Chordata > Actinopteri > Carangiformes > Carangidae > Decapterus > Decapterus maruadsi. Next base: position 33,382,845 of record CM064901.1, on the reverse strand, counting down.
AGAAATTATTCACAGCTCCAAAGACAAATGGAAAAAGCAACTTTTTTTCTTTCTTTTTTTTATTAATGTCAAGGCACGTTTTTGAATGCTGAACATTTTAGTGCATTTTTGTTGGTATTTGCCTAGATAGAATATTCACAGCCTCATTGCTAGCAGTGAGACTGCTGTTTGACCGATGCACATGGTGCTGTGCCTGGGGAAATTTAAGAAGCTAAGCCTTTCCTAATGTTATTAATCTTTTCCACTTGGATTACACAACAAACAGCGGTGACATTTATAAAGAAACAATCAGACATGTTTTAGCAGCTGAGGATCAGGGAGACAGATATGGCTCCAGTACCAGTAATAAGGACAGAAAAACATTCAGTGCTTCATCTCTATTAATCCTAGTGGGCTTCACAATCACAGTAAAGAGTCAGTGCATTTATTTTTATTATTTAAGTATTTCTCATATAAAATGCACAGTGTTTACATCTACTTGTATTTTATAAGCAGAAGGGGGTGGGGCGAGGCAACCACTGGAGCAGGGGAGACGAATTGGATGGAGGATACGAACCACAACCAACCCAGTCTTAATAGATTGGTCAATTTATTTAAAGCTCAACTGACAGACTGGATGGATTTTTTTGGTTCTTTTTTCTATTTATATTGTATAGATCGCACCACAGGACTATAATCACTGTATGGTGTTAATAATAATTACATATCCTCCAAATCGTAGACCATAGCTTTAAAGGAGAATCCTTTTCATGTCTCCCATGGTGTCAGATTACTCAGAAAACAGGGCAAGGTCTGAAAACAGGATATTTATGGGTAGGCAAATATATTTGTCAAAGGGTCAGAATTTTTCTCAACAGACACCATGGGGGCCGGACGTTCAAGTGGGCTGAGATTGAAATTAAATTCAACTTTATCACTAATAATTTGGTTGTTATATTTTTATTTTACTTGTGCACATTATTTTCATTTATACACATCTTTGGTGTTTTTTATGATATAAAATGAAAAATCTTATCATCATTTATGTATCATGATTTATACTGCTGACTTGTATCCTGAGACAGGCCCTGTGATTTCCAGCTTAAATATGAAAGGAGGCTGACCATCAGAGGACAGGTCTGTTCTGATGATACAAGTCATTGGTCCTGACGTGTGTTTCTCTTCTATGCACACATTCTACATCTCGTAGGCAACGTCTTTCCACACACGGGCTTCCTTCGCCTTTCAAACCAGGCAGAGCTCAGTGGGAAACATTAGCAGAGACACAGGCCGAAGGCACCGGGACACAACACCGAGGAGAAGCAGGTCTGTGCAGCTGTGCGCCGTGGACGTGCATGGAAAAACAACTGTGTCGCATCAATGGCTTTGAGTTGTACATAGAGTGGGTTTGAATGCGCCCAAAAGACGCCTCATCTGAACGGCCCCCCATGCATAATATAAATATAATGCACACATGGTTGAACCAAGGCCAAAATCACCTATGGTCTTTGTAGACAGGCAGGGAAAACCCTGCAGTCCAGCCTGCCCCCCAAACATTAGTGCATGGTGATTTGTGTACCTCGGTGTTTCCTCATCCCAGTGCAGGGGCTCACAGGCACACACAAACATTTTGAGCGTGTGTCCGTGTCCCAGCGCATTGACTTACAGGCGCACACAAAGACCGAGAAATACAGTAAACTATTAGAACTCAGTCGTGGGCGGGATCGGAGGGTTCAGCGGGCCGAATATTTTCACAGACCCCTTGCAATTACACCACGGACCACTGGGGGTCTGCAGACGCCTGGTTGAGAACCACTGCAGTATTGTACTGCCGCCAGAACAAAGTCTGTGACTCTCTGAATTGTTTGTAGTATCACTATTCTACCACTAGTGTTTATGTGTAAGCGTGGTCAGGGCTGTGCTTGAATTTACACATGGGCTGTGTTCGAAACCGCATACTTCTCCCACTACTCGTACTACTCATACTAACGATTTGAGTATGCATCTGAACACTACGCAGTTTTACAATTGTTCACTGTAAAGTCAGAGTGGATATTATCCAGATGGAAATGTTGAGTATACATCATGAGGTCAATTAAATGTATGGAGAAAAAAAATCTATCAGAAATCATGTGGATGATTGCATTCCAAATTTACTTTTGGGATGGGACAGGAAAAACAGTCAACAAAACAGGACAACAGATGTTTTCCTGCTGAAGCAATAACTATGTTTACTTTATTAGTTTTTGAATATTTTTGCCATCTGACTAGATGAAAGTAACTATTCAGATCCCAATTGTGCCTGTGGATATTTTCTCTAAACGAAACACCTGTTTGATGCCGAGTTAACCTCGCCACCCTGCAGGACACCATGTCGTCAGGGAGATTGTTGTGACATTACAGATGCACATGTCGACATCGTACAGCTCATCATTTCTCCTCACCAACAAGCTTTCAATAAACACTTTTGCCTAATGGCTTTTAGAGTCTTAACTCCTGGTTAAACTCTTTTTTCAGGGAATAAATGTTGGTGAAATCTAACAACTGTGGCAGTAGCATAAGTTTGTTTGAATGAAAAACCATGGTTGGACAGTAAAGTGCTGCATTGGGTTCAGTCTATATTACAGAAAACACCACATTTACACCAATAAATCAATACTTTAAAATGAGCCGGCTGTGTCAGAGCTGGCAAGACTTCTGTAAGGCATATTGAATGATTAAATTCACTTAACTTCAATGAATTATTATCAAAACTTGCAGTTCCAAGCTAGCTACAGCGAGGGTAGGTTCATTTCCTGTTTACAAAGTAAAATACCCTTATGATAAAAGGCAGCGGGTATTTTATTTTGTAATTTTTTCCTAACCGGAATTTTTCCTCTTCCTACGATTTTCTAGTTTTACTAGTCCAGAAACTCTTCGAGTTGCAGGAACAAATTTGTAAACAGCGGGTATTTTGTCAGATTTTCAACACGGTTGTTTCTCAACAGTATACGAATCTAAACGACCACTTTCTCGCCTGAAAATGTTTCAAATGTTGCTAAAGTTATATATTTACAGAGTTTAGAGCTTTAATGAAATCAGTTTAACAAACGTCTACTGGCTCAGGATTTTCACCTAGAGACTCCATTTAAACTTTAAATAGTAGACACAAGTCTTGTGGGTTATCATAGTCCACGTTTTGATAGGTTGAATAGTTTTGATCAATCCTGATCAATGACCATTATTTTGGAGAAATCATGAGATTATAATGGGTATGCAGTATGGAAGTATGTAGTATGTAGTATGTGGTTTCGAACACAGCCATGGTCCTAGAAAATTCCATACTTTACGTAAATGTTCCTACACACTCATTACGCAATACGCACACATCTGAACATACGCACATGTTTTACGATTGTTCACTGTAAAGTCAGAGTGGATATTATCCAGATGGAGACGCTGTAGCTGTGGCAATTAAATGTATGGAGAAAAAAAATCTATCAGAAATCATGTGGATGATTGCATTCCAAATTTATTTTTGGGATGGGACAGGAAAAACAGTCAGCAGGAGAAGACGGGACAGGAATTGAAGCGATAACTCTGTTTACTTCTAATATGAATAAATGCAATTCCCTCCTGTCCACTCTGACTGGCGCTTGATGTGTGCGGATTGAGGATTGCATTGTGCCTGTGGATGATGATCTCTAGAGACGTAAACACCTCCCTTGTGATGCCTAGGAATATACGCCACCCTGCAGGACACCATGTCGTCAGGGAGATTGTTGTGACATTACAGATGCACATGTCGACATCGTACAGCTCATCATTTCTCCTCACCAACAAGCTTTCAATAAACACTTTTGCCTAAGACGTCTGAGTCTGAACTCCTGGGGAAACGGCAAGAATTTTCTCCACAGGTGTGTGCGTCAGTCATTTCACACATTTGCATTAACATGATACACACAATGTAACTGCTTTTTATTAAATCCCTCTTCATTGCAGACTGTGCTCCGTCTATATTACATAATAGATCTCGTCCTACCGAGTAACTGATGCACTGTGCGTACGATGTGCTTATTAGCTGTGTCATATACGGATGACAGAGTTCTGTAATTTTCTTAAAAGATAACACTTTATTCACTACCACTTCAATGAATTATTATACAACATTTAATTACTGTCATACAATTGCTGCTGTGTAAAATCACACTGCAATTAAAAGCACATTAATTAAAATGTAGTTCATAAACTGCTCAATGCCAGGCATAAAGTATTGGAATAACAGGCTTCGTGTACAGTGTGTGTGTGTGTGTGTTTGTTGTTGTTGTGAACAAGTTGATCATGGTGGGGTGATTATGCATTATGGTATGGCTCTTTAGAATCAGTGGCTACAGATGGGAAACATACAGTATCTGTCTGCTGACTTTACAGCACTGCAGGGATGTAGGGCCAATTCCAGTTCCTATCTGAGTCCTCCGTCCCTTCTCTGAGTTACTGGGGGTCCACGCAGCAGGATTTGTCCAAATAATGGTTGGTATCCAACTGTCTTCGTCCAAAAAGACACACCAAAAAACATCCAAATACCTCCATACTGCTCGTCTGTAATGTCCCTCTTGTATTGAAGCCCTGACATGAGAAATTGTTCCGCCGGTCAGTGCCAGGAAGAGCAGTGAACTGAGACACTGGGAGCTTCCGCTACAAACAAGCTTAAAATATAGACTTATTTAATTTTTTTCGGAACAATTTCTCATGTTGGGGCTTCAATACAAGAGGGACATTACAGACGAGCAGTATGGAGGTATTTGGATGTTTTTTGGTGTGTCTTTTTGGGCGAAGAAAGTTGGTGTCCATTGACAACCATTATATGGACAAATACTGCTGTGCGGAACTTTTTAAAACATTTTTTATATTTGCACTGTTAACCCGTCCACTTTTAAAAGGAAGTGTAATTTAAAACAGGATGGCAGAGCAAGCCAAGTCGAGCCGACACTCTGGGTGAATTCCAATTCTCCCGTTAGCCCTCGCCCTTCACGTGAAGTGGTAGGGATGTCCCAATACTGGTTCAGACGAGGGTTAGGGGGAAGTGGTAGGGTTATCTCGCCCTTGAAACTGAGATTTTTCAGGGCACAGCCACACTACAAACCAAGGGCTATGAAGTTTCCCAGAATGCATCTTGCGGCAAACGGCAGCTGCTTTATTTCTCACTGTAGCGCTGTTATTACGTCGTTTTGGTAGGTTTTAATATTTTTTATCCGAATGACGGCTGTTTAGACGTTTGCTCCGATGTTGTTTGGAGAAGTGAAGCTCCGCGGTGGAGCCTCCACCTGTGGAGCAGATCACTAGCTCGTCACAGAGACACCACCCCGTCCAGAGAGCTGGTCAGCCGGCCAACCTCCTGACGTCATCCCGGTAGAAAAGACCATCGCTAATTAACTTACAGGTTTTTAACGCCGGGTAGTTACATTCTTTTTAGGAGATAAATGCTGGTCTCATTGATGAAATGTAACAATTGTGGCAGTCGCATTAATTAGTTTGAATTAAAAGTGAAGCTTCATGTGTGTATTGGACACATGAACAGCGCTGCCTGGGGCTCTGGAGCCTACGTACAGAAATCACCACATTTACATCAATAAATAAATATTTTACCATGAACCGATCAGTCTTAATTCAATTTTATTTTATTTTATTAAGTTAGTGTGGTTTGTGATTTGTGGTAAAACCTTGTCATGTCTGCTTATGTGAAAGCCAGCAGAGACTAGTGATGACGTATGTGACTGTTGAAGTGGTGTCCCAATTCATAGGGGTTGACTTTCTACCCCTACCCCTTGTAGCTCCGTTTCAAGGGGCAAGGGTTAAGGGCTGGATTCTGGATGAAAAATAGAATTGGAATTGGGCATCTGTAGCCTGTGTGGGTGAGACTGGGCTGGAGCGCCAGCCGCTCTGCTTCATCCCTGGGGGTTTTGCATCACAGGACGGGGGACCGACAGACTGGTCCATTCTGCTACAGTCTAATGTCTTGAGTGTCAAGCCACAGCCGCCTGCCACTACAAAATGGGGCTTCACCGCAGCGGAGGTCCAGATGCCGAGGCAGACTGGCATCTTACTGCTGCTCTCCGTGGTCCTGATGCGACATGAATGAGACCGACATGCCCTGTCTGCGTCGGCTGACCGAACATCACACTCCGCTGTGGACGGCTGCAGCACGACGGGGGGCGACCGCCATTCCGAAGGACCGCCATTCCGATGGTCTGCCAGTCCGAAAATTCCCGAAGGTCCGTCATTACGAACTTCCCGAGGGGCCGCCATTTTGAAAATTGACCGGATTCTCTCGTGGTTTGACTTCCTGCCCGACCACGACCGAACCCCCCCTCCGCCTCCAAAGTTTCACCCAGGATCAAAAAATAAATGTCCTTGCTCTGTGCTTTGGTTAGGTTTAGGCAATGTAGAAAGGAGTTGGTTAAGTTTAGTAAAAAGATAAATAAAGAGGCCAATAAAATCACTATTAATAGGTGTTTCCCCCGGAGTCGAACCCTGATCTACCGCACCAAAACTAAACAACTAATACAATGTTTGCTGTAGTGGGTACCCTGCTAAAACCATTCAACTTTTTTCATATCTCCCATAAATTAACAAAAATGAAAATAAACGTTCGGAGTGGCGCTTAAATTGAAACCCAGCACGTGACCGCTCACTTCCCGACCGGATCAAAAGATCATAACCCATAAAATGGACAACTTTAATAGTTTTTCGGTTTTTATATCTCTATTAACAAAGAAAATAACTTAAATTTGTAGCTCACTTTCCTTGCAGCTACACACAATGCATTCTGGGTAGCCCTTGCTCCCAAGGGTGTCGGAAAATCTCAATATTGCGGGTGATACAGCCCTTAAACTAGCCCCTCAACTTAACTTCTCTGAGAACCGGGAGAGCACTTGCACTAGTGGGAGCGCACATTTTTAAGATTGAGGGTTATGCAAGAAATTGGAATTCACCCTTATTCAACTGGAGGGGAAGGTCTACTCACTGTTGTAGCTTCAATCTGGTTGCCCTGCTTTGCTGACATTCTTGTTATTATTGTAAATAAATATTTTTTGAGAACGTCTCCTGTCAATACTTAAAGATAAATGTTTTTGACTACATTTGGAATCCACTCTCCTGAATGGGAAAAGTGTCTCTGTGTTGAAAAGAGGGTTTCTGCCATGCACATACGAGTGGAAGTACATTTTTATAAAATAGAACACAGTTTGCACACATTATGGTCCACATTCAACCACGAAAGACTGGATGCAAAAAAAAAAACTTTCAACAAAATTACAATGATAACCTGTGTCAAGTAATTAAGATTTCAAACAGAACTTCAGAGCAGATGGTCTGTGCAAATCGCAGCAGAGCCAGAAGACTTACTAACATAAAGCGATGAATTTACTTTACATGGGTTTTGCTCACAAGTTGATTCAGAAGCCTGACTCCAGGCCAAGTAATTATCCTTAGACCACAACAGCAAGGAGGAGTAAAGGTGTGAGTAACTAAAAATCTCTGAAATGAGCTGCAGTTTGCCAACTGTGTTGACAGTGCTTATACTATATGTAGTTATGTTGCTTTAGATTTAAAAAAAAAAAAAAAAAAAAGGTGTTGGGATGAACTTAAGTGTCCATTAGTCATTATTTGTGTGTAGTTCTCTTTTTATATAGGTGCAAAAATGTTTATAGTTTGTTTGCAGTTTCAGTTTTTATTACTGTAAATATCCTCATGGCAACAAAGGAATGAGGCACTAATTTATATGCATAGCTGAAACAGAGGAGAAATGTCTGGGCACTTTCTGCAGGTAAATAAACACAATGTCATTTCCCATAGCACTTAATTCTTGTTTTCAAAGGATAAATGTACCATTTAACCTTAATTGGCTCCATAATTACCTACAAGGAGTGGTTGGCACCATCTGTTTGCTACTGTATGATAGGTTATTTGATCTGCAGACTTGTTAGCTTTATATTTGCATGTGTTTTCGAAACAGTAAAATATGGTGATTTGCATGCAGTCGTATGGTCTGATGTGAAGTTCATGTGCAGTAACTACTAATAATGACCTCTGATGAGTCCTGAGCCGGAACTTTTCCTCCCTGGGAGGTAAGCGAGCCCCTAAGCCAAGATATATGCCCCGATCAACACAATTGTCAAGCAGGATCCAGGGGTGTGATTCCCTGGGACAACATTTTGATAAATAGTCCATTAAATTAAATATTCTGATGGTTTTTGCAGATATAAATTAGTGCTGTCAATAGATTAAAAAAATTAACTAATTAATCTCACAAATCTGTCAAATTAATCGGATCCTAGAGACTGAAGCTTAGTGAATATTTATCAATGTAAAATCATCAAATTAATGCAGAATATGAGTAGAAAGCTTAAGCAACATCCAGAATGCTGGAGGTATTTAAAAATGAGTGTGAGTGAAGATGTCAGAGACAGAGCAGCAGCGTTTGGTGAAGAAGAACAAGTTCTGTAGAGCAGGAACAGGATGAGCAAAAACATGAGACGGTCATGTCAGGAGAGAAGCAGCAGAAAGGGAATAAATAACTATTACAGATGGACATTTGACATTTTGCTGCTTCTTCTATGGAGTTTATTGGTGGTTGGCAGCAACTTAAAGCTGCCTTTAGTCACCTACTGCACTGGAGTGTGGCTCAAGAGGAGGACAAAATGGGCTGCGATTAATCGCGATTAAAACAAATTAACGCATTATTTTTTTTTAATTGAGTTAAAGCGATTAAATGCTTTAACTCTGACAGCCCTAATATAAATGTATAATTTTTTAGACATGAGATGAACAAACCCAATACAAGCCTATATTACATTACAGCATCAGAGCTCCCTGGGCCTGGGAGGCCTGTTCAGTAATCCATCCCTGCTTTTAACTATAGTCACTAAGGAGGTTAAGCCCAAAAAATAGGGCTTTGACTTCAAGTCATGATGCAAAGGTCCCTTTTGGCATGGAAGTAAATTATGGTCATAAATAAATCTATCCTAAGACACAAGTGAGATCACACTTTGTATCCGAAATAAACACGTTTTTAAAATGCCTTTTTTTAATTGAGAAAATCTAGTCCAGTCATTTTATGAGAAAAGGTTGAACAAATTGCAACAGAAGCAAACTCGACTGATTTTGTATCCTCAACATGTCCTGAATGAGGGAAGAAAGCCCTGAAGAATCCCATAGGTGTAAGTTTAGAAAAAGACTCAAATATAGTCCATTCATATGCATATTAATTATTTTTCTCATCTGAATAGGGTAAAATTTTTAACCTTTAGATATCTCCATGACAATCACTGAGGTGATTACTTACATTAAGACAAATTAACAACATAACATAACATAATTAACAAATACGAGAGGCCAATGTGTGTGCGTTTGTAGCCTATTTGTGTTTATTTAATCTAAACAGAGTGCGCGAGAGACGAACACACACCTTGACCTTCACCCCCCCCCAAGACAAAACGGCTAGGGCAAACACTGCTACTGGTGTGGTTTGGAGTGAAAGTGCCTCTCGGATCTACGCAAATGCAAACCTGCCGGAAATCCGGCATGACAGCCAGTAGAAGAAGTGAACCAGGTGTACTGCACACAAGGAGACACCATCACCAGAGGAATCAAATCTCCACCAGTGAAGGCCTCAGCATCTACACCAGCAAAAGAGACCAGCGTGTAGGCTAGTGTCAGAGACTGTGAGCCCAAAACCCAGCAGCACCACACCACACAGAGCAAGCCACTTCAATTAACACAGAGCAAAATGAAGAAATTAAATCAGGCTGTATATCTGGGGCAAAACAAAACCAAAGAAAATAGTAAATACACTGCAATGAAATCAACACGGCATTACCATGCCAAATTAGAAGAAACAAATAAGTCAAAACTTTGACAGAAAGCAGAATTAAGCAAAGCCAACCATGCAAAACAAAACAAATTTGAGCCAAACAAAGCAAAAGCCCTGCAACAAAGTAATATCTGATATGACAAAGAAAAAACAAATCCAACAAAGCAGCAGTAGCCTCAGCAGCGGCTGGTTGTGGAGGCTATGTCCTGTGGCCTCAGGCTTACAGGATGTTAGTCATGCTAGTGCCAGCAGACACCTCTCTACTTACCGGTATGGCGGCAAATTTCGGGCACAGGAGGAGAGAGAGGGAGCCGACATGTGTCCACTACCACCGTCTACCAGAAGCAGAACTCCATCACGTGCGCCACACAACGAGCGGCACAAGCACCAAAACAAACAGTAAACTTAGTGTAGTACGTCACCAAGAGGAGCGCGCCCGCTGACGAGGAGATGGAGATGTATGAAGGCCGTGGCTGTAAAGTGCCAAACAACGACTAGGCTAATGAGCATTTTAACCAACTACACAGTAATGGAGTATAATGGAGAAGCACAGACAGACGTCATGTACCTGTGGCGTCTGGAGTTAGGTGTACCGGAGCAGTGGGATCTCTTAAAGAGATAGTAGCATTTTTTTAAAGTGGGGTTGTATAATCTACAAATAGCCCCTAATTATTTTAATTGCAGTAGAAGACTCTCTGCACTCCTCCCGTTAGCAACGCCAGCCCATAGCCCTGCCCAGAGATTTACAACATACAGTGTTGTGAATGGACCCAAAGAAATGGCCTATTTTCGTGGCCTAAAAGAGGTTTTACCTGGGGAAAAAAACACAGTTCCATTGTTGGCTATGATATTTTTTTCCCCAGCCCCTCAAAGTGCAGAAAAAACACAGTTTTTGTTTGGACCTAACCAACTCACGTATCCCTCCGCCCAGGGTTAGCGCCCGCCGATCAGCAGTTGGTTAGCTCCAAATAAAAATTGCGTTTTTCCTGCACTTTGAGGGGCTGGAAAAAATTATATTATAGCGAACAATGGAACTGTGTATTTTTGCAATAGGCCGTTTCTTTGGGTCCATTCACAACACTGTATGTTGTAAATCTCTGGGCAGGGTTATGGGCTGGCGTTGCTAATGGGAGGAGTGTAGAGAGTCTTCTACTGCAATTAAAGTACTTAGGGGCTATTTGTAGATCATACAACCCCACTTTTAAAAAAAAGATACTATCCCTTTAATAGTTCAGTAATTTTAAGCCAAAAAAGGGGTCAACATTGAACAAATTGCAACAGAAGCAAACTCAACTGATTTTGTATCCTCAACATGACCTGGGTGAGGGGAAAAAAGCCCTGAAGAATCCCATTAGGGGAACGTTTAGAAAAAGACCCAAATATAGTCCATTCATACGCCTATTTTTCTCACCTTTAGATATCTCCATGAAAATTACTGAGTTGATTACTACAAGTTTTTTGAAATTCTTTGTTAACATGAGCAAATTAGCATAAATTTCACCGTTTTATAAAGGTGTTGTGGTGGTACCAGCTTGAAAATTGAAACAAAAACTGCCTGGTTCGTCATATAACAGACAATGAAACACAAAATGCAGTTCATCCACACTTACATATTTAGATTATTTATTATGCATAGTCTTCCCTCCTCAGGTACTGAGTTAAACCTTTCTATTGCCAGAGGAACAATCCCAACTCTCACCTGGGCACATAAAGCCATAACAAGTGGCAAAGTCACATAGGGTTCTGGACAATACACATTTTTCAACTGACAATAACTTCCGAGCTTTGGTTTAAACCAGATGTCTTTCTGTGTTTCCCTATTTTGTGCAACGTGCTATTCAACCCTGTATGCCAAAACCTGAGTCTCCTCTCGCTCCCTGCACACCCCCTTTCCCTACTTCCCTCTGGATTCTGTAAAACCACCTCCCTTTCCTTTCTTTCTCCCACTGCTTTTGCCATATTCCCTTTAGTTTGTACTTAATCATGTTTTCAGGCAGGATCTTTGAGCTCCCTTTTGCTTTTCAAATAACAGCAAAAATATGTCTGGCAGAATATCTGTCCACAACACTTGCACATTCACATACTGGCCTGAGGACCCTCTCTTCTTCCCTGATTATTTGGAATCAAATTCACATAGTGGTTTAAGATGAATAAGAGGAGCTCATTTAATCTATTTAATGCATCTACTCCACCACTGTGTTTGTGCTTGTGCAATTGCCAATAGACATTACTCACCAAGATAAATAGGAAACTAAACTTTGCACTGAACTTGGAGAATAAAGCAAAAAGGTCATGACTTCTGTTACAAAGGAGGAAAATAAGTGACACTCCTCATATGGTGAAAAAGAAAATTATATAGCCTTCCAACATTTCTGGCCCACCCCAACCTCATACAATGCACACAATAATTTTCCTACAATGCCTAAGTGAACTGGCCCCAGAACTGATGGCTTAACGTTTTTTTTTCCTCAAGTGTCACTGGATTTCTGGTCATCTGAGTGACAGCCTGCGTCAGAAGTATTGTCGTTCGAACCTATTAGTCTGTCAAGACTCAAAGGCAATTGTTTCACCCTTTACAACATTATGAAAAACAGAGGCAGCTTTGCAGATAATCCATTTTGTTCCTTGTCACTGAGACAAAGGGCTGGGAAAATAATAGGCTGTTCCTATAGCTGTATATATACATAGGCAGTGAAGCGGAGGAGGTGTAAGTTAATGTGTGGCTATATAAAATAAATTGCACCACTTCTTTATCACACATTGGCGTCGTATGGAGGAGGGATGTTTATCGTGTTTATTGTAAGGGCATTCCACAATTGCTTTCCTTACGCTGCTATGTTTGAGCTTGTCACGAGCTTATTCAGCCTGTAATAGTACATCACATAAATGATGGGCAATTCAGATAGAATGAGCAAAATCCAACAAGCACAGTGGCACATATCTAAAAGGCAATGAAATTACAAAATCTCATATGTGTGCTCGTGAAAAAAACAAAAAAATAAAACAGAGCCAAGCAGAGTCAAAAAAGCGAGGCAACAAAAGGAAACAAACAAACACATTGACTCACAGGTGCACCCGTCACCACTGAAGCTTGCTGAAACTGAGTGACACGTGTTTACCTTTTTTGTTCCGTCCTCGATGCTCAAATTGCTCCATGGATGGAAACAGTAAGAGCTCCCCAAAGCACAGAGGCTGAATATGTGCATTTTTATTTTCCATAACCATCACTCCTGACAGGCAGGAACACACCTATTTCACAGGGCTTTTTTTAGGAGATGTGTTTTATACAGTATGTGTCAAGTCTTGCCCACCTTGTTGCATTAGATAGGCAAAAGGCAGATGTAAAATACCAAATAGAGGGCAAAACGGGGAAGTTCTCTCACTGAAGTTGTTGCTGGTTATGTTCCCTTCTCTGTTTTCAAAGTTTGAACTTTTACAAAGTGCAATACAGTTTGAATGAAATGCATTCCCCTCCTCCCTCCATATCATATCAAATGTGTGGCTTTCTTAGACAGAAATACATTCATTTTTACAAGTTAGTGAATCCACTGCACCTGAGCCCCAAGAGAAACTTTCCACTTTTTTTTCTTCTCACCCCAATCACACACAACCTTGATGAACTTTTACAGGCAAACACTGACGGCAGCGCGTCAGATGTTATTAAAAGCTGTCATCGGCATGGTTAAAGGAGAGTTCTGATTCGAAAAAAGTGACTGAAGTCCCTGAGAGAAGGGGAGAGAGGGGGATGAGAGGGAGAGGAGAAGAGAAGGATGAGAGGAACAGACGGATTCGTGAAACCCTACAGCAGCCCTCAAGCTAAAATCCATAACTGTTCTGCTGTGTGCTTGGCTGTCATAGCTCGGCAGTCAGTTACTAATCCAGTCGCAGACATGCACGGATTTGCACGCACACACGCGCGCATGGGTGGCCGCCGAGCGCAAGAGGAGCCGCGCTCATCGATAAACCCGCATATTGTCACATTCATGTGGTGCGTGTGCAATTTTGTTGACAGATGTGAAATCGCATTTGCAAAAATGATAGAAATGTAACAGAGTTTACAACTAATTTCATGTGGTAAGGCAAATTTAAAGGGATAGTTCACCCAAAATTCAAATTTCACTCATTATCTCCTCACCCTCATGTCGACTAAGAGCTGTGAGAATTTTCAGAGTCCTCTGTTCCTTCTCTGAGTTACAGGGGGGTCAGTATTTGTCCATATAATGGTTGTGAATGGACACCAACTTTCTTTGTCCAAAAAGACACACCAAAAAACATCCAAATACCTCCATACTGCTCGTCTGTAATGTCCCTCTTGTATTGAAGCCCCGACATGAGAAATTGTTCCGCCAGATTTGCACTGACACAACAAGTTTTCATGTGGGGGCTTCAACTGAGACATTCAAAATATGGAGGTATTTGGATTTTTTTGGTGTCAATTTCAAAGTTGGTGTCCATTCACAACCATTATATGGACAAATACTGCTGCGTGGACCCCCCCGTAACTCAGAGAAGGTACAGAGGACTCTGGAAATTCTCACAGCTCTTAGTCGACATGAGGGTGAGTAGATAATGAGTGAAATTTGAATTTTGGGTGAACTATCCCTTTAACTAGGACACCACAACTAAATGCTCATATGATATGCAGGCATGCAAACTCATAACATGATTAAATGCTTTAATGTGACATGAGTATGAACATATTTGAAGTGATGAATACATTGAAAAGCTACTATAGCTTTTCATTTGTGTCCATTTTCATGTTCAGCCTAGTGTGTGTGTGTGTGTGTGTGTGTGTGTGTGTGTATTTGTTGGTCAGTTTCCTGTCGCTCTGTGTGCCATGGTTTAGTAGTGGCCTTCCAAATGCCTCAGGCCATGCCTCCAGCCAAACAAAGTTAAAAGTCCTCACCATGACAACTGCAGCAGAAGCCTCTTCTGTCTTATCACCCTGGCGTCCACCATGGATTTTGTTTTCTTTCATGTAAAAAAAAAAGAAGACTTCATCAGCATCCACTGGACGTGTGGCAGCTGCAATGAAAGTATGTTTGGATTTATACTAATTTCTCAGTTTTTGTATCAGTGTGTGTGTGTGTGTGTTAGAGTGACAGAGAAGTGGAGAGTTTGCTTACATGCACTGAATGAATCGGATGACAGGTAAATTACTTACCACATACCAAATCAGAGAGAAGTTTGAAGAGAAAACTGAGGATGAGCACAGCACACAAATGACTGTTCGCCTTCCAAACAGCAGAAGGAATCCAGGAGATGGAATGATTAAAGGATGAAGAAAGAGGGGATGAAAGGAAGGAAGAGAGCTTGTCAGATCAAGGGGATGCCGTGATTGGATAATGAGGCATTCGAAGTCAACATGAGTGTGATTTTAAGGCGTATGAGGTTGTCAACACATTCAATTTTTTCACACTCTGTTCCCATTAAAAGTCAGAATTATAGAAACATTGCAGGGATTCACACCATACGACATGACTTGCAAGTGTACCATTTCTTTCAGATCACACAAATAACAAATGTGGCCACAGGTGCTGCTGAATAGAATCAGCCTCTTACCAGGGCTGCAAACGAGGAGCACTTCCATTATTGAATAACTCGTCCATGAATCTTTGATTCTTTGACGTCTACGAGATATCACAATATACTGAAAAATCTCAATTACAGTTTCCCAGAGGAAAAAAAGTCACTTCTTTAAATGTCTTATCTGTGTTCAGAATCAAAGAGGCAGACAGTTAAAATACATCCTGCTGAAAAATAATGGAGGATTTAGAGGGCAGATATTTCCTGCAGGAGGAGGAAATTACTGTAAAGGGATAGTTCACCCAAAATGACATGACAATGACATGAGAAATTGTTCAGAAAAAATAATTAAATAAGTCTAATTTCAGGTATTTGGATGTTTTTTGGTGTGTCTTTTTGGATGAAGAAAAGTGGTATCCATTCACAGCCCATTCCCATTCCATCCCCCCCCCCACCAGGTAAGATTCCAACAAAACAGCATCTGGGAAGGGAAAAAAAGCCTTTGAAATCGTCTTCCCTTCGCTTTACATGCACATTATATGTGTTTGTATTGTTTAGAAATTATGATTGACTTTGAGATTGTTTGGTTCATTTCAGTTTATTCTATTTCCTAGACTAATCGCCATCCCTCTATGTGCTTCATTTGGTACAGTGGCTTGAGACAATATTCAGACCATTCACACATAATGTGTTGTTAAACAGACAGAGTTACCATTGTGTATCTGTCAATCTCCATCCCATAATGCCAAGGTGAAACCAAGGTTTTTGCTTTCTTACCAGCTGACTTCTTTTATATTCAAAAGTATTCAGACCCATGACTCAGTACTTTGTAGAAGCCTCATTGGCAGCATTTTCAGCTTAGAGTCCTCTTGGGTAACTCTCTAAAAGCTTTGCAGTCCTGGATTCAGGCAGTTTATCCCAGTCTTCCTGACAGATCCTCTCCAGCAACGCCAGATTGGATGGAAAGTGTCTGTGAGCTGCCATCTCCAGGTCTCTCTACAGGTCGGGATTTAACTCTGGGTCTCAGCTCGGTCATTCAAGGACAGTCAGACTTCCTCAGACCTGCTACAGTATTAACACACGTCTTCAGTGATTAACTCACAAGTCAGTTCACACTTGGCTTTAAGTGACCACTTGCAATAGGATCTCACTTCCTCGCTTTATATGCAAATAAACATGCATATGTTTTTGTTTTCAGTTACATATTAATGTACGGGTCCACTATCAGTGTGAGCGAGAGAGAGAGCCAGCAGGGCACGGAGGAGTAGAGTGACTGAATGCACACAGGTAACACAACAACTGCAATATCTTCATTTGAAATGCTAAAAATATTTCCAGCACTACGAATTAGACATGGGTCTGGGCATCATGGGTGTGTTCACACCTGTACTTAAGGCTTAAAGCAGATATCAGCGGCACGGCCGTTTCGGCTAATGCTGCGTTCAAGGCAGGCTTTTGAAACTGTAAGTTACAGCTTCAAGTCACAACTACAACTTTGTAGCGTTCCAGGTAAGACGTAACTCGTGTTTTTACCGTCCTGTTACCTGTGAAAGTCACTATAACGGCCTCTCATAACTTCCGACCCGTGAACTCGTACCAGATCGAACTGGTATGACTTCACAGGAAGGAAAAACACAAAGTACAAGTTTCCTTGAACGCACCATGAGTTAGCATCCCCCGCCCTCGTCAGGCATCTATTGGTCCTCGTGCCACGTCACCACATTCACGCGCACCCCTTGGCTGCACACACAGCCCTTCATGCCGTTCTCTCTCCTCATTGGATAACACTTGTATCCCACATGGAAAATTTTCTCCTCGGGTTACAGCAGAGCAGAGTGACGGAGAGACTCGTGTTACGGCTGAGACACTCCATGTAAGTGATTGCTGACGGAAAATAGGACTATTTAGGACTTATATTAACAAAAACATTTTCACTGATATCTGCTTTAATGTTAATAAGTCTGAACAGGGTTCCAGATACTTGTCAGATCACATTTTCTTCAAGGACTTCTACAGTATGTATTTTGAAGCATGTGTCCTTGCCTCATTTCTAACCAGTCTCCTTGTCCCTGCTCCTGCAGCCTGCCATAGCATGATGCATGTTCAGCATACCTCGCCGTAGGGATGGTATTCATTATCGACAGACTCTGTGTTTCCACTTCTAACCAAATGGTTCAGCTTTTGGTAAAATCCAAGGGGGCTCTCACAGGTATTTTGCATGAAGTGGCTTTTCTCTGGTTACTCTTGTGTAAAGCTCTTACTGAAGCTGGGATGGTCATGGTTCTATAATAAAATAGGCAAAAAGTGAACAGATCCCCATATTGTCTAAAGCCACTACATATCAAAAGCCTAAGTGAATGCAATTACCCCATCTGGCACTGTCACATCCGGTGCTGATTCTGTCTGATTTCATCAACATTGTGTTCAGTATTGATATATGAGCTTTAACATCATAGCAGTTGTAAACATGTAAGCAATATGCTGTCACAGCTAAGCTGACAATGGTCCTGTCAGTCTCACTGCTGTTACTGACTCAGTCAATAATAATAATACTAATTTATTTGTATAGCACCTTTTATGCACAAAGTGCAGCCCAAGGTGCTTCACAGGGTATAAGAAAAAAGAAAAAGAAATATAATAATGGTAAAATAAAAGGCAATAGAAACAAGATAAAAGCATACAACAGAATAAAAACAATGAACACAATTACAGTTGATGGTAAAAAAATAAAAGTCAAAACATGTATAAAATCCTTTTTTATTTTTTTATTTTTACCATAATTAAAGTACACAATTGAAAGCAAGAGTATAGAAAATAGGCATTCAAGTGCTTCTTGGAGCTCTGTATGGAGGTTGCTTCCCTGAGGTGGATGGGTAATGTGTTCCAAGCCATTGGGGCATAGAGACAGAATGCACTTTCACCAGACTTTTTATTGTTCATTTTAGGAATGTTGAGCAGGCGAGCACCAGAAGACCTGAGAGTATGGGTTGGAGTGTATTCAGATAAATGGGATCTCTTGTGCTGGTTTTAGTTAAAACTCTGGCTGCTAGATGTGGTACAAGCTGTAGCTTGTCGATACTTTTCTTTGGGAGACCAGTAAAAAGTGCATTACAATAGTGAAGGGGAGAGAACACAAGTGCATGCATTGATTTTTTTAATGTCATCCATGGATAGATACTGTAAGGCCTAAACCTAGCAATGTTTCTGAGGTGAAAATAGCCTGCCTTAGTAACACTGCTGATGTGACTTTCAAATTCCAGCTAATGACACCTCCATTTTTCACCTTAGCCTTATTTTACATGACCAGACTACCAAGTCTACTTGAAATCATTTGCCTATGTGTGCTAGTGCCGACTATGAGGATTTCTGTCTTGTCTTCATTTAATTTAAGAAATGTTTCACTCATCCATAGTCTAATGGTAGACAGACACTCTATTTTTATTTGTCGTGGAGGATCTTATTCTTATTGAAGAAGGCATCCAGCTGTTTATATATTACTTTTTCACGAATCTCATCCAAAAAATGTAGATAAGACATTGCCGTGTAATTACTGAGGATTGCAGGATCAAGGTTGTTCTTTTTCAGTAATGGCCATCTTTAGAGAGTCAGGAAAAATGCCAGGGAACTGCTTAGCAGTAGGTGTAGCAGGTAGTTGACTTCATCTGTAAAATAGTTTTAAAGGTGTACAGAAAAGAAAACTGAATTTGAGCCCACTCTGGGTCATAAAATTAGTGTAAAAACTCATCTAAGAGACGATGTAGGCCAAACTTTGTGCAAAATTCTATTTTTGAGTAAATCCGGGATGAAAGTGTTGTATTTTTTTTCCGCATTGGACAATGCAGGCGCCCGGATTATACGTCAGCCTGCTCACGATTCAAAAGCCACTGATATTGGATCTGTCATCCGTCATTCAAACGTCTAAACACGCACACACACACGGAGCTTAGCTTCGATATCCCGCCCGCTCGGTAACGACCAATCAAATCTGTTAAATTTACTCGGGTAAAGTCGTGTTGCAGCTCGGCACAACTCGGCGCGACAAACGGAACAAACGGCCATTTCCGTACACCTTTAAAGAGTTACTCTTTACTAATTTTGTGGAAAGAGGTTAGGATACTTGGAAGAGGCTTGCAAAATATCCACTTAAAGGGACAACGTGGAGTTTTCACACTACATTTACAGTATGAGCCTCCGCGCGCACCGTAGAATTCTTCGACCGGCGCAAGACGGACTCCTGTTTTTCATTCATCAATAATTAAAGTCAGAGGTTCAAAGAGGTTCGGTTACCATGGTAGTTCCGACCCATAACGTCGCTGAATCGCCGTTATTCTCATTCGCGAAACAGAAAGTAAGGAAACTCTGGTCGGCTCAACCAGCGTTTCCACCACTAATAATAACAAAATAATGATAGAGACAAAACAATATATTGATCGAAAATGGAGCCATTAACAAGTGTGGGTAGCGTAGATTCATCCACATTAACGTGAGAATGTTTCATAACCGAATAGAAACTCCTTGTTGTCCCTTTAAGGGCAGACTAGATCTAAATGCACTTATCTAAAAGTCAGGGATGTGACTTAAGCTTTACTGCAGTAGGAGACCCTGGTGTATGTGTGAACTACTCCTGGTCAATCAGGCAAAGTTTACAGAGATCAAGTGCATTAGAGAGACATTGTAAGGTATTTTAGTTGTGCATGTTCAGGAGTTTAGAGGTGTTAAGAGAGGAGGTGATCACTGAAGAGATAGATCTTGAAGAGGTTCTCAAAGATTCTTGTCCACAAGTTTCTCTGAAGTCAGGTCAAAGTGCACGTGTATTAGGCGGATCAAAGTCCAGAGGGATTGTCTCATTCTGTGAGACCATAGGAGGTCCACTTGCACAAAGAAAGGCCTGCCAGGTGCACATCGATTAACAGCTGAGTGGGGTGATGCCTGGTGTTTATTGTAAACTGCATGACAGGGAGTCAGGTGCAACATGCCATATGAGAAGGACAACAATTTAGACATTGTTACGGTGATGGAGATTGGTTGGGATGAGGAAGAGTTCAGAATGATACTCACATTGCTGTTACTTGTCTCAAGGTGTTGACCCCCAGAAGCACAGGACATTTCTATGCACACTACTGTCAACTTTTCAGAGCAGAGTGATGTTGCTGGTGCTGGCAGGTGAACAGTTCCCAGTCACTTCCTCCCTGTCACACATGCACCTCATACAGGCTGTGGATGACAGTAAAGACAGGTGGAGGACCACCTTGTGTCTGCCAAGTTACACCAAGAGTGAGACTTTATTGCCACCTTATCTAATGCTATCTTTGTGTTCCTGACATCATTTCTTCCAAACTCAGTACTATATGTCTCAAGTTGTAGAGCAATACAGATTCCAGCTTGGTTTTAAAGGAGTCATCACCCGGAAATCGCAATTTCTCTTGCTAAAACATGCATATTGGTGTTTGACCTCAGTTGAAACTTGCCTGAAAAGCTGGAGTTTGAAAGCGGCGCCGTTTTTTCGCTTCGGCTCTTTTTCCGAACAGGAATAGCACACAATGGTGTGCCTTCCTAAAGCAGGAGATTTTGATTCTGCTCCTACGGTGACCTCACCGTGGAGGCTACTTGCCTCTTTCACCACCCAACCCCGCCCCGTCCGCTACCTGAAATCGCCGAAGCGGTACCAGGGGGCTGTTTATGTTTTGGAGTCTGCATGCAGGCAAGCCCCCCCGGCTCTGTCCTTCCTGCGGTGAATCAATGCGCACCTCATTACAAGCACATCCGGACCAGTCAAAACCTTGCGCGTAATCTCGCGTGATAAAGTCGTGGTAGGAAAAAGGGTCAGAACAAGCTCAATGTTTGATTAATTTTTTTTTTTTTTTCTAATAAGTTTTACGAATTGATCCAAAGCGATCCAAGGGGGGCTGGATACGTAAAAAAAACAGGTTATGACTCCTTTAATGAAGCATTTCTTGGACTAAAAAGTCTAAAATGTGGACAAACCAAGTTATCAGAGTCTTCACCGAAATGATTTTGGTAGTACAACATGAGGAAGTTACACTGCAGCTTTCCTGCTGGAACAAAATCCTTTGGAAACTAAAATGTTGTTTACTTTTCAGCTGCCAGAAGGCACAAGCAAAGGTTTAGAAACCAGACACTGAAAAACACTAGTTTTATGTTCCCCTTTCGGTACAACCTATTCAGCACAACCTGACTACTGCCAAACAAAGTACAGGCCGGGACCGGCTCAAAAAGGAGAGTGCTAGGAAAGAGAGCTGATAAATGACATCTACCGCTGCAGCCAGATCACACCTTTTACACTGATGTAGAAACAAGAATAATGAATGAAGGTCTTTTCAGTGCGGGCCCAGTCATTCATCTTCTATTCAGCTGAACTGGGAAGAACAACGTGAATAATAACAGTCGGAGCCAAAAGGCAGCGTCAGAACTTGCTGCTACGCTATAGCAACAACACAACAGAACCAGTCTGTTTGGCTCCTGTTAAACTAGCATCACCCCACAGCCCCCCACCCCACCCCACCCCCCACCACCCGATGTTACAGTAGCAACATCTGACGCACCCGCTGCCTGCCACCGTTTTCAAATTATTCACCACTACAAATGCAATCTCTGGCACTGATTGTCATTTCAGCACGGCCCAACAAGAAATTAAATGGAAATGTCAAACGGTAAACAATCGCTAACACACTCCCAGACACACACACGCACACATTACAGTATAACCCCACGCATGTCCCCCTCATGCAATATGAATTTCCATTTGTTTAGCTCACTTGGCGGCGTGTCCCAGGAGAAGTTTTGAGCGTCCTAATGTTTTATTGATGCGAGGCGCAAATTCACCTGGACTCGGTGGTTTTCCTTTCGACACAAGCGTGCCTCCCGGACAGATTTTTTTTGTTTGTTTAACAGCAGTGAGAGGCGGACGCCTAATTCCTATTGCTCAGGGTAAATGCATTTGTCTCTGCTTGGAAGAAGCAGTTATAGCTTATTTATTTCTCTATTTTCTCTATCTTTTTTTTTTTTTTTTGTATTTCTCACCTCCCACTTTCAACCCTCTGGCACCTGCAGTTATTTACCTGCTTTCTGTTTCTGTATCTCCCTCTCCCCACCACCCTTGCCCTCCCTCTCCCTCCACCTCTATATCTCTCCAGCAGCCGTGCATGCATCCCAGCAATGGGATATTGCTTTTCTAATCTTGCTGACAGGGGACAGTATTTATGTATTGGTTTTCAATATCCATTTCTCATGCTCACATGGGCCCAGTTTGGCCCGGACACTAAAGCGCGGCACAAGCACACACTGCTTCTCCATGTTTCTCTCCCTGATGCTTGTGTGTTCTTTAACATGCTCACTACATTTTTCCCCTCTACCTCCTCCACCAATTTTATTTTATTTTTTCTGAGGCTAAATAAAACAGAGTGAGGTGTACGGACTCTATGAAAAATAAAAGTTTGGGTGAAATAGACACCTTTTTTTGGAAGTAGCACAGGTGGCAGAGGCATTTCTAGTGGAGTAGCAAGGCCTTAAAGGGATACGCCAACATTTTTTTTTCCATGTCTTGCCTCACTCCTGAGTCCATGACCAGCAGATAGACACCATCCTTTCCACTGTGCGTGCAGTAACAAGGGAGATAGAGCCGTATCACCTGTAATTAGCTTAGCTCAAACACTGGAAGTGTATGGGTAGTGTTAGCCTGCCTCCTACCTGAGCTGAAATCAGCAGTCAGAAGCTGATTTCATTTTACTCTGTAAATGTATCACTTTATCAACATTTCAAACATTTTTAGGCAAGAAAGTATCCGTTTAGATCAGCAGTGTGTCGTTAATTTGTCTAAATACCAGCTGTTTACTATTTTGTTTGGACAAATTTGGCGCTACTCAAGCTAGCTGTTGTGACCAACGCACTTCTGGTTACTTTCATAAAATAAAACACCTGTTGTCCTTTACATACAGAAGTACTTTTACTTTGAAATAGGAAGCTAACCTACCCTCGATGTAGCTAGCTTGAACCAAAATGAAATGCCTTTGCTTGAACCCTCCGTTTTCACCGATTTCGTCCCGTTAGTGGCATTTGACCGCTCAAGATGCCTTACTGGAGAGTTTTGTCAGCTCTGAGATGAAGATCAGTCTGTTTAGAGTTGCTGAAGAGTTTCTCTGATGACTTTAGGTGGAGGCAGGCTAACACTACCCATACACTTCCAATGTTTGAGCTAAGCTAATTACGGGCGATACGGCTCTATCTCCCTTGTTACTGCACGCACAGTTGGTGTTTATCTGTTTGTCATGGACTCAGGAGTGAGGCAAGACATTTTCTTAAAAAAATTGGCGTATATCCCTTTAACATGCTCACTTCATTTTCCCCCTGTACCTCCTCCACCAATTTTATTTTATTTTTTTCTGAGGCTACATAAAACACAGGGAGTGAGGTGTACAGACTCTATGAAAAATAAAAGTTTGGGTGAAACAGACACCTTTTTTTTTTGGAAGTAGCACAGGTGGCAGAGGCATTCCTAGTGGAGGAGCAGGGCCTTAACAACATGATTAGAGCTCGGAGACTTGGCTCTGTATACAGAGTAGACAGCAGCAGCTCCCTGCACTATACTCCCGGGTTTGGGTTTCTTTAAAGCCTCTCTCTTTCGCACCCTCTCTCTCACTCTCCCTCTCTTTCTGTCTGTCTGCAAAAAGGCCATTGTAAGTCTTCT
The DNA here is from genome assembly GCA_030347415.2 of Decapterus maruadsi. Classification (NCBI taxonomy): domain Eukaryota; kingdom Metazoa; phylum Chordata; class Actinopteri; order Carangiformes; family Carangidae; genus Decapterus; species Decapterus maruadsi. Next base: position 33,358,786 of record CM064901.1, on the reverse strand, counting down.
CACAGCATCTGTCAGTACAGTTCACCAGTATCCACCCAGACCTCTCACCCCCCCACCCCCCCTTCCCCACAACGTCCCACACCCTCTCCACCGCCCCCGTTCCAGTCCCTCGGGCTCTGACCCTGGCCAAATGTCTGACAGCTCACTAAACAGAATGGCCTCGTGATCCGCATGGAGATAAACATCCACGCGCGCACACACAGGGACGCACACATACACAGGCCCTGGATAAGGCACCCAGACTGGCAGTATGTGTAGCGGTTAGTAATGGTGGGCTGTTTGATGCAGTGTATCTTCTGTGATTAGGTACTTTTAAGTTCAGGGTGAAGCTGCAATACATTGCAGGTTATTGATCCTAAAAAGACACATATCATCTCTGAAACACTGGCGTTTTATGAATGATATTGGTATGTGTGTGCTAGCCGTGTACATACCGAACCCGAGTACGTATTCTGTACAAATAATGCTTAAGTTTCTCCTCATTATTCGGGAGTTTTTTTCTAAAGAAAATGAAAGGTTTGGATCGGCAACAGCCCATAAGTGATTCTGGTTCACACTCCAACACAGTAGGTGGCGCTAATGCACCGTAACGTTGATGCACCTGCCAGTAGAGCGCCAAACACGAGAGGGCAGCACTGAGTCACCCTGTTTCATTTGTGTCTAGTTCACGTTAGGATCAAAGACGGTTTATAAACCAAGACCCTCCATGACGGGGCAGCTTCCTGTATGCATGTCACGTGGGCTTCTACACGGCCACGCCCCTTTAGGGAGACCAGAGGCAGCCTGGAGTGTATTGACTCCAATGGGAAAATTGAACGTGAACACCGATTATGGTCGGGTCTTACTCCCCACAGTCACTGAAGAAAATTTTGGACTCATTTTCCAAAAGCCACATCTCTTCTGAACAGTTTGACAAGAAAATGGTAATTTTCAGATGGACACATCAGGAGAAAATCCACTTTGTTCAAGACCTGTCTCTGGCTCTACGACACACTCTCGCGAGATTTGGCACAGATCTCCTAGGCAACGTCAAACGAACGGCCGCGAACTCCCGTGAAAATGATTTAAATTATTTTTGTCATGTTGAATATTACTGTTACTAGTGTAAATATTTAATGTTATCATAAGAAAATATAAATATCTCACTTTCATCTACCTACAAATTGTATAAATCCACACACATGATCACAGCCGATGTGGGGTGACGGTTGGCCCCGCCCACTTAGAGAGACAGGAAGTGTATACAGTTTGCTATCATTGGACTATCTTTCCATTTATTCAATATCTTTGTTAGGATTGCAAAGAAAAAGCAACTCCCAGCATGCATTGCATGACAGTAGACAGGAAGTGCTCACCGATACTTCCAGGGTCACCGTTCAACAACTTAGCATGTTTCTCATAGACAATAATGAGAAAAGAAGCGGCTATAAAACGGTGGATCTTTTTTTTTTTACTGTCACAACCCCCACAAAAGGACTGGTTTCACTACCAGAATTTGATCCATTCAGTCAGATTATGTTTGGAAAGTCTAGAAGAGCCACATCATTAAATTATTTTATTCTCGTTCTCGTTAGCCGAGAACTAAAGCGGAAGTTAGCCGGCTAGCTCGGCTCGGCTGAAGTCACTGCACCCACTTCCGGTTTATTCCCGAATCCAAAGATTTTTTTAAAAGCCTGAATCTCAATCTGAATACAAATAGTGCACACTGTATACCCCTAGTGCGTGTCCTTAATTAGTACAACATTCATGCACGATTTCTGCGTCTCTTGCCATTGTGTAAACAATCCAAGCTCCTCCCTGACAAAATGCATTTTTGTCTCACACACACACACACACACACACACACACACACATACAGATGCATACAGTACACCAGGCACAAACCAAATGATCCATAAACAATGATTTATGAGATGAGAAGCAGAATGTCAGAAGTAGGATGTGAAATATTCAGCAGTCATTTCATATTCAAGGCAGACTTAGAGGTGCATGGCTCTGCTACAAAGTAGCAGGTTATACACACGCTGATGCACTCTATCACCCCGGAGATCGAAGCGTACATGTCGGCTTGTCAAACACTGGCTGTGGGGAACGGCTCATATGTTACCACTGCATTATAGGCAGCGTCATCAGTTTTTACACAAGTTTAATCACCCTTAGCAAACCCTGCCTAGGTTTTGAGGCAAAACAAGCGACAAACCCACACATGCATAAAAAACACACGCGCAAACACAAAATGCCTTGTCTGTATGTATACGCAGACAACACACAGGCTTTTTCAACTTTGTCATGTGATGAAATTGAAGTGAAGGCTGGTAACCATGTTTTTAAATTGTATTAAGTATTGAAGAGCTGGGTTGTCTCCCTGGGATTAAAGGCCGTCCACATTCTTTGACTTTTATGCTCAACTGCCAAGACTGATTTTCACCACAGCTCTAGACAGGCTCGGCAAAGATACACCAGCACACACTTGCTGCAGACAAAACTTTTACTGCCTTTTGCCATTTTTTTTTGGCCCATGTTATGCGCATTTCACAAATCATTCCTAACATGTCAGATTTGTTAGAAAACACAAACCATCACGTACTACTGCTTGTAGTGAGGGGTTGTTGGAATAAACTTGTGAAAATAGCCATACTGGTCTAAACACGTCCATGGGATGAGCAATAATAACTCTCATGACATTTTGTCCAGTCTTGTTGATATTTAACCAAATAATAATAATATTGCCTATGTAGCTGTAATGTGGTATTTATACTGGACATTCCAAAAACTACATTAATAATAAAATCATACAAAAGAAAAAGTGATTTAAAAAAAAAGAACAGTTCGTGTCTGGCAAAACAGGAAGCAATTTAAAATAAAAGTGGAGAAAAAAATCTGCAGAACTAATGACATTTCCATAAGTCTCAGCTGGCTTAGTGATAATTAGCAAATTCCATCCTAATGTGCTAAATAGGGAGTGTGGCTCGAGATTCTTTACACACATATTCAAATACTTGAGGCCAGTCAGTCTACGAAAGTTGTCCTGAGTGCAGAAAAATAACTTGAAAATAATCGTGTTTGTTTTTTGTTTTGTTTTTCTGAAGTAAAGGCACAGCCCTGTCCCAACTCAACCATGTAATAGAGCTTCAGACAAATGGGGGGAAATCCAGCATTAGTCTATTTAATCAGACTTCACTTTATTAACAAGTTACCACAATGCAGACATGCCTGCAAGATTCAGGTCTGTAAAGATAGGCAGGAGAAGAATGGCACTTTTCAGTCCAAGTGTTATGGGTATAGGTCTGTCTGGGTGTATGTGTGTGTGTGTGTGTGCCCTGCCCTTGTCCCAGGTCTGTGTGTGTCATCGCTCCACGTCCCTCCACGTCATTGCCGGAAGCTGGGAAAAGCTGCCCGGAAGAGAAGTTCAGGGGCGCAGTCTGGTTGTGGCTGTCAGCCCCTCGCCAACTTGTTCTTTTTCTTTGTTTTTGTATAACTTTGTTTGGGGAATAGACCTCAGCCTTGGTTCGTTGCTCCTTTTGTTTGGGGATTGTTTTCCCCCTCGTTTACTAGTATTTTAGTTTATGGGTGGTGTCCTTTTTTTGTATTGATTTTGAGCCTTGGGACCATTGTTTTATTCAGTTGTTGATTTGACGCCACCCGCTACCTCCCCATTATTTTGTCTTACTTGTTAAAGGGATAGTTCACCCATTCTGTGAGCTGTGAGAATTTTCAGAGTCCTCCGTTCCTTCTCTGAATTATTTGTCCATATAATGGTTGTGAATGGACACCACTTTTCTTGGTCCAAAAAGACACGCCAAAAAACATCCAAATACCTCCATACTGCTCGTCTGTAATGTCCCTCTCGTATTGAAGCCCTGACATGAGAAATTGTTCCGAAAGAAATTAAATAAGTCTATATTTGAAGCTTGTTTGTAGCGGAAGCTCCCAGTGTCTCAGGTCACTGCTCTTCCTCTGTCAGTGCAAATCTGGCGGAACAATTTCTCATGTCAGGGTTGGTGTGTCTTTTTGGATGAAGAAAAGTGGTATCCATTCACAACCATTATATGGACAAATACTGCTGCGCGGACCCCCCCGTAACTCAGAGAAGGAACGGAGGACTCTCACAGCTCTTAGTCATTAGTTATGAGGGTGAGTAGATAATGAGTGAAATTTGAATTTTGGGTGAACTATCCCTTTAACTTGTTTCCACCCAATAAATACTTGTAGTTTTTCTCTTTGTTACCTCTCCCACTCCCCTGGACAAAAGGGGGTCGTGACACCATGTGTGTGAACATAATTGTACATAATGGAAATATAAATCTCAAAAGTAGCAAGAAGCACTGCGTCTCTGTGGCAGCCAATCAGAAGGCCAGGCTCAGTCTCAGTTCTCGGGTGTACCTGCGGCCTTTGGTCAGTTTGAGCACTGATCCCATCCCTAAACAGTGTGTTGTGGTGTGTGAGATTCATTCATTACTGTGTGATGCATGGTTACACAGCTAAATGACTACATCAAGTCCTCTACCAGAGTTGTGTCAACTCCTCACTGCCACATTTGCAACTGATTTAATGGTGTCCTCCTCCCCTAATTTTGTATTCATATGAAAATAAGAATCAGTTTGAACGTGAGTGAGTAATGATTGTTCCTTAATAAACTCAAAGAGCCCTGTTTGTCTAATTTAATGGTCTGTCTGAGCTTAAAGGCAAACACTAACAGTCCACTGTCAAGTGTATTGGTAGAGCCATAAGTGGAAGTGATGTGTTGACTGTGGATGTGCCAGGTAATCTGAATTCATGGCCAGTAAGTGGAGATCCATCACGGAGCTTGAGAGAGAAGAGCACTGGTGTGACTCAGCTTGTCTGTGCAGCATCACAAACCTGCGCCGTGCACAGGTATGTACATGAGAATAATGCCACAAAGGAACCTGTTCAGACTGAACTTTGCTGGAGCGGCTGATGTAACAACGCTCATGTGTGCAAAGCGTGTCATGTAACATCTGTAGACAGATGTTCTCAGTTTAAAAAAATAATAAAATAAGATAAAAAGAGGTCAACAAGTCCTCCCACAGGTTTCACTTCACCAGCTGTCTCCTGTCTACCCTAAAAGTAACCGTTGCAGTAAAGGGGATCAGATGTCTGCTTGGTAAAAGTTAGTGCATGTATTTATTTTTCTTTATCAAAATGTAGTTGGCAGTGTCTCATAAACCATACCATGCAAGAATATGTCAGCTGGCTTTAGTATTTATACAGAAAAGCTGTGATAGAGACAAGAGTTAACACTGACACTGTCTTCCACCTCTGAAAGTAGTTGTTAAAGGGATAGTTCACCCAAAATTCAAATTTCACTTATTATCTACTCACCCTCATGTCGACTAAGAGCTGTGAGAATTTTCAGAGTCCTCCGTGTCTTCTCTGAGTTACGGGGGGGTCCATGCAGCAGTATTTGTCCATATAATGGTTGTGAATGGACACCACTTTTCTTTGTCCAAAAAGACACACCAAAAAACATCCAAATACCTCCATACTGCTCGTCTGTAATGTCCCTCTTGTATTGAAGCCCCCACATGAGACAGCTTTCTAACCCATGTTAGGGCCCTAGAGGAATGGTGCTCAGAAATTGTTCTGAAAAAAGTCTATATTTGAAGCTTGTTTGTAGCGGAAGCTCCCAGTGTCTCAGTTCACTGCTCTTCCTGAGTCAGTGCAAATCTCGCGTGATTTCATCATCCTGTCGGGGCTTCAATACAAGAGGGGAATTATAGACGAGCAGTATGGAGGTATTTGGATGTTTTTTGGTGTGTCTTTTTGGACAAAGAAAAGTGGTATCCATTCACAACCATTATATGGACAAATCTATATTTGAAGCTTGTTTGTAGCGGAAGCTCCCAGTGTCTCAGTTCACTGCTCTTCCTGAGTCAGTGCAAATCTCGCGTGATTTCATCATCCTGTCGGGGCTTCAATACAAGTAACTCAGAAGGACTCTCAAATTTTGGGTGAACTATCCCTTTAAAAGTGTCTCATAAACCATACCATGCAAGAATGTGTCAGCTACAGTAGTATTTAAAGCTGTGATAGAAACAAGAGTTAACACTGACACCGTCTTCCACCTCTGAAAGTAGTTGTTAATGATTAAAGGAGTAATTGATGCATTATGTAACTCACAGTGTTTCCTCTAGACTGATGAGACAGTGGATGATGTGAAAATTAGCTGCGAAGCAACAGCACAACTTAAAAATATGTATAATAATAATTATCCTGGCCAGTAACCATAACAACTAACCTTTATGGGGCGGTGTTTAGCTCAGTTGGTAGAGCACCCGCCCCATGTCATATCTAATAAAGGCATGAAACGCCAAAAATATACTTTAACAATTAACCTTTATCCATTTCAATTCCAGATACCAACACAACTGATGTGTAAATTACTTGTTGTGCATAATCAGGATATATTATTGTCGCTCTTCTTAAAAACAGCTGATGTCATTTAGTTCTATTAATTCTGTCAACATTAACAGCTCCTAGTTTGTCATGCCCATTGCCCCCACTTTTAATTCATGAGTAGGTATGCAAATAAAATATGCAGCCGCGTAACTTGACTCTTAATTTCTCAATGTCCTTAAATTCTCACTGGTTTACTGTTTACCCTTTGATTAATTACAGAAAATATTAATAGAAGGATGGTGCTGCTTTAGGGAGGCAGGTTCCTCATTCCTCTGCTCTTGCCACTTGTAAAGTTTGTTAAGTTTGCTAATTGGTCACCAGGGAGCTCTCCAGCACTGAAGGTGTCTGAAGGTCTCTCTGCTCTTTCTTTGCCAAACAGAATCTGCCCATGTTTACCAGCAAATGTTGTAATAATGATGTTGACACACTTAGCAGAAATTTGGACATTTCCGTATCTGCTGCACGCCTCGGGTGGTAGTTGTATAAATAGAAACGCGCAAGTACGATGCAGTTATTTGAGGATTTCACAGTCAATCGCGTTGGGTTCATCTCCTGCAGCTGTGGTGTGATGTAACCTTTTGTTTTCAGCGTTCGAGGAGGTGTTAGGAGTCTGTGTGGCTCAGACGTGTCCAACATAAAAGCTTAAGCTGCATGTGTAGAATTTCTGCTTCAACCTTGACCTGACATCTGCCTCTGCGTCTCTGCGTTAAATGAAATATGGTCAAGGAGGGCGGGTGCAGAGTTTCTGTCAGTGTCAGTCCTGACCTGTATGTCCATCCCTCCCCTTTCTCTGACGAGGGGGAAGGACAGACAGGGGTTGGGCACACACAGCCGCTGCAGGGCTACTTGAAACTGAGATAGCAGCCGCAGAGATGATGAAAACAGTTAATGGAGCCTGGAACCAGCAGTTCACTTGTGTTTCATAGAGCTGAACTTGAAGGTTAACTGTATAATAATAATATGATAAGTGGTGGAATTTAACATTTACCATTCATAGACGTCTTGCAAAGGTCGTTGCTGCGACGGAGGTTCAGGCTGTGTGCTTTCATTGCCTATAGGTCAGAATCTGGGTCTAAGACCTATGGTTGTATGGATCGACATTTTAAAGGGACATTGTGTAACTTCTCCTGTTATCTATTCACGAAAATCGAATATTTCGTTCAAAAGTATGTTTTTCATTCATCAGTAACCCCCCCATCAACAAAGTGAAATGTTCCTCAGCTCTGAATGAGCCGTTCATATCATTCATATCTCCATGGAGACGGTCAGCTCGCTGCTGGCTGCCATGTCCTGTCTCCATGTTTTTACCTTCAGTGGCAGCGTGACGGTAGGAAACCACGGAAACTCAGCGGAGACACCGGAGCTGTCGGCTCAGGTCCAGGTGGCGTCTGTGAAAAGTCACCGCGGTAACGCAGTGAGGAGGAATGGAGCGTTACACTGATGCTGCATTCAGGTGCAGTCGGACAGAAGGCCGTTGGTTCAATTCAATTCAATTCAAGTTTATTTGGAGAGGGACAATGTACATTCTTCTACATTAAAAATGCAAATGTACCCATTTATAGCTGCAAAGCTAATTTCCATTGGTTGTCCCCCGGCTAAAAAAGTAAAAGTAATAGAGGTTCAAGTTAAAATAAGTACAAGTAAAAAGTGCAACAAGGTTCTGTTCATGTTATTTTGCTTCTAAGAAGGGAACAGAAGAGCAGCCTAACATATCGGTCTAATATCAATCAATACATTACAATAGCATATACATTACACACATAGTTTCACATTTTAGCCATTAAGAATAAGGCGGTAAAGTGCTAGAGCAGTTTAAAGTGCTGGTTACGATTAAAGTGCTGGGGGTTTAAAGTTAAAGTGCCATAGCTCAGAAAGAAAAAAAAAAAGTAACAAACCAGATGTTATTTTAGTCACAGAAGTCCAGAGAAAGACGGTAAAACGTGGGTCAGGTAAACAAAATGACATCGCCATGACAACACATTGTCACATGCTGACAACCACTTGTTTACATAGAGGCTTATTTATGCCTTTACGTGCAGCAGCTGCCGTCTGCCCAATTTCATGTGAATGCAGCATGAAAAATACAATGGAGTTGCTTGAGATATACAACCACAACGCTAGATGGAAGTAATTCTTACACAATGTACCTTTAAATATGCTAAAATAGTGAACAAGTCAATTCCTGTACTTTTCAGTTACCAGGTGAGACAAGCAGAAAGAAGACAGAATGGAGGACACAGACAGTTTTTATTGATCAAAACTGTACCCCCATTGGAGTCCAATATCATATTACATGAAATGAAATTAGCTAATTAGGTCCCCTTTAATATATAACTTAATAATAAAATCAAGCAACTAAATGTGCATACGGTATAGGCATATTGTTGTGGGTCAACACCATGTGACTCATTCAAGTTCAGGTTCCAGGTGCCTCCAGGGAAAATGCTAAAACTAAGCTAAAATACCAACACATGATAAAGTACACAGTATGTTGTGCAGTATTTTGTGATTTTGGAACACTGAATTAGGGTCACATGTTTTTGCAAAGGGTGGCAGTGTATATTTATTCCAGAAATGTACAGCAGGCATGAGTGGGTGGGGGACGGCAACTTGCTTGAGAAGAGCTGCAGGTTGGAAGCTGGAAGCAGAACATACAACACCACAGATTTGTATCAAACTCAAAAATGACTCGGCGCAAATAACTATGTTGTAAGATTTTTTTCCCGGCACAGGATGCTAGAAGAGATTTGAGAAATTTCAGCATTTCATTAATTTGAGGAGTTGTGATAGTGGAAAGAGAGGCTGAGGAAAAAATGCAGCTGCTGTGAGATTTGATGGGAAGCCAGCAGAGGCAACAAATATGGCTCCAGAGACACCAGCCCTTTACCACTTCACCGCTGTTGAGCACTGAACTTCATTTTGAAAATCCCTGACAAAGATTTCATTGAAACATGCTGAAATAAACACAGAAACACATTTCCCCTGTGGAAATGAGTGCGAAATTGAAACAAAATAACAATTTTCTATACAGAAGCAATATCCCCCCCTTTTTTTTTTCCTGAAGGCAAGCTGTGATACCATGACAGAGACAGGCCACACATGTGCACTGTCCTCATGCTTCCATCCATCCATCTTTCATGTTCCATCAATGCCACAGAGAGCAGGCATTCACTAACCGCATGAATTATTAAGACATTAGTGTCAACCCCTGTGTTGCCTCAACATGTCATGATTCTGTCATGAGCTCATGCAGCTTTACACACCCAAATTAAAAATGTCAGCAGTTGACCTTAAGAAAACAAGGTGGGACATTAACATCTTACTGCCCTCAGGTACCGTGCTGCATGAGGTCATTTGTCATTCAGAACGGAGATTATAGTGTCTTAGAACTGGGCTGCGCACACTTTTTCAGCCTGAGAGGTACTTTTAAAGTGACCAAGTCAAAATGATCTACCAACATTATCAATGACCCACTTTATACTATATGAACATAACACTTAATATACAATATGTCAGCGTATCCTTAAAGGATAACTTTCTTTTTTAAAACCTGGACCTTATTTCTAGCATCAAATACGATCATTTACTCACCCTGACAAGTTTGGTGTCATTTGGAGTCGTTTTGACGAAATTAGCCCCAATCGAGCGGTGCGTATATCCATATAATGTGAGAACACGGGGCACCCAATGCAGCCTCTAAATAACACATTATCCGCCGCAAAACTCGTTCATTTCGCCAATATTTTGTGATGATACACTAGTGTTATTCCCCTCCGAGCCCGTGGTGGCATGTTATCAACATCCTGCTCCTCTAGGTTGACCTACTAACCTCTGACCTGGATGATGTCATCTCCGACGGCGGCGCGGCGCAGCTAACTTGCTATCGCTAATGCTATGGTCCGTTTCTGCATGTTTCTGACTTGTCAGAACAAAATGAGCAGCTGGATGAAGTTCAACTTCCATAGGCTTCCTCTCCACAGCCTGGATCCTCACTACAGCTCTGGCTAGTTGAGCTAAAATGCCGAAGCGTAATGATTGTTATCAGAATGAGCCGGGGCAGCGGTCGGAGATGACATCATCCAGATCAGAGGTTAGTATGTCAGCCTGGAGGAGCAGGATGTTGATAACATGCCACCACGGGCTCGGAGGGGAATAACACTAGTGTATCATCATAAAATATTGGCGAAATGAACAAATTTTGCGGTGGATAATGTGTTATTTAGAGGCTGCATTGGGTGCCCCGTGTTCTCACATTATACGGATATACGCACCACTCGATTGGGGCTAATTTCGTCAAAACGACTCCAAATGACACCAAACTTGTCAGGGTGAGTAATTGATCGTATTTGATGCTAGAAATAAGGTCCAGGTTGTAAAAAACGAAAGTTATCCTTTAAACTGCATGAACCAATATGGCACAATAAATGACATTTTTGGTCGTTGCCTTACTGCTCTGATGACCTGCACTGACATAACCATCAGGATCCAGCAAAGCAAAGTCCAGGGGCCTCATTTATCAAAAATAGTGTTGTGACGTTCACGAACGAACCGAATCTATTGAACGGCTCGTTAACGTGAACGATGGGAACCGAGTCGCAGCCGGGCGGGAACCATTCTTTTTTTTTTTTTTTTTTTTTTTTAAATATCCCTGTGTGTATGTGTGTGCTCCTCCTTTGCTCCTCCTCTGTGTGGGAGAGAGAGGAGCGCAGCGCAGCCCAGCTGCACGGTGCTAATTAGATATGCAAACGTAGCATGACGCCACCTGACTTGTGCACGCTGCCTTTGCGTAAAAAAAAAAAAAGCACAGAAACACGTGACAGCCCCTGCCGCGGAGAGCAGCATGTGCAGCGGTCTTAATTAGGATATTTACAATGAATCCAGATCAGACTTTAAAATCTAGTCCACACATGTCAAATGAGGTTATATAATCAATATTTCAGATTAATTCAAACTCAGATATTGGTGGGATATCTAATTTTGTATTATTGTGTTCCAAATCTCACCCCATCATACCTCCCAGCGATTATTTCCAAGATAAAATGAGTTACCACCAGGCTGGCTTCTTAAAACTTAATAAATATAAAAATCAGTCAAATGAGCCAGTTTTTTGAACGGCTCTTTGAAAGGAACGGCTCACCAAGATCCGGCTCCCCTCAAAGAGCCATAAATCCCATCTCTAATCAAAAAGGGTGGAACTGCTACTAAATTGTGTCCGGAAAAAAGCCGAAAATGGCGCACACCCAAAATATTTACACTCTACACAGATCTATCAAACTGTGCGTACGCACAACTCTCCGCAATTTTCCATTGATAAATCACACCGGACCCAAGAATGGTGCGGACATGAACACACATCTCATGTTCCATCCCAGGCGTACGCCACCTTGCAAGCAAGTTTTGGGATTTATAAAAAACAAACTTGGCGGGAGAATGTGCGCAGATCCACGGCAGCTCTGACCCTGCCGTACGCACAAAATCTGGAGAAACGGGGAAACGGCGACACCAAGAGCAGAGGGATGAAATGAAAGAAAATATGTGAAATTGATACATTTGTGTGAAATAATGAAACATTGCCTTAATCATATGAAGGATACATTGGCAAAAATGAAGAACGAGGCATAATTTAGGTTATATTGACAATTTCGTATTCAGATAGAGCGAGAGAGATGTAATTTATTGAAGCACTAAAATAATTTCACAGATGTGGAAGTACCGGCCCGGTCCAACCAGCCGGTTCAGACGTGCTGGTTCAGGTAGCGGTGCAGGTCGCACCTTGGGCTTCCTTTTTTCTGTCTTTCTTATATTTGTAAATATATAAATCACATAGTGTTGCTTATTGTGAAATGGACTGAATCGGCGCTGGCGCGTCAGCCTTTTTTTTTTTTTTTTTTTTTTGCTGGGTTCGGGAGAGTTGATGCTGGTGAGTCGGAACCGGCTCGTGAGGGGGGGGGGGGGGGGCAGTGACTGTGAAAGACACACAGTGGCTCAGCTGTCATGAGGTTTATAATCAGCAGCGCACGAGCCGGTTCGGACTTCCTTGTGCTGTTGCCGGCACCACAATCAATTCCTCCAAACCTAAAAAAAAACAACAACTAAACCGTCTGCCTGGAGCGTCAGCGCTGATTCAGTGCATTCAAAAGAAAGAAAGATAAAAGGAGGCCGGAGGTCCGACCCGAACCGAGTCTCGTTCACCCGAACCAGCGGCGCGTCCAACCGGTCCAGTATTCCCACGTGTTAAATGTATTCCCTCGGCTCTTGTCTCCCCCTTCCCGCCATCTATTGGTTGATTTGGTATGAATGAATATTCATCATGGGTGTTCCCTGACCTTATACAGGCACCGTGTGGGCGGAGTGAAGGGCTTTTTCACGTGCGCCAATTTTAGTATTGGTTGTGATTTACAAATGGAAACAGGCATAGGACGTGCGTGCGCACGCTTTTATAAATCTGAAAGTTTTTGTGCGCACGCAATTCCTGGGTTTCCTCCGTACGCCACCTATAGTCATCTTTCCTACGCACAGTTTTATAAATGAGGCCCCTGCCCTCGCTTTTGAGGTCGGTTGTGAGAAAAATCCCTGCTGTCCAGACAACTGTTTCTTTTTTAAATATACTTTTTTTTTGTTCTTCATCGCGCGATCAACCCACACTGTCGACATAAAGAGCACCCCTGCCTTAGAATAAGTTCAGTTATTACACCCAAGAGGCACAATTCAACTATAGGATTTGAATTTGCGCAACAAGAAAATACTCTCATTGTCACTTTCTAAACGTCTATTAAGGGGTGTTCACACCAAACACGATTTTGCGTTGTCGCACGTTGAGTTACATGTACAGTAAAGTCAATGCACAGACGCGCGAAATCGTGCCAAGCGACGTGAACGTGCGAGTTGAAAATATTGAACTTTTCACGTTCATCCCATTTGTTATGAATGCCCCTTTAGAAATACTGTGTGAAATGTTATTGAGATTAATGTGACAAATATAATAAAATCTAGAATTGGTTTTAAGAGGGAAAATGCTTCTTTGGGCAAAACACTCAACATTTTTGCAAAGATATTCAAGAGGGTGAAGGAAGATGAGTGGGAACACAAAAATAAAATGATGAGAATGAGAGTGGTTGTTGTAGTGATATACTGTAGAGCATTTTCTGGTTCAAAGCCAGGATGTACTTGTGCTTGTTTACATTCCAGTTAGTTGAGTTACTGCTCTGAGCTTCTGCCAGACTCATAAAAGAAACATGTTCATGTCGAGGTGGATTTCTTTGCAAAAGCTATAGATTAGTCGCATAAACTTCTATTGCACAGCTCATTTTGCAGCTGGTACTAAATTTCAAAGAATACGTATGAAGTTTGTTCATAATTTTCAGCTATAGTCGGTCCTGATTGTGAGTGAAACATACTGAGTAGTCATTTAACTGAACCCCTTGCATCTAGTCTCCCCTGTTATTTGCTCAATTATTGCCTAATAATACAACCCAATTTCAGAAGTTAGATAGATAGATTAAAGGGATAGTTCAACATTTGGCCCATTGCCATAATCTCTATAGCCATAGCAGTAGGTTCGTTACATTTAATTGTCAGTGCAAGCTTTTTTTAGAATGGCGGAGCAGAGCGGTGAGCTGCTCAGAGCTACGCTACGGAGGCTCATGGGATTTCTTGGTTTCCCTCTTAAAACTAATCAAATACACAATCCAACAACTCCACAACCCTTTTGTGGACAAGTTGTGAGCTGCACATTCTCCATGCTATGAGATAATAACGGAATGTTACCAGACAGAGTTGTTTTAGAGGTAAATACAGAGACTGCTTGCTGAGAAACTGTCCCTGAACACAACGTGCATCAGCGGTTTTGCATGAATTTACCTCTAAAACAACAAAACGGTCTCGTAACGTTCCATTATTATCTCATGGCATGGTGAATGCGCAGCTCACAATTTGTCCACCGGAGCGTTTTGGAGTTGTTGGATTGTGTATTTGAAAGTAAGAAATCCCATGAGCCTCCGTAGCGTAGCTCTGAGCAGCTCACGGCTCTGCTCCGCTGTTATAAAAATAGCTTACACCGACAAATAAAGGTAATGAACCTACTGCTATGGCTATAGAGATTATGGCAATGGGCCAATTTGCCAAAATGTTGAACTATCCCTTTAACAATTAAATGTGTCTGCCCATACTTTTGGCCACAAAGATTTCTGGATCTACTTAAATACATACAAAAATACACATGTAAATGAATTTCAAAATACTGAATATTGAAATATGAGCCAAAATAAACCCATTTAGTGAACATAAATGTCTATCTATTGGTCGTATCACATGTGAGAGCACTAACCTCATAAAATAAGGCCAGTCTTATACCCAGTGAAAAGTGACTGCCTTTGATTCAGACCGATGCAACTCCCAGAATAAATACACTTTGCTGATCTGGGCACCCATGGGTGTGTTGGTCTGGTCAGGTTGGTGTGGTGTCATTGTTAACGCAGTGGTTCAGTTGTTTTAAAGAGTCATGTGCCTGTCTGCATACTGTAAGCAGAGTGTGCTGAAAATGCACTTCCGTAGACGCTGGGATCGACCAGATGAAACATTGTAATACAAGCACAGAAGATCAGAGCTTCTTTGTGACATGTTGTGTAATGCATGTCATCATGTATCATGGATGCCTCTTCCAGCAGGCTCTGCAGAGACGGCTCCCTAGTCCCTTCCTTCTTACAAGCTGCACAGATTCCTAACAAACTGAAGAAAGTTCACATTTCTGACAAGATGAATTAGTCATTTGTGATTTTGGCCGTAATGTTGTTGTAATTCCCACTTAAACCGTACTCAGTGAAGACAGAGCCATAGTAAGATTGACTGTCACACTTCTTATACTGTACGAACTCATGATGTTGTCTGTATGAAGTCTTTCAGTGGATGCAGCGGATTTCATTCAGAACGCACCTTACTTGTCCACCTTACTTTTAAAGGAGACATAATATGGCCCATTTCCACAAATTAAAATAGTTCACAGGTGTTTTTAAGACATGTCTGTGACATGCTTTGGTGAACATACCTGAAGGATCAAACATCACAGCTCTTTTCATCCTTTCAAAACAATCCTCTCAATTTTTGACCTTAATACTTATAGGCCTTTTTTCTATGTATTATATCATATATATTATAAACAACTTTCACATCCAAATGTTCACATGCTCACTACACAGCAAAGTCATGTGAGAAGCCTCAGTAATTGTGACGAGACAGAGGTGACAGTCAGATGGCTAACAAAGTCTGAGGAGGGGGTTGAAGTTGATGATCATTGCACCGTTGGGCGCCACTTATGGCTTCCTGTTTCAAACCTACACTCAGTCTTTCTGTAAACCAACATCATAAACTGTGCCTCAATTCAGGGGCTGCATCCTTCCAAGGGTGGATTTGAAGGCTGATTACTAGGGGTGTGACGATACACTCATCTCACGAAACGAGACACGAGATTGGGTTCACGAGAACGAGACGAGATTTAAAAAAAACTATACAATGACAAAATATATGACGGGACCAACAGACTTTTAAGGTTCGTTTTTACTGAGGAGAAACTATGAAGAACTCAGCTGTGACTGGAAAGAAAAGCACCAGTAGAGTAGAGTTATAACTGTGTAGTGGAAAGGGATGTAAAGTAATGGTAACTGGTAGTGGAAACCCTGTTCATCATTGTTTTAACACTAGAACAGCCAACATTCCATGTATACCTAGAACCGCCAAGAGGTCATTTTGACCTCCATTCACTCTAATGCAAAAATGGTAAATGGACTGCATTTATGTAGCCATATATATTATAAACCCAGCCAGACACACAGTTCAAAACACTTTATAGTAATGCTTCACATTCATATACATACACATATTTTACAAAAAATAACAATAGTGGTTGCTAGGCAACCAATATAGACGTCTCTTTATTTTCCTATTTTCGAACAGTATGTGTATGTAAAAATTTTCAAAATTGTTTCAAATTTTTGAATTCATGTCCATTTCTCATGAGAGCAAGGGATTGTCATTGTTATGTTCAATGTTTATGAGTAATATTAGTTTTTTATCTGTTTGACCTGTTTTAACTGTTCGACAACTTTCTAGTATCTGAACTCGTGTTGTGTTGTGGGATGAGGTCAAAATGACTAACTAACTAAATAACTAACTATAACTAACTAACTGGCAAACTGAGTGACTAAATGGACATTATTTAGCCCAGATTGCAATGATTGGAAAATCAATTTTATACATTTTTATATACACACACTATTTGAACAATAGAAAAATAAAGAGTCGTCTATATTGGTTGCCTAGCAACAAATATTGTTATTTTTGGTAAAGTATGTGTGTGTATATGAATGTCAAGTATTACCATGAAGTGTTTTGAACTGTGTGTCTGGCTGGGTTTATAATATATATGGCTATATAAATGCAGTCCATTTAGCATTTTTGCATTAGAGTGAATGGAGGTCAAAATGACCTCTTGGCTGTTCTAGGTAAAATCACTCTTTTTTTCGCTCTCTTTTATATCAGAATCATGAAAACGCATAAGATGATGTAGAACACACTTTTAGGAAAAGTCACCAACTGGGAGACCTAGGGTTTTTACGCAAACAGAGTTACGAGCATTTTAAGAAGCGAGAGAGGTCAAAATGACCTCATGGCGGTTCTAGTGTTGACATTAAAAAAAAAAAAAAAAAATCTTGCGAGACAGATATTTAATGCGAGGAGAAATATCGAAATATCTTCGAGTTTAATCTCGCGAGATCTCGTCACACCCCTACCGATTACATCACAGTGCTGCACGAAGGCTGTCCTTATTCGTCCAAATTGGAAGGCTCCTCCAAAATGCAGCCTGCAGATGCGTCCTCCGTTCCCCTGCATTGGGAGGGTGCACTGCTACTATCCTTCGCGGCCTCCCGTATCCTAAGGTGCTTTGCGCATTGTTGTTGTCATTAGCAACCTAGCTGCTTGGTATCGAACGTAGAAACTCTGTGCTGTAGCCACGGTAACCCGGGCTCTGCTGGCCACACAGGTGAGGAGCGGAGGCAAAGCATCTGACTCAAATAGCCAAATAAGAAAGCTATGAAAACATCACTCTGCTCTTTATTCTCGAATTCACTTAATAGCCTCCCCCCCGGCTGCTGTTCAAATGTTTGTAGTATATTAATGATAACTGCCCTTGTATTTATTCTACTTAAAGCAGATATCAGCGGTACGGCCGTTTCGGCTAATGCTGCGTTCAAGGCAGGCTTTTGAAACCGTAAGTTACAGCTTCAAGTCACAACTATGACTTTGTAGCGTTCCAGGTAACCTGTAACTCGTGTTTTTACCGTCCTGTTGCCTGTGAAAGTCACTATAACGGCCTCTCGTAACTTCCGACCCGTGAACTCGTACCAGATCGAACTGGTACGACTTCACTGAAGGAAAAACACAAAGTACGAGTTTCCTTGAACGCACCATGAGTTAGCAGCCCCCGCCCTCGTCAGGCATCTATTGGTCCTCGTCCCTACATCACCTCATTCACGCGCATCCCTTGGCTGCACACACAGCCCTTCATGCCGTTCTCTCTCCTCATTGGATAACACTTGTATCCCACAAGGAAAGTTTTCTCCTGGTTTACAGCAGAGCAGAGTGACGGAGAGACTCGTGTTACGGCTGAAACATTCCATGTAAGTGATTGCTGACGGAAAATAGGACTATTTAGGACTTATATTAACAAAAACATTCCACTGATATCTGCTTTAATAAAAAAAGAAAGAAAGTGAGGAGCGGAGAAGCGGTAGAGCCGTTGCAAGCGCCACTTTCAAATGTTTAATGTCAGGCTGTTGTTTATGTTCGGCGGTAGACTACTGGCCCCAGCCGTACGCTCAACATTTACTGAATTATTCCTTTAAACAAAATTGCGTTTACCTAGATTTTTTTCATCCTTTCTTCTTCAGATGCAACATAAAGGAGTTGGTGCTTGTCATTGATTATTATAGTGATCACCATATATTTTTTTACAATCATAAATAGAAATAGCATTCCCTTCATATCAATGCATGGATTTAGCATGTGCGAGATGAAACGGCAATAAGCAACACAACTGGATTAAAACCATTTCACGGTGAAGGGGAAAGTGCTTTACTTGAATCATGTCAGTAATTAGACATGTTGAAATGGCAGTCACTGACCATGTTGCTCACACAGCGTGAGCTGCTCCAGCTCAATTATAGAGTTGTTTAGCAAACAGCTTTGGGAAGGAAGTCTTGTGTTTTTTGCCAGCTTGACACCCATTTAAAAAAAAAAAAAAATGGAGTGAGGGTGTCATGGCAGAAACTCTAATTAAAGATGAATACCTCCTGCTCCGTTGTGTTTGGGGCTTGATGTTAATGTCAAAGTCCAATATCACAAATGACTGCTGGCAGCTGAAGGAAATACAAGCGTGTTGTTCTCTCCTCCCTCAAACTTTCTTGACTTCCTTTCCTTTCTTCCTCCCAAAGCATCCATTCTTTGTCTCTCAGCGAGGGGTATATTGTTAAATATTGATTGCTGGAGAGATTGGGGGGCTTAGAGGGAGAAAAGAGAGACTAAAAAGAGACAGAGAGAGGGAGACAGCTAGCCCTGCAGCCAAGACAGAAAGGAGCAGCCTTCTGTCTGGGCCCAGCCACAGATGTTTTCAACAGAGCACCGTTGCAAATAGAGAAAGCTCTCTACAAGTCACACACACTCATGCACACACACACACACACACACACACGGTTGCACCCTCTAAACAGTGTGAGAGCGATAGTGAATCAGTCTCTTTCACATTAGGCTATAATTGGCAGGAGGCTGGACGAGGCTATCACTTATCTTGTCACTGAGCAATTGTTATGGGTAATGGAAGCGGTGTGCATTTGTGTGTCTGTCTGTGTGTTTTTGTGATATCAGTGCATGTGTGTGTGTGTGTTTCCCTGAGTGTTTGTGTGTCACTCCAGGCAGCAGATGGAACTACATGCTAATTGGGTGGAGATCAGTGGGGGAGTTTGGAGCAGACTGACCCGGGGCTGGGCTGCTGCTCCTGGGCTTGGCTCGCTCCCCTCCCCACCCCCACCCCCCCAGCTTGGCGGCTGGCTCTGTGGCTGCTGGTACCAGGCTGCTTTCCATCACTTCATCTGGCGCATCCATCCACGGATAACCCTTTCTGACCGATAACCCACATGACCTGCTTGTTTGTTCATTTGTGCTGTTTGCTGCCCTCCTCTGCTCGTCGACTCGCCCACGTCTTCCCATCTCAACTGGGAGACGTTTACATTTGATTACACCTGTAGAGCTACTTTATGAAAAATCTACTGCTGTTCAACTGATATTTTCCGGAATGCAGTATGTTTTGTTGTGATTGGTGGAAGAATAGTGAAATATTAAAGGAGTCATCACCCGGAAATCACAATTTCTCTTGTTAAAACATGCATATTGGTGTTTGACCTCAGTTGAAACTTGCCTGAAAAGCTGGAGTTTGAAAGTGGCGCCGTTTTTTCGCTTCGGCTCTTTTTCCAAACAGGAATAGCACACAATGGTGTGCCTTCCTAAAGCAGGAGATTTTGATTCTGCTCCTACGGTGACCTCACCGTGGAGGCTACTTGCCTCTTTCACCACCCAACCCCGCCCCGTCCGCTACCTGAAATCGCCAAAGCAGTACCAGGGGGCTGTTTATGTTTTGGAGTCTGCATGCAGGCAAGCCCCCCCCCCCCGGCTCTGTCCTTCCTGCGGCGAATCAACACGCACCTCATTACATATTTTACAATGCACATCCGGACCAGTCAAAACCTCGCGTGTAATCTCGCGTGATAAAGTCGCGGTAGGAAAAAGGGTCAGAACAAGCTCAATGTTTGATTAATTTTTTTTTTTTGTTTTCTAATAAGTTTTACGAATTGATCCAAAGCGATCCAAGGGGGGCTGGATACGTAAAAAACCAGGTTATGACTCCTTTAAAGGGAAACTTTTTTTTTTTTCAATCCTGGCCCTGTTTTCCTATGTTTTTCTGTATAGGTGAGTGATGTATAATACTTTTATTGAGGTGTCTCCAGTATTGAGGCAGCAGGCAGCCTGCAGCCCAGCTAACACTCTTCCATGGGGCAAGTGGCTCCATCAAAGTTCAACCTATAAACCTGCATTTTTTTTCAAACTGACAGGCTCAGATAGTTACAATGAGTTACTATACAGCTACATAGTAGAAAGGAGAAATCAACCTATGTCTCTACCTTTAGCACTAGTGATGTTTGATACCACAAATTTTCTTTCCAATACAATACTGAGTAAAATTCAGGCTGGTATCGGCGATACCGATCCGATACCGATACTTTGTACAAATGCACCTAATGTGCCTGGTACATCTAATAAAATAAAAAAGTATAGCCTACTGTATTTCAAGTCATAGCTTCCTAAGGATGCAAGACTTCAGAGTATGACGAGGGAATGAGGTATCGTTGGCATCGTTTACTGTAGAGTGTAGCCGAAAATAGTGTTTCAAACACTAAAAAAAGAACATAAGTTAAATAATATAACCATAAATTAAGTAAGAAAATGATAAACAAACTTTTTTTTTAATTCATTCATTCATTTATTATATTATTTATAACTCAGATATCACAGACTTTGTCTTCACTGTTTGTGGCACCACGCTGACTTTGTGAGCAGCATGCCGCTGAACTTATGTGTTACGCACTTACCTAGGCGGAAGAAAAAGTAGTTCCTACCAACCGTGTGTTATTTGGACAAGATCTGAATAGCTTAGTTACTTTCCACTGTGTTCCTGATAATGATAGCCTATACATTACCACAAATGACTTAAGCATCAAAAGTATCGATATTTTCATTTGAGTATCGATTCTAGAGCAGACAGACCTGGTATCGGAAGTATCGATATTTCAGTATCGATCTGCACATCACTATTTAGCACGTCTCTTCTTCTTCTGACTGGCAGTAGTCATCCTGGTTCAAAGTGGTCACAGCAGACCCTGTGGAGCCACCTCAATAAAAGTATTATCATCACTACCTACAGAAAAACATAGGAAAACAGGGCCAGGTTGAAAAAAAAAAGAAGTTTACCTTTCGCGCTCAGTATATGTTTGTGTAGGTTTAAACCACATACAACAGTGGTGGATTAGGTGTTAGTGTTTGGTATTCTTAAAGAGGGAATGACCATGAACAGTGCATTCTAAAAGCTTTGCAGAATGAGTGTGATACACCTGTAAGAAAATGACTGCAACTTCTCACATGTCTACAGTTACGTAGGCCTTTACCTGCTCTTATTTTTTAGGTGGGGGTCTTAACTTGGTTTATCCGCAAAATAATCACGGGGGATGGAAATGTTTGGTACCCCTCTCTCCAAAAAACATTTGGTTTTCTTCATTCATAACACACAATGTGCTAGTTTGCTAACACACCTTCACAGTCCATGACTCACAGTCTCCGTGTGCTCTTTGTGTGAAATGAATTGGCTGATGTAAAAAGGAAAGGGAATCTGTACATCTTCTCGTCGAGGCTGTGCAGAGCTGAATATGTCGAGTTCTGAACTTGTTTTTCTCAAGTATTTATACATTACTTCCACTTGTATTCAGTTAAACTAATGTATTTAAAGCAGTAGGGAAACTGACATTCCAAAGATGAACAATTCTAAAAGGATTTTATGGTGCATTCATTCATTTTTGAATGGTCTACAGCTTCCTGTACCTCTTTCAATTGCTGTCAATGTTTCCAAGTTTTCAAAAGCTGAACATCCCCAACTTTTCTAATCATTCTGAAATGAATAACATGGTTTTGGAACAGCGGTTTGTAAAACCACCTTGTCTGGTCTCTCACTTGGATTTTGGAAAATAGCAACAATCATTTTCAACAATAAAGTTTTTTTTTTTTGTTTGTTTTGTTTTAAATTTTTTACCCCAGTTCAGCCCAGGATAATGGATAAACATTAACTCTAAATCAGCTAGCACAACACAACACTTGGCTCATCTCATGCAGTGTTAAACTTTATCTTCCTTTCGTTTTCAGCTCGAGTGCAATGCAAGAAGGTTTGTGTAACTATCCATCACCCTATTCATCTTTATTTACTCAGAGCTCTTGCCTGACTGTATTCCACATTTGGAAGTGCTGTTTTTTGTTGATAGACCTTGATATGATTTTTTTCACATCACCCCACCCACTTACTTTGCGATTAAATAATCCTACAGAAACAGAATTATTTAACTCTGGCATTTGCGCTCATGGTTTCCCCTCCCACATGGCAGTAGTTCACGGCTAGGGGGCCCTTGTGTGCGTGTGTGTGTGTGTGTGGAGGGGTGGGTGGTTGTGTGCCTTGGTACGTCTGAGCACTCTGTTATTATTTGATGGCACCCAGTGCGAATTTATCCATTATTCATGCCATGCCGAAGGGGCAACTTTGGGCCAAGGCTTTGGCAAAGGCGCGCCTGAACCCTTCATTATGTCTACAGGCTACTGAGAGTGTGTGTGTGTGTACATGTGTGCAGACGTGCAGCATGTGTGTGTCTCACTCCAGAAGAGACTCATTTCCTGATACTGCCAATACCAAGCTGGTCACAGTGACACTAGCAGAAAATCACAGAGTGCAAGAGAGCAGCTGGGAAAATAGTAAGTGTGTGTCTCTGTGTGTGTGTGTGTGTGTGCATGTCTGGAGGCCAGAGCAGGGTCTTTTCTTTTTTTTTCAGTCAATGAAGAGGGATTTGAACATGCGCTCTCTGCCTGGGTCCCTCGCAGGCTTCTCTCCTCAGCTGTCTCCCCACAGCGCCATGAAAACGTTGGCCTGATATGCATAGAATATATTTCATCTGTCGTTTTCTGGACACTCTGGGATGCAGACGTTATCTGAGAGACAAACACAGCTTCATGTTCTTATAAGATTAACTCGGCGTGGCGCGGTGCTGCTGTGAAATCATATAAAGGCTGTCTGACTTGACATGAAAAGCGCACACATGGCGCACGCTGTCTTAATGACCCATCTAATCTGCTAATCAGTATTTAGGGTATTTTAAAAATGCACATCCTCACCGTTTTCCAAATTAAAATCTTTCAATTAGACATTATGCATTCACAGGGTTCCAGCTGAAGGGTGTGATGTGAATATAACTGGGTTGCTTTGCGTAACCTCAAGGGGAATAACTTAAATTTAAACAATGTTGTGATATTCCTCTCCAGAAAAGTGTAATGACTTTGACAATGGATTTATCTGTCCTCGTGGGACACACTGAGGCCTGACTGAGTGCCTTTTTGAGTAAACATCTTATATTTGTTAAAAGATAATCTGTTACATGCTCTTTGTGCTCATGAGCTCCTCGTATTGACATTCACTGTATGGACTGTATGGCAGGAATCAGTCTTGAGTTTACACAGATGCTTGTGTAGATGAAGCAGATACAGCAGTAACGTGAACGTGTGTGTGTCATCTGATAGCATTTTTATTATCACAAGGAAATAGAAAAAGCAATAGCAGCAATTAGCTTTGAGAGCTGTGAACAGTCTCATCATGAAACATATTATGTCTCAATTTTGATTTCCACAGACTTTTATTTTGGTTACTGTTGCCATGCCGGGCAAGCTTTCACTCCGAGTCATCTCACTGGTTGTCAAACTGCAAGTTTTTGGGCGATTGTGAACCACATACGGCTTCCGCTGCAGTTTTTTTTCTTCCACCACTGTATCAGTCAGTGAAAGCAGCCCCTGCCTGGAGGATCCCTCGCCTGAAAGCCCAGGTAAAAGCCCCAAAAGTACGGCTTTGGTACAGCTGTCATGTCGGAGGTGAACGTATGGTTATCCCCATATTTACACTTGTTCAAGTCGGAAAAAAAGTCCGATCGTATCTGAACATCTCTATATTGCTGCTGCCGCCGCCGCTGTAGCAGCAGTAGCAGCAACAATAACAATATCCTTCTCTACAAACGTTTTGTTTTTCGTCCCAGGAAATGTAATGAAGCTTGCCAGGCCTATGGTTACGGGTCAGGTGACGGTTGCTAACGTATGATTGGTCAATAGCGGTTTTAGGGCGGAGTCCGCGAAGGGTCAATTTTGATTTCCACAGACTTTTTTTTCATTATTGATTTAGCCTTGTGCTGATTTCTTATTTAGAAAGAGAAATATTTTGATATATCTTATTATGAACGTGGTCCCAAAATATGAGGGGGGTATTTATGTTTTTGGGGGGCAACCACCATTCCAACATCCCACCAGTCCAGGCCTCTAATTGTCTAAATGGCAACACTTGATTTTCTATCAGGGTTAGGGTTATGACTAGGGCTGGGACTCGATTAAAAAAATTAATCCAATTAATCAGAGGCTTTGTAATTAATTAATCGCAATTAATCGCATTTTAATTACATATAAATATTTGACCTGAGAACAGTGAGAAACATTTTTTTCACATGGATTTTAGTGTACCATTTTATAATGATTGAATACATAAGCTTAAGCAACAGTGGGT
Organism: Decapterus maruadsi; assembly: GCA_030347415.2. NCBI lineage: Eukaryota > Metazoa > Chordata > Actinopteri > Carangiformes > Carangidae > Decapterus > Decapterus maruadsi. The sequence goes on along the minus strand of CM064901.1, from coordinate 33,333,912 downwards.
GCACTGCTGAGGCACCAGGTCGGTTTGAATGAAATAGTCTCAATTAAAACCGCAGGCAGCTCAGGGTCGGCTGCTTTTTGACTTGTTACTCACTGGTGTGTTAGTGATGGTACAGCCTGAGGCCAGTATACAACAGGTAAGTTATAATGGCATAATAATAACATAATAACAGTTCTATTCTCCAAATAACCAAATACAATTAAATGTGTATAAAAAGGAAGAACTGAAAAATTATATATAATAAAAACTTTGTTCCTAGAAAAAAATAAAATGCGATTAATTGTTTAATTGCGTTAATTAATTAAATTAAATTAAATTAAATTAAATTAAATTAATTAATCGCAATTAACGCGTTAATTTCCCGGCCCTAGTTATGACCATTCCTGCCTCCTTGTCGCAATGATGGGATGCTGGCATGTCTGAATAGCGGTATGTTGGAGTGGTGGGATGTTGGAGTGGTGGTTGGAATGACAGCATGTAACCATTGCTGTTGCTACAGATAAAACATTAGCATTGACAATTGTTAATGAATCTGGAGGCGGAGACTCTCATTGCAAGGGAAAAGTGCCTGTTCAGTGATGTGTTTGTGGCGAGGTGAAGAGGGCCTGGGCGGGCTTCGAACATGCCCCATCAGGCCCACATAATCTATGTGGACAACAATCCACCGGAAAATGTGGATTAATTTCCCTATCTTGGCAGCCTTCCCTCCACAAGAGCTGTCATTGAAAAAGAAATTCAAAGTCTCCCAGAGTCTCAGACCCAGGGGTCAGGTGGCGTCATAAACAAACATGCTTGCTTCAAGAGAAGTTTTTTTTTTTTTTTACTTGAAGCAAGTCAAGAGTTGATATTCCTGTGTTTATGACACACACGGTAGCTTTCTGACTGAACCTGAACCCATCAAGTGTCAACTAGGTCTGATGTGTGAAGTATAGTTACTGCCGTAGGCTGTTTTATATATTTTTCTATCCTTGAAATGTATTTTACTGTGTCATTGTGTTCTGTTGTTGAGACATGTCTATGGTGAAACCAAAGAGGGATTTCCGCTCTGTGGATAATAAAGTTTTTGGAATTGAAATTGAAATTGAAATTGAAACATACACCCCCAAGTTGAATTCACCTGGAATTGTCCTTTAACTCATGGTTCTGGATGGGATTTTCAACTTCACAGTACCACAGGATGCGACTAAGACGTCCCTGAGGAAAATAGAGCGTTAACCCTTCATGCTTCGGACCTCCACTAATGGCTGCATAGCTTTGAGAAGTGAGGTAATGATATTAAATACTAGAGGGCGTAAACTACTACATTACAACACTACAACAGCCCATTTGATGATTTTTACGGGGCGAAGCTCCCTCCATGGCTGTATTTTTTGTGTTTTTGGTGATCATATTGGTTCATAAATTTGTTCCTGCATTTTCACATAACACCAGAATTTCACAGTGAGATGACGAAATGCAGAGGGAGAGAAGATCTTCCCACAGAAAAAAAGAAAGAAATGTGAAAAACTCTGAGCTTCATTGTAGAGTACAAGGGCCTCTCTTAGGATTTAAATTATAAGTGGAGCTGCCAGATCACTGAACAACAGTGGCTTTAATTACTCCTGGGAATGATGTGGAAAAAAATGACACACACGCTGCGCAGGTGATAACAAAAGCTTGGCCATTTTAGCTTTGATGTGTTCATTTCTAATCGAAAAATGTCCAAGTTTATGTATTGATTTCTAAATTAGAAACATGGATAAATGTATTGCATATTTATTGTTCAATGTTCATGCTATGTATTAATGACGACTGAAGTGTTCATTCTAACATTTGGCTCATGCCAGCTGAAAGCATAGCAGCCCACTTTGATCCACCGCACAGTATGATTTGTATTAATTAACTTACACATGCAAAGTGATGAGCAGTAATGCTCATATAACACACAAGCATCCTGTATATGCATGTTCACATTCTCCCCCAGCAGCCGTCCCCATGCATCCATCCACACACACAAATGAACACACGTTTCCAACATGTCAGCAGAATCTGGCAGGACTGACAGGAGACATATGTAGGTAACAGACTGCAAAGAGCCATCTGACAACATACTCACGCACACACACACACACTTTACACAGCACAGTCCTAACAGAGGACCATTCAAACACACCTGTCTGCTTAAATGAAGTGCAGCAAACAATATATGAGAATATGTGTAACCAATTTGGTTCAAGTTCATTATCTCAACCTCTTACGACTTCACCATGATTCACTTTAAGTAGCCTACGTATAGCCTATCGGCTTGTCAACTATTATCAATGCCCAGTATAGATTGATTAACTATAATATTCTACATAAACTACCTAACCCCAGAAAAAAATTACATTCATTCAAATCTAACCTGTCAGAAATGTGCTTTAGATGTGACACGGAAAGGAATAGTTCACCCAAAATTGAAATTTCACTCATTATCTACTCACCCTCATGTCGACTAAGGGCTGGGAGAAGTTTCAGAGTCCTCCGTGGCTTCTCTGAGTTACAGGGGGTCTCCATGCAGCACTGCATGTCCATATAACAGTTGCAAATGGACACCAACTGTCTTCGTAACAAAAAGACACACCAAAAAACATCCAAATACCTCCATGCTGCTCGTATGTAATGTCCGTCTTGTATTGATGTCCAGAAATGCGAAATTGTCCTGTATAAAATTAAATAAGTCCATATTTCAAGCTTGTTTTGTAGCGGAAGCTCCTCTTACTGGTTCGTCCAAATTTGACATTTGGATTGACCTTGCACACTGACTTTTTTTTTCTTTTTTTCTAAGGGTGGGTGGTGGGGTTATAGGGTAAGGAGGGTTCTCCTCCATGTTTTGTCTTTATTCTTTGTACTTTTGGTATACTGATGTTTGTGTATTGCATAAATAAAAAAGGAAAATGAAATATGTGACCTGCTCCATCATTTTGAGTCACATTGACCCAAATTTCAAAGTCGAGATGTTGGTATCAATGGAAAGATTAGAAAATAAGCTTTAAAATGATACCCTAGTCAAAGTAATACATTTTATAGTTTTCGAGATATGGTCATTTGAATTACGATCTCCTCCTCTCTTATTCTGTTCTAAAACCTGAGAAAATTCCATTCAAAGTTTTTGCCTGTGACTCTGGCGTCTGTTCCTGTACCACGTGATTACACGCACCATATACGGTCCCTTGTTGTCATTTTTTTCAATGACCCTCGGAAAGCAGAGAATCTCATAATTCAGATGCTGTTTACAGCTATCATAAACGGTTCAGAAGTTGTGATGTTTTGTTGATGTTTTGTAAAATATGTGCAAAACCGCGACGTTCTTTAGCCTCCATTTAGCATCGTTGTTTCTGTTTAGCATCGGCGCTAGCTCTGTTAGCAGCATCTGTTTCTGTAGCCGTCCCTGCTTATCATAGAGGCACCATTCATTGACCGTCGGAAAGCGGAGAATGCAGCGAATCAGCTGCAGTTTACAGCTCGTCTCTATCACGAACGGTTCAGAAGATATTTCATGTTTTGCAACGATGCAACGCTCATCTTCAGAGGGTTTAAGTAGCAAGTCAACTTTAATCATCATTTACTGCCTTTTCTCAATTATCTGGACTGTGAAACTTTGGGAGATTGTTTTTGAATGTCATAGCTTTGAAATGAGGGTAAACAAAAATTATTGATTTTCTATGGGTTTACCACGTTATCAGCTGATTATCTAAAAATAGAACGTTGCGACATCCGACTCATTTTGATAGAGCGCGTCACATATATTAAACAAGTACTTATGTGACGCACTCTGGCTAAATGAGTCAGAAGTCGCAGCGTTCTATTTTTAGATAATCAGCTGTAAACATGGAAAATCAAAAAGAAAAAAAAATATATATTTTTTAGCTAATTTCAAAGCAATTACATTCAAAAACACTCTCCCAAAGTTTCACAGTCCAGATAATTGAGAAAAGGCACGTAAATGATGATTGAAGTTGACTTGCTACTTAAACCCTCTGAAAACAAGTGTTGCATCGATGCATGAAACATGAAATATTTTCTGAACGGTTCATGATAGAGACGAGCTGTAAACTGCATCTGAATCGCTGGATTCTCTGCTTTCCGACGGTCATTGAATGGTGCCTTTATGACAAGAGGGACAGGTACAGAAACAGATGCTAAACCGAGTAGCATCGACGCTAACAGAGCGTAGCATTGATGCTAAACTGAACGTAGCAATCAACACAAAACTTGCACATGTTTTACAAAACATCAACAAAACATGACAACTTTCTGAACCGTTTATGATAAAGACAAGCTGTAAACAGCATCTGAATCGTGAGATTCTCTGCTTTCCGAGGGTCATTGAATGGTGCATCTGTGACAACAAGGGACCGTATAGGGTGCGTGTAATCACGTGGTACAGGAACAGACGCCAGAGTCACTGGCAAAACTTTAAATGCAATTTTCTCAGGTTTTAGAACAGAATAAGAGAGGAGGAGATCATAATTCAAATGGCCACATCTCGAAAACCATCAAATGTATGATTTTGACTAGGGTTTCATTTTGAAGCTTATTTTCTAATCTTTCCATTGATACCAAAATCTCAACTTTGAAATTTGGGTCACTGTGACTCATTTTGATGGATCATGTCACATATTGTACACAGCATGTTAAATTAAAGCAGATATCAGTGGAATGTTTTTGTTAATATAAGTCCTAAATAGTCCTATTTTCCGTCAGCAATCACTTACATGGAGTGTTTCAGTCGTAACACGAGTCTCTCCGTCACTCTGCTCTGCTGTAAACCAGGAGAAAACTTTCCTTGTGGGATACAAGTGTTATCCAATGAGGAGAGAGAACGGCATGAAGGGCTGTGTGTGCAGCCAAGGGATGCGCGTGAATGTGGTGACGTAGGGGCGAGGACCAATAGATGGCTGACGAGGGCGGGGGCTGCTAACTCATGGTGCCTTCAAGGAAACTCGTAACTGTTTTTCCTTCCTGTGAAGTCATACCAGTTCGATCTGGTACGAATTCACGGGTCGAAGTTACGAGAGGCCGTTATAGTGACTTTCACAGACAACAGGACGGTAAAAACACGAGCTACGGGTTACCTGGAACGCTACAAAGTCGTAGTTGTGACTTGAAGCTGTAACTTACGGTTTCAAAAGCCTGCCTTGAACGCAGCATTAGCCAAAACGGCCGGATCGCTGATATCTGCTTTAAGTGCTGCAGTTTCCTCTATTTCCTTTAATTTAGTTTGTTTACAATCAAGTGTACCTTTTCTTTTTTTTTAAATGTTCCTCATCATACCCATCCTTCAATCCCTCTACAGAATATATAATTTGTTTGTTTTATGGTCTGTGTTTATTTTTTCACCTTGAAACTATGTTTCATTTTCTTTCTGAATATTCTCTGTGCTTCAACTCCATCCGGTTTCACAACACGCAGGGAGGGGGTTGTCGGTGTTACGGTATGTGCGCATGTGTGTTAGGCTATGTGTCTGTTTATGTGCCATGGATCTTACAACAAGCTCATCTGGTGGCAATGTGTCAGTGCCATTGACCCCTGTGTTCCCCATCTGGTTGGTACACACACTCCGCCAGAAATGACAGCTGTTCAATCAGGGGACCATCACGCACAACAGACACACAAACATTCCCCCACACACAAAGCATGACGCATAATCAAAAATGCCAACTCCAGCGCTCAGAGCAACAAACACATGAGAAATGTGCAAATTCCATTACTCTAGCAAGCTTTGCATATTTGAATCCTATTTTTGTGTTACTTATTCACGCACAAAATTACACTCAATACAGATTTCTTTTTTAGAATTGAAAAAGAATCTGCAACTACAATGTTTTATTTCACAGGGTCGGGCAAAGAAAATCTACCTGGTAAATGTTGCACCTTGCACAGATGAAGCAGCTCAGGTCGGAGAGGTAAGCTAATCACAGTTGTCTTTTTATCTATTATTGAGCAGATAAGGGAAAGGGGGGTGGGAGGTAGGGTGGGGGGGGAGAGGGTGAGCGTTTGCCAAGCAGACAGGTAAAGGCAACTATCGTAACTGTGCTCATTTTCAATGGAAAAGTTAAATCTGTGTGTCATGTTGTGCGGTGAATAATTGAAGGGCCGGCTTTGTGCACTGAAGCAGACAGATCCTGGACCAGGCACCTGGACCCAAATGAGATATCTTCACACACATACACACACACGCATATACACCCGTCCCCCCAAAGGTCTACACCTGCCTTATAAAATATCAAAACCCCCCTGAAGGCAGAGAGGTTTAAAATATTAACAGCATCAACAGGACTGTGTCTCATCCACTTAGAAGATGTTGTTGTTGGTGTGTATGCGTGGGGACATGGGGGGGTGGGGTGGGGGGGGTCACATGTTCAAGTAATAAGCATTGTTATTACCAAGTTAAGGTTTGAAGTGACTTGTTAACGCCTATAGCCAACGGGTGGATAATGATGAATATAAGAACCAAGAAAAAAAGAGACAAGAAATATTTGTACACTTGAAACTTTTCTCTTTTCCTTGTGAATGTCAAACCTCAGAAATAAAATGTAGTTAAAGGGATAGTAACATTTTTTAAAAGTGGGGTTGTATGATCTACAAACAGCCCCAAAGTACTTTAATTGCAGTAGAAGACTCTCTGCACTCCTCCCGTTAGCAACGCCAGCCCATAATAGCCCTGCCCAGAGATTTCCAACATACATTGTTGTGAATGGACCCATAGAAACGGCCTATTTTCGTGGCCTAAAAGAGGTTTTACCTGAAAAATATATATAATTTTTTCCAGCCCTTCAAAGTGCAGGAAAAATGCAGTTTTTATTTGGAGCTAACCAACTGCTGACCGGCGGGTGCTAACCCTGGGCGGAGGGATATGTGAGTTGGTTAGGTCCAAATAAAAACTGTATTTTTCCTGCACTTTCAGGGGCTGGAAAAATTTTTATTACACCCAACAATGGAACTGTGTTTTTTTATTTCCAGGCAATACAAATGTTAAATTGTGACTATGATGATGTCATCAAGAAGATTTCCATCCAGAATAACCGTTTTTTTTTGTTTGTTTAATGCTAAAGACTTTAATTCTGGGAAATTTAGGATCTGTACACTCTTTGAAATAAAAGTGCTATGTAGAACCATATAAGGTTCGACCGGGAGCTCTTTTGGAGGGTTCTACATCGGACCGAACTTAGGGTTATATCTAGGGTTATCAAGGGTTATATTTAGAACTCAACACATAAAGGGTTATACTGAGAACCCAACATAAAGGGTTATATCTAGAACCCAACACATAAAGGGTTATACCTAGAACCATCTGTGAAAAGTTACACCTAGAACCCCCAATGAGACGTTCTACAAAAATCCCTTTTATGGCGTATTGGTTTCACCCAGAAGCCTTACTGGTGGTTTCATCCAGAAAATATCCCACTTCTTACGGTTTCATCTAGAACCCACACGGGGAGTTCCACCAAGAACCCTTTTACTGGAACCCTAGTGTTACAAAGCACCCTTGAAAAACCATTTCTTTGGGGAAAGGGTTCTCTGGATCAAAATGGTTCTTACTGGAACCCTTAGTGTTACCAAGAACCCTCGAAAAACATTTTTCAGAAGCAAATGGTTCCAGGTAGAACCTCAGCCCATGTAGAAGAACACTTTTGGACCTCTTATTTCTAAGAGTGTAGGGTAATTTGAAAATGAATATTTCTTCACTTCATGCAAAGCTCTTGTAAATTCCTTGTTGTGTATTCCAAGTTATGCATCACTATGCTTACATTTAGTATGTATTTTTACAAGAGATTTTCCTATGAGAGAAATGGAATACATCTAAATCTGAAGCTGTATAGAATACATATGAAAAGTATGTGTATCTGTTCTCATATTGGGTAATAATATCAATTAGCTGAATTAGATGCCATTCGTTAATGTGCGTTGGTGTGTCGGCCCTGTGATAGACAGGGTATACCCTGCCCACACCCTATATTATTTGGGATTGGCCCGAGCCCCAGCCCCCACTGCGCCCCTGCACAGATAAGCAGTGTATAGAGAATGGATGGATTAGTTCCTTTCAACCATTTCACTTGATCCTTTACCAGTTAACCTGTGGTGCTGGTTGAATACCAGCATTCCTTTTAGATGTGTCTCATGGCACGAGGTGTCTCTGTCAGATCTGTGAGCTACAGCCACTGAGAACATTTGCACAGTGCGATGTTGATGCCAGCTGCCAAGAGCCGATGTATCGGTTCATGCCAGGGCAAGGTGCCACTTTTCAGCACATGCCAGTGACATGTATTGCCGCAGTCACACACACACACACGGTGCACAGTATATCTGTGCAGCATGAGAGTCATGGGGAGGAAAAATATTTCAAGAGGATCTGATTAATTATTCATTTGTTCAGAGCCAGCCAAGTAATGTTTGTCTGTGTCACAGAGAATGACATTTGTTACGGTGTAGGCCTGAAGCATCTGCAGCACTTGTGACATTATACTTGGGAAAAGTTGGCAACCTTGCAAAAAAAATGAACTGCTGAGAACGTACGCATAAAAAAACACAGTATAGTGTTATGAGTATTATTCATTATTATTAATCAGGCTAGCAAATGCAGGAATTGTGTGGTCATTATTTTACTTTAAAGGTCAAATGAACTGAAAAATTGACTAGATTTTATGAGTCAAAGCAGTCTTTGGACTTGTTAGTGCATCCTTACATGTCCACATGTTACATAAGATTTTCATCAGTTTACATTTGATTAAAAAAAAATATATATATATTGTTCAAATATTAATAAAGCCTTTAACATGTTCTTGGGAAGCCTATCTGTACATCCATCAAATTCTTATGGAAGCAAATTTCTTTAGGGTCGTTATAAATATACCATCTGAAACATTGTGCTAATTAGAGTTTGGTGATCAAAGGTCAAAGTCACCGTAACACAGTAATTCTCTGCAAAAAAACACCTCTAGCCATTACTCAATGCCGTTAATTCAGCAAGGGGACATGGGGGAGACTGACCGTATTTCCTGCAGCTTGGCTGGCTGGCAGACGCATACAACCACAGGGCAGTAATTCTAGTTCATCAATAATTCAGTATTTTGGTTTTGTGTATTTTAATTAGCAAATATGCTAAGTAAACACAAAGTACAGCTGAGGCTGATGAGAATACTGTTTATTTTGGAAATATTCCGTCATTGTCCATATTATTATGGACACATTCAAGTTTGTGCTTATGATGATGCTGTAGATGAAAAGTCATGGCATCATCAAAGTATATAAAGACCATGAATCCATGCAGTCAAATGCATAAAAATCCAGAAAAATATTTGAGGCAGTTTAGGATCAACACTGCAGACATTTGCAGACTGACGTTCTGGATTATTCTGTGTAAAATAAAATTTAAAAAAAGGTAAAAGGAGTAAATATTAAAGATAATACACTTTAGTTTGTATGTTTATGACCTGTTATCACATTGTTATTGCTTGCCATTATTGCTAGTTTTTGTTTTATGCAAGCTCCTGGATGGCATTAGTCTTTTCTGGCATGATTTTCTATTATTTAGTGGTAGCCTGTTTTTACTTTTTATGTAGACATCAGTAATAAATATGTATTAGAGAAACTGTCATGACTGTCATGTAACGGAGCATGTGGAAAAACCAAGATACAAATATTTTATATACACACACAAATCAATATCAACATGAGTTAGATTTTACTAGGAGAAACTTAGAGAATTTTTTGGATGAAAATACAACTTGGATATATACAACAAAGTTCAAGACTACGACCTGACTCCTCTCTGGTTGCGTGAGTAAGGAGTGGGAATATGATCAATGTTACATATGAGTCAAGACCAATTCTGTCTGCCTTCGAGCAGCTTTGGAATGAAGTGTAAGGTTGCCACTACAGCTGTATGGTAATAATTGTCAACACAATGGCACTCAGTAGAGTGTGTAGACAACAGTCCTACACAAGGCAAAGTGATAAAACCTCATCTTGTGCTTGCACATGTGTGACTGAGTGTCGCCTCTGGATATTTGTGACAAATTTGCCAAGGTGATAAATCCACTTCATACTTGTTGAGATATTTGAGTTTGGACAAAAGCGGTGGATCGAAAAACTGTCAGACTGTCACGGTGATAGGGCCACACTTCTGTTGGGGCTAAAATAAGACAGAAGACCATATTTAAAGGGATAGTTCACCCAAAATTCCAATTTCACGCATTACTCACCCTCATGCCGACTAAGAGCTGTGAGAATGTTCATAGTCCTCCATGCCTTCTTGGAGCTACAGAGGGATATGGACACCACTTTTCTTCATCCAAAAAGACACACCAAAAAACATCCAAATACCTCCATACTGCTCGTCTGTAATGTCCCTCTTGTATTGAAGCCTCGACATGAGAAATTGTTCCGCCGTGTCACAGGAAGAGCAGTGAACTGAGACACTGGGAGATTCCGCTACAAACAAGCTTAAAGCTATAGTGCGTAACTTCTACCGCTCCCTAATGGAATTCTGCGTTATTCGAACGATACGCGCGGCGCGGCACCTATGGCCCGGTGTAACGCCGGGTTCACACCGGACGCCGAAGCGCTGCGAAGCGTCCCGTGTGAACCCGGTGTAACCCTCCTCTCCTCTCCGCTACCCCTGTAGGTCTCCATGGTACCAGTAATACACATCACACACAGTAACAGTAACACTCGCAACACACCACATGCTGCTGGTTACGGTCCGCGGTTCACAGACTAGAACACTCGCAACTCGCCACACACTGCTCGTCACAGCACACAGACTCCCCGCACTAAGTTACACACAGCAACACAGGCTACACACCTTGTAGCTTACTGCTAACGACATGGCTAACAGCAGGCTGCTAACAACTGTTGCCTCTGGCAGCTGCGGAGCGTTCTGTCCGCCAGCGCGGGAATGTCGCTCCAAGACACTAAATACAAAAACAACAAATACTGAAAAATACCGTGAGGCGTTTGAGGAGCTGAACAGCTTAACTGTTATTCCCTGGGCCTATTTTCAAGGCCTTTCCTCGAAAATTGCATAACAATAATAAAATGAGAATATCTCTGCAACCACAAGGTCTATTTGAATAATTTTGGTGTCATTGAATAGGAAATAATTTGAGGATTGTTGGGAGATGTGTAATTATCAGTATATATGTTACTGGTGAAGACCAAATGATGATGACACACAGCATAAATTCAATAAATTCAGTGCTCGCCTAAAAATAATTAATATTTTTGATGAGTGTCCTTTAGAATAATGCTAACATAGCTCAAACTCTCTATAAAATCATTGTACAACATATGAACATTGTCTCTGCAGTGGTTGATTCTGATAAAGTGAAGCAGGACAAAATTATTGAGATTTTACTACAAAATATTCAGGCGAGATTTCCAAAATATTAATTTTTGGCACAGCTTAAACCACCTGCCACTCTAAACCATTGTTGAATCTTTATTTTCACACAATTTGCAAAAAAAAACTGAACAAGAATCCACAGTTTTTTTTAAATCAGCATTTTCTGCTGTGAGCTACGTTCCTGCGTCTGTCTGCCTCAGTTCCCTCAGCAGTAGCTCTGCAGAAGAGCGACCAATCAGGTTCATTCAACCACCGTTGTGACCGGAAGAGCCAGACGAATCAAATGAGCCCTAGCTTGTCTTTCTGGGCCGCACTGGCAGCCAATTAGCTAAGCTTTTGTTGCACCTTCGGAGCACACAGCCTATGGCTGCTCTCTCCATATATGGACACAGAGCAGGAAATCCGCCACACAGACACACGAGGAGGAAGAGGTGCATTCTGGGGGTTGTAGTCCTTCAAACAAAATGAGATCTGTAGCTGCAGAACAGTGTTTTCTCTGTGAAAAGTGCCAGGTAAGACAGCATTTCTGGTTCAGTTTTCCAAATGCGCTTGTTGTTATTTGTCTTATTTGGCTGCTGGATCAGTGAAACTTTGGTTAAAGAGGATAAAAATGGTAGTTTTGGAATCTGTGGAGTGTCTGCTTTCTTCTGGTTACCATTAGCTCTGGATCACAACAAGGATGCCTCTTTACTGGCTCGGTTTCTCTGTCTATGTCGCTTTTCGGAAACTTTTTCGCAATGTTGCGACAAATTGTTTGGTTGCTCGGTGTTGCAACTGTGTTTGTTTATCCTATGAATGGTTCATATCAGCGTTTAGCGGAGATTCTAAGCTTTCTATTGATATGCAACATGTCCATGTGTGTGCTACGGGCTTGCTCTATGGCTTTTGCGTTTGCGTTCCAATTGCGTTCCAATTTGGGGGCTTCAGGGAACAACAGTTAATCAAAGTTTTATCATCTCCTCTTGTAGTGGATTGGATGAAATGGATATTTACAGACACGTAGAAGTTACGCACTATAGCTTTAAAATATAGACTTATTTTATTTACTTATTTATTTTTTTCTGAACAATTTCTCATGTCAGGGCTTCAATACAAGAGGGACATTACAGACGAGCAGTGTGGAGGTTTTTGGACCACACAGCTCTTAGTCGACATGAGGGTGAGTAGATAATGAGTGAAATTTGAATTTTGGGTGAACTATCCCTTTAATAACTACATATAAAGAGTAATAGTGAATAAATAATGAGGTAACTGCTCTCTACCATATAATGTGGGCAACCACTATTGTGAAAAAAGATATTACAGCAAACAGTGACTGTAACGGCTTTGACTTGGGAATGACAGTGCAGGAAGAAAATATGGAAAAAAAGAAAAGTCAGTCCATATGCAGTAACACACAGTCTCCAGACACCTGCAATTCATACCATGTACAAGTTTTGTCCACCTTCTCACACAGCCGGAAACATGAATCCTGCATGTTCATTCCACACTGTATTTCCCTTGTTCTCTCTCTCAGTACAATTTCTCCCCCCCACTCATTTCCACAGAAGCCCTGACTGGGAGCAGAGAGGAATAAGAGACGTCTTTCAGTAAAATATGAATTAATACCTTCCCCTCTGTAAATATTTAACACCACTTAAACTTACAGTTCCCTACCGGGCCCCAGCACGGAACTGTCTAGAGACCGTGGGAATGGGGGGTGGGGGGGGCAACGGGGGAAAGGCACGGATTAAGCCCAGATTCAATTAACTTAGCACGCCAGCTCCGCGGTGTCCAGGGAAATCATTTTGAGTGAATAAACACATCATGCTGGATGTCTCCATGCACTGTTTGGTAAATAATGTGCAATATAGTGCATATATGAGAGAGAGCGAGAGAGTGTGGAAGGAGGAAGAGAAAAAGCTCCATGGAAACGTCCCTAGGAGAGAACGTCAGAACAGACTGGGCTGGGATGTGTGATTTATAGATGGTTGAGGGTCACAGCTTCCATCTTCACTTCTCATTACTTGATAATGCTAATTGGAGAGGCAGGGTTGGAGTGGATTTTACATCACTGATTGTTTTCATTATTTATAATGGTGCTATATGAAAAACATGGTTTTATTCGGTTTTTGTTTTTTTTAACTCTGCTTTCGCACCTGTTTCATTCACATGATGGTGCTAAGAGGCCTTCTGCTCAGGTTTTTCCACTGGGAACCAAATAAAAACAGTGAGAAAAATACATCCTAAAAAAAAAGTTATACAGTGTTATAACTGCATTATAACTCATTATAAGTATGGTTATAATGTGTTATAGAGAAAGGCGTGAAGTAAAGTGTTACCAAAAAGGTAAATGTGGAAAGAGCACAGGAGACACACAAAAGGGAACAAGCAAGGGAGGGGCAACCAGCAAGTAAACAGTTGAGAGGACTGGAGTGAACCAGCAACATTCATATTTGTCACGATGAGTGAGCCTTGACATCACTTTTTGATACTTAATTTTTCTTCGCTCTCATCATTCCAGACATAGGCCTATAAATAACTCAATTAGCAAGTACTCTGATAAACATGGACTGTAAACAAGTGTCAGACAGCATTGGCCAAGGTGCTGTTCAGTAATTGAAAAGCTGCCCTGCATCATTTAAAAAGTCACTTAGGAATGCTTGCCCTTGTTATTTAGAAAACCAACAGTCAATACACAAGCTAATATCCATGTCATTAATGTAATCTTCCAGTCCTGAACCTTGTAGTTATAGCTCTCCAGCTGTAGTGAACAACTCTAGCCGATAGTGATTCTTTTAGTATCACATTAATATTTTAACAACTTATCACATTAATGTTTGATTATCCAGATCCTGATCTCCACACATTCCTGGCTGCGCTAGCATCTCCAGTCAGTGTGTGAACCCATAACGTCAGCAAACGCTGCGTTAGCCCGCCAGTCAAATGGGAGTGGCGGCAGCTGTCAGCAGAATCAGTTTAAATGATACTAGTTGATATCTTAACCCTGCAGTGCATGATTTTCCTGGCCAGTTGACAGAATAGTGGGGCAGATAAGCTCATATATGGTGGTATTGTGCATTTTTTGACTAGGATCTGTATAATGTCCTGCAAGAAAAAAGGGTAGAATATAAGTTATATTATATTGAGTATTTAGTAGTAATATGTGACACAACCTCTTGGTGGTGGTGGGGGTTCCGATGAGCAGGAAAAGTGGGCGTGGCTGGTGTTTTTCCACCAAGGAGTGTTTTGACTGTAAAACTAATGTTTGCGATCAACTCAGAATCATGAAAAAACCCTAGTTTGACCCCTCACAAGATACTTGAGGCCAAATTTAACATTTCAAAATTTTCGAAAAATCTGGTTACGGGTACCCCGACTTTGAGTAGTTTTTTAGGGGGTTTCCCACTGGAGTTGAATTTCAACATTTTATTATATGATATTACACACCTTCCTAAACACAATGTTGAAGAAATTTCTTGGAAATGATTTAAGAGAATAAAGTGGAAACATGCAATTCTGAGGTCAAAGACCCCTAAAGGTCACCAAAGGTCAGCCACCAAAGTGGTTCCACATCTGAAATCAAACCTTGGATGTAGATGAAATGCTGAAAGTTTCATGCTTTAGTCATAAAATACACAATTTGTTGCTTATCTCTTGACATATTGTATCGTGAACTTGTGAGCCAGTCATTTGTCAGGTTTTGGTAAGGACTGGCCCCAAATGCAGACACAAGCTCGAAAACAGAACAAAATTATCCATTCACTCACCAGTAAATAGGAAGGAACCACAGATACACAGAGCTCTAACACGGGGAATTAAAGGCAGGAACAAATGCAGACAGCCTGACTAAGAACAATGGGAAAACAACAAGGTTAAATACACAAGGAGGAACAGGGCACAGGTGAGACACATGAGGTAATCACACGAGGAGACCACAGGAAGACAGGACAATGAACTTCAAAATAAAACATGAAACAATTAACTCAACTAAACATGGAAGCACAATGACGCTTGGGTGATGAATCATTCTGTATTTCTGGCACATCAGTAAACAAACCACTTTCAGATTGATACTTTTTTTCACATTGTGATTCCATATATGGTAAGAATAAAAAAATAAAAAATCATTACCGGACATGACTATAAGCAGCTTGTCTTTTTACAATGAAAGAAAAATGATAGCATTATTACCTTGATACAATGCTGCGTGTGAACATGATGAAAAAAGGAAAAACTGTTGTGTTATCGCTCCATGAACTGCAGTAAATAAGTCTTGTTTTCTAGAATACAAATGAACTTTGAAGATGAATACACGTAAAATTTCAATAAACTCTTTGACAGTGTCAGTTCAGAAGGGGAAGCACTTTCCATTTTTATCCATTCATCCACAAGTTTGTTTTGTGTGATTGAAAACAAAATCAGTTTTGTGTAATACAATTTGTCTAATATCTGTCCTCTGCTATTTGAGATAAGTAGCACTAGGTTTAATCCTTGCTCGTCCACTCACTCTCCCCCTCCCCCCCAGTAAAGCGATGGGTAAAACACTGATATCAGCTCCTACGTAGGCCATCATTGATATCATTTGACTTGCAGCACTGTCCCATCATGATCTAAAGTCTTTATAATCCACTCCAAAAAGGTTGTGAGCTTGAACTCAGCACAGTGGGTTTCAGTCAGATTTCCTGGAGGCCTAACGAATCATTTTGCAGAGACAAAAGTGCTGGAAGACATTCCGCTGGAGTGAAACTTGAAGAGATCCCATTATCACAGACACTGTTTTGCTGCATTTCAAAGATCTCTGCTACTCTGTTTTAAAATCAATATTTAGTTGGTTTTTTTTATGGCCATACGGTCAAATGAGCTGAAAAGTGTGTGCTTGCACGTCCATCCAAAAACTTACATGCAAGTATTCCATCATACCTCTGAGAGCGCGAGACCTTATCTTTAATGTATGGCCAACAGTAAGCCTGTAAAATAATGTAAGATTTTAAGGATTGGTGCTTACAAGCCTCAGGTCCTCACAAAGAACAATAAAATTGTTGGGTTATTTCTCGGCTCAAACCATCTCTGGTACAAACAGAGGCTGTAAAGATTAAAGTTAGTCCCTGGGTGATCAGACCAGCCTCCAAATGTAGCTTGAAGATCCCTTTTTCATGTTTTGGTGTTTTTAAAAATCGTACACTCTTAGAAATAAGGGTTCCAAAAGTGTTCTTCTACAAGGGCTGAGGTTCTACCTGGAACCATTTGCTTCTGAAAAACCCTTTCCAGAAGAAATGGTTTTTCGAGGGCTCTTGGTAACACTAAAGGTTCCAGTAAAAGGGTTCTTGGTGGAACTCCCTGTGTGGGTTCTAGATGAAACCGTAAGAAGTCAGATATTGTCTGGATGAAACCCCCAGTAAGGCTTCTGGGTGAAACCAATACACTAGGGTTGTATATCTCCACCACTGAGGCCGATTCGATATGCATCTCGATACGCTGCCACCGATACACTGAAGCTCCTGTCGATACGATTCACTCCTATTCATGATACGATGCGATTCAAAAATGATTTAATAATGATATGACTTAATTACAAGAGAGTTTCTTAGCCCACATCAGGTTTCCAACCTCAATACCACTATTCTGTTTTAGCCTACTCTTTGTATCAGTTTGAGGGATGTATTTAATATTTAGTTAATTTTTATGGGGCAAACAACTCATGAAAGGTATAGTCTAAAGCTTTTTGCTTAAAGCAGATATCAGCTGAATGTTTTTGTTAATATAAGTCCTAAATAGTCCTATTTTCCGTCAGCAATCACTTTCATGGAGTGTTTGGGCCGAAACACATACTCACTACAAAGGGCCTCCTACTAGTTACAGCCGCTGACAACCGAGTATTAACCCGTTGCTCCAGTGCTTCAGATCGGACTGTTCACTTCTTGGCGGCTCTGACTGCAGCTCTGACTACTGCTGCTACTGCTGCTGCTGCTACCTCCTACCTCGATGTAACCATGGAATCTACCAATGAGGACAGCTAGAAGAGCAAATTCATTCCTTCATTTCATTTCATTCATTTTCTATACCGCTTATCCTGTACTAGGGTCACGGGTGAGCTGGAGCCTATCTCAGCTGACTTCGGGCGAGAGGCGGGGCACACCCTGGACAGGTCGCCAGTCTATCGCATGGCTAACACAGACAACCATTCACACTCTCATTCACACCTATGGGCAATTTAGAGTCGCCAATTAACCTAACCTGCATGTCTTTGGACTGTGGGAGGAAGCCGGAGTACCCGGAGAGAACCCACGCATGCACGGGGAGAACATGCAAACTCCACACAGAAGGGCCCTTGCCGACTGGCGGGTTCGAACCCAGAACCCTCTTGCTGTGAAGCGACAGTGCTAACCACTGCACCACCGTGCCGCCCGCATCGCAAATTCAACCAGGAATTTTATTCGATGTACCCTGAATCCATCGGTGCAGTCGCATCACAAACGTTTGTATCGGACCACCGATATGAATCGTTGAATCTCCACATCCCTACAATACACCATAAAAGGGATTTTTGTAGAACCTCTCATTGGGGGTTCTAGGTGTAACCTTTCACAGTTGGTTCTAAGTATAACCCTTTATGTGTTGGGTTCTAGATATAACCCTTTATGTTGGGTCCTCGGTATAACCCTTTAAGTTGGGTTCCAGGTAGAACCTTCCGAAAAAGGGTTCTCCTATGAGGACAAGCCAATGAACCTTATATGGTTCTACATAGCACTTTTATTTAAGAGTGTAGATCTCAAATGGTATTTGCAGGGATGCTTACACTACATGCATGAGGCACTGGCATCGAATCAGAGCTCAGTGCAGCAATGCAACAGACTATCTTTCAGTCTTCAAAACTCCACTGTACTCTTCTTTTAAAATTCTGTCCACTAATGGTAGAATCTCCAGATTGCTCTCATTTATAAATAAATCACCCTTAGAATATTACACAGCATTAATAAGGCTTTTATTCAGTTCCATTTCATTAAGGATACAGTCACTGGCAGCCCTCTACCGCTGGGCCACTCTGAATTAACATAAACATCTTTGGACATATGCCAGGCCATCCGTCCCGTGCAACGTCTTCCTCTCCACCTCTCCTTCTCTCTCTCTGTCGGTTGTAAACGAGCCTGTGATATTCCAAGAGAAGCGCAGTGCTGTTCCCCTCATCGATCGGCTGGGTGGATTAATATCAATCGTTAGTTTTTGCCTTTTACAGTGGCAGCGGGGAGTCAGAGGAAGTTCATTCTGTTCAGTATGCCTTTCATGCTCCTTGTGACTTCTTTGATCAGTTACAACTGTAACAACCACAGCTGGAGCACCAGTTTAGGAAGAAAAAAAACACATATGCAAATAATAATAATGAAAAAAATGCATATCTGAAGTAGAGGAGGTAGGACATGGATTTATGTATGGATCGTATGGTTGTAGTCGGCATTTCTTTGTGTGTTGTATTATTGAAATCAATGCATGCAGAGGTGTGAGAGTTATTTTAGAATTCATTATGATTCATTTCATTTTATTTGAAGCCAAAGAATGAGGAGTTGACTTCCAGAAGGTAGGCAGTGAGTGATGGTAAGAGCACTACATAATACACAGTGAATGAAAACACTCGGGCCAAGAAGTCTCTTTCCCACCATGATTTGTGGTATTTTTTTTCTGCTCCTGTTGCCAGTGGAGTCTGAGCCAAACTCCTGTCAACTGGCACAGTCTTTGAAAGTCATCCAGAAGGAAAAGGTGAGCATGCATCCCACGTACTGTACATCCCTGCATACAGTATGCAGACAGATGGGGTTTCCCCAACTACACATGCGCACGCACACACACACTATTCCAATGCAATGAGCTATTTCTGAGTTATTCCTGTACATTTTGGCTACATGGTCAGTGTTAACATTAACAGCTCGTTACTTATCAATCTAGAGGAAAATAGATGTTCCATTACTCACAGAGAGCTGTCTCCAGTGGTGGAAAGCAATGCAAATGGTAACTTTTGTCTCTATCACACCATTACTGAAGCATGCAAACCAGCTAGCTCCTGCCCATCTGATAGCAACTCACTGCCTCCTATCTCTCTGCTTAGGGAGTGTGTGTCTTAATACTTGTGTGTTGTAAAGACAGCAATGTCACCACCAAGAAGTTGCATTCAGGGGCACAGAAACCAGAAATGTATAAAAGGCCCTTTAAAGGCCTGATTAAAACAGGAACATTTAATATGCTAATCCACAGGGTCTTTTTAAAGGGATAGTTCGACATTTTGGCAAATTGGCCCAATGCCATAATCCTTATAGTTTTAGGAGTAGGTGTGTTACCTTTAATTATCAATGCAATGGAGGCTAATACATTTTCTTGGTTTCCCTCATCAAACTCATTAAATACACAATCCAGTAACTGCAAAACACTCTTGTGGACAAGTTGTGAGCTGCACATTCACCACGTTATGAGACAACGGGAACACGCTAAGCGATTTTGTCTTGTAGCGTTCCGTTATTTTATCATAGCGTGGTGAATGTGCAGGTCACAACTTGTCCACCAGAGCGTTGTGGAGTTGTTGGATTGTGATGAGTTTGATGTGGGAAACCAAGAAACTCCATGAGCTTCCATAGCGTAGCTCTGAGCAGCTCACGGCTCTGCTCTGCCATTCTAAAAATAGCTTGCACCAACAACTGAAGATAATGAACCTACTCCTAAAACTATAGGGATTATGGCAATGGGCCAATGTGCCAAAATGTTGAACTATCCCTTTAAGGACATACAGAAGTTTATTCGTCATTGTGTTTCTATGACAAAAATTCAATTCGACCCTCTCATAGCAGCAGTAAGAAAGATACAAATCAACATATGACAAAATCAATACATAAATAGAGGCATCATCAGCGTATAGTGAAGAAAGGGTTCAAGTGAAGTAAAGGCAGCAATGGTCTAAAGTGCATTACAAGGTCAGATATTGCATATATTTAGGCATTCACTCCATGTGGGGGGGTTAGCATGAGGGAGGGTGGGGTTGTTGATTTCAAATGAACATTTACTCACAAAAGTGTTTTGTTTTGACAGTGAAGACGTATTGTTTCTTGTTGGCTTGCATCCTGCACTAAGGCTTGACGGTACAAATACTTTTCAATACAAATTCTGTGAATGTGGGTTCAGGTAGTGAATGGAACTGGAGTGTCACTCTCCCCAGCAACAGCATCATCATCTATCCCTGTAGAGATGTACGATAGGCTAAAAAAAAAAACACTGATCATTTTTTGTTATTCTTCTTTTGCATTGTGTCCACTGCACAAATAGGCCTCTAAAAGCTGGTGTAAAACAGAACCAGGAAGGGAGAGAGCTTTGCCTCACATAAGCCACGTTGCCAGTGGCTTATGTGAGTGGTGTTTTATTGGGTTTATTGCCAGTGTGACCTGGCCTGTCTGTACCAGAAGTCACCTGACATGAGCAGAAATACGAGCTGCCTCCTTGACCACACACACAGACACACACAGACTGGCTGAGTGTGAGCTTGGCAAATAAGTTTTGGATAATACTAATAGCCTCGGGAGTGAGTGGATTTAGGAGGGAGAGAACGGTGTGTGTGTGTGTGTGTGTAAGGTCTGTAATGATGCACAGACACCACTGGAGGAAAGACTGAGGAAAGAAGCATTCATACTGAAGAGAAGGAGGCACGAGACAGTGACCACAGGGGGATGAGGGGAGCGAGGGAAGGGGGGACATAGAGGAAGGCTAATTGAGGAAATTGAAGTTCAAGTAAGGGAAATGAGGAAAGAAAATAATGAAAAAGGAAGTACAGCATAGATGAAAATTAAGATCAAGATTACTTTTTGAACCAATTTGCAAGCATGGGGAGAGAATCTGTCCGCATACAATGTTATGCATTTAATTTAAGAGTTTCAGTTCAGTGCTACTGTGAAAGGGTTCACTGCCTTGCTCTGGGACCCTTCAGCAGAGTGGAGTCTGCCGCTCTGCTCTGGATTCAAACAGTGAATTCTTCTTTAATAGCTCCTCTTGCTTTAGGCCAATCTATGTTCTATAGTCCGAGAAGAACAAAACCAAAAAGAGAAATGGATGAAGCTTGGATGCAGAAGAGATGTTACAGATGGAGTTGAAAAGGAAAAAAAAAAGAGCAGCTGAGTAGAGACGGAGCACAGGAGAGAGTGTAGGTAGTGCTATTTCAACCGGGATTGATCACCTTTAGAAGCCTGGCAATAAAAGTCTGTCTGTGATGTACACATGGTCACTGGCCTGCAGCCACGATGCTGCACACACGCACAAAAAAGAGTAGATACTGTACACCAACGTATACTCACAGCAACACACAGCCATGTAGGCAGAGTTGCCAAGGTCCTGCTGGGCAGCTGAAGTTAACACCGCAGAGTCACATATGAGCTCACCTGGCCAACAGCCCAGATCGGACACACTGCAGCCAGGCTCTCCCTCTGTTTGGAGATGTGCCAAGTTACACAGTCGGCCTAAACCGTTCCCTTTGTGTCTCTGGTCTCATCCGTTCACCTCAAGGCCACCTCAAGTGTGGCTGTGGTGAGTTTGTGTTTGTATGAGCATCAGTAACTGAACTGCACATGGCATGGCACTGTATGTATTAGTGGTGTACAGCCAGTGCTCTATTTGTAGATTCGATTTCGAATTCGTTTAAAAAAAAAACAAAACTCTGGATTCCTATTTGGGAAGAAACCGGAAGTGGGCGCACTGACTTCAGCCGAGCTAGCCGGCTAACTCCTGCTTTAGCTCTGGGCTAACTAGAACAGGAATATAATGATTCAATAGTTCAGCTCTTCTAGACTTTCCAAATGTAATCGGACTGAATGGATCAAATTCTGGTAGTGAAACCGTTTAGCGTTTAGCGGGAGTTGTAACTAGGGATGCCCCCATACCACTTTTTTTTCCAAACCGATACGATACTGATATGGATCTGAGTACTTGCCGATACCGAGTACTAATGCCGATCCTTCTACCACAACAAAAAAAACAAATGATTAGGCAAAATGCAATGAATTGGAAAACAAATTTTATTTTATTTTCTGCTTGTTACAACAAAATTTGTTGTAACAAGCCTCTGATCTAAAAAAAAAATACAACATGCAGAGCAATTGCATGTACTGGTATCAGTTCTTGTACTCGCTAAAGTTCACCGATACCGAGTAAAAGTATATTACAATAGTATTGAACCGATACCCGATACCAGTATCGGGGCATTCCTAGTTGTGACAATTATCCACCGTTTTATAGCTGCTTCTTTCCCATTATCGTCTATGAGAAAAATGCTAAGTTGTTGAACGGTGAGCCTGCAAGTATCGGTGAGCACTTCCTGTCTACTGTAATGCAATGCATGCTGGGAGTTGCCTTTTTTTTAGCAACCCTGACGTGAACTAGACACAAATGATCGTGTTTGGCACTCTACTGGTGTTGTGCTTCTATGGCGGGTGCACCAACGTTAAGGTGCATTAGCGCCACCTACTGTGTTGGAGTGTGAACCAGAATCAGCTGGTTATGTGCTGTTGCTGATCCAAAGGTTTCATTTTCTTTAGAAAAAGACTTGAAACACAAACAGCAAAACTATTTGGGATCAAAGCATTATTCGTGTACTTCCAAATATGTATTTGGGTTCAGGTACACCCCTACTGTGTATGTTATATACAGTACAGTGACTTTGATCTTTTTCATTCTCAGCATGGCTTACACCCAGTTTTGATTTAGCAACATGAAGCGACTGCTGACAGCTATGGCTGTCTGCTATAGAAAGCAGCCATCAAACTATTGTTAAGGGACCGTACCCGTGGTTTTTATGTTTTATCCCATTTAAGTTTTACTGATATTGTCTTTTATGGGGTGATGAAGTTCAGACTTTCCTCGGATCCAGTGGCGTTTTTACATGTAAAAAAGTGGTGGGGCACCAGCATTCATAGAAAGGCTGCACACCAGAAAATCCATTCTATGACAACAACCTTATGACGACGACAACAACAACAACAACTACCTTATGACACTCGTCACCGTATGGAGAGCCAGCACAACAATAGCGGATTTCTATCACAATTAATGACAAATGTGAATTATCCCGCTCTTTTAAATCTATAACAACATATTGTTCCATTTGAATAAAATAAATAAACATAGTAAATGCACAGACCAGTGCCATAAAGACAGCATGATGATGAATACTGTACACTGTCACTCACCAATACTGGACTGCTGGACCTGTCGAACCGGACCCTGACGGACCGCCGGAGCAATTCACTCCCATTCAATACAATCACAACATTTCCTCGGCATGCACCGTGCTCACCAGTCGGTCTGAACCCCGGTCAGTCCGGTGGACGGCGCCGCCTCGGCAGGTGTTCTCACGGATGAACGTGAATGGCGGAGGCAGAGACGTCTCCCTGGTGTGAGGCTCAGTGTGGCGGTAGCAGCGGTATCGGTGGTCGGACTTCAGGCCGTGTTTAACAGCACAATCAAACTCAGATGACTGGACGAACTCTGTAAAGATGGAGCTGTCAATCAGCTTTGTATCGATCAGGTGATGATCAGCTGTTGCACCTGGTGATGTTGATCATTTTTAAGTTACAGTAGTTAGTGTTGGCTAGATCAGCTGGATCCGTGAGTTTCCTCTGAGAGAGATTTGTTTTTCCTGCTTCTTGCCGACTGTCCAGACACGTCACAGACAGAGAGCCAATCAGCTCTGCCATGGCTCCGGGCTGACTGCCCCACTGTCCATCACATTTCTGCCGACTAAATTAATGCATAAACGCTGTGAGCATGCGCAGTCGTGTTTTCTGCTGTACTCAGTACTTTGCATTGAGGGAGAGGGGCAGCTCCAGCTCTGCCCCACCGACGCACAGCGCTCTGCACTGACGCGACTCCGTAACCATAGCTACCACAGACGCTAATCAGGAGTACTGCGGTCCAAAGCAGCGAGGGAGGGACAAATAAACCTCAGATAAAATCCTAACACAAATTATATATTATTTAGAAAAACGCTGAATTCATAGATAACAAATTATAGAAGATAATAACCATTGAAGAGTAGAAATAACATAATGTATTTGGCACTCTTTTCCTCTCGTGATGACTGGTGGGGCTCTGCCACCTGACAAATGCCCAATTTTTAATCCCTAGCCTTTAACGCAGGTCGGCTAGCCCAGCATTTCCCCTAATAAAAACAAAAGAACGATAGAGACAAAACGATATATTTTATTGAAAATGGGCCCATTAACAAGTGTGGGTAACGTAGATTCATTCACATTAACGTGAGACTTTTTTAGAAACTCCTTGTTGGCCCTTTAAAAACCTTCGGGTAATTAGCGATTGTCTCTTCTACCGGGGTGACGACGGAGGTTGGTCGGCTGACCAGCTCTCCGGCCGGGTGGTGTCGTGACGAGCCGTTGATCTGCTCCACAGGTGGAGCTTCACTTCTCCAAAAACATTGGAGCAAACATCTAAACAGCCGTCATTTGGATAAACTGACTACACACTGGGATCTCAACAGCTACTTTCTCGCATTAAAAAATATTAAAACTTAAAATTACGTAATAACAGTCACCCACAGTGTAAAAAAAAGTAGATTGACAGGACATTTTGAGGGGGAAAAAGTGAGTGTTGAATGAGAAGACTGTCTGCATGCAAAATATGAAGGTAATAGCTGATGATCTTAGCTCAGCATTATGACTGATTAAGTATGATGAGTAAAGCTACACAGCTGCTGCCTGTAGCCTTATCCACATCTTGATCATCATGTCTTACTCTCAGCAAAATAGATCAAAAATTCCCTTGATGTGTGTGGTGCATTTTCTGCGTATGAGCTGTTGTTCACAAGCCACGTTAAAATCATCAGAAAATGTGAATTTCACTTGGATGATTGGGAATGAGAATAAATTTAACCAACAGCAGGAAATCTTGTGGTTTCGTGGCTAGAAAAAAAACAACAACAAACAAATTCTGACATCTAATATCAAACAGTTAGTCTTTCTTTAGAAAGCTAGATAAGAAAAATAAACTCTTAGCAGGTCGGGGTGTGAACTGACGTTGTTCCTGGTAGAGTGGGGATTACAGCAAAAACCATAGAGCGGGGAAAATAAGTATTGAACTGTCAGTTGACTTGCATGGTGAGCATGCGTAGAGGACATAGTGGTTGAGTGCATGACTCATTGTTTTTTTTAAAACAACTGAACCTGCTAATTGCAGGTCCCTCTAAAGCTGTCTCGGCACTTGGACAACTCTTTTTAGTTTTCTTTCGAGAAATCTTGCTGGGAGCTCCTGGTCGTGGCCAGTTTATGGTGAAATGATGTTCTTTTCAGTTACAGATAACGGCACTAACAGATAAAACGGTGCATTCAGAAACGTCTGTAACCGATGCCATCAGATATTCTGCAACATACGTTTCTGAAGGTCTTGAAAAGCTCTTTGCTTTTCCCCTTAATGAGATGCCTCTTGTGTGTTTAGTTTAGTTTAGTTTAGTTTAGTTTATTTCGGTCGATACGTTTCATTAAAAAATATATATATATATTTTTTTTACAATCAAAAGGAAAATAATAATACAAAGAACATCAAAATACAGTAAGACAATAATGTACAAAAGAAAAACAAGAGAAGAAAAATAAATAAATAAATAAATCAAGGTGTCACCTTGGTGATGAGAAACCTTTTTTATAGGCGTCAGTCTGGACTTTGCATGGATAGGGGACGGGATTACTTTCTAAATACTGACAGAATCCAGCTTTTTGCACCTCAATTTCTTCATGTATTCAATATTTATTCCCTGTGTCATTACGCTTTATTACACAATACTTAAAGCAGATATCAGCGGTTCGGCCGTTTCAGCTAATGCTGCATTCAAGGCAGGCTTTTGAAACCGTAAGTTACAGCTTCAAGTCACAACTACGACTCTGTAGCGTTCCAGGTAACACCTCCAAAAATCCTGACTTTTTACACGTCATGTTGCCTGTGAAAGTCACTGTGATTGGTCCACTCAGAACGTCAGTGTGGTAACTCTTACCAGATTGAACTGGTATGACTGGTCGGACAGGAAGGAAAAACACAAAGGTGTTCCTGAACGTGAGTTAGCTGCCCCCGCCCTTCAGGCATCTATTTCCTCGCAATCAAAGCGTTTGTTCGTGCACCCCTTGGCTGCAGCAAACCAGCCTTTATATGCCGTTTCCCCCTCATTGGATAACACTTGTATCCCATCTGAACATTTCTCCTGATGTTTACATTCAGAGCAATCGGGCAGACTCGTCACACAGACAAAACACTCCATGTAAATGATTGCTGACAGGAAAAAGGACTAAGGACTTATATTAAAAAAACATTCCACTGATATCTGCTTTAAAGGCAAAAAGCCTGATTTATGACAATATGTTGTCATGGTGATGCCGTATTGTTTACCTGACCCACATTTTACCGTCTTTCTCTGAGTAAAATAACACCCGGTTGTTTTGCCGATGTGCCGTCTGCCTGACTGCACCTGAATGCAACATCAGTGCCTCCGTCCTTCCTCACACTACACAGTGGTGACAGTTTTAACCTGTGACCTCGACTGGTCACGACAGCCACTCCAAAACGTGTTCTTTGTCGCCTTCAAAAATGGCAATGCAACATGGCCGCTCAGAAGCATAAACCAGGTTTATATGTGGGAATTCCCCATCTTGTGTTGCATTCTGAACATATTCTTGATGTTGCAACTCATTCTAAGGCCAGATGTCAACAACAATTTAATTTGATAAAGCCCACTTTTAAAACAGTTTGTCCAAGCAGGGCTTCAATACAGGCGTGACATCATAAAACATTTTCTAGTTTAGACCCTCACATCCACTGAGGAAAAACATGAAAATGCTAACAAGAGTTGATGAAGGCAGCCTAGGGAGGACTGGATGGCAAACAGGTTCATGGGAAGGGAGGGCAGGCAAAAGGCTGGGGAGGGGGTTGCAGGCGACAAGGTACAAGATAGCTTTCATTTGTATGCGGGTGTGATTCCACTTCAGTGAAATACTTATTTATGAATCTATGAATGCAATATTTGATTTTTTAAAAAGGGATAGTTCACCCAAAATTCAAATTTCATTCCTTATCTCCTCACCCTCATGTCGACTAAGAGCTGGGAGGATTTTCAGAGTCCTCCGTGCCTTCTCTGAGTTACGGGGGGGTCCACGCAGCAGTATTTGTTCCGTTTTGTTCAGTATTTGAGCAGTGAACTGAGACACTGGGAGCTTCCGCTACAAACAATTTTAATTTTTTTCCGAACAATTTCTCATGTTGGGGCTTCAATACAAGAGGGAAATTACAGACGAGCAGTATGGAGGTATTTGGATGTTGTCTGGTGTGTCTTTTTTGACGAAGAAAGTTGGTGTCCATTGACAACCATACAAATACTGCTGCGCAGACCCCCCCGTAACTCAGAGAAGGCACGTCCCTCTCATGACATGAGAGTGAGTAGATACTGAGTGAAATTTGAATTTTGGGTGAACTATCCCTTTAATAAAAAGCAGAATAAGTTACACACTGGGTCTTTAATTTATGGAGTTTGGATTTCATTGCATGTGTGCATTACAGTACTTGTGTTGTTGGCAAAATCTGGTGAAGATTTCATGTCAACAGCTCTATTAGAAATGTATTTTCTGAGAAAAAACGTTGACACGTTTAATACCTATTTTCCCCGCTGTATATGCCTCTTTCTTGAATCTGTGGTGTTCTTATTGAATTTGTTGTCATTTTGACTCCCGAGGCTGCTTAATCTCCACAATGGCAGGATGTCAGGTTGGCACAACAGTCTGACAAATTGAAACCATGTGACTTTTGTTTACACACCTCCAATCGGCTTGTATGAATCCAATCAAAGCAGACAAACAACAAACAAACAAACAAAATCCAACAAAGTAAACTTAAGTAACTTATCAATGATGCCGTGGTGGACTGAGCGAGAAAAACAGACTCTGTGTGGGGCTGTGTGTTCTATCTCAAAAATGAAACTGTGAATGTGCAATTTAATACTCAATACATCATGACGATCAGCATGGATTGAGCCATTTTCTATTTGTTCGCTCGCATTCAGCTCTGAGAATGCAGCCACGGAGAGAGTGTGTGTTCCTCCATCGATCCTATAATTCACACTCACCTGTCACACAGATGCATACATCTCGCCGCTGCAGAATGGCACAGTACATGGCCCTTTATAGCATAATGTCAGGGAGATTGTAACTAACGTCTTAAGAAAAAGAAAGTTGAATGCAAAAGGTTGGATAAAAGTCCTTGGAGGGAGCCGTCCAGGTATAATACCATGTTTTCTGAATAAAATGAGCCCATCTCTTCAGTGGCTGGTGAACAACAATGCTCCTCCTGTATAATATAGCAGCTTTTGTCTGCACACAAAGGAATTACTTGTATTAGAAAAAAAAAAATCGAATGCATTTAGTCTCTCCAAATGTTGTGTGCTATTGAATCTCTGTGTGCACACGCTGGCAAATGTCTAAGAGCCACAGGACAAAGTTACCTTGTCGCATGGAGCTGCACTCAGTGTTTTTACCCTTGTGTGTTTGTGTGCATGTGCCTGCGTGCTTACACTACTGTGTGTGTTACTATAATTAATCACAATTATCAGGTTGACTAATGCAGGTGCAGTCTCAAAGGGTGAGGCCATTTACAAGCTCAGCAGCACAAAATACAACCCAGAGACAAAATGGTGGAGAGTAGTAACGTAAATACATCCAAAAAAACAAGAAGAGGAGAGTTCCAACGGCCGGGTACCCGCTGCCTCCCAATTACAGAGTTTCACTTTTGCAAACTGCAAACGGTCAGAAAATAAACAGATTTAAAAGCGAAACTTTCCCACCGGCGCTTCACTCAAATGAACGTGTTTTAAGAGAGCCAAAGAATTTATTCATGACACCACATGTTAATAAAATGCATGAAGAGCTTGGAAGATGACAATGTAGGTCCCACATCAAAGTGACACTGTTCATTTCTTTTTTATTTTGTTATTCCTGGCAGTTTATCAAGCACAGGCACCAAACTGGCACAGGTCCCTTCTTCCTATTGGGTAAAGAAAAAAAAATGAAATGAAAAAATAAAAGAAGCTTTTATCAAAGTAAAGAATGGAACAAGTTAAAGTTCAGGACAACCAATCGAGGGCCAGCTTATCCAGCCATCAGAGAGGATGGAAAGAGGGAGAAATAAGGATGGGTGTGTGTGTGTGTGTGTTGGTGGAGAGGGGAGGAGGAAGAGAAGGAGGAAAAGTGGAGGTGGTGAGAGGAGGGGTGGGGGGTGGGGGGGGGCATTGGCAGTATAAGAAGGCAGCCCTCGTTCCTGTTACAACGCTAATGAGAGTCCAAATCCACTACTGGCTAATTAACCATGATACCCTGTGACATGGAGGGGGGGAGGGAGGGAAAGCTGAGAGGCAAGAAAGGAGAAGGGAGGCAGCTGTGGAGGGAGGGAGGGAGTGTTGGAAAAAAAAAAGAAAAGGGAAAAAGAAGAGTGGGAGGAAAGGGGGAGACCCAAGGAGAAGGGGAGAATGGAGAGGCGAATACAAACTGACAAAAAAGGGAGGGAAGTAGGAGGAGGGAGGAAAAGAGGGAGGACAGAAGGGAGAGGAATGAGGCCAAGTGGATGAGAGTGGGATAAACTGCAGAAGAATGGAGGGAGGAGAGAGAAAGAGAAGAGGTAGAGGGAAGGAGTGGGGCCTGCAACTTTTATAAGGTCAGGGAGAGAGCGAGGGCAGAGAGAAGGAGGGAAAGAGAGTGGAGTGGATGGGAGGGAAAGGAGGGGGAATCATCCTTTTTCATTTTGAGAATAATGAAGGGTCTATGCATTTATCAGGAGTTGCTGTGTTAACTGCTCCTCTCTACCCTTTCATCTCCTCTCTCCCTCACTATCCACCCGTTTACATGTGGAGCATGTTAATCGATTTGCTCACAGTTAGAGTAAACACGCACGGCGAAGGAATGGCTGCTGGATGAATCATGCAGTGATGCAGCAAGCAGTTGTGTGCGTGTTTGTGTTGTTGTATGAGTGCGTGCGAGGGGAGACACTACAGGTGAATAGGGTAAAAAACTGAACACATATCACCATGAAACCTTGCAAGTTTATCACGTACATTAAGACAAATATTTTTTGTATTACAAGTTTTGTCAAATTTTATGTTTAAATACGTAAATGAGACAATATCTAATGAAATGTGCGCTAATTTGCAAAACTCATTTTGAGAAAACAACCTTTAAAGACTTGTGCTGTAAAATTCCATAGATTGTTAAAGTAAATTGTACTCTTACAATTTGAAATGACCATTTTTGGAGCCTACATCATTGTTCAGGGGTGAGAGAGCTTTACAGTGATACCTGACATGACATGGGTCAGACTAACTTTTGGTGAATTTGGGAGAAATCTACTCACGAAAGAGACAAAATGAAGTAAAATAAAGACCTTGATGTGGATTTTCTACCATTTCTTTTGACTTTTCTGAAAGAGTACACGTTAAAGGGATAGTATCATTTTTTAAAGTGCTTGAAGATCTACAAAAAACTCATTTTAATTGAGAAAAAACTTTGACTTGTGCTGTAAAATTCTATCTATCTATCTATTGTCTAAAGTAAATTGTATCTATCAATTTGAAATGATCATTTTATCTATCTATCTATCTATCATTGTTCAGGGGTATCTAGATCTATTATCTATCTATCTATCTATACCTATCTATCTATCTATCCCTCAGACATTTAGGATAAATCTACTGCAGTTGGTTAGCTGAAAAAATGAATTAAAATAAAATGGAACTGTGGTTTTCTTTTTTCTTTTGACTTTTTTCTGAGTAAATCTTTTAAGGCCGTGGAAATAGGCATTTCTTTGGGTCCATTTCTGGGACCCTAAGTACTATTAATTGGCGTTGAAGACTAACGGGAGGATAGCCCTGCAGAGATCTTCTACAATTACTGTAAAGTTGTGATATCAGCGGCACGGCCGTTTTCACGGCTGCATTCAAGGCAGGCTTTGAAAAAAAGTTACAGTTAAGTCACAGTCTACGACTTTGTAGCGTTCCAGGTAACCTATCTAACCCGTATCTGTTTTTACCTATCCTGTTGTCTGTCTAAGTCA